>OX638371.1:114398069-115077059 GCA_951812925.1 Calliopum simillimum | reverse complement strand
AAAAAACTCAATTTTTTAGAAAATACGTTTAAAGTTATCAATTGAATAAGTTTTTTTTTTTTTCTGTGCGTATTCGCTACACGGAAGTTTAACTGTACCGAATTAAAAAAATTTTGATCAAATAAGACTTCGATCATGAATAGTTTTAACACGTTTTTCTTGGAAGCTGCTTTCATACATTACGTCACATTGGGTAATCATGCTGAAATTCTGCAATTTGAGAAACTACACAAATATATCCAGCACTTAAAAAACATTTCCTAGTCGTTGTTTTTTTTCTTATCACATTTGACATTTGCTCATTGACTTTTTTCTTTTATAATTTACCTTCCACAACATGCATTCTCCGCTCATTCGCAGTATAATGCTCTCAAACGAGTTTCTGTTTTCTTCTGTTTATTTCCATTTTTTATTTGCATTTTTATACAAAATGTTGTGTATTTTCTTTTCAATTTTGAAGTCAGTCCAATAACCCAGTCAGTTTCTGCGCTGTGCTCTCTATATATTTCTTGCTCTCGCTTTTGTGTCAACAAAGAGCGAACAGTTGACAGTTTGACATACGTAACACGTAGTGCACTCTTTTTCCTTTTGGCATTCGATAGCGTTATATTTTCTTGCTTTAACTGTTGTGTGTTTTATTGCATTACAAGTTTTGACAGCGGCAGATTTTAGTTCGTGCACGAACTCCGCGTTTAACGCATAAAAAGTCGCATTTGAGTTTTTAATTTGATTTGGTGTGGCCGCGTCGTCGTTACGTTATCGTCATTGTGTATGAGTTAACTCGTAATACGTCATAACTTTGAGGTGGCAAAAAATTAAAAAAAAAAAAAAATACCAAATTCGAGAACTATGAAAAAATTTTATTAAATTAAAGCAGTGATGACAGTGTAAAGTGATAAATTCTTCAGAATTGTTTTCGTAAAAGCAATAACAAAATAAAAAGGTGTTTGTAACAAAGTAAAAAGTTGGGTCAATTAATTGTTATGTGAAGTGTTTCACTCAAGGCTTTAATTAACCTGCTATGGCAAAAGTAAAAACTATGGTAACAGTGATTATTTTTATTACTACGAATGTGCATGTCACAAGTAATAAAATATGTGAAAAAACCAGTTCTTAAAATAAATTTATAAAAAGTTTTATTTAAAAGAAAATTTCGTTGTTTGCATAGTTGTGTTATTGAGGTGTTTCCTCTTACACTGCAGTTTCTTTTCACAAGTAACTTAATTCGAATAAACTTTTCGATAGAGCAATTTTTTTCATACGCTCAAACTATTGCGCTCAAAATCTTGGGAAAAAAACTAAAAAATTAAAAGATTAATATCAAAATAGTTAATTAAAAAAAAAAGAGATTAGTGGTATCAAACAAAAACAATTTAAGTTGACTCCACGATTAAAAAATTAATAATGCAAATAGTTTATTGAAACAGTTTATTACTGAACACCGATGGGCGTTATACTATAGTATACTTTTCCACCGGAGATTAAGCTTTGATGGGATCTAAGTATAAATCTCGTCGCTATGTCCTAACGATTTCCATCAGCAGAAACGAATTTATTTCTGGCAGTGAATGTCATAAGCGGGAAAATCAAAGTTGTTTTTTATATCTTCTAAATATTTATCATCAATTCGCTTTGTTTTTAACTATATTTAATGCCAATTATCGAAATTGGTCAAAAATTTTCGAAAATCGGTACTTCTGTGGAGATTATACGCAGATTACTTTTTGGCTTACAAATACGATTATTCTTTGTAGAGCAGAAGATTTCCAACAAAAAAGATCGAAATACTTTTTATCGTTCCTACAACTTAGTGTTTTCATCAAAAAGTTTTTGGAATCCGCACAGATTCCGCAATTTTTTTTTTAAAGCGTTTTTTCCATCAAGACTAGTAACACAGTGCAACAAATTGAGAGGATACCAATCTGAATTTGATCTTGATAACTTTTTTTTGACTAATTGATTCTGAATCTGGCATCAGTTTTTTTCGATTAGTTATCCAAGTTATCCTTGATTCAAAGTGCAGAAAATGCCATTTTCAGACATATGACATACATCCACGAAGTTGTGTAGTTCACTGTTGCCAATGAATAAATCTCAGAATGTAATGATCTAATCGAAAAAGTTCAAAGTTTGGTTTAAAAAGGAAGCTTTGGGCTTTTCGATGCCGTTGGCAAAAGTAAACTACGCCATATGTCTGAAAATATCGTTTTCTGCACTCTAAACCAAGGTTTAAAAATTATGTATTCATTTATCAAGAACTTCTGCGCTATACTTCGTATCGTTATGTTTATTTAACAAAAAATAAACTTTAATTGCCAAATCTTTGATGCCATTCCTTTCTATTGTTGCTATTTTTTGTAGCTTTCCATTCATTATGTGCTTTTTCTTATTCCCGTCTTTTACTTTTTTTAATTTTGTCCCACTTATCATAGGGTTGTGCTTTTTTTTTTACTTACGAGTACGCACACAAACGAATGTATAAAAATTCTGCTCAACGTAAGCGTAAACATAGTAATATCCTAGATAAGACACCGTTACAATATTTCCCGGGTTAAAAAACACTATCATAACAACACACGATGCCGCCGACGACACGCTCTTTTTATTGTTACTGCGCCGCGCTCTATGCCTTGCACACGCTCTCACACAGATTTTACTCTCTTGCGCTCCAATACCCAAAAAACGGAAGCAATCACCCTACTTCCGGTTTTTCCTCAACTACACGAGCTTGAATTCACAGTTAGTGCTCATCTTTTGTGACGTCGGTTTGCTTTGCACTACATACGTACGTTGTGTGCTCTCTTGTTGTCCTGCTCAAGTGGTGTTGCCCACTACACGACGAATGCTCAACAACGGCGCACACGTTACGTTTTTCCATTTGTATACGAACACATAACAACATTACGTTTTGCTACTGTGCCGCTAGCAGCAGCAGCGGCAGCTTACAATTACGTTGGCAAATCTCGTTGACCTCATTTCGTTAAGGATTTTCAACGAGACAAGTCGCCGTTGCTGTTGCCGTTTTCTTCGTGTGCTGGTGCTGCGTATTCTCTACCGTTGCGTTACGTTGTGTTGTGTCGTGTTAAAGAATTGCCGAAAAAATTCCTTCAGACGCTTCGACAAAGCGGCTCCGTAATCTCTTTTTTTTTGTGTCGATGCGATTTTGATTTCGTGCCAAGCGCTTTCTGATATGACTTGTGACTCTGTATTGGGTGTGCGTGTACGAGTTTTTGACAACCGCCACCCACATCAAAGTGTTGTTTGCTTGTATTTTCTGAATCTTGGTAAATTTTGGTTACGTTGTTACGCGTTTTGTGCTACGTTAATTTACACAGAAGTTGTCCTGTGTTTTTTGTTGTCTTTTTTATTACTTTGCTGTTGAATTTTGTTTGCCAACTTTTGTTTTTTGGGCGTTTGTTTGTTGGTTTTTTTCTTCATTATTTCTGATATCTGATAGAAAAAAGTGTTATTAAGTGATTTTTGATGTAATCCGTAGTGCTGCTGCTCTTTGTTATGGCAATCAGTATTTTACGTTTTGTAATGCGGAAGTGAACTTTTGCTGTGGATGATGATGATGATGGAGATAGTGATGATACGGATGCTGCGATGTTGATAAAACTCGCACATTTTGATGATGACAAGAAACAAGTTGTTGCAAGTGTTTTTTGTATGCTAAGAGCGGAGTTATAGAACAAATTAGCATTTTTTATTATTATTGAAAATATCTGTCTTTGAAACTTTAATTAAATGACAAAATCTGTTTAATATATAAAAGAATGATGACTAAATGTAGTTGACTTTTAAACAGAATACGTGTACAACAAAAAACGAGCAAACGAAAAAAATTAAGCGTAATATATTGTCAGTGTGACATTCATGGCATAATGTGACACTAATGACATAATGTGGTACTCATAACACAATGTGACACTCATGACATATTATGAAACTCATGGAATATTTATGACTTTTTTGTCATTTAAGCTGAGTAAAATGGCTGACAATATATGAGTTTATAGTAATAACCAATATTTTAAAAATGTTTCCCAAACAATAATTTGTTATCTTTTAAATAACGTGACACTCATGACATTTAGCTTTCTTTCGTTTGCTTTCGCACAAAAATATTAGATGCATAAATAATACGAGGGTTGTTTGATACGTTCGAGACTTTGAATTTGCCGCACAGTAACTTTAACCAATAACTGTCGTCAATTAACAGATCACTGTGAAGTTTTGGCTACCCTGAGCCATTTAGTTTGTCCACCATTAAAGCAGATAAACTCGTGAATTTTAACAAAAATTTTAAAAAGTGTTTTTCGCTTGTGCTTATCAAGCATTATTTTTTGTGTAAAAAAACCATCAAAAATACCAAAGAAAGGCCTAAAAATTACCACGATTGCTCTGCACCATCAATTTCAACAGTTAAGAAGTAGTTTACTGAGTTCCGCTATAGTCGCACCGGCACAAGTGACGCCAAACGTTTAGGTCGCCCAAAAGAAGTCGTCACGCCAGAAATTGACGATAAAATCAAAAGAATAATATACTTAAGACGATTTAAGAACGGAAGTTCATGAGGTAGCTGAGGCTGTAGCCATCTCAAATGAGCGGGTGCATCCTATTTTGCATGAATATTTGGACATGAAAGAGCTAACCGCACAATGGGTGCCACGATTGCTAACACTCGACCATAAACGCAACAGTGTGACAACTTCGAAGCAGAGTTGGACGCAATTCAAATGAGTTTCTGCACCGTTTTATTGCCGTAAACGAAAGATGAATTCATTCTCTTTTTTATATAAAATAGAAACACTTCATGTTTCAGCAATTCTTTCAACATTTTTTTATTGCTTTAAAACTTCATTTCGTCTGAATTTTAAAAATGTTGATTTAGCCACACTACACATTAATTTAAATATTTACACATGTTAGTTAAGCAAAACAGTTGTGCTTATATTGTTCACTACGAAGTAATAATTTTTATTGTGCTATAAATATTTTTTAATATTCTGAAATGTCAAAATAGGCAAAATAAGAGTTTTAAGTTTTTAATCTATTTTTTTTGCACCTAAAAAGTCATTGAACTTGAATTAAAAACAAATAATTGTGCGTTTCAAATTTTAAAGTATTGAAAAGTTTATACCAGTTACTGATAACAAAAATTATGCAAAATAAACAAAATTTGCGCAACTTTTATTATGCGAATACATTGTATATAAATTTACATTTTGATTGCTTTAGAAATACAATGAATGACAACACCAAATAAACATAATTTTAAAACCAAACAAGAGAGTATTTGAAGTGCGTGTGTGAAAAAGAAAAGAATAAATTTGACAGCTCGAGCAGAAAGAAGTATTATTACAAGTGTGCGAAAACGTAATGAATTAACTAAATATTTGTAGTGAAAAAAAAAAAAAAAAAAAAAAATAAAGCGAATAAATTTCAACCGAAATCAAATTAAAATTCAAATGGCTTTTTGTTGTTGACATAAAAATATAAACCAAAAAAAAAACTTTTATTGATATTAGTAATAAGCAAAGTTTGTTGCACATAGAATATTATATGGTTCTACTGTGCTAAAAATCTAACGAATTTTATCTGTGAATCTGTGACAAAGTATAGTGAGAGATTATAAAAAGCTGTTTAGTAGAGTAAATATTCTTGTGATATATTTGCCATATACCAAAAAATTGTCAATATAACTAGTCCAGTGTTGCAAAGCATTAAAAAAAAAACAAATTAAGAAAAAAAAAAAATATCACCAAAACCAAAAAATACATAAATATTACAAAATCAAATTATATGATAAACTTTTTTTGTTTAATATCACAACAAATATTTGCTAACCTTTTGTGTTTGTCACAGCGCGGTATCGTTGAAAAAACAAAAATATCTAAATAAACCAACGCTATCTATTGGCGCATACATGCACTATTTGCGTATGTTATTAAAAAAAAATTAGAAAAAAAAAGAAAAAACAAAATTCAGACAGAAACCAACAAATGATAAACAAATAAGAGTCGCAGCGGTATAGTGATAAAAACGCGAATTGCGGGAAAATTTAATTTTTCCTCAAATAAAAAGTAAAGAAAAAACAACAACAACAGTACATTTTTGTGGTTTATATTGTGAGCCAGTCCTCTTGTTATTATTGTGACCAAGTTTATTGCTGTTGGCAGTGATTATCAAGCGGTGCCGGATTCTACATTAAAGACACCAAGACCACCACCACTAGCACTAGCACTAACACCTACTAATCGCCGTCTATTTATTTGTTTGCTGTTTATCTTCGTTGTCATCGTGTAATTTTTGCCGCCAACATTGCCGCGTACAACAGCAGCAAAATTAATAATAACAATAATTTAGCAGGTTTGTATGCAAAATTACAAAAAAAAAAAAAAAATTATAATGATCAAAAATAATAAGCAACATTTTTTATATTGCTATCTAGCAAATGTGGCAAATCACTGCTATTTGTTTTTCCTTTAGTAATTTATTGTATTTGTTAATTTGTGTTGTTTATCGGTTTTCCTTTTCTTATTACACATTTACCTAGCGATTTAAAAAAAGAAAAAAATCATATGACCCTTCTTAAAATATAAGTTGCCTAAACCAAGGGTGTCAGCATAAAATTTTGGCTCGCTTATATTAAAAACAATACGTGGGCTGCTATATATATTTCTGGCCTAGGCAACACTAATGTCAACAGCTAAAATCTGGCAACACCATAATACATTTTGACATTTTTTAGCATAAACGTACTCAGAACGTTTTGACGTATGACCATCATTTGTGCTGCTTACAGTGACTTGAAAAAATCAATTTGGCAAAAAAATGGAATGAACTCGTGAACATTTTCGTGCCAGCATTTTTCACAACTTTCGACGTGGATTATCACGACAAGAGTGCATCGATGAACTTAAATCTTTGTTTGGCGATGAAGCACCATCCTATAGCACTGTGAAAAACTGGTTTAATGAATTCAATTGTGGCCGACGCTCGCTCAAAGACGAATTCCGTGAAGGTCGTCCAAAAAGGGCCCTTGTGCCAGAGAACATTGATGCCGTGCGTGAACTGATAATACAAGATCGTCATGTGACATATCGTGAGATAGAGGCATCCTCGGGCAATAGTTCCACTCCAAAATATTCGATTTTGCATGAACACTTGGTTGTAAAAAACGTTTGTTCTCGTCGGAAACCCCATAATTTATCAATCGCTTAAATTATCAATGGAAAAATAAATTTTCTTAACTCACTGTAAACAAAATAAATAGCACTTGTACATCAAAGCGTTGTGAGTATGTTTATGCGAAAAAATGTCAAACTTTATTATGGTGTTGCCAGATTTTAGGTATTGACATTAGTGTTGCCTAGGCCAGAAATATATAGCAGCCTACGTATCTTAATAACTTTAAAATTTCTTGGAATTACAACTCCCGTGCATTGTTTTTTTTTCCTTACAGTCAACATAAAACAACAACAACGACTGATGATTCAATACCTTGCAACAACGTTGAGTTCGATTCTTGTGTGCATGAAAAAAAAAAAAAATTTCATGGTTGTTGTATTTACGAGGAATTTCCAAAGTTACAAAAATATGGTGTTTGTTGTAGACGAGCCAAAAATAACAACAAAAACAATTTTCGTGGTTGTTGTAGTTCCGAGAAATTTGAAAAACATTCAAATATTGTGTTTGTTGTAGACAATGGCTTAGTGATTATCAAGCGCTGACACCCTTGTTATGCTGACACAATTGTGAACGTTTTTTGACTGCTGCTTAAACACAAAATCAAAAATAAAATTGACCGAGTTATGGCGTTTGAATATCGCAAAATTAAACTAGTAAGGGTGGTATCTTTGGCCTGGCCAAAAACTAAATACCCTACACTGCATTTCAAGTATATTGTTAGGAGAGTATAAGAACAAATTGCTTATATGGGAAGTGCCACGCCCTCGCCTCCGAGCTTCCCTTGATTTTGCGTAGAACTGGCATTTACTGTTCTGAGTGTTTGAGTAAAATTCGGTTAGGTTTTCTTAAAAAAATCGTTCAGTATAGCATTTTGAAAATTTTGCTTATATGGGAGTTGCCACGCCCTCTTGTCTTACTTTGCCTACTTTAAACTCAGAGTTTACAACTAATGTTCTTCGTGTTTGAGTGAAATTTGGTTGGATTATCTCAAAAAACACTTTCATTATATAATTTTAAAACATTTCCTTATATGGGAGGTGCCACGCCCTCTTGTCCAAGTTAACATAGATCTTGCGTATAGCTTGTATTTATAGATCCAAGTGTTTGAGTGTAATTTGATTGGGTTATCTCAAAAAACGCTTTCCGTATAACATTTTGAAACTTTTGTTTATATGGGAGGTGCCACGCCCTCTAGTCCAAATTCACCTAGTTTTTGCTCAGAGCTTACACTTACTTTCCCTAGTATTTATGTGTATTTTGCTTCTGTTATTGCAAATAATGCTTTTATTATTGCATTTTGAATATATTTTTTGTATGGGCGGTAGGCGTGTCCGTTGACCGATTTCGCTCATTTTCAATCCCCCGAGCTAACTTTTACAACGGAGGCAGAATACCAAATTTCATTGAATTATGTTGCTCAGTTTTCCTAAAACATGTATTTCCACACACACCCAGCCAGCCAGCCAGCCAGCCACCCAGCCAGCCAGCCACACAGCCAGCCAGCCACCCAGCCAGCCAGACAGACGGACATGGCTATATCGACTCAGGAGGTGACGCTGATCAAGAATATACAGTGAGTCACAGATGTATTTTGCATACAAACAATTTTCAAAAATTTGAATTAATACTCAATTTTTAGCCGTTTCATTCTTAGAAAAGTAATATTTTTTTTATAAACTTCGAGTCAATGGAACATTAACATTGATACCACTTCATAAAAAAATTTAAATAATGCGTTCTAATCACTTAAAAAGCAAAGAAATGATTTATTCATCTTTTTTATAAGGTCACAAAAGTATTTTGCTTTTTAGTAAAATTTTACTTTGAGATTATTTATCAAGTAAAAGAAGCTTTTTTAATAATAACCATGGTAGCCATTATTTGAGGAGACATCATCTAAACATCTTTGAGAGGATTCTATCCCTTTACGACATTTTCAGTCGGTTTTTTTCCCCATTTTTCTTGCACATTTTTTGGATAAAATATGGTATTTTTTGACCTTTCCACTAGATATGACCAAAAAAATTCTTTTGGATTCGAAAAAGAATATCGCAGTGGTGTTTTAATCTCTTTGGTGTTGTACAGAAGTGTCCTAGGATGTGTATTTAGGGTCATTGTCTTTTGAAAATAAGAAGTCATCTTGTGGTAAGCCCATTTTTTAAGTACTGGGTGCAATTTTTTTTTGTGGAATGGAACTGATATTCATGTCTGTCCATATTGCCATCGATAAGTTTAAGTTTCCCTATTCCATAAGCCGAGAACAACCCACTACACTACATCATGTTGAATTATTGCTTTTAAGTTATGAAAGTAAAGGGTTTTATTTGCCTTATGCCAGACCATGCGGCTTCCGTCGGATCCGAAAATATTACTTTTGCTTTCTATTGGATCCAGTAATATAATATTTGCTTTCCGTCGGATCGATAGACGCCATCTGGTCTGGCATAAGGCAAATAAAACCCTTTACTTTCATAACTTAAAAGCAATAATTTAACATGATGTAGTGTAGTGGGCTGTTCTCGGCTTATGGAATGAGGAAACTTAAATTTATCGATGGCAATATGGATAGACATGAATATCAGTTCCATTTTACAAAAAAAAATTTGCACCCAGTACTTAAAAAATGGACTTACCACAAGATGACTTCTTATTTTCAAAAGACAATGACCCTAAATACACATCCTGGGACACTTCTGTACAACACCAAAGAGATTAAAACACCACCGCGATATTCTTTTTCGAATCCAAAAGAATTTTTTTGGTCTTATCTAGTGGAAAGGTCAAAAAAAATACCATATTTTATCCAAAAAATGTGCTCAAACAAGTACTGCAAGAAAAATGGGGAAAAAAACCGACCGAAAATGTCGTAAAGGGATAAAATCCTCTCAAAGATGTTTAGATGATGTCTCCTCAAATAATGGCTACCATGGTTATTATTAAAAAAGCTTCTTTTACTTGATAAATAATCTCAAAGTAAAATTTTACTAAAAAGCAAAATACTTTTGTGACCTTATAAAAAAGATGAATAAATCATTTCTTTGCTTTTTAAGTGATTAGAACGCATTATTTAAATTTTTTTATGAAGTGGTATCAATGTTAATGTTCCATTGACTCGAAGTTTATAAAAAAAATATTACTTTTCTAAGAATGAAACGGCTAAAAATTGAGTATTAATTCAAATTTTTGAAAATTTTTTGTATGCAAAATACATCTGTGACTCACTGTATATACTTTTCCATACCTTCCACGCCCCCTTCTCTGCGTTACAAACGGAAGGACAAAGTGAATATACCCTGGGTGTAGGGTATAAAAAGTCAAGTTTGTAGATATCGAAGTTCAAAGTTTGTTAATTCATTACAGAGCTAAAGTAGGAATTTCATTAGATCACTTTAATTGATACTTGCCATTTGATAATCCACCTCAAATCAATTGCAAAATGTTCAGAACATTTCTTAGCATTGAATTCCACCATAAACTCAAAACAGATAAATTTGACCCTATCTATTTTCGCTGTACACAGAGAAATCAATATTGTCAAAAGTGGCAGAAACGTGGTTATTTTAACAACGTTGCGACGGAAATTTTGAGCGTGGCATATTTTTTTTTAAATATTTTTTTAATTCTAATTTTTCTGTCAACAACAATGAAACTGTTATTATTTTCTTTTTTGCTAAATATTTTTTTGTTTGGTATTAGGTAGATTTGAACCTGGAACCTGTCGTGTGATAGATGCGGATGTTAACGAACTCAACCGCTGCCATCATTATTGTGAGGTTGACTGAAAAGCCCATTTGTTTTGAAATTAGCTTCTACAACGTTCGTGAGTGCTTTGACTACGTTTCGTAGCTGATTTAGATTTAACCACGTTTCCTGGTGTTTTGACTACGTTTCGTTGCTGATTTGGAATTAACAACGCTTGGCAACCAGAGTTGCCACGTTCGTAAGTGATTTAGCAACGCAACATACAAATATGATCTTGGAGCGTTGTTGAATCCAAATCAGCAACGAAACATAATTAAAACACTCACGATGTAGGAGAAACTCATTTAGCAACGCAGGTTATGCTTTTTTTCTTCGCTCTGTGTAGTACTGTGAAATTTTGTCAGTGAAGCTAAGGTCCCTTTTCTTGTGCAGCATCACAAATGATTCATACTTCAGTTAAAAGTGCGTTTTGTGAAAAATCATCAAGTCTGAGTCTATAATGAGTCATAAATATGATTGTTTAAGTAGCAGCATCCATAATGAAAAATTTTCATTTCAAAAATCTTTTCTCTGCTAATATTTAGTTCAGTTCGCCTATATCAGCAATAAATGCATTATGCATATGTTCTTTGCCTTAAAAGACCTCACCAAAGTTTTATCTTTTGACGCTGAAATCGTGATCCGAATCGGTCTATCAATAGACATATTTCAAATTTGCAAATCATTTTTTAAAAATCAATATAGCATATGCAAATCGGCGAACAATTTTCTCAATAAATTATATGTCACATTATTCCGGATTCGGAATAAACTTTTCTGAAAAAAAAAAAAAAAAAAAATGGTGGACAATTTTCTCAAAAAATGATTATATTACAGTAATATTAGGTATAGTGAGGTTTTGGAGGTAGTTGATTCTAAATTCGGGATCCACCTTTTTGAAATCAAAATGACTGAAAATTTTCTCAAAAAAATTATTATATGACAACAAAACTGTTGCTAGCAGGATTTTTGAGCTCGTCGATTCCAAATTTTGGATAAAATTTTTTGAAAACGAAATGGCGGACAATTTTCTCAAATGATTATATCACGTTAAAATTGTGACTGGGGGGTCGCTGATTTGCAAATTCGGGATAAATTTTTGAAAACAAAATGGCGGGTCCATATGGCGCACAACTTTCTCAAAAAATTATTATATCCCAGTAAAATTGTAGCTAGGGGTGTTTTTGAGCTCGCTAATTCAAAATTTTGGATAAAATTATTGAAAAAAAAAAAAAAAAAAAATGAAAAATAGTTTCAAAATATGTATAAAGAAAGTGGGCGTGTCCTCGATCCGATCAAGCTATTTTCAACTAAGAGCTAGATATCAAATATTATTGTTTTACTCAAAATATGCCCAAAAATATGACGATTTCAAACCTTGGACTATATGGAAGGTGGACGGGTACTGAAAAGTCGCTGAAGAAAAACTCATTGTAATCCAGAATGCAGTGTCAACGAGGTGGCTGATAATTACACAGAACCTTGAGGAGAACCTTATGTTAAACACTTAAATGATCGAAATAACACCCTTACTGGTTTTTCTTTCTTGTGTTATTCCAGATAATATACCTAGTAACAGAAAATCATAATGAATACATTAGTCCGGCATTTTAAATTAAAATTTCAATATTTAACGCTTCACAACAACACTCGCATACGGTAAATAATCCAAATTTATTAAAGGTGCTTCACCGTAACCTTTCCGTAACGTCACAAACACGCGCCGACCAACACCAACGCAATGAAAATAAATAAAATTAAAAAAATGCAAACAATTTCTACAATTGATACCAAAAATAAATAAATAAAATTTTTACTGTGTTTTCTGTGTGTTAATATTTATTATTTATATTTTAATAAATTTCTTGTTTCTTTTTTGCTTCTGAATTCGTTGGATTTTTTATCGTTTCTTATTTCATGTCCACTTTCAATGCAATTTTATTAAGTTATTATTTAATAAATTTAATTTTTGTCGCTCTCTTTGCGCTGACTGTCAGTCAAGCTTTCCGCCACAAAGTTCAATACAAATTTTACTTCATTCATTCATTTTTTCTGATAGTTGTCGTTGTTGTTCCGCTGTGTGTCGCTATGCTGCTGTCAATTTGCGCGCGCCGTGCTCAACAATGACGGCTGTTGCCGGACAACGTCTGATGTTGCCAACAGATACTATACAGCAAAAGCAGCGACAGTAGCACCCAGTATTGGCTTCGCCATTACGCTTGTTCCCGTATGCAAATTGTTGCCAAAGAACATAAATAATTGAATTCGTTTTCGCGCGGATTACTCACTCACTCATTCACTTACACGGCTGTTTAAAATTCTATCTGGTAAAAATATTTTTGCAGAAAACTTTGCTGTCTTCTTTATTTTTGTAAAATGCGGGATATCTGAAAATTGCAGAAATAAAATCGATTGAAGAATTGCAGCAGCGTGTGTTTAAAGTTTGCAGTGTTTGAGCTTTGAGCTTCACAGCTTAAATTCTTGAATTTTTCTTGTAAAAAGCAATGAAATGTAAAAATTCGCAAACCAAGATATTTTCTCTCTTGTGATGTAGAATGTCAGCCTTAAATAGAAATCATAAAGAACTTTAATACATTGGTCAAGGTTTGACTGGAACCGAATTGAAATTGGCTTGTGACTTTCTTCAAAGATAAAATTCACAAAATTTCCCATAGCTGAAATTAGAAAGCAAAATAATTTTAAGGTTTATATAGTATTTTTTAAAGCCAACAATAATTTACAACAATTAAAAAATGCAGTTCACCAATAACTACAACAAAATGCATAAAAAACTTTAATATGTGTCGAATCGAAAGACTCGTATATGAGTGCATTAATTTACAACAATAGTTGGGTCGAACTTTCAAGTAGATGTAAGCAAAATTACAATTTTTCATTTTAAATCCCCTTTGTACTTTCTTTTTTTTTTTTCATGTTGCTGATACGACACGTGTGACTGACGTTGATTAAAAAGAAAATGTGGTTAATTATCATGACCCATTTAAAATTTTGTTTTCTTTTAATTAAAAGTGCACATTGTCAGTAGATTTTTTTTTTAGAAACGGATATTGAAATTTAATTAAAAATCAAGCTTGTACATTAATAGGCATAAGTATTTTGACAAAAAAACACGCCTGTCCTGTGGGTGATTTGAATAAAATTTTCGAGTATCCCATTTTTTTTTACGGAATTCTGTTAAACATCGTATTTCGACATGTTTTCAATAAAAAATTTCAAAATCCTTAGAGCACTTCGGAAATGATAGGCTAATGAACGATTTCCATGTTGCTTTAGCCGAAGCAAAAAAGGATAATTCTGAAAAATAGTTCCAAATGAATTTTTTTTTCCGGAATTGTATTCACTAATGCATGAAAAATAACGTGTGAAAAGTACATTGCAAAATCCTATGCCCAAAAAAAGTTATTCAAGGTCAAAAGTTGCGAAAATAAATTTTTTTTTTAAGTAAAAAAATTTCTCGATAATTATTTCTTATCAAATATTATTTAAAGATCATGTAAATGTTAATAAATAGATCCCGTAAGTTTTTATCAAGCGAAAACAGCTCCAGAGATTTCCTTAAAAACAAGTTTTTCAAAATTTGAACAGTTTGTGAAAAATATCTCCTAAACCATAGGTCCTACGAAAACAAGAGCTGAGAGTGGTTTGTAGGAAATATAATTTTCTACAAACAAGAATATATTAACTTTTTTTGTGCGATTAGCCGTTCGAGAGTTGTCTCAATTTAAAACGTACAACATGTAAATATCGCGAAATTTTAAAACTTTTTAAATTGACATACTTCCTAAACCATGAGTAAGAGGAAAAAAATGTTTGAAGCTTTTTCGTAGTAAATCATTGAAGTAAAAAAACTGTGTACTCGGCAAATAACTGTCAACCACTATTATTCAAATCACCCACAGGACAGGCGTGAAAAAAATATAACATATGTAAGTACTTATTTTAGAATGTTATACTATATATATTTGATACCATCAAAGAAAAGAAGCATAGTATGAACTTATCGATGGTTTTAGTTTTAAATATTCACCCAAAGTAATGAGCCAAACATGAAAATGTTCAGTGATAAAAGTATTTTGACATTAACTTTACAAAAGGTTCGTTTTCGTGGCAAGTGGGCTTAAAGTGGGCTTAAATGTGCTAACTGTGGTCGAACAAAACGCTGCATTGTGAATAGCACTTTCGAAAATTATGTTCTTCTTTATTAACAGCTGACATTTGTTAATGTTTTGGTTTTTTGTTTTTTGGTTAACTTTGAAAGAAATTAAATAGTTTTCTAAAAATACAGAAAAATGAATAATTTGAACAAAGCCACATTACGATTTTTCAATATCGCCGCCAGTGCCAAGGCAAATTCGCTGAAAAATGTATTCGGTAAGTGCAACCTTACAGCATTTGGCACATGTCGAAAAATCCAACAATATTAGGATTTAAATGTTGAAAAGCCAAGCTTAGGGTGCAGCTGCGGTTGTGGTATTAAAAATCACATTCACACCAAGGGTGAACGCGAATTGATTGAGTTTTTAACTGAAGAAATTGTCGCAGAGCGTAAGGCAGAAAAAGCCAAAGCTGTGCCAACTGCTTTGGATGGATTCACTGTTAAATTGCAAGGCGCTGATGTAGAGCCGTTGTTGTCAGTTTCAACGTAAATCATACAGTTGACACTGAGGAAGAACCCGAAATTGATCCAAATGCTGATAAACCCGAATGGGTGAAATGCGTAGCAAGCCACAATTTCCTACAAGGAACACCACAGGAAGGCGAATATAATGACCAAAAAATTGTTGAAAGGTGCATTTTTGTAAGCGAGTGAAATGATAAAGTATACGCTGTTGCTGTTGCAGGAGATGTGCTCGATGGTTGTCTATATGATTTACTTGAAGAGAAGGGTATCAGCAATGAATTTGTTGAAAAATTGTCTGACCACTTTGCAGCAATGTACCACTGGGTCTTGATCAATATGAAGAAGGTCGCTACTTTGGTTTTGGTAATAGTTTATCATCAACGACGAGCACCAAATTGTGGAGAACCTTCTGGTGCATATACCAGAAGCCAGTTATGGCAGTCGTACGCATACGATAATGGCAATGGCTGGAGTCAATCCAGATGATAAGTGGACAACGACTAATATTCAGGCCTGTTCTGTTATCCTCGTGGTTTCAATTACTTTTCACTTAGGAGGTTTTTTGGATAAAAATGGTGAGTCACACTATAAAAAGTATAAGAATCTTTTTTTGTGGAGAATTAAAGGTTCTACAAATAATATTCATTAGTATTTATTAAAAAGTTAATATTCGGTAAAGTCGAATTTTTCGACTTTTTGCAGTTTTTTAAGAATGTTTCCTAAACGGTTACTTTTTTGTTGATGCAAGTCAATGTTATTTGTAGAATCTGTAATTTTCCTCAAAAAAGATTTTAATACTTTTTATCGTGTGACTCACCATTTTCATCAAAAAAACCTCCTAAGTGAAAAGTAATTGAAACCACGAGGATTACAGAACAGGCCTGATTGAGAAGCAATACTTTGACGATTTAAATAAACTGTATGTGTTATTCATTCAAAGACGAGTTCAACTTTTGTATGCAAAAATAAATGTATTCAGCAATTTTCTCAGGTCATTTACAGCCAGAAGTTATTTTAATACTTTTAATGTGTTTAACGTTCCAAATAACTATAAACTTTTAAAAAATATGAATTATTTAGTTTACATAGTAATAATGAACTTTATTTTATACAGTAATTAATTTAACACGCCTTGCTTTCAAACTGTTTTTTTTTACAAGCTTTTTACAATAAAATATCAACTTTAGATTTCAAAAAGAAACCCGCAATCATTTCTTTTTTATAAGATTTTTGTATCTTGTTTTTCACACCTTTGAATGCTCCTTTGCGTGAATTTTTAACAGCGTTTTTAATCGCACGTGAATTTTGGGCACGTGAACTATATATCAAATTAAAAAAGAATTCATTATTAAGATTATGATTTTGAATAGTCTCAACTCATTTTACCGTTTATTTAAGGAATTTCTACTCAATGGTATGTTAGTGTATGGATCTACTTTGCCTTTTTTTTCGTATCACCTTTTGCCTTTTTCGATGAGTAGTAGTAGTGAACCTGAATATGCTGATTTGCCCGATTTAGCTGTATAATCCAATTTCATCGAAACTGCATTCCTGGCCCCAACAGGTCGATGTATACTAGGCCGGGTAAAATTTTTTTGCGGTAAAGAGTATAGCAACAAAACAATCTGCGAAAAATTTTAAAAAACTTTGCCCAAGAAACCATGCGACAAAAATAAATATCGAGCCGCCGAAAATTGCGTTAAAGTTTTGTATGTAGTACATTAAAATTCAATAATAAAAAACAAAAAATTCAAATACTTTGAATAATTTTATATGAAACAAGTAAAAAAAAGTTTTAATTTTTTCTTTTTCTTATTGTATTTTAAAGTAGTATATCAAAACTTCAACGCAATTTACGGCGGCTCGATATTGATTTTGGACCCATGGTTTCTTGGGCAAAGTTTTTTAGAATTTTTCATAGATTTTTTTATTGCTATACTCTTTGCCAAGTTTTTGCCTCCCGAACAAATTGACCCGGCCTAATGTATACCCTTGCCACCAGCACTATAACGCGAGGTAGAAGATTTACCAGAGAGCATGCTAGCAGCATCATTAGCTAGCAGGATGAGATTTTATTTTTATTTAATTTCCATTAGTACTGGTTGCTGCAGATGCCTCATTGTCATCACCATTTTCATCATTAGAGTTGGAAGTTGTCATAAATGAACTGCCATGTACTATGGACACAATTGCATGTTGTGCTGCTTTGCGTATCTATGTATATTAAAAGAATTTAGTAAGTACATAATTGAAAAATTAATCAAAAACTACCTACTTTTGGTTTTAAATGCGTCGTAAATGAGAGTATCGCATCAATATACTGCCAAGTTGAGCTATAACTCCAGGTCGCATAGTCTTGTGCACGCAACAACACTGACAGGCAGCCAATGATGTATTTAATGACCGATTGATTTGTTGTCTCCATAAAACGCTGCAACAACGACAACAGCGTTTGTGCAGTCTCTCCGAAACTTTTACGAAGTACTGGTGCTGGCACTGATTTTATACCCATACCTCTATTCGTTGCATTAATAAAATAAAATATTCTGTAGATGATTCTGTACCGCCACGTTCTTTTATTATTTCCGTCAGCGCTGTTAATATGGCCAACATTTCCTTATGCAAATCTGAAGAACCTCTAAAGCCGACGGGCAATTTTTCAAAGCTCATGTTGGTACAAGTGCTGTAGTTGGATGCAAATGTTTTGAAAGTCTTAAATGTGCCGTGTCGTGTTTCGGACATATCCTCATCAGCATCATCATCCATATTGAAAGATTTCAAGCTTCCTGCGATGTCATTTACTGTGGCTTCGGCGTTGTACATTTGACGCTGTTCATGTTTTTGCACCGCTTCCAATGTTAGGCCAGTTGCATCTGCATCTCCTGCCACTATAATTTATAAATTAATGCATTTTTTTTTACTGAATAAAGCAATTTTCTTACCCATATTCAAATTTGGTTGAAAGAAACGCGCCTTTGCCTTCATCCGATGTTTCATCTGCTCTGGATTTGAAGTTGACGAAAGGCCTCGTCCCCAGCTTTTACCTTTGGTATGACGCTTAAGTTTTGAACGAATTTTAGCCATTTTCAATTACACTTCTTAATATTTTTTAATAAAAAAAAACTACAAATGTCAACAATACACAAATGTCAACTTACAATCGATAACAAGTGCGAAGTCACAATTACCGATTAAAAAAACTCGATTAATAATCAATAAAAAACAGTGTCAAACGGCAACAATATTTAGCCGCGGAGCTTACCACTTTAATTTAACGTGCATTAGCTTAGCGCTATTTGTTGTTGCTTTCCCATACATATATCGTAAAGTGCTAAAGAAAGTCCAGATAGAATGCCGAAAAAAACGCACCTAAAATCACTGTTTTACAGCTAAAAATTGTGAATCGAACGTTTCAAATTTGTTTTGATTACTTGAAGCAGCTCTAAAATCTTTTTAATTTAAGAATTAAAATTTTGTAAGGTTTTACTGAAAGCGTTCGATTTTGTCTAATTGAACTATGAAATTGCCAACGAGTTTGCTATAAACAATTGAAGAATGACTTCACAGTACCTTGGCGAATTTGTAGAATTCTGTTTATCCTTCATCAATAAATTTAATCGAAAGAAACAACTCAATTTCAAATAAATTGCATACACCCTGCTGTGGGAGCAAGGTTTATGTTCTTTTTTAAAAAGTTTATTTTAAATAATTGTTTCTTAACTACTACTTAAATCAAGCAAAAAAATTTTAATATGAATTTCTTAAACGTTCTTCAACTAAATTATGTATTTTTATTTTTTATTCTGATGTATGTATACAACATTCTTACATACATACAAACACGCTCTTCTTTTTTTTGTTTGCCTAGCCAAACTGAATGCTCTTCAATTTAACTAAAAAGAAAAAACTTTTTAATTTTATTTTTTTATTCCTTCATAAAAAAAAAGTTTATCTTACATTATTTTTGACCTTGACTGTAGAATTTGTATGCGAGTTTTTTTCTCTTAAAAAATTCATATGTAGGTACTCGTATTTCCCATTTAATTTTTATATCTTTTCATTTCAAAAATTGTTTGCACCTTTCAATCAGATACACTCAGAATGTGAATGAAATAAAAAATTAAAAAAAAGAGCAAAAAACAAATTTATAGTAAAAATGTGCTTTTGTTTGGAGCTATATAACATTTCCTTTAACTTTTTCATTTGACTGTGTAATAAAAATACCAGCCAGCTACCCAGTCAGAACTGTGTTGGAAATTTTATTACAAAAACGTGTTCTCAATCTACCGGTATGTGAGTCAATCTGTTTTTGAATAGTACTAAAAACGACCGATATGCAACGCATAGACATTCCTCCAAAGCTGATGTTACTTTTGTGTTAACTTATCTTTTTTTAGCTTTCCACTTTGAACTGAATCTTTATCTTTTTTTATCTAAAATATCGTAAATTGAAACAACGAAGTGGCGCGTTTTTGCAGTTTTTTAAAATACATAAAAATTACTATTTTTGTTTCTAGTTGTTGGTTTGTTTTTTGTTGGGTTTTTGTGTGTAAGTAACAAAGGAAAATTGCAAGATTCTCGGTTTGTTCGAAAACAGGAGTCATTACAAATGTATTTTTCATGTTACACGATAAAGAGTTTGTTTACGGAAAGACTATGTCCTCAGCTGCCCTTTGCCAGTTACCCCTGATTAGGAATCAAGAATTATTTTTAAATATAAATCAAACATATTTTGTACAAGGACACTACCATCATGAAACTCAAATTTCATAATTTCGCTCAAATGCAACCTACTGAATAATTGCTGGTTTTAGCGGTAACATCAGCAACTAAGGCTGTGTTTATGACCAAGCGTAATCGCATCTCGCAACGCGATGGGAATTACTCTATCACAAATACAACGATTAAATGCTTAACATACACATTATACTTTAGAAAATCAACGATTATTTTTAATTTCTGAAATTCTTGGAGGTCGCTCATTAATGCAAAATCTCGGTGTGTTACGGTTTTCATTTCATTACACTCTCAATAATGCTCAAAATGCGTCGTGCTATACATCAAATTTTTCGTATTGAATGAAGAATAAAAATAAGTAAAAAAAATATATTAAACTTAAAATCAACTTTTGCTTTTTTTAGCTAAAATAGCCATAAAAACGTATTTTCGAAAACTCGTAAACGTATTTGTAAAACTCTAAATCTACATTTTGGATAAAACTTTTTGTCCCAAGGTCCCAAAAAATATTCTATGGAAAATTTCACTAGGGCCCACCGAAAAGAAGAAATGATTAAAACATGTAATAAAAATAGTTTTCTTTTTTTTTTGGATATGCTCTAGTAACGGGTGACCAACCGGATTTTTCCTTCTTGTCCCGGATTCAAAAACGTCCTGAAAATTTCCAGATTTTCATGAATGTCCCGGAATAGTCCCGAGCTTAAAATGGATGCATAAGTGTGCATTTTTTTTATCTTATTCTACCCACAATAATTTTAGATTATGGGCCATAGACCATAAAGGACAGATTATGATTATAGACTATTAACAACAGTTCATAGACTTTATATGATAAACCATAGAACATAAAGAACAAATCGTAACATATCGACCATAGATTATTGAACAAAGACCATAAAGGACAGATCATAGACCATAGATTATGAACCACATAGCATAAAATAATTTTTTTTCCGTCCCTGATTAAGCCATCAAGAAAATGTTCAATAAATTTCTGTCAAAAGGTTTTTCGAAGATGAGTCTCAAAAAAAAAAAAAAAAAAAAAAATCGAATATAATAGAAAATCCGTGTTTTTTTCTAGTTTATGATGTCTTTAACTTTAGCATACTCCATTGATAATTTTCTTTGAAGATATTGAAGACATATCTTGTGCAGTTTTGGATAAAGTTATAGAAAACTATGAAAGAAGACAAAATACCAGCAATTTCAGTGCAAAATTTGGGATGAAATTTAATACGGCATTATCGATAGCATTTAATGTGTAGAAAAGCACAACCAAAGGGTGTTGTAAAGTTGGGCGATGCAAAACACTCGCTCGTAAACACAGCCTAAAGCTTTTTTGTATTTATATATTGGGTGTACAACTTTGCTTCCGCCGTTTTTTTCCAAAATTAAAAGGTTTATTGCGAAAAAGTGCTTACAGATGTATTATTCAAAGTATTGTCCGTCGCTAGCGACAACTTTCTCCCATCTTTCCGGCAATTTTCGGATCCCGACTCGAAAAAAGGAGTCCTCTTTTGACGCTATCCATGAAGGAATCCATTTTTCCAATTCTTCGAAGGATTGAAAATGTTGATCTGCCAGGCCGTGTGCCATCGAACGGTATAGGTGGAAGTCAGAAGGGGCGACATCTGGGGAATACGGCGGGTGGGGCAAGACTTCCCATTTCAGCGTTTCCAGGTACTTTTTGACCACTTTTGCGACGTGAGGCCGAGCATTGTCGTGTTGGAGGATGACTTTGTCATGTCGCTCTTGATATTGTGGCCGCTTTTCTTTTAGCGCGCGACTAAGGCGCATCAGTTGCGTTCGGTAGCGTAAGTTTCTGAGAGCATTCGATGCGCTTCAGCTGCATTTTTTTTCGAATTGTAACAGAAAAGTAGAACTTCCCGCAAATGGCGAGAATTGGGCACATAAACGGACATTTTCGAGCGTGAATAATACAAAAACAAGAACAACTGTCACTGAAACGGCGATGACAATTCGTTAGGCACTGTCCACACTCACTTTAAAGGCATTATCATCTATGTATTTCAACCAGCCTCAGCCGGTACAGCCACCTATCGGAAAACGGCGGAAGCAAAGTTGTACACCCAATATTATGTTCTAATTTAAATTTAAAAACTACAATTTTTTATAAATATTTTTTTTGCCTTAAGCACTGTTTTTTTTTTTTTTTTTTTGACATTTACACTCTACTAATGACATTTGACCATGAAAACCATGCACACATACTTTTATTGCGAATTCTTTTTTGCGGTTTTTTTTTTTTCATTTGAATCTCATATATATATTTTGTATGCGGCTCTTAAGTCAAGGTAAGTTTCCTCTCGCTCAACCGAGTTGGTTGGTTTTGTATTATATATATTCGTATGTGCTTTATACGAGTATATGAATTATGTGCACTGTGGTATATTCAACTCTTTCATTGATTGTGTATATCTGGTTAACTTGTTCAATTTGAACTCGTTAACTATGTACGTATGTATGATGACGTATGTTGTGTGTACTCTTTTCATGGGTGGTTCTTTTAATAAATAAATAAAGTTCTGATTTTATAACTGGGAATTCGTTAAAGTCAAAAGTATTTGGAACAACTTTTTGATTTGAAAACTTTAAGCTTTTGCCTTTGCACATAACTGTGTACTGCACGTTGAGATATGTTTAGATACTCCAGAATGTAATATTACCACGGGTCGAAGAGAATTTGCCGGTTCTATGGAAATTTCAACCAGACAAAGACTTCTCGAGTTCACAAACGAAAATTTTTATAAAATAAAGATATTGTAGTTTTCTTGTCTCCACAAATACAGCCATTATATACAAATTTTTTGGTGCTATATTACGTAAGCTACAAAAATAAATAAAAAAAAATATAAAAAAAAAATTTTTTGCGATACAAAACTTGTTCTTTTGTTTGTGTTTTTGTAACAAACTTTGCAAATTCCATTAGCAAAATTGGACAACGGTCATTGACTATGAGGCGAACTAGTTTTACCACGCTCGCAAAAAAAAAAAAAAAAATGGCATAAAAAACCCAAGTCAAACTCGAAAAAAAGAAAGAACTGGCCATAACCATAACCGTAAGCAAAAACAATAAAGAGAAAAATAGAGAAGAAAAATTGGCATTGCAAATAACTTAATTTTTTTTTTTTTTTGGCAAAAATGAAAGAATTTCAAATGTTGATGACCACTTGACATAAAAATATTTTGTTGATTCACGTGCGCCACATCAACAAGTCGCCTATTCAATTTGTGCGGACAGGCGATCTGTATACGCTCGCCCGCTTGCTGTATGCAGCAGATGATTTCGCGTTGCGTTAAGTTTAGAAAATTCAATAATCTTTGAGTATTTTAAGAATTTTTAGTTGAGTTTTGTTGCGGGCTGTTGCCAAGATTGAGCGCCATTAATTTTTTTGTTTATTTTATAAATAAACCAAACATTAAATAATAAACTTTTGTGGTGATGGGTGATAAAACTAAATGTACCATGTCAAATGGGATAACCAATATTTACTTTCATAATCGAAATGTGAATAGGAAATGGATTTTTTTTTTTTTTTTTTTGACAAGTTTGCATTACCGAATTCAAAGGTTTCTAGTTTTTTTCGATTTTACAATTTAAAATGAAGGAAAAAATAATCTGTTTGGTTTCATCGGGAATTAAACTCACGACTAAAATGTCTATACGGAAACAAAAATATATAAAAAATTACCAGAGACGCGCTGTAAAATGCGTGCAAACGACAGAGTTAGGTGTTTTTGTGATTCAGGTCAGTGGACATTAAGCAACAGCATACCGTTTTTTGTAATAAATGATTTGACTTTTATAATAAATCATATACAAAATTTTAAAGAAGCATGGGAAAAATTCCGATTCAATAATTTTTATGTGTCCATCAGCAAATATTCATTCAGTTATAAACCACACTTTTTCTAAAAAACTTTATTGAACAGGATGGCAAATTTTGTATTTTGTTCGATAAGTTGGTGAAATTTCATTTCATAGATTTTCAGTAAACTTTATTTTAATATGATAGTGTTGCTGGTGGCACACGACAATAGTTTGTCCCGGTTCGATTTTTCCCCAATGCTAAACAAAAAAAAAATATTTTAAATTTTAATTGTTTTTATTTATTTAATAAATGTGTAATAATACCTAGTTTCTTAAAAAAAAAAATTATATTAGTGTTAAATAATTTTTACTATCCTGTTTGATAACACAATATAAAAAATAAGTCTTTTAGTAGAAAGTTGAGGTACCATACGGTATGGTTTTTGATGTGCTGAAAACGAATACGAGGTCAGAATTTAGCTATCACCTTCAGACTTTGAATTATCCTTGCTTGAAGGTGGATGCGCTGTTTTCAGGCTTATGGTGCAGTTCCAGGAAACGATGTAGTTCCATTTTTTCAATTGCATCGAATAGCTATAATCTTCTTTATAAAACTATACCAACTAATTTTTTCGATTTCACCGTTTGAAGTAAACGTATCTCAACGCCCATACGAAGCACTACATTATATTTGTAGCGTAAAATCAATTTAACATATAAAAATGATAACCCTTTACTTCAAAGGTAGATAACTTTGAAAGTAAGGGTCTAATCGGAAAAGTTTGAAGGCATAGTTTTTTAAGGAAGATTGTGGCTATTTGATGTCATTGAAAAAATGGAACTACCACATTTCCTGTTAATTGCATTCACGACTGCGTCTTATGAAGGCCATATTATTGGTCCGATTTCGCACCATTATATCTAGCTAATAATGCGCCAAATGTTGTTTTCCAACTTGTCAGTCGTTGCTGGGTTATCAGCATAGACCATTGACATACTTCCACAAAGAGTGGGCTCCATCTTCAGTTTTGATAACGAATGAACCAATGATGCCTTTGGCATGCAAACCACACATTAACCTTTTTCTTTATGTAAAGGAGCTTAGAGGAAGAGTCTATTCAGGATGGTTCTGACTCCAGTTACGTCATTTTTTGCTTATTTATGTAGCCATAAAGCCAAAAATGCATCTCATTGTTGAAGGTGATGGTGAAAATACGATTGATTTTTAGCCATTCACTGAATATACGTTGGTTGCACCACTTGGATTTTGTACGGGTGAAGAACGGCGTCGAATCGATGCGTCACATTCACCTCTACATCGGCGATGGTTTCTTTATTACACACAGCATGAACTCGTATTGGTTAAATATTGTCCATAAAAGTAAACTTAGACATAAAACGATTCATCGTATTGTGTATAAACTGCTCAGATGCGCACAATAATGAATGCAAAGTGATCTGTAAGTTTGCAGCGCAGAACGCGAATTTTGGATACAAGTTTTCCACGATTTGTAAATGTTTTTCCGTTGTAAGTCTTTGCATGGTAATTTGCCAAAGTATATTGAACACATGTGTTTACTTTGACAATTGTTTTGACAGCTATCTGTCTTGAAAATTCTATAGCTCCTCAAAAACACGCAATATACTTAAAAATCAGAACGTGTGTTTATGAAATGTAAGATTCTACGTAATGGATAGTTTAAAGTCAGGTTTTGAACGCTATTTAGGGAAGCACTTGAAACAAGTTATTTTTTAGAATTTCGACATTGCATAAAAACTCATAAATTCTTTTCACAAACATTTACAGCAAATACTTGCTATAAATTAGAAATTCTATGCACATCATACTGCATCAAAATCAATAAAAGCTTTTAATTACAAATTTTCCATAAATAGTCTACAAACGCAATGTATTTAATCCCACTTGGGCTCCACAGATGATAAACAACTGTGGCTTACAACTTGAAATCAACACATGATTAAAATGCATAGGCAAATGAAATTAAAGTCATTAATTAAATATTGTAATAATGAGCATTTTTTCTAAAACAATAGTTAAATGGCAACAATAGAAAAAAATAACCTTCCCACCGCTCGCGCTACCTATGCGATATATTTCTATATTAAAATTCACCACAACAAGTGTTGGCTTAAAGAGGCTTAAGTTCTATTACACAAAAAAAAAAAAAGGCTTCCATGCAAACATAAATTCAAGTTGAAACCACATGAAAATGTGGCTTACAACGCAATGAGCCAAGGCAACCCAACGATCGTGTGGCAACCAATTGCCACCCTTTGGTGGTTTCATATGTACAAACATACGCGTGTACATACAAAATGCAGTAATTAAATTTAATCAATAAATTGTACAAAAATAAAATGCGCTCTATTCAATCAACATACAGTTTTTTTTTTCTCACTGATTCAGTCATTCAGTTTAATGTTTAATTTATTAACTTAATTCTGACATGACTGTTACAACGACGCGTCGTCAGCAACAATAAAAAAGCAGAAAAAAACTCAACAACCGGAAAATATGTTGGTGTAGGGATATGAAAATTGCAGCAACACCATGTTTTCATGTTGAATAATTTGCCTTTTTTTTACATATTTGATAACAAACAGTTTTTCTTTACATAATTTTAATAAAATAATGCTGTTTACTTGGTGTTTTTTAAATTATATAATTTAAAATATTTAAGTAAGGTTTTATATTAAACTATTGTTAAGAGTCTTTTGTCTTTAAAATATTTCTGTCTTATTTTAGTGCCCGTTCTCTAGATTGCAGCTTTGTATGTATACAAGCAAAATCATGCCTTAAAGTGAATTAATTCATATTTATTAAAATCTTCACAGTTCCTACAAATTTTAAAAAAACCTTTTAAAATAAAAGTGAAATAAAACTTTTATCCTTAAAAGTTATATAAAAATTTGTCTATGAAAGTTTTTTCAATAAAAGTTTTCAAGAATTTTTAAGTGTGTTACTCAATGACATGTTTATAATAAAATTTAAGTTTAAATTGAACTTTTAGTCATATAAGTATTTGCAAAGATCGATTTTTATTATAGATTAGAACATAATTAAGGAACGGATTTAAAACACGACTATAATGGCATATGATTCGTGTTTCGCAAAGACTCATCAGACCATTTTTGTTGTTATTTGTATTATTAAATTAATTATAATTGAAAAATTGCAAGTTAAAAATCTTTGTGTTGAGCAGGAGTTGAACCTATGGAGGTACAGCTCTTAAACGCAACGTCCGGTTGTCTTAGACCGATGCACCATCGATGCTCTATCACGTTGCTCTCTACAGAATTTTTTCCTTGTTTATGTTTCGCAACCTTCGTATCCGGGCCCGCACAAATCTCGATTTCAAAGCCCGAGCACGTCGCTGAAGAGTAAAGGCCCGCGGACCACAAAAAAAAAACACCATGGACTGAAGTATAAAAAATTGCATACTTATTTATAAAGCTGCTATTTATAAAGCTAGAAGATAAAACGTGACCGTTTGTTACTACACCAATTGATGGGGAATGGTTGAAAATATGTTTTGGACATGACCAGATCTCTAAGTGACCGTTTTGGGCCCATTTTTGCAAAATAATTTTATTGCAGTAATCGGTGAGTTAAAGGAGAATACATACAACCGGTGAGGAAAGATAAAAGTATATTTTGGAGTTTTCCTCGTCGATTGGGGCAATAAAAATATTTTACAACATTTTACCTTCCAGCTCGAAAGATAATTTTGCAATTTCTTACACTTTTCTGTCAAGTTTTTTTTTTTTTTTTTGTTCTAAAAAAAACTTTTCAAATAAAAGTATTTAAAAACATTTTATGACCGAAGTTTTTATAAACTTTTATTCAAAAGCAGTTTTCCAGAATCTGTTATTTGGAAAACTTTTTAAATAAAAGTATAAAAGTTGCAAGGTCTGCATAAACTGTTCCTTACAAATGCTGCACATACTTTTTGTACACAATGTTATCGACACTTCAGTTCACTTTGTAAAACACTACGAACACACTTTTCTGTTTTGATGTCTATCAACTATGTAGAATTCTATTTGTGATGTACGAACCATCTCGTCGTATCGGCTAGATGCTTTTGTTTATATCTTTACTGGTTTGATACATTAGCCGTGTTTTTTTTGACGCGTATATACAATTGTCGTAATTTTCAAATTGCGATAACTTATAAACGGTGAGTCGTACGATAAAAAGTCTAAGGGTCTTTCTTAGGGAAAACCACATGCTCTACAAATAATTTTAATCTTTTGTAAAAACAAAATAATTATTTAAATGTTATTTAAAAAAAGTGATTTTTTACCGTTTATCGGCGCGTAACCAGTTTTAAGTGAATAATTCCTAAAAGATAAATTTTTTTTAAATATAAAATAAAAAGGTTTTGTAGAGAACGTGATTCTCCATAAAAAAGTTCCTCAGAGTTTTTATTGTGCGACTCACTGTTCATGAGTTATCGCAATTTAAAAATATCCTCAATTGTTTGTTTGTTAATTTCTCCGTAATTATCTAGGTACAAAATTCACGTGAGATGATACGGTTACTCAATTTTCATTGGATAACACCGATGGTTTTCAGTCATTAAGCATCCGGTAAAGGAACCCTTTCTTCTTCTGCACTTGAAAACATAAAATATCGTGGTTTGTTCAGGGTACAATTATCTAACTTTAAGTTTCACTAATTAAGGTCCAATTAAGCACTTACAAAAGTAAATATATTTTTAAACATCGGACATCACCTGCTGAAGTTATGGAAAAAATAAAATTTTTGCCTTTTTTGGAGTTGTCAAAAAAAAAAAAAAAAAAAAAAAAATAATAAATAAAAACCTCTAGTTACTCTCAAAGTAAGCTTTCAAATAGAGGACGTTTTTTCCAATTATTTTTTTATAGAGCCGGTATCTCTTTTTCCTCATCATTTATAAAATCATTATAATCAGCGCTATCGTCGCTGCTGACCAAATCATACGGCAAAACTTTGCCATCAAATCATGATATACTTAAATATCTAAAAATGCTACACAGCAACACCAACAAAATACACAACGGCAATAAATCATCAGTTAATCGCGCCAATTAACAGATACTGAACTTGTAAGTTTAATTATCGTTTATGTGTAGTACAAGTATTCAGAACAAAGTTGAACGACAGCGAGATATCGATAACAACAAACGAACGAACGAACGAACGAATGAACGAACAAATAAAAACAAACACACGTGCTACAACTGCAACAATTTAAAAGGAATGCGCTTTTATTTGTTTGTTTTATTTTTTTTTTTTATTATTTTTTTTTATTATTTTTTTTTTTATTATTTTTGTATTTTCAGTCATAAACACACTTAAGTGGTTTTCTATTTTTAAGCTCTTGCGCCTAAGGCAATGAGTAACCGGTTTTTTTTCTTTGTGTGCTTATCTGCCGGGTAGGTAATATACTAATTCTATATTTAGTTGGACATTTTAATTAGTTTGTTTTGTGTTCATTAGATTTTTTTTTTCATTTTTCCAAGAATATTAGGTGAGAAATCAAAAAAATTTTTTTTTTTTTCAAATAATATACTTTTTATTGTCTTGAGCAATAATTCGTCACTATTTTATTGCAATTTCAGGAAATTTGTACTAAAGTCTAGCGTCAAAATGTCAAATGTAAAAAAAAGAACGAATGCGGCGCTGATTATTGTAGTTGAGGAGTTTGTTTATAAGAGTACCCATTTTCTTCGAATAAAAATTCTCGAAATGAATTAGGATCTAAGCATTCAAAACTGTTTTTCGAGCTTATCTAAAACTACGAAATTTTTGGTAGTTCTTCAGCCCAAGTTTTTTTAATTTTATACATTTTTATTCAAAGGCTCATTGCTCTTAAGTGAAAAGTTTGTTTTTTGGAAAGCCAAGTAAATAAAGTGAAATAACAAAGTAAAATTTTATTTAAATTACCTAACCCTTGTCATCATTTTTACTCCACTCGAGTAGTAAAAAAAAGTAATCAACACTAAATTCCAAACATAAATTACCTTGCCTTATATAACCATTTTGACTTAATCATTTTAGTAAAAATATTTATGTTTTGACACACATTTGCTTAATATACAAATTTAGTACCTCTTCATCATATAGGTCAGTGGGGTAAAGGTCTAACAAGTTTCCAACTTTTAGGTAAAAATAAAATTTTTCTACCTATCATGCGGACGGATCCCAGCTCAAATCCTAGTGCGTGGTCAGTTCTTTTTTTTCACTAGACTGCAAGGTCAATCGAAAACAGAAAGGTAAAATTTACTTGAATGGGGCGTTTTGACTAGCAATTCTGGTAAAATTTTTTAGGAATAAAGTAGTACGTACTATTTTTTCTCAGTGTGCTTAAGACAGTTCATAATGCGGTATCTAACGAATACTCAGTGTATAATGAAATGCTTTTTAGATAAATACTGGCAAAAACTGTCAGTTGTTGAAATGTAAACGATAAGTATGTAGGAAACACCTTCACCGAGAGATTAATTAACAAAAATAAAGTAAAAAAAAAAAATAGCAAAACTGTTTTTGCAATTCATGACATTTTTCAATAAACATATATAGATAATTAAAATTTCATTCAAGCGATTTTAATTAAATTTTATTTTTAAGATTAACTGCGCAAATATGTATAAAATTAATTTTTGCAAAAAAAGCAATAATTAGCTCAAATGTGAATGTTGTATTTTAAAGTTTTTGTTTGTTTTTGATCGAAGGGCGAAAATAATTTACGAGTATAATGTACATAAATCTATTGGCAATTTAATAGAATCTCTCTGGCTTCACTTTAAAAGCGCGTTGCTTAATTAAAAAATTGAATGAAATTCAAGCAAACATGTTTTCATTAGAACATTGACCCTGGCACTTGATTGGGTTTTTTTGTTTCCACATCTACTGAAAATATATATAGCAAAATATATATAAAGAAGCACCGTACATATGCACCGATAATAAACAGATGAAAGCGATAAGTTCGATAGCTTCGTTAGCGTTGTCGTCGCCTTTGTTGTTGGACGATAACGACTTTGTGTATGCCCCCGACAATACATAGCACGCAAAGGCGCCTTCCCTTGTGAATAATTTCGTATTTTTTCTATAAATTTAAGACCCAAAATATACATAGAAATATCTATAAAATTAAGTGAATGTATGTGTTTGTTTGCTAACGAACAGTATCTACCAGTCGCGTTTATTATTGGCTGTGTGTTACCATTGGAATTTGCAAATGCAATAAAAATGCGTTTAGTATTTTGGTGAACAATAAAATTCTTAAATGTCAAATCTGTTGGGTATTTTCTGCATGTCATCATTTTGAAAATTCGTTTGGTTTTTTCCTTATGAATATTCATCAGTAAAAGTTTTATAGCGTACTTGGGAAATTAAAAAAAAAAGGAAACGAAACTTTAGTAGGAGCTCATTAAACGGAAGTGCTGCATATTTGCTTCAAAACTGCGCAGTAGCAACCAATTCCAAAATTGGAGTAAAAATACCGTCAGAAATATGAGAGAACTGTGCGTAAAGTTTAAAACTTTCGCGTCCGAGGAAATACCAGCAATTTAAAAAATGACAAAGTTAAATACTTTCAAACGAAGTTTTTCTAGGATAATTTGTTTTTGTTCTCTTAGATATGACTTTTTTTTAATTTTTTTAAATTTTTTTTTTAAAATTGTTTAAAAAATTTTTTTAAAATTTTTTTTTTTTAATTTTTGTTTTTAACCCAGTGTGCCAAACGGACTCGTTTCGGATCCGTAACGGGTTCATATTTTCGTTCTTTTTATCCGTTACGGAATCCGTTACGTATCCGTTACTGATCCGTTTGCGGGAAGGATTCCTAAAAAAAAAACGAATCGTTTTTTCTTCTTTTATGGATCCGTTTCGAACCTGTAACGTACATCAAAAACGAATTCAAAACGGATTCGCTTTTAATAATGTTAATGCTGCTTATAAAAAAAAAAGAAAACAGGGTGAAGCGCTTATTTTTAATTAAAAAAAACAAAATAACAAAAAAAAAAAAAAAATTACTAGCCCGGCCGGGAGTCGAACTCAGGCTCCCGGGGTATTACTCTTTCATACACGAGACGTTAGACAACTGGGCTATTGACCGATATGATGTCTACTTAACTGATGTAGACTTATTTGATGTTGAGATTTAAAGTTTGTATATTAAACAAATTTCTGTTGTTTTTTTATAAGTATTCTGTGTTGTTTTTCTTCCCTTCTTTTGATAAAAAATAAGTTAAATAAAGCAAATCCGTTTTGAGTTCGTATTTGAAGTATTTAAGGAATCGAAACGGATTTGCCCAGGTTCGAATCCTACCAGAGGTGGATTTTTACCCTTTATTTTTCTTCCTTTTTTTTCTTTTTATTATTTTTTAATTGCTAATAGGCGCATCAAAACGGTTTTTTTCTGTAAATATACAGCATTAACATATTTAAAAGCAAATCCGTTTTGAATTCGTTTTTACATAAGTTTCGGATTCAAAACGGGCCCGCACTGCGGAATTTAATTTTTTTTTTATTCGCTAATAAGCGCTTCAAAATGTTTTTTTTTTTTTATCTAAACAAAGCGTTTTGAATTCGTTTTTGATGTACGTTACGGGTTCGAAATGGATCCGTTACCGCGGATTACGTTTTTTATACCTTTATGAACTCGTAATGGATTCGAAACGGATCCTCATCCGTTTTTGTGCACATTGGGAAATTTTTTTTTAAAAATTTTTTTTTTTTAAATTTTTTTTTTTTTCTTAAAAGGAAATATGTAATTGAAAATTTTTTATGTGAATTATGAAATTTGTTTCTCTTGAAATGAATAAAAATATGTAGTTATCGTAAGATATTTTTTTATTATGGAATTTATACTGCGTAATTCCGAAACATTTATTCGAAAATTATGTAAAATTGGTTAACATAGCACAATATGAATTTTATTCAAAATGGTTTAAAATACTTTCATATGAATTTCTGTATAAAATTTATACAACAATAGTATAAAGGATTTTTGTATGGTGATACCATTAAATTTACGCCAAAGTAGTGTAAATTGTATTAATACCTTATTTGTATCAATTTTGTACGAACAAGTGTAAACGGTTTGTATACCAAGTTGTAGCAGAGATCCACATTTGGTGTGGATTGTATTCATTCCAATTTGGTTTGAATTTTACACCCAAACTATTTGCTGTGTAGACAAAAAAGAAAATGCCGACTGCCGATTCAAAATACTTTTATGTTTTTGGGACACCCTATATAATTTAGCCCACCCTACTACTTTTATTGTATGTTGATAAGTGAAAAAGTGCGAAGAAACTTGTAGTTTAGATAACAATGAAGTAACCGTTATAGCACAAACTAACCAACATAGTAAGAATGCAGATTTTTGCGTTTGATTATATGCTAATATCATTTTGGTTAATCAAGTTAGTGAGAACAGGGCATAAAAGAATTATCTAAAGCCACTTTGGTGATAATTCAAGTGAAGCCTGCTCAAATAAGTATGTACTTGACATGTCACTCATATTAATTTGGATAAGTTTAAAAACGTGTTAAGTTGTTGCATTAAATTTTTGTTACTAAGCACTTTACACTTAAATCTTAAATTTATTAACCATTAAATATTTGGCATTTGGTTTAGAGGAAATTGATTTACAATTTAAGCTGCCTGACAGTAAAACATGCCAATAGCACTTAAAATTAAACAGACACTTAAAAAAATGTGCGTCACTTGGATTTGCTTTAACGTATAAGTTGTCTAAATCCAATGGCATTTAAAATGGGTCCAACTTATTGTAGACATGAGCATATGCGATATTCAAAATTAAATACTGGATTAATGTTTAACGGTTTAAGTAAGACTACATTATTAAGAAAAAAAAAAAAAATAAATAAAAAAATTTTAATTTAACAAACCGAACTAAAGCAACTCCTTTGTGAAATCGTATTTCAACACGTTACCAGACAGCACTAATCAGTTGCATCAAAAACCCAACAGACAGCAAAACTTGAAAGTTTTTTTGGCTTGAAACTTTTCGTGACAAACGTATTCAATAGGTTTCAATTAAGCACGAAATCAAAAGCTACTAAGAACCTCAACTGGTGGTAGGTAGCGCTTTTTTGTATAAGTTTTACATTCAAAGGATAAAGTTTTTACAATGAAAGGGTTCATTGAACTAAGAGGCAGCACCAAAATGAAACACATTACATGGCACGAAAAGGTAGCGAAAAGTTTTTAATCAAAATCAATGTCAATTACAGCAACACAACACAAAAAAAAAAAAAAACCAACAACAAATAAATAAAGAAAAACGCAATTTAATTATTGATGAGTGATCAAAGGACTTGATTTATTGCGAAAAAAACGTTGTTAATGAAAACTCAGGCAAAATGCAAAAAAAAAAATTAAACAAAAATAAGGAAAAAATTACAAAATCAAAAATAAAAAACGATACTCCATTAAAAAAAAATAAATTTAATTTGGCAATACCCAAAAAAAGCCGCTTCCATTGCATGTTTATGTATTGCAAAGTATTCTGTCAAAAAAAAAAAAAAAAGAAGAAAATCCGAGAAATATGACAAGTTTATACAAAACTTTTTGACAGATAATTAGCGATTTTCTATTTGACTCTTTTGCTTTTGCTCTTGTTTTTATGAAAATTGCGTAAAATTTTATGCGGGCAAAGAATTCGACAAAACACAACTCAGACAAAGTGACAGCAACACTCATATGAAATTAGGTATTGAGAATTGAAACAAAATGCCCTAACAGAAATTTTAGATTTTAGATGAGAATCTATTTATGAGAAAATTGAAAAAAAAAAAGGAAATTGATGTTGAAGTTGAAATTCGCCACAAAGGGAGAAAGATATGGATTTATGGATCATTTTAGGTTTACGGATAACTATTTTGGGTCATTTTAAGTTAAAGCATACACAACAAATAGTATTGGTGTAAAATTCAAATCAAATACATATCTACACCAAACTTGTTTTAAAATCTATGCTTCAATTTGGTATACAAACTGTTTATGCTTGTTTGTATAAAATGTATACACATAAAGTATAAACACAATTTAAACTATTTTGGTTTAAATTTTATAGTATCACTGTATAAAAATCTTTTATACTTTTTTGTGTATCGAAGTTTCCCCATAGGCTAAAAAAGGTGCTGTCACGTTTCCCATATTAGTGAAAAAGTTATATCTGTGAAACTACTGAAAGCAGATGGATGAGATTTTGTACCGATGTAAAAAGTATCTGGAGAACTAACTTCAGAAAAATGGTCGATGCCACGCCCAACATTAGCCGAATTTCATCATATTTCTTGAACTATTTGGTGCAGATGTCTACGATTTCAGAAACAATATGCACTAGAAAAATGCGCACACCTGTAACAGAGTTCGACCTATCTCAATGTAGCGTTTCTAATTTTTCAGTCACATTTTAAAATTTTCCCACTGGGGGCACCCAAATACAAACGTCATAATTGTGTGTTAATGTGTAAATTTTTGTTGCAAATTTTCAAGCTACTTAAACGGAAATTTCTACGATTTTTAGATACCTCTACCATTTCCAACAAATGCCACAATGAATTTGTTTATTTTCTTTAACACCTACATACGTTTTGTTGAACTCTTTGATTTGTGTCTGCGAGTAACCGGCAGAAAACTTGAATTCTTATTAAAGATTTATTTATATTTTTAAGAGCATTGGATTGTTATATTTGAGATTTTCTTTTGAAATATTCAAAATAAAATTTATACAAATTGCCCATAGTAAAATCTTAAAAAAAAAGTACGAAAGATATTTATAATAATAAATTCCAAAATGACAATTTAATGAGCAAACGTTTGGCAAAAGTGTGAGAGCCCGTATTTTGTAGAACTTTTGGAGTTTCACGTACGTTTTTCAACACACTCATTCACTTGTATTTTATTAGGAAAATTTTTTGATTTTTGGCCTTTTGCCAAAAATTGAGCACTTTGGAAATACAAACAGCCCAAAGCACGTACATACAAACATATGTACATACATATATTATTGAAGTCAAATGTGTGCGCGCCCGTCTGACGGACACTTGGCGTGGGCGCTTTTGGTGGTAGTGCATGCAAAGTTAATATTCATTCGCATAGAAAATCAATTTGTCAATATTTGATTTAAAAAGTTTCAAGTTATCATTGAAAAATAAAACGTACAGGAGGAGCAAGAACACAAAATTGTGGAAAATTGAAAAAGTTCTAAATGAAAAATTACAATTTAAGCTAGTGACTCGCATTTAAGTATCTCATAAATGGCGTGTGTATATCTTAAATATTAGACAAACTCTATGCCACAGATCACGCAATTCAATTGTGAAAAGGTAAAATTTAATATTGCTCCCTTATGGCTTAGTTTGCAATATTTACTTAGGATACGCACCAAATTAGCGCAGAGTTTTGCCTTTCTCAAACCTTAAACTTGCTGTTTTATTGTTTTAGGTTCGACTTTGGATATTTTTATCCATACAACCTTATTGTTTAAATTAAACAAATATTTATTTTTACACCAAATTGATTTTCATTGTAATGAAACCCTAAACTATACATACGAATCTTTTTGGATAGTTATAACAAAGTTTTCTATACCGATCAATGGTAGTTGTCTAAGAACAAACTAAGTAGTTGCGTTGAGTTTAACGTTTCATAACAGACTAATTTATTTTTGTCAAATTTCTTATGACTAGCTTAAAATGTTACATTGCTATGCGCCACTGAGAGTATTAGAATCGTATGATTTAACAGTTAGGTGAAAAGCAAAATAGAAAGAAGAATTACTCGAATGATTTTACGGTTCTTTAAATAGTAGAAAAAACAACCAGTGGCGGTGTAAACTAAATTATTAAATAGCAAAATTTTCAAAATTAAAGAATTCAAATTCTAGTCAAATAAACTTAGGATAAACTTAATATTTTTCATAAACATAACCGCCAGCCTTGAACGGCGTTCAACATTCCTTTGGCAATTGATGAAGTTTAGCAACTGGCCTCTTGAAAGTTGAATTCTCAGTTTGATAGTGACAACTCTGACGAGCCCATCGGATCCAGCATGGGTTTCGATTACACGGCCAAGTTTCCAGCAAGCGGGAGGTAGATTATCTTCACGTATCAGGACGACGTCACCAATAATTAGATTAGATTTTTCTTTCAACCATTTAGATTTTGGTTGAAGTGACAGCAAATAATCAGTTGACCAGCGAGACCAAAAATATTGAGTTAATTGTTGAACCAATCTCCATTTAGATAATAACCCAGTTTTGAGATGAGTTATGTCTGCTTCTGGCAACGAGTTCAGGGGCCTTCCAACTAAGAAATGTCCAGGCGTTATATAGGGGACGTCATCAGAATCAGCTTGGACTAAAGGCCTCGAATTTAATATAGCCTCAATTCTAGCTAGGAGAGTTGATAATTCCTCAAAGTTTAGTGTAGCTTGACCCATAGTTCTTCTTAGATGAAACTTCATAGACTTGACTGTAGACTCCCATAACCCACCGAAATGTGGCGTATTTGGTGGTATGAAGTGCCACTGAATACCCTTTGAAGATAAAAAATTCGAAATATCATTATTAGATTCAAAAGAAGTTACCATTTTGTGAATTTCATTCAGCTTTCTGGCAGCTCCTTGAAAATTAGTTCCATTATCGCTGTGTATATGACCACACAGACCACGTCTAGCAACAAATCGATCGAGAGCGGCTAAGAAGGCATCGGTACTCAAATCGGAGACAAGTTCTAGGTGAACAGCTTTGGTCACTAAGCAGATAAAGACTGCAACATATGCTTTGACTTTCGGGGCCTTTCTGCCACTGTGCTGCTTATACAATATAGGCCCAGCATAGTCGCATCCAACTTCGTAAAATGGAAAGGCAGCGTTGACACGAAATTTGGGCAAGTCGCCCATAAGTTGCTCTTGAGCTCGTGCACTAAAGCGAGTGCAAGCTCCACACTGGCGAATTACAGTTTTAACAATTTCACGAGCACCAATTATCCAATATTTTTGCCGCAGTGTAGCGCACAACAAAGTAATTCCGCTATGAAGATTTTTCACGTGCAAATCGTGAACAATTTTCCGAACGATTGGGCTGTCTTTATGAAGAATTATTTGATGCTGACTGTCATAAGGTAGGTCAGCTTTAGTTAATCTTCCGCCAACACGCAGCAGCCCATCAGCATCCACGAATGGTGAAAGTTTCCGTAGTTTTTTGTTAGTTAGGGTAGCTTGACCTTGCTGAATAGACGACATAATCTCAAAAAAGTCAACCGCTTGATAGTATTTATACAATTTTAGTTCAGCAAACTTAAGTTCTTTGACTTTGAGAGGTGAGGTGTCTCTGCACTTATTTTTGAGAATGTTGACATATCGTATGCAGTAAGCTAGTACTCGCACCATTTTAGCCCAACTGGAAATTCTGTTGTTTATTCTGCTAACGGAGTCCGGATCGTAAGTAGCTGAAGCTAGAGCCACATGATTTACTGGACGAAGTTCTTCACTTGTAATATTATCCTGAGATTCGGATAGTGGCCACCAATTTTCCTCCATAAGCAACCACGATGGACCATTAAACCATAATTTATCATTAATTAAGAAGCTGGATCTTACACCTCTACTAGCAGCATCGGCTGGATTCTGTTTGCTGGGAACATATCGCCATTGCGCACTGGGAACAGTTTCTAAGATGTAGGATGTTCGATGACTAATAAAAGTTTTCCACTTCGATGGATGTGAAGACAACCAGGCTAAAACGGTTTTGCTATCAGACCAGCAAACCACTTCATTTAATTTCAAGTTAATGACAGATGCTAAATATTCAAACAGTTGAGTTAACAAATACGCTGCACAAAGTTCCAGCCTGGGAATTGAAAGTGAGGCCATTGGAGCCACCTTGGTTTTAGATATGACGATGTTAGTTGACACTTGTCCATCTGCTGACGTTTTTCGACAATAAATGACTGCAGCATAGGCTAAGCTGGAGGCATCACAGAATCCATGAAAGGTTACAACTGGCTCTGTGGAAAAAATAAGTCGTTTTATATTAATGTTATTAAGTAAATAAAACTCTGAAAATAGTAGTTTGACTTCGTCTAAAATGTCAGCAGGCAACAGCTCATCCCATTCCAGTTTGGATAGCCATAGTCGCTGTATAATTATTTTCACAGCTATAATTGCAGGTGATATCCAGCCAAGTGGGTCAAAAATTTTCGAAATCTCGGAAAGCAGGTTCCTTTTGGTGTTAAGGCAATATTGATTTTCTTTTACCTTATACGAAAAACAATCAGTCATAGGATTCCAAATAACGCCAAGGAGGCATACTGTCATATCCGATGGCACATCGACCATGCTATAAATTTTCTCACTATCTGGAATCTTTTGAAGAATACTACTCTGATTTGTGGCCCACTTCCTTAAGTGGAAACCGCCAGCCGTAAGCAAATTATTTAATTGTTCTGCTAGCTCTTGAGCTTCTTTTAGGGTATTGGAGCCTGCCATACAATCGTCAACATAAAATGAATTTTTAACAGCTTCACTAGCCATAGGGTACCGATTATGCTCGTCATCACTCAGCTGTAGGAGAGTGCGAATAGAAAGATAGGGTGCGGGACGCGTGCCATAAGTTACAGTAGTTAATCGATAATGTTGAACTTCCTCATTAGGTGAATTTCGCCATAAAATGCGCTGATAGTCCTGATCACATTCTTGTACATTTATCATTCGAAACATTTGTTGAATGTCTGCCGAAAAGCAGTACTTCTTACAACGATATCTCAAAAGAACAGCTATTAAGTCTTGTTGCAAAATTGGTCCTTTTAGTAAATTGTCATTTAGCGATTTTCCATTAGATGATTTAGCAGAACCATCAAATACCACTCTTAGTTTTGTGGTTAAAGAATTTTCTCTAAGAACAGCATGGTGAGGCAAGTAATAAACGTTTTCGGACGGACGATTTATTTCCTCCTGGGGAACAAGTTTCATATGACCCAGTGACAAGTATTCACTCATAAATTCTGTATAGGATAGTTTTAAATCAGGATTAGATTTAAATTTCCTTTCCATAGACAGTAGTCGTCTTAAGGCCCCCGCATAGGATTTACCAGTTTCAGGATTTTTCACAAATGGAAGTCTGACTGAATATCTATCAGCACGGATAGTAGTAGATTTATAAAAGTCTTCAGCTTGCTGATCTTCAGCAGTCAAAGTAGTAGTCATCTGAGGGACGCTTTCAAGTTTCCAAAATAGTTGCAAAGTTTGGTTCAAATCAACTTCAGGTATATTTTGAGTCATTATGTGGCAAGTACTAAAGGTGTTTTCAGACGTACAACCTCCACAAACAACATAGCCAAAGATTGTATTTTGAGCTAGCAAATTACCATTTTTAACAATACGCCCTTCTTTTAATAGAGTAAAGAAATAGTCATATCCTACAAGGATGTCAATATCCTTTGGAGTATCAAATTTGGGATCAGCAAGAGACAGATTTTTTATATCTTCCCAATAGTTTATTGTAAGCGAAGAACATGGCAATTGAGATGTAAGACTCTTAAAAACATGGGCTAGCATGACAACACTTTCAGAATTATAAATAGATTTTACCTGAAGCTCGACTATACCCCGTGTTGCACCAGCCTTGTTATTTCCCAATCCGTGGATAAATATTTTAGAGGCAGATCGTTGTAATCCAAGTCTATTTGCACACCGCTCGGAAATCAACGTGTTCTGGCATCCAGAGTCCAATAGAATATTACAGCCTTGGAAGCAACCCATGTTGTCCTTAACAAAAACCCTAGAAGTGGGCAAAAGCATATTTAGATTTCTTACCTCAGATGTGGCAGCAAGATTGATTGATGTAGTTACAGCATCTATTGTAGCTTCGACTTTTTTAGGCAGTTCACTCGATTTTTTCTCATCCTTAGTGGGGAGAGAATCCACTTTTTTCACCATGGCAGCTGCGACCGTATTGTAGTTAGAATTTCGCTCTAGATGAATATAAGAATGATGATGACCTTTGCAAAATTCACAAAGGTGTTTAGATGGACAATTTTGTACTGAATGTCCCTGCTTCAAACAATTAAAACACAATCTTTTCTCTTTTACAAAATTTATGCGATTGGGCGTAGACATCTTGATAAACGTAGGGCAATAGGCAAGATGGTGGTCTTGAGAGCACGCAAAACAGGATCGTTTCATGTAGCCAGAATAAGTTCTGACGGATTTAATTTTAGATTGTGTTCCGCCAGCGCGTTGCTTTTCAATTGGAGTTGGAACACGTTCTAATGCATCACAACGTTCATTGATGAAAATGATAAAATTCTCCAGCGTAGGAAATGTAGTTTTACTACAATGCTCAGCCCAAGAATGATGAGTTTCTCTATCGACTTTTTTAAGTAAAAGATGTATCAGCCACGGATCACGTTTCTCTGCTTCCTCGCCTTGCGCTCTAAGCCCACGTATAACTTCATCAGCAATATTCGATACGTTTCGAAGACCTTGAGAGTCATCTGCTTTAGATATAGATAAAAATGTTTCGATTAAAGAATCAATAACCAGTGAAGGCTTATCATAACGATCTTGAATCTTTTTTATGGCTTCCTCGTAGTTTTGATCTGACACAGCAAGATGTCGTATAAGCATGGCAGGCTCACCCTTTAACAACCCTTTCAGATATTGAAACTTCTGTGATGCAGTCAATGTATGGTTGTTATGCACTGAGCTGTTGAATAAATCAAAGAATGATCTAAATTCAGAGTAGTTACCTTCAAATATTGGAATATTCAGCTTAGGAAGTCGTATATCAGCAGCTGGGGCAGCGGTGTTCGCGGTAGGTGACGAAGTCGTAGCACCAACATTTGCTAATGGCGGTTGTAGCGCTGTCAATTTTTCCAAAAAAGATGTTTGGGACTCCAACAGTTTCTGCATAGCATCTTGATGCGTTGTTGTTGAGTTGAGGGGATCACTATTAACATTTGCAGCAAGCAGCTTGCAATCAATAATTTCACTTAACCTAGCTTTCATTTAAAAATATTTCTCAAATTCTTTTAATTCAGTATCACGTTCCTGGAGGCAGTTCCCTTTAGATAGGTTATTTTATTCCGTAGAGTATCGATGGTAGCCATAATTACTTAGGAAGTTTTTTTACACACTTTAATTTTTATAATAAAATCCAGTTGAGGAGCACTTCAACAGTAAAAACACTTTTTTAGTTTTTATAACAAAATCCAGTTGAGGAGCACTTCGATAGTTAAAACACTATTTTAGTTTTTTTTGTTTTTTCACAAGTTGTATGTGAAGCTTTATGCAGCTGGGCAAAAGAATTTGCAAACAGTTATGCTCGTATGTATGTTTTCAACGCAACAACAATATATATATACACAATGTTTTTTTTTTTTATTATGCGCAGTAATAAGCAGCCACAATTAAAACACACAATTTTGTTTTTGTTTTTTACTATTAAGCGCGGTAATAGAAAATAAAATTTAACTCTCTTTAACGCGACAACGATCACGTCGGGGTCACCAAAAAATGTCTAAGAACAAACTAAGTAGTTGCGTTGAGTTTAACGTTTCATAACAGACTAATTTATTTTTGTCAAATTTCTTATGACTAGCTTAAAATGTTACATTGCTATGCGCCACTGAGAGTATTAGAATCGTATGATTTAACAGTTAGGTGAAAAGCAAAATAGAAAGAAGAATTACTCGAATGATTTTACGGTTCTTTAAATAGTAGAAAAAACAACCAGTGGCGGTGTAAACTAAATTATTAAATAGCAAAATTTTCAAAATTAAAGAATTCAAATTCTAGTCAAATAAACTTAGGATAAACTTAATATTTTTCATAAACAGTAGTGGAAAATGAAATTGATGAAATTGAATTTCAAGCAGATGCCTTTGTTAAACGTTTAAAACGTAGACAACTAATTAATTTTGTTTTCTAATAGCTCATTTCCACTACCCATTGGGGTTAACCCAACGCAAATAAGGCAAACTAGAACTCTAAAGTTCAGTATTCACGCTTTGTTAATTTTCAGACGTTTGTTGACTTAACTTTTTAAAAGTTTTAATTGTTACTTAGAACATACGTTTCAATGACTATCACAATTATATCATCAGACGAATTTGCTGACATCCAAAAAAACTTGACAAGCATACAATATTTAACCTTTATCAGAAATTTGTTGAGAATCACAGCAAAAAGTAAATAGAGCAAATGCAAAAATTCCTTTTATGCATCACGCCTTCGTTTATTTGGCGAGACGAAACGTAAAACACACTGAACAGTCTCATGTGAAGTTGGCTCCGTAATTTTCGACAACCGAAAACTTTTTTAGAGTTCTAGGTCCGTTGGGAATAGTTCTGGAGTTCTTTCACAAAATTCGAAATAGTTCTGCGAAATTGGACCAAAAATCGGTGGTGTACCGTTTTTTGCCCAGCGCCATGTTTTTCACGTAGAAGAGTTTTGATGACATTTTTGAGCGCACAACAAAGAGTTCTGGAGTTCTTTATACTTTTTTTTATTTTTTTGATTTTTTTTTTTTTGTGAAAAAATTGTTCAGAAAGAAATTTTCTAACAAAAAAAAAGTTTTGATTACAGATCTGGATAGTGCTCAAAGAGTTCTAAAGAAAACCCTAACAACATTTTTCCGAAATATTTGTGCTTTTCATTTTAATCGAAAAATCAAAAAAAATGTTCGGAAAATAACCGAAGAGGAGTTCTGATTGGAGTTACGGATAGGGCTTAAAGAGCCCTTGTAACATACTCCATATCCGAAAAGGACACTCATGTGAAGTTGGCTCCGTGATTTTCGAAATCCGAAAATTTTTTTGATATTTCGATTAAAATTATCCTGTTTATTTCCAAAACAAGCTTAAGTTTTCATACAAAGTGAAAAGCTCTAAATTGCAAACCAAAGCGACTTCTGCGTAACCAAGCATAAACCAATAGGGTATAACTTAATGAAAATTCTGTTATCATTTAGTTTTTCAAATCGTGTAATGATGAAACATTTTAACTAAGTATTTTCTTAAAACTTCTCTCATTCTCGCTTATAAAAATTTCTTCAGCTTCAGCTTTTATGCTCCACTAGCCACGTTGATAACATAGCAATTTGTTATTTGTATTTCGATGTTGATTATTAGGGAGGACGAACGCATTTGTTGCTTGGCGGCCGTCGTTCTTGTCATGAATACAATTTCCAATCAATCGATGCTGTCGTCTTCAGCATGGGTCGTCGTGGTTCTTGGCCATTTTGTATTTTTATTATTGTTGCCATTGTTATTATTATTGCTTTTGCTGTTGACATTTTTAAAAGTCTTGTTTATATATATTTGAAATTATGAAATTTCATTTGTTATGCTTGACTAGACACTTCTTTGAATGTCATATCGTGCTGAGTTGACTGACTGACTGACTTTGAGAGTCTTTTTGCCATGTTGATTTTTAATTTCCGCGCCTTTTTCCGACGTTGCTCTTTTACTATCCCTCTTATGTTCGCTTTCTTGTTGGTTTTCATTATTAATAAAAAAATATTTATATTCATTTTGATTGCTGCTTTTATTTGACTTTATTGCGTGTTTATTAGAATTTCTATTTTATTTTAACTCTTCAATGCGACGACATATTGCATTTATTGTTTTTTTTAGATTATTTTTTAAAAAGCGTTCAAACTGGGGAATCTCAAAATTAATCTTTTGGGACCTTTTAGCCTTTGTTTTTATGAAACATTACAGTCAACAACTTTATTAATTTAAGCACGGGCATACACTTAAGGGTTAACAGGCTGGAAAAACAATATTACTCTGCCTCAAAAGCACTAGAATTCTTTGTTTGCATAAATTTAATATATTTCTTCTCTTTTTTTATCTTTTACAGCCGTGACAATGCGTGAGAAAAAGGGCGGCGCGCTGCAGAAGCTCAAAAAGAGGCTCTCTCACAGTTTTGGTAGATTAAGTAAGTACAAAAAATGTTAAGTAATTATTGAGTGTTGAATAACATTATGCAGCTTTTTTTTTAGTAAAAACTTTTACTAACCATTAGAATGAAATCTATATATTACGCAGGATAAAAAATTGCTCACCCTTTTCTTCTTATACCACTAGAAAGGTCAATGTGTGTTTGTGCATAAAGTTAAAACTATTTCAATTTGTTGCCTTTAAGTCAGTCAAATTAAATAAATTTTTTTTTAATATTAACAACAACAAAATACGCGGTCACAATCAGCTGAAATAGAATGAAGCACAAAAAAAGACAAAAAGGCAGCGCAGTGACTTCATGTTTTTTATTTTGTTTACTTTTTGCTTTAAATCGTGTTTGTACAAAATAGAAAAAAAAGTAGGTACTAAATAAAAGTGTCGAAAAAGTACCAAAATTATGTAATTTATTTGTGGTCGAATTTTGACCACTTTGTCATTGTTATGGTGAAATGCTCCCTCAATCCTAATGGTTTCTATGTAAGTGGTCACTGAAATATCATTTTTACCATAGAGGTCTGGGTTTTAGCTTAAGCTTCATCAGAATATTTTAAAGCATTTATAAAGGAAAAGTGACCGCAACAACTATGTAGGAAAGCCTTCAAACTATTTTGACATTCTTAAACTACAAAATTTTGCTACAGATCACAAATCTGATTTGTTTATTCCGACCTCTAGTGTACAAACTCTTAAATTTTGATATACGACATGCTAGAATATTGCAAAAAAGTATTTCGAAAATTTTTTGAAGTCTATTATATATTGAGTTATATCAAATAAACCGTTTGCTGAAGCATATTATTTTAATTTTTTCTGGGACTTCCAGATAGTAAACTTTTCACTTCAGTGCATTGAAAATACACCCCTTTTAAAGATTTCGATTAAATAACTGCTGTTTTTTTTTCGAATACATATCGTTAGCTTAATATGGAAAAGGCGTAACTGAAATTTTTTCGAAATTGACTTTTTTGCCTATTCTGGTTGTCCACTCTCTAATACACCTCCCTACAAAAATTAGGCATGATATTATCAAAAATAGCCAAGTTATAGTTAATTTTAAAAAAGATCTAACACGTAACAAAAAATTCTTGAAAGAAAAAAGCCCTAACTCACAATATGTAGCGTTTAAATAGTGTTAAAATCACTCAGAAACTATTCGGTTAATTAAGCTGAAACCTTGGCAGTGAGTATATCTCAAACATGGGAAGGTTTTTATACTATACACGAAGGTTCCCGAAGGTAATCCGAAGGTTTTCTGGCCAAAACGAAGAATATCTGGGCATACTAGAGGAAAAACATCTATGGTAGACTATCAATGAACCTTATTTGATAGTTTTCTAAGACACCCGAAGGTTCTCAAAGGCCACCCGAAGGCTTGATAGTCAAAACGAAGAATATTTCGGTATACTAGAGGGAAAATATCATTGGCGGACTATCAAAAAGGTCTAACTGGTAGTTTTTTGGGACACCCAAAGGCTCCAGAAGTTCACCCGAAGGCTTCAAAATCAAAACAAAGAATTCCTAGGTATTTAAAGAATATGGCGGACTATCAACAAGCCTTAATTGATTGTTTACTAAGGCATCCGAAGGTTCCCGAAAGTCAACCGAAGGCTTCATAGTCAAAACGAAGAGTATCAAGGTATACAGATGGGAAAACATCAATAGCATTTATGAGTTTGGTTGCTGTGGGTACTATATTATCATAAACTTTACATGATGTACTATTTAATGTTTTAAATTGTTGTTACCCGCTGATTGTCACCACTTTTATGATAATCATCCATACAAAACATTAACATTTTCGTTCAAATTTTTGTCCAATCCAATTAATTTTCTTTGTTAAGGTTTTCCTCTTCATTTTATATTAAATAACTTAAATTTTATTCATAATTTTTGATTTATTGTAAAAAGCCCTTATCACTTTTTTTTTAAAAATTTTAAAATGAAAAGACCTAACTCACACAACTACCCAAAAAACAAAGAAAATAAAAAAAAAATCCTAGAATGAAAATTGTTGATAGTTTTTGTTGTAAATTGCATATAAAGTTTTTTTAAATGTTTGGCGTATCAAATTTTATTCAGTTTTTTCCTTCTCCTGTAAAGTATTGAAAATGTGAGTTACGCCTTTTCCATATTAAGCTAACGATATGTTTTTTCCAAAAAACAGTGCAAAAAATCCGCCATTTTCATTTAGAACCTCATTTAGGTTCCGAGAGGACTTTGATTCCGATTATTTTTTTTATCCAAACAAAGTATGGACTTTTTATTATAAGACATGTCTTCAACATATTCATCGCTGCGACTTTTAACTATTCTATTAATTCGAAAAGTGCTACATCTGCCCTATATTTATGCTAGAATATACACATGTAAGGCATTTCGTTTCAAGATACTTTATATCTTTACCATCTTTATATTCATCAAATAATTCAGTTCAGTGTAGTGTGCAAATGTCTTGACTGTACTTAAATATGAAAGAAGGAAACAAACACTAAACAGAGCTATCTTAAATTGAATTGATTAAATAGTTTTTTTGCTCTCTTCTTGTGCCTCTTTTTTGTTTGAGCTCTGTCTCTCTTGCGAAAATGTATGAAACCTATATACTACAATCCTGAGCTACCAAAGCGTTGCAACGTGCAAGTGTTGCCATATCATAAATTTAACTGTAGTTTTAATACTCTCACGTTTTACACTGAGCTGAAGTATTTGTTTTTATAAGATACAGTACACTGCAGGGTTTGCTAGAATCAGATATTTGTTTCTTGATATTTATAGAACAGGAGTGTACTTCAGTGTCAAAATGAATTCAGTGTACAGTGAAGATTTAAATCCTAAGTTTTTTGGATCAAATACTTCAGTAAGTTTTAAATGTGCAAGTACAAAAAAGTACACTATATTTCAATATGTCTTGTACGTAAAGACTATATATTGGAACTTTAAACTTTAGGCGAAAGTGTCTATAAATGAAAAATATAACACTCTAGCTTAAGTTTTTAAAAAATTAGGGTCAAATGTAGCTTAGGTAAGATTTACATTTTTTTCAAATATCTAAATTCGTTTAGAATTTAATTTCCTTTTTTCTTTGTTTGGCCGCTAGCGTTATATTGGAACACTCAATATTTCAAGTGTAGCCCTTCACAGCTATGATATTATATTGTACAAAGTGTGACAATAAATTTATTACACTTTATTTCCATCTATTGACTGATAAGAAATCATTATATTTGGGTGTTTATTTTCCTCTATGATTTGCTTAACATCGTTTTCTATGGCGTCTCACTAACTGCTACTGTCTCCCCTACTGGAATTTTCTTAGTTTTCGCCTTCATTCTACACTTCAATGAATTTTCGTTTTGTTTTTCTACAAAAATATCGTGGCATCGTACCCCAATTTAGATTGAATTGTTATTTTGATTTTATTGCTTTTTATTGTGAATTTATGACATTCGGTCAATTAAACATTTATGCATTGCATCAATTTTTTCAACTCTTATGATTTTATTGCACAATGACGATGATGACAGTGTGCGATGTGCGGCAACAATCATTCGATTTTATAATGACAGGTTTGATGATTGTATTTAATTAGATTTAATTTATGACACAAATAGTCTGCGAGTATTGTTAATTTTAACGAAATAATTACTTCGAATTATTGTTGAAAATTTAATATAAACTTCATTCAGAGCGATTAATTTTCAAATGGCGTTTGATTTTGTAATAAAAATATTGCCCCAATATAACAAAAATTTAAGCTTAAAGCCTACAAAGTTTCTGTTCAATTTTCTACGGAATCAAAGTCATTGTGAAACGGAAATTGTTTTATCTTAATTTCAGAAATTCCGTTTATTTTTGTTTCTTTTTTTCTTGTCCTGCTGCCTTCCACGAGACAGAACACGACAAACAAAGCCCTCAAACTTGAAAAGAAATTTTGTGGCGACAAACATACAATGAATAGAGAAAACAAGAAACTTTTATTTTCATATTATCAAAGTCTATATTACGCTGCTGCTAAGTGCTTTTATTTGAAACACGATGTAAGGAAATGCTAATTTTGAAATTAACTTAAAAAAATTTAACAATCGATATTTTAAAGTTAAAATGAAAATGTTCTATGTGCCATAACTTAAAAATTTTAGTAAAGTTATTTGCTTAAATCCCTTGGTTTTTTCTTCTTTTCCTTAACCCAATAGTGCTGCACTTTTTTGTATTTTTTAATTTTTTAAACAATGGCAGCCATTGCTTTGCTAACAAGTGTCCCATTCTATTTTCCTGTGTGAAATTTTTAGAGAAAATTGTTTTGGTTTTTTTTTTTTCTTTGTACGCCCTGTAAACTTTTATCACTGGGGTTCTGCTACGCCCGCATGGTCAGTTCACAATAGCACACATGCAATCCAACAACACACACACACAACCGCATACTGCCCATATCCGCTGAGTATCCCTACAATTCAATCAAAATTTCGACTCGTCGTTGTGTCTGCTCTTGTTAAGTGAATCATTCATTCATTTGTCGTTTTCATCAAGTTTTGTTGTTTTTGTACCCTACACCCAGGGTATATTCACTTTGTGCTTCCATTTGTAATGCATAGAAGGAAACGTGGCAGGTATAGAAAAGTATATATGTACGTATATTCTTGATCAGCATCACCTCCTGAGTCGATATTGGCATGTCAGTCTGGCTGGCTGTCCGTGGAAACATTTTTCACATGAAAACTAAGCAAGATATTTCGATGAAATTTGTTATAGCAGTTTGTTAAAGTTAGCTTGCGGGATTGAAAATGAGCTAAATCTGTCAACGGACACGCCTGCCGCCCATACAAAAAATATATTCAAAATGCACTATTAAGAGCATTATTTGCGATAACGCAAGCAAAATACACATCAATACAAAGAAAAGTAAGTGTAAGCTCAGAGTAAATACAAGGTTAATACAGATAAGAGTGTGTGGCACCTTCCATATAAGCAAAATTTTCAAAATATTTTACTGAAATCGCTTTTCGAGATAATCAAACAAAATTTCACTCAGACACTAAGAACAGTAAGTGCAAGCTCTAAGCAAAAACTAAGCGAACTGGGATAAGAGGGCGTGGCATATCCCATACAAACAAAATTTACGTAATTCTGTAGTTCAAGCGTTATTTGAGACAATGAAACCAAATTTCGCAAAAATACTTGGAATGGTTAATGCATGATCTGAGTAGAAATAAATGAATTTGGTCAGGAGGGCGTGGTACCTTTCGTACAAGTGAAATTGTCAAAATACTGCAGTGTAGGGTATTTAGTTTCGGTAACACCCTTAGTAGTTTTTTTTTTTAAACTGTGGTTGTTTTATTCTTGTTTTTGTATTCTCGTCAAGCCTTTATTTTACCATTAATCGCATTCTTTTTGCCTAAAACGTTAGTTTGCTCAGTGCCTTAGTATTTACAATATATTCAATCGAAAAAGTTAATATACATAGATATTAGACTGATTAAAAAAAAAAAAACATTTTTGGAAATTCCACAATTACGTCAAAAAATCTGTTAAAAGTGAGGTGAGATTTTTAAAAATTTTTTTTTCAAATACTTCTAAAGCCGTAATATCCTGTTGAATGTGTTTCTTGAACCCTCTTTTGAAAAAATTAGCTATAAAGGGTTAAAATATATCCAGTTCAATGGGTATTTTTGACGCTCTTTTCAAAAACTGGGCAGTAATGGGTTAAAGTGTTCTACTAAAATTTTCTACGGAAAATTTAACTTGGGGTCACCAAAGACAGAAATTCTTATAACTTGAGAAAACATGTAAAAAATGTGTTATAAATCCAATTATAGGCATTAAATTATTTTTAAAGCGCCATCTGGTGAAATATTATTATTTTTTTTTTTAATACTAATGCAAAATCGACTCTGTTATATCTTTCTAACAAACCACTTCGAAATTTTTGACTGTTGGACAGTGTTATTTGCTACAAAAAAATATTTGTTTCAACCAAGAAATCATATATAATTGATACAATAAAAAATTTCTTTTGGTCTGTTTCGTTTGCTCTCCAAGCGGGAAAAATATTTATTCATGCAAATATTTCTCTTTGGCTGTAGATACTGGGTGCGTACTATTTTCTTTGGTTCTTTTTTTTTTCCCCCCTAACTACAAGCATCTATCTCTATGTTGTATTACGTCCGGCAGAAAGCGCTCAATTGCTGCAACGATTTACTTAATGCCATTGAGCTCTGTGAGTAACTCTATTCGTCATCAACGCCGGCTCACTTGGCACACAATATGGGCTGGATTCTGTTATTTTTTTTATGTTGTTGTTGTTGTTGTTGTTGCCTTTGCTTTTAAAACTTAATTTGCAAGTTTCCTTTTTTGTAACAAAAATCGATTCGTTGTTGTTGTTGTTTTATTCTTGTCGTTGCAGTTGTTTGTGTTGGAGGAAACTCTTGTCATTTTCAAGTTGTTGAATTTTTTTAGACCGCCTGTAGTTTTGTGTCAGTTCTATATAGAAAAAGTGTTTGTTTTTTAAGGTAAAATGCATTATAACGTTCACACCGGCATTTATTTCATTTGGAAAAATGCTTTAGATTGATTGCCTTGGCGTTATTAATTTAATTGAGCACTTTTTTCGCTGTATATTTTGTGGGTGTTCCAATATAACATATATGGCTAGATTTTATATGTACATAGATAGACACAACTTTATATGGAATGCCTTCAGTGCCAACTATAATTCACATAATTTCCTGGCCAATAAACCTATATAGTCGAATAAAGCTTTTTATTTGTCTATTGTTTGTTTGTTTATTTGTTTTATTTATTTTGTATTGTTTTTGTTTTTGTTTTTAAACTTTATATCATAGCACCTTATAAGTCCATGCCATACCAAAATAGTCTGGCATGAGTCGCGCAGTGTGTGTCATATGTAGACTTTTTGAATTCCTCCACGTGCTGCGCTCACTTTCATTGGTATGACTTGACTTGTATGCTGCTGGAAACTTGTTTGTGGTATTTTTTTTTGTTTTGTAAGCATTAACGCCCACCTCACATGCCTTACTTGGTGCACATAAATTTTTATGGTTTTACTGCACTTATGTAGTATTTATTGTTGTATTTTGATCAGTTGTATTTTTCTCATATGAAAGCACTTGTCATGGCTGTCAATTTATATTGCAGTAATGTTGTTATTCTTTAGGTGGTCTTTATTTCTTAAAAAGTCTGCCTGTACTGAACTGAAAAACTTTGTCTCACTTCGTTTTAAAAATTTAAATTCTGAAAACTGAAAAAAATTTCTAGTGCTTTCCATACAAAAATTTCATTAGTCAACATGTCGTCGCTTGAATTCTTATTTGCCGTAAACTCCACTTCGTAAAACAAGCAAAAGCAGATGTGTTGTTTAGGAAACAAGTTGATTACTGAATAAATTCGAATTTGAAATACTGCAGTTGAGTAGTACACTTTCTCAGTGTTGACGAGAATCATCAAGAATGGTCCACCTTACTCCGCGAGATTATATTAACACGTTTAAAGGATAGAATCCGAGTTTAAATATTTGTAAAAATCTAAGGACTAAATTTCCTCACAATTTTCAGTTGCTTATCAAGGAAGTAAAAGTTTTACAATTTTTGTGGCGAAAATCGTTAAAAAATTACTGAAGTTTGATTAATTTTTGTTCATTCAGATCCATACATTCATATTTACTAGTAACGCCTTGGCCAAATTTTGGTCATTCATCCAAAGATAGATATAATTTTTCAAAGTTCCGTTTCGTATAAAAGCAAGCCAGAACATTGAGTACTGATAAATTTTATTGCTCTTAGTAACCTTTTTCGATCAGAAAAAACAATAAAAAAAGTATCTAAATTTACCTAACTTTATTCTTTGCTAACGCCAATGCAGACCTGCAGTCCAAAAGTATCGGAAAATATTGAAATACATACATCGAAAAAATGGGTGAAAATATTGCATAAATCTAAAGTATTGGTAAAAGTCCAAAAATATCGAAGATATCGGTGAAAGTTCAAAAATGTCGATAAAAATCGAAGATATCGGTAAAAGTTCAAAAGTAATAAGACACCTACAAAATCGGTTAACGTTCAAAAGTATCGAAAAACTTCTAAAATTTCGGTAAGAGTCCAAAAATGTCGACTAACATCTATCACCAAATGTTGGAATGTTGGTTAAAGTCTAAAAAAATCGAAAACATCTGAAATATCAGTCAAAGTCCGGTAGTATCGAAAAACATCTAAAATATTGGTAAAATATCGAAAAACAAATTAAATTTCGGCAAAAGTCCAAAAATATCGAAAAACATCCTAAATCTGTCGTTTGCATGCATTTTACAGCACATTTCTGGTAACTTTGATATTTTTTTACCTTTCGTGTAGGCTTGAGTTTGCTAAACAAAACCTGATTTTTCATCTTTCCCCAAAAAACAAAAATCAAACATATCATGTTACGTCAATTCCTAGTTGGTTTTTTCTTCTTATCCTCATCGAACTGTGATGATCACAATATTGTAATCGAAACCATTTAATCGCATGAGATTTTTAAATGCAGTGATATCTTTGGTAGTTGTTTTTAATAGCAATTACTAAGCGCATGTTAAGCAGCAGTTGTGTTGCTTTAATAGCTACTGGTATTTGCAACATTAATTGTGTTTTTATATTGTACTCATACGGTTGACAAAAAAACACCAAGAAAAAACATTAAAAATACAACTCATCATCAACGACATAATATTTAATAGACAGTTTTGATGTTACCGTGTTTTTTTTTTCTTTCTATCACTGATGATGACTTTTTTTTTAAGCAAATATTTTATTTTTTTCTTTATTTCGTATATTCTCTATTATATAACATGTTATTACTTAAAATATAATCATATTAATCTTTGATTAAGTGTTACAAAAATTTCCATCACAAACATGAATCATCATCAAAACGAAAATCTGTATAACTCTTAAAGTAAATAAAAACAAAACCGATTATTGCTATTGTTTCTTTTTTGCTTTTCGTAAACATCATCAACGCTCTGCTACTTGACCTATCTAACCCAAAACTGTCAATCTGACATAAAGATGCTTCTGTGACAAAAGCTGTCTTTTGTTCTAATGCTTCTACTTTTGCAGCAATGCTGATAACGCTGGGTATTGATGAATTTTGCACTAAACGACAGTGAAAGAGTTGTTTATTTTAGTGGGATCTTACAACCATATCTTCTATTTTGTCTACGAAACTTCTCAATGGTTTCAGAACATGTTATGTAGAAAGAGCTTTCTGTAACACAGCTAGATAACGTAGAAATTTTTCCATTTCGAAAACATGTTTTTGGGCATTACTTTTTTTTATTACAAAATGTATACCCAAGGGTACTTTAGAAATAAAGACTATGTTCATACAAAAAATTTTGGTGTATACCCAGTGTGCCAGACGGTTCATATCTTCGCTTTTTTACCTGTTACGGATCCGTTACTGATCCGTTTGCGGGAGAAATTCCAAGTAGATAAGTAGATAATGTTCAGTTCCAAAAAACGATTTGTTTACGTTTTTCAATAACAAAGTCAGAAAAACGAGTTTTTACTCAGAAGCAAGGCATCTTACGAACAAAGTGTGTATGGCTAAAAATGCTTAGAATTGCTTAAGAAATACGTGCGAATTTTTTTTAGAGTTTTTGAGATATTTTATAATTTTTCAAAACGGTCAAAAAAATATAAAATAAAAAAAAAAATTCCAAAAATTCTGAAAAAATTCACACGTATTCCTTAAACAGTTCTAGGCATTTTTTGCCATATCCACTTTTTTCGTTAGATTCATTGCTTCTGAGTAAAAAATCGTTTTTCTTACGTCGTTATTGAAAAACGTAAAAAAATCGATTTTTGGAACCGAATATTATCTATACCCCAAAAAAAGAAATTTTTAAACGCCAATATTTTTGTAAGAATATTATGTTTATTTCTAAAGGCACTCTTGAGTATCCAGTTTTTAATGAAAAAAAAAAAAAAAGTTATGACCAAAAATAGGCCTTCAGTAGAATCAAAAGTGCTCCATTAGTTTTTCTTAGAATGAAAAAAAAAAAAAAAAAGATTATGCATATATCGTTTTTAAGAGTCTCTCTAACTTTTGGGTCGGTTTCGGGATGAATCTAAATTTCGACCCGGTCTATTGTATATCCATACTTTTGTGAAGATGAATGCAGTTAACTTGAATTTTCATTTTCATCATTTTAGCACTTACATTACAATTATTAAAATCTCTGCTAATCTACTAAACTACACATTGTAGTACGACTACTCAATTATTAAAATAAACAAAATATACTAAAGCCCACACACTCGAAAACTCATATTCTTCTGATAAGGATATTCAATTTCATAAAAAAAAATCATCACATATCTGAATATAAATTGACATTTAAAAGATTAATAGACATATTGAATTTTAGCTTCATACATGCCACATCTCTCGGTGCATAGATTAAAAAAATGAATCAATAGACTTTTGACTAAAGTACAAAATCTGCTGAACCAATCAAACTCAAATAGGTACAAAAAGCTATTAAATACTATCTTAACATATGATAATGTTGATGAGAGAGTTCACACAAGTTATCACTGCCATTTGCACATTTGCCGAAGTGATACCCTTCTTAACACACAATGCAATGTTTTCTTATCTGCTGCTGAATAGCTCTGGAATGGTTTCCCTGACTGATTGACTGTATGAATGAATTGGTTTGGTTGTGTTGTAGACGACGACTTCATTTGATAAACTCACTCACTTATATTGACTGACTGACTAGTTGACTGGCTGGCTGAATCATGTTTTCTTTGTCTTTTCAACTTCATAAATTTTCTTCGTCATTTTCTTATCTATTGGTTCAAGTAGTTAATGCTAAATAGAACTTGAATGGTTCAATTGTTTGATGGAGATTACAATGCGACTGATGATTAGAAAGAAAAACAATCGAGCATTTTCATTATATTTGTTTACAAACATCTTTAGTATGGAGAATTATTTTATATACATTTAATGTTGAAGACCTACAATGATTTTCTTTACTGGAATGATATAGGGTTTGGTATCTCAACTTGAGAACAGTTTGATTATTTTAAATCTTGGGCTGTACTTGAATAAATTATACATTTCGTCCCCTTTCAACCTTAAGCACGTAACTGCGATTTTTTTAAAATTCGAAAAAAATTTGTCAATACGTTATATGAAGGCCTCTGACAATTTTCCTGTACAAAATAAAAATTAAAAAAAGTTTGTAGTTACTTGGTTATCATTGAAAGGGGACGATTTTTCATTTACAATTTAACATAAGAAAGCTGCAAAAAAATTAACTTGGCATAATTTTCGAAACAATAATAATTTTTCAATTACTATCTACTTAAGAAGATTTCTATAAAAAAAGCGCAAGGATGGCATTTTAAATTTCTTGGGGGCATCATAGCCAAAGTAATAAAATATTGTAATATAAAAGTAGTTTTTCTTTATACTTTTTAGTTTAAAAAAATTATATTCACGACATGTGCCTGAAAAAGGCACGTACAAACGTGCTAATCTAAATTTCATGAGGACAAAAAAAGAAATTGCAGAGTAAGAAATGCTGCACGCTTTCCCAGCAACTACAGTAACAGCAACAGCCTTTGAAAAGTCAAAGGCATGCCTGCGGTTGGCTTGTGGTTAACATACTGAAAAAGCACAACAACATTTTCCGAACTGCATGCTCAAGAGAGATTGTGAATACTTTGTGGTGAAAATATCAGAATATCTCTGTACAAAAAGGGAAGGTTGCAAAAACAAGTAAAAGATATCAATTATTATAGCAAATAAGCAAGAATGATAAGAAACACTTGACTTACATTCGAAGAAAAACGATAAAGTTACTATAGAATGGAATCATTAGACCTTCAAACAAAGGAAAAGTGTCACTAAAAGAACATGAAATCGAATTGCTGATAAAATCATGCAAACAGTTTTTATTCTCATCTCATCATAGCTTCAACGGTTAAACTTTCTTCATTATAACTAACCTTAAAAAGCATAAATCGAAAAATTTTTCAAATAAATAGTCAAGTTATTTAAAACACTCGAATACTTGACTAAAACTTAATAAAATGAAATAGAAAAAAAACCTAAACTTAAAACAAAAATTTCATAGTCCTTTTGAAGTATCAGCTTTTACTACAAAGTGGCACTTTGGGAATACTACTTCTTCTACCACTACTACTATTGCTGATAGCTTGCTCTACCACTTCTACTACTTTTGTACGAAACGCTCAATGTAGGAAGATAATAATCCTTACTGATAGCAGCAGCAGCAAGCAATTGAAAATAGCGACTGAAGCAGACAACTTCTTTGTTTTCACGCGCCCTACTACGACGTATTCCCTTGTCTTATGTGCTGCACTCTGGTTTTATAGTGAAAACTTAGCGTTTGCGGACGAGCGACTTCTATTTTATCTATTAGTGGCATTGCTATTTGAGTGGAAGCCCAGTTAGGAATTTTTATTTTTTTTTAATTATGTCTACATGATGTAGTAAACATTTAACCTAAAATGTTGACAATTCGTTAAAAGTAACCTGTTGCTCAAATACCCTTTTAAAAAACTAGCGATTTATTCTGCTAGTAAAAATGTTTAAACCTCTTGTTTACGAACATCTTTTGCTTTAGATATGACGAATGTTTGAATATGAACATTTTTCTTAGACTTACGCTTTTGCGCCTGAAAATAGTGGCTGCTAGAATATTCAAACATAAACAACTCTATCATACTTTTTCGTTTGGGCTTCAGTATAGTAGCTGCCAGATTGTTCATATACGAACATTTCTCACTTACAGTCTATCACAAATCTAGTTACATAGCTTGCACCCAAACAAGCCGAAATCCATGTTTTCGGATTAATGAGCTGAAGCAAGACGACCGGTTATAAAAGTGTTCATATTTGAACATTTTGACGATCACTATTCTAATTTACGAACACCTTTTGCTTTAGATGCGTCGAATGTGCAAATATGAACACCTTTATTTAACACATTTTTGCGATCACTGACGATCACTATTCTAATTTACGAACACCTTTTCCTTTAGATGTGTCGAATGTTCAAATATGATCTCCTTTATTTAACATACACTTTTGCGCCTCAAAATAGTTGCTGCCAGAATACTAAATTACAAACAACTCTTAAATAGTTCTTCTTTAAGGCCTCAGTATAATAGTTGCCATAATGTTCATATACAAACACATTTTATACTTATCGCCTATTACAAATGTAATAACATCCATATGATGCAGGCAAGTCAAGCCATAATTCATGTATTCAAAACAATGAGCTGGAGTAAAGCGATAGCTCATAAGTGTTCATATTTGAACATTCTGACAATCACTATAATGAGGCCCACCATGATCGCTTTTCTCGCTGGGCGTGCTTAAAAGCAACAACAACAGCAACAGCTGTGATAAGCAGATAATCGTTCAAAACATTCACCACATCTACTGGTGATGCTGTTTTTACTTCGCTTTTTATATTTTTGCTTGTTTTAGTTGTTGCTGTAGTTGTTTTTTTTTTTCTGTTTTATATCTATAAAGCTCTATTTATGTCTTCATTCTCTAGATACTCTTAACATCTTAAGACAGAAAACAACAGCAACAATAACAACGACTGTTTGTTGAGCGAATACCTTCGCCTTCGTTTTTGTATTTTTGTCTAAGATATTAAAGGAAGTTATTTGCTGCTGTTGGTCCTGTTGTACTTTTCCTTTTTTTTTGTTTCTATTGCCATTTGCTCCTTCGTCCACTTGTTATCTATTACGCTGGTTGCTGCTACTCTGCTTGGTATAGTGCAAATGACAGTAAATCTGTCCGTAAAGTCCGTTTTATTATTCTTTACTACCTTTTTACTTACTCTCACTACATTTTGGGTGCTTTTATGCATTGTATGTAACACTGTCCTTAGAGAAAACGACAAAGGACAATAGAGATATTTTTATTAAAACAATAAACCAAAATGTAATTTAAATTTAAAAATTTTATTGTGCCCAAACAAAGGTTTATTGTCGGAGAAGTTGGAGATAATACAAATATGTGATTAATAAAAAAATCAATTTCATTTTCCTCCCAGTAAGTATGGGTCTGGTGATATTGTTGAGTTGAAAAAACAAAAAAATACCATAGGTCAACCTCATCAGATGCATTTGCGACATCCAGAAGAACTTACATGCATACTATATATATGCAACTTTAAGCATAGATTTGTTAAGAATCGCAGCAAAAAAATCAATTTCATTTTCCTCCCAGTAAGTATGGGTCTGGTGACATTGTTGAGTTGAAAAAACAAAAAAATACCATAGGTCAACCTCATCAGATGCATTTGCGACATCCAGAAGAACCTACATGCATACTATATATATGCAACTATTAGCATAGATTTGTTGAGAATCGCAGCAAAAAACAGTATGCTCAAGCCAACAATGTCATCTGATCTGTGCTTTTGATTCTCAACAAATCTATGCTAAATATAGTGTCCTTGTAAGTTATTCTGGGTGTCGGCAAATTCGTCTGATGATGTAATTGTGGTGATTATTGAAACGTAGCGAAAATCAGCCTTCCAATAAATTTTTTTTTGTTTTCCTTTATGCATTTTGCCTTGTTTTTGTAATTTTCTTAGTGTTTTTTACACCAGTAAGCTCAAACCAAAAATGCCATGATCCATGCTTGTTGCAAGCAAATAATGTAAATGATTAGTTGCTTTTTTCCGTTTTACTTGTGCACTTTTGTTTTTGCATAATTTCTGTAGAAAAATATGTTTGTTGAAAAATGTTTTCTAATAAACATTGCCATTGACATTTTTTTAAGTATTTTAATGCCACATCTACTTCTCGTTATGATTTTCATTTAATTCATACATAGTATCTACTTAATTATAATGTGGGAAACCATGTGTGTGTGTTCATTTACTACATTAAAAACGTATAGTAGTAATACAAAGAACATCTCGAGACAAGGAAAAATATGTTATTCAAATTCCGATGACTTGAGTGTATGATGACGCACCAATGAATTTCATTGTCAGTGACAAAGTCATGTTGTTTTTTTAATTTTTTGTTGTCAATGAACTTTAACAAGGGAAAATTGCAATTTAAATGTAAATTGAAAATAACAAAGGGTACACCGTAATAACAACACAATAACGAGCAGATTAATAATAAAAAAATATGCGCACCAAAGAAGTAACAGAAGAAGATGACAGAAATTAAATGAAATAAAAATATTGAGCTTTATTTACACTTGAACCATTTAAAGTTTTAAAATTTTTATATTTTTATAGCTTTTCTCTTTTTAGCACAAGTAAATTTTAAATGGATCCCTACGATATAAGTAAATATGGTTCTCCTAAAGGAAAAAGACTCCATCTTCATTGACAAAATCTTACAGAAAAAATAAAAACAAGAGATATAGAAAATTTTATAAATTTTCAGTTTGACATGTCGATTTCAAATCGATAATAAATTTCAAATACAAATAAGAGGGGTCTCACCCAATCCCTTCAGAGAAACGGACCTCATCTTCCACCATTATTATCTCAAAAAACGCTTCAGTATATCGTTTTGAAGCTTTTGCTTATATGGAAGGTGCTACGCCCTCTTGTCCGAATTCGCCCAGTTTTTTCTCAGAGCTTGCGCTTACAATTCGTAGTATTTATGTGTATTTTGGTTGTATTGTCGTGAGTTGCATTGTGAATATATTTTTTGTATGGGCGGTAGACGTGTTCATTGACCAGGCGGAAGGACAAAGTGAATATACCCTGGGTGTAGGGTATGAAGAAAAAAATCAAAATGTAAACGGCTGGCTTTTTTTTGCATATATTTAGAGACAGTAGATCGGTAAGTATGTGGTGCAAATTAATAGTGATTCTATTTTCGGATTTATACGAAAGCGATTCAACGTTCTTATTAGTTTCATGACATTTTTATTGAGTACACACCAAAAAGGAGAAATGGCTCCCAATTATTGAGGATGATATGGTTAGGGTGTCATGTCTCCCTTTGGATGTTATAAGATATTTGGGAGTAAAAATATAAAGCACTAGGACTTACAATCATTCCATAATTGCAGAGTTTTAGTCAGGAAAGTCCTTCAATGATTCCATTTTCATTTTTACCTGGTTAATTTGAAGTTTTCGCTAATGTTATACAAAACTTTACTGAAACCCTGAATGCAAGTGGCATCACGCCAGAATAGTTGTTGAGTGAAATCTCCCCCAACGACTTCGAAAAGTTACTACACAGAGAAAACAACATTGTCAAAAGTGGCAGAAACGTGGTTATTTTAACAAAGTTGCGACCCAAGTTTTGAGCATGGCTCGTTCGTAGCAGTTTGAACAACGCGCGTTGCTAAATGAGTTTCAACTATGTTCGTGTGTGATTTAACAACACACGTTGTTAAATAAAATACAAAAAATAAAAAAATATTTTTTTCTTATTTTTTTAATTCTAATTTTTTCCTGTCAACAACAATGAAACTGATATTATTTTATTTTTTAATTTTCAGTGAGGTTGACTGAAAGTCTATTTGTTTTGAAATTAGCTTCCACGTTCGTGAGTGTTATGACACATTTCGCTGCTGATTTGGATTTTACTACGTTTCGTTGCTGATATGGATTTAACAACGCTTGGCAACCAGCGTTGCTAAATAAGTTTCAACCACTTTCGTGAGTGATTTAGCAACGCACCAGGCAAATATGATCTTGGAGCGTTGTTAAATCCAAATCAGCAACGAAACGTAGTTAAAACACTCACGAACGTGGTAGAAACTCATTTAACAACGCAAGTTATGTTTTTTTTTTCTTCGCTCTGTGTAGTGACGGTCCTCCCGATGAAGATGAAGAAAATATCTACTTCCAAGTTGAATCTGTTAGGTGCAGTTGTTGTAGAGCAGCCTATGCACAAATCGCTGATGGTTGGATGCAACAATTTGGCACCAACAATTTAAAAGCCACTTAGGGTGCCGTATCACCCCTGATGTGGTAACATGTCACCCATAGTCTCTGATGATTTTGCAATTTATAAATTGAAAACAAAACTTTTGTTTAAGTTGAAGTACTATTATTTGTTTTAAATTAAATAGAGGAAAAATTTTCTTTTAGTTTTCTTCAAAATCTTTTTAAATTCTGGTGTTATAGCAGTTCATAAAAATGGTACCATATCTCCCGGGTTTACCTTATGACCTTTTGATAAATCTTGGAAAACAACAAAAATACGTTATTATTAATTTTAAAAACTGCATTAATTTGGCCTGAGATTGTACACAAAAAGAAAAGACATAATTTTTATAGTAAAAATTCAACAAATATTTCCATTGCTTCTCTTATTGAATTCTTTAGGTCGCCGGGCGTTGAAACCGAATATAAATCACTGAATTTTCCAGCAACTACTTATTATAATAATACAGCAAAGTTTATACAATGAACGCAGTGGAAAAGAACGTGTTATTTTGTAAACTCTTCATTAAGAAACAAAGTTTCTTCAGAAAGTTACTTTAAAAAAACGTAATGTCAAATGTCGCGAACGCTCATCATCGTCATCATAATTTTGATTCTCCTGTTTTCGGCTTCATATCAATAATAAAAATCAAATTAAATTAAATTTTGCAAATTATTCACTATATATGCGAGTAACAGAAAAAATCGCAGCAATTCATTAAAATAATAAATTTCGCAAACCCGCAAAAGAAAAAAAAAGAACGAAAACAATGTGCCGACATGAATACAAATCTGCTTCACGATGGATGAGACTAATTTTTTCCAAGTCAGGCAGCAAAAGTAGGGGAAATAACATAAATAACAACAACGTGGAAAAAAATGGCCAAATGAATGAACGACTGAGTGAGTGGTTTATGAAAGAAGCGCGCACAGAGAGCGCACAACATTAGCAGTGTTGCCGAGTCAAGTTTTTCTTAAAAGTAAACAAAACATTGTAGCAAAAGCGACGCGTCGCTGCAAAGCAGAAAGAAAGCAGCAGCAGTAGCACCGAAACCTTGGATAAACAATGAAAGCACTTTTTTTTCGGTCCGGGGGGGGGGGATTGTGTAGCACAAAAAGTGACTAAATACAAGACAAAACAAATGTCTGAAGCATGTCTGTGCCGAGGAGCAAGCAGTGAAAGAAAATAGCACAAAATGCCTATGGCAAAGAAAGAGCTCCGTAGAATTTATAGACAATTGTTAGTGGGAAATCTGAGAAAACAAAGAAATAAGTTGGGGAAAAAACAAAAACAAATAAAGAAGTCAACAAAAGCAAAGCAAAAACTACTCTGACGCTGAGGAAAAGCGCAAATTTAACAAAACTTTATCATGGCTAAAATTACAAAATACAAAAATGCGTATTGTTTGCATGTGCAAGAAAAACAAAATGTAAAATGAGAAAAACTGTTATGAAATAATGAAAAAAATCTTAAGAAAATAAAACGCTTACGCTTTAAAATTACGAACAAAAAAGAAAAACGTTAAACAATAAAGATCCGTTTAAAGAAAAGCATAACATTAATTAAAACTGTTAACGAGCTCATGTTTCTTTTGTTTTGCTTTTACATATTGTATGTTGTTGTTGTTCCTGGTCATGCTAAAGTTGGCAACACTGTTGACATAAACCATGAACAGATGTCATGTTGCACAAATTAATTTCACATAAAAAGTAGAGAGCGAGAAAAAAAAATTATAGTGTTGTTGAAAACCATTTCGGTTTTTATTTTAATTACTCATAACATTCTTTTTGAAATCACCCAAAAAATGTTGGCTTCTCTCCTCTAGTTTTCTAGTTTCCGAACATGCCTGAACATATGTATTATTGAAAGATGAATGATATTTTTTTATTATGGATTGGTTTCTATGGGCATAGTATGAATTTTATATAATATGTTTTAAAATGCTTTCATATAAACTTCTATATAAATTTTATACAAAAAAAGTATAAAAGATTTTTATATAGTGATACTATAAAATTTAAACCAAAATAGTTTAAATTTTGTTTATATTTTATGTGTATATATTTTATACGAACATTCTTAAACACCATAGATTTTATATCAAGTTTGGTGTGGATCTGTATTCATTCCACTTTGGTTTGAATTTTACACCCAAATTATTTGCTGTGTTGGTAAACAAAATTTGTCGAAAGACTTAAGGGTATCTAAGTACATGCCAGCTTTCACCTATGGTTGTCTTAAAGTCAAAGCTCAATGCAACAGGAATATAAGGGACAAGACTTGGCTATACTCGCACGAAAGCTCTGCCAAAGCTGAGTAAAACCTCCGATGGGTTTTGGAGACTTAGCTGTATAACGGATTTTATTGACCTCTAAAATTTTTGTTTGGGAATCTTCAGTTTCCGATCAATAGCTAGATGTCCAAGAAGTTACTTTTCCTAACTATGTCAAAAAATTTCATGCAGTGGGTATTTTGATGTAAAATGTTTGGACTTTTCTTGTTTTTCGACCATAGCCCACAAAATATCAATTTTTCAAAAAACTTTCTTATACAAAATTGTACTTGACGCTAAAATACATGAATTTTTTAAATACCCAAGATAGGATTCAATCGTTAAATGAGAATTTTCGAATGTTGAACGTCCGCGGTCGGCAAAACGCTTTGTTTTTCTCAAAAAAGGATCATGATACGAAAAAAGTGTATAAGGTATAAAATGATTAGAATTGTCCGAAAAATACGTGTGCATTTTTTGGAGATTTTTTAAAATTTATTAAAAATAAAAATTTTAGTATAAAAATATTTTCAAAAATATGAAAAAATTCAAACGTATTTCTTTATAAACTGTTTTCGTACGATGCCTTACTTCTAAGTAAAATAAAAAAAAAAAATGTTTTGCTGATCCCTTATTCCAAAAAAAACTGGGTTTTAATGGTTTGAAATTTTCTACAAAAATATTCTACGCAAAATTTGTATTGGGATAGAATCTTTTTAACTTCTTGTTAGTTGCTGAATCTCTGCGTAAATTTGGAGCAAACGTCTCATCATATGACATTCTCAACACTTTTCAACATTTCTCTTTATAAATCTAAATTTTATTCACACTTTTGGTATAGTGGAAGATACGAAAATTATTTCTTCAGATAATTAATACTTCATTATTTCGAGTTTCCATAAACCAATGGAGGTCACACAAATTAAGTAACTGATATTTTAAAAACCGGTTACTTTTGTTTTAATTACAATATACTTACTTAAAGCTAACTCGAAGTGTGAAAAACGCTTGAACAAATGAAAAAAAAAATCGTTCAAAAGCTTTAAAAAACCTAAAACAGCATAAAATGCAACTTAATGCTGTGAACTCTGTGTGTTTTGCCATGACGACACCCAGGGACAGAGGCTGAAAATGAAAAACAAAAATAAAAGAAACAAAGCAACCTTACAACAGAAAAAATTTAAAGAAATTTGAGAAGCACAAAGTGCAAAAAGTCGAATTAACAGAACAAGAAAACAAAATTCTGTCACTCATAACGCCACAAGTTCAGGTCATAAAGATCAGGGTCCTGGTCTGTAGCAACCAAACTAATATTGTGTAGCAAGGAAGTGATGTCTCCCAAAGGAGTGGGCTGAATTGTAGCTGATGCTGCTACGTCGCATACCAATAGCCAGAATCACTATGTTTAGAGCATTATGCAAGCAGTATAACTATGAGTGTAATAACACTGCAAAAATATTATTGGTAGTTGCTAGATTTCAAGTCAATCTGGAAGTTTCTTGAAACTCCCAAGTGACTACAAATCCAATTTTTGCAAACGAAATTCAATTTTGTTATGTAAGAAAAATGTTCAGCCTGTACTTGACTATTTCAGTCTTTTTTTTTTCAAGTGTAAAAATAAAAACTACAGATATAGAAATAAAATAAGTTCAGTGGAAAGACACAAAAATGCCATAAGTATAAAATGTAAACACCTTTTGAGCCGCTAGTGCCCGCATTCATTCATGGGCAGAATAGGCACTGGGTAGAAATGTCAACTTTAGAGCGCGAAATAAAGTCATAATTTTTTACACTGTGCTATGAAAAGGACTTTGCAAAAAAATAAATGCAGAAACAACAAAAACAACAATAATAACACCATGTAGTGCCTTGAACACAAAACACAGTAGTAAAAACAAAGCCAAGGAAAAGGAACTGAAATTTTATTGGCCTTCTACTACAAGGAGCTGTACGTAAAGAGCAATTTGATGGAGAAAAAAAGGTGACATTATGAAATTGCATTCTATAGAAGAAGCGCTCGCACTCTGTAAACGGAAAGAAAACATAGGAAACAGGAGTCATAATCAAGCATCATAATGTTGACAGGTGAAACAAAAAAAAAAAGCGGTAACAATTTTTAAAAGTTGTAAAAAAATTGCATGAAAAGCCGGTGTAGGTGTAGACACACTTTCAATAAGCAAAGAACTGTTGAAATGCAACGATATATAAAAAATCGATATTTTTAAAATTTCATGATATCCTGGCATGTTCTGAAATCGGATTCACTTCAGAATCGGAATGAAAGCAATCTTTAAGAGCTCCGCATTTCGATAATTAAGGCCAAATCGGATTATGTTTCGAATAGGAACCATGAGTAAATATTATTTGTTGAAATACAAATCCGATTCCATCTTATTTGTCGCAATGCAGAGCTCTTGAAGATTGCTTTCATTCCGCTTCCGAAGTGAATCGGATTTCAGAACATGGCAGATCAACTCTATTTTGTTTCTTTTGGAAGTTGTAATGGATTTTTGTTTTTAAAAATTTGTCAGCTGATTCGTGTTTAATTTAGACTTAAAAATACTAAAAAAAAAACTTTCTTACCTCAAATTAATGGTGTGGCAAATGTACTACCGAATTAAAGGATATATATCAAAAATTTCAACAAATATTATAAAAGGGTATGTTAATGGGAACTTCTTTATACTCGTACTCATCAAATGGCTGCCAAAGTCAAAAAATAGGAAAAAGTTAGAAATATCAACTTTAAAGGTCCAGAACTTTGCGGAAAGCTCATACAATTAGCTAAAAGTTTCTTCTTAAAAAGTTACCAAATTCACGAACCATACCAAATTCATGAACTTAAGCAAATTCGCGAACTTTACCACATTTACGGACTTTACCAAATTCACGAACTTTTTCAAATTTACGAATTTTACCAAATTCACCAACATTACCAAATTCACGAACTTTGCCAAATTCACGAACTTTACCAAATTCACGTGCCTTAGCATATTCACGAACTTTAGCATATTCACGAACTTTAGCATATTCACGAACTTTTACAAATTCACGAATTTTACCAAATTCACCAACTTTTCCAAATTCACGAACTTTGCCAAATTCACGTGCCTTCGCATATTCACGAACTTTAGCATATTCACGAACTTTTACAAATTCACGAATTTTACCAAATTCACCAACTTTTCCAAATTCACGAACTTTGCCAAATTCACGTGCTTTCGCATATTAACGAACTTTAGCATATTCACGAACTTTAACAAATTCACGAACTTTTTCAAATTTACGAATTTTGCCAAATTCATCAACTTTACAAAACTCACGAACTATACCAAATTCACGAACTATACCAAATTCACGAACGTTACCAAATACACAAACTATACCAAATTTACGAACTATACCAAATTCACGAACGTTAATAAATTCACGTGCCTGTAGGTATGGAGAGTTTCGTGATATCGTTCGTGAAATCACGTACTCATGTGTTCATGTGGTGTCACTTTTTTGATTGCAGCAAAATGACGCTAAAGAATTCCATTGACTATACAAAATTATAATATCTCTCCGCTATGGTGGCTTTCACCTCATTCATTCATAAAAATAATTAAAAAGCGGGTTGGTACTTTTGTTAGTACTTAACTTCACAAAATTAAATCGCATTGGTGAAACGTGAAAAGAAGTCACTTACTTCTCATCAATGAATTTTCAGATGACTTCACTTATTAGCCGCTGAGAAAATATTTAGAACATTGATACATTTTTCAATATCACAGCGGCATCTCTAAAAAAACTCCAGCGTGTCGTTGTCTTGCTTCAGGAAACGGATGCTAAGCCGTCAAGGATCTCTACTATCGCTATCATTCGTTCGTTCGCTGTACACCAGCGTAAGCTCCTTTGGTGTAAATAATAAACATTTCACTTTATTTTTCTGCGGGATTTAATGTATATTGTGTACAATGATTGAGATGACGTTGTTGCCATGAAGTGCAAGAAAGTCAAGTATTTGCCGTTTGTTTTTACAGAAGCACAGATACAGGACACACAGGATGTATATTACACTTTGCTTCGTGCTAAAAGACTACCTACTGTACGCTGTCCTTTTAAGTTGTGATGACATAAAGTTTCTTTATATTTTCTTGGCTTTTTTAAGTGCATCATGTGGTTTGCACAATTTACTGTGCAAATAAATTTACTTATGTTGCCGCTTCGAAATATTTCATTACAAAGGATATGTTATCAAATTTTATGCGCACTAATTTGGTTATGTTTGTTTCATAGCGCTCTCAAGTTTAAGGACCTTTTCAGTTGATTGAAATTTCAATTTAAAATATTTGCGCAAAATGTTGTGCAAATGTCTGTGGGCATAATACCAGTGCAAAATGTTTAGATTGCCTCTTGAAGCACTTCAATATTGAGTAGGCAATTAACAAAAATGGTTTCCACTTATTTGTAAGGATTTTTTTATTTCAACATTTTTTTTACAGAGAACATGTTAAAAACCAATAAAGTAAATTGTTTAAATTTCATGTTTTTTGTTTTTGCTGTTTGTTATTTGTTGTTCTGTAGCAAGTGCAAAAAATAATGGAAGATTTTAAATTTTATTTAAAAAATAAACACGCAAACAACATTGGTGGTGTACAAGTATTGAGCGAACGTGTTTAGAATTTTTGAATTATTTAAAGTCACTTGGCGTTGTTCATTCGAATATGTGCGGCTATGGATTCATGTTGTTTTTTGTTGTTTCATGTATAAAATCCACAAGTTTTTGGTTTTTGCGTGAGAAAGTTGTGGGTAGCACGTTGTGGAAAATTATTACTAAGATAAGCTCTTTAAGTTTAATGAACTTTTTTTTTTCTTTAGTTAAATAAAGGAATTTTTTATTTTGTTGTTGAAAGCAGTTTTTCAAAATATTTCTGTAGAGTTTGGCTCAAAGTCCACGTAAGTGCCTTCATTGGAAGAAGTATAGCAACATGTTAAAAAAATATCACGCTGTTCGCATCCATATCTTATGTCACAAATATCAAAAAAAGGAAATAAGATTTTCCTGAAGGAAACTTAAACTTTGCACCAAAATAAAAATGCTATGACAACCTATAAAAAAACGCTCTGAGTTGCAACATATGACATCAAAAACAAACGAACGAATAAACGACCAAACAACTAACATCCGTTTCCTGCGACAAAAATTTGCATGCAACACTTTAAACCCACTGCTTGTTGTGATTTTTTCGATTTTTGTTTTTGTGCTGCAACTACATGCAATCAAGCGTTAAGACTGTGGCAGCAATCTACCCGAATCACTTGTGTCACGTCAAAATAACGAAAGACAAAATTTGACGGCCATACAGACCCAAACACAGCAAAAGAACTGCAACTCCAACAGAAAAACAGCAATTTCAATTGAATTGCAAGGAGCAAACGTCTTTATGCTTTTCTAACGAAAGCTTCTATGACCGTACTTTTTTATTACATTTTGTAACATGTTCATTTGAAATTCCTTTATTTTTATTCTATATTGTTTTAAGATAAAAATTTATTTAACGAATATGTATAAAATATAAAATATAAAATATAAAAAAAAATATAATATTAAATAAAAATAAAGGAATTTTAAGTTCAAAAGATATAAAGAGATTTATCCTTTACTTTGGCGCCCAACGTGGGGCGTGGGTCAATGCTGCTTGAGCCTTATTAGAGTTGATAATGACAAATGTTTAATTGTGATTTTATTGAAGTTAGGGAGATTTAACATTTGTTAATTACGTTTTTAAAGATTTTAAGATGTTTGCCATATTTGAGCGTTTTTGATTACACTGTGGAACAATTCCGAACTTTTTTTAAAACACATTAGAAAATCCAAAAAACACTTAAAGTAGACGTTAAAAAAATACGTTAAAAAAAAATTCTCGTGGTTTTTCTCCAGGACGTCACATTTTTTTTTTAATCGATTTTTGAAGTTTTTTTATCCTCTTTATATGAAAATCCAAAAATACCGCATTCTTGTGTTAAATCGATGAATTTAACTATATGATCCTTACATCTGAGGTGTATCATGTGTTCAGCAAACTTATGTAGGATATTGCGGGGATTATTTTTGTGAAAAATTTTAACCCTATCTGACCCCCACAGGTGGGTCATTTTTGACCTTTTCTTAAAAAGTTACAAAAATGACACCCAAAACAGGGAAATATTGAGAAATACAGAAATATTCGCTATAAAATTTCACTACTAGTTTCTAAACACGTAAAGGTCGAATTTTGAGCCCGAATCCAAAAAAAACGTTAAAATAAATTCGGACTTTTCATATTGCATATTAATTACATCCCTGATGCGCTCACCTTAAGTTTTGAGAATTTTTCGTCTTTGGCGACTCTTAGTGTAGGAAATTTTTGCAATTTTTTTTTAACCCATTGTGGCTCAGTTTTAGAAAAAGGGGTCAAAAAGACCCATAAAAACAGGATATAATAGGTTAATGTATTCTAGGAAAATGATCCTTGTGTGATTTCGTTATGATTTTGTAAGAACGAGTTTTGTCCAAAATGTACAATAGTTTTAGAGTTTTACAGTGGGGTGAAATTTGGAAATTATTTATTGTTATAACTGCTTACTGATTTTAACGATTTTTTTGCTTTCGGGATAGAATTTTGCTTTTTTAGTGTTCAGCAACTAGTAATGAAATTGAATAGCAAATATTTCTGTTTAACGTCTACTTTTAGAATTTTTTGGATTTTCTCATGTGTTTTTTTTTTTGTGTCTAACGGTGTTATCAGTGACGTTTAAAGTAAAGAATTTTGAGATTAACATATTATTTATTGCTATTTTTTGCGGTTTTTGAGAAATTAAATTTTTGCGGCTAAAATTATCCATAGAGAGTTAGTCAACGCGCACGACGAGGAAATTCTTTAGAAGCCTGTAGCTGCATGAGGCGTTAAGGGATACATGAAAATGCAAAAAAAAGTCTTGTTGAGTGACATACACAAAATAGTGTACCTACGGCTTAAGCACACATCCTTTATAGCGTTGCGGATTGTGCTCAAAAATTCAGTTGTATTTCAATTTGATTTTTCTAGTTCTCTCTTGTGCCCCAGTGCTGTATAGACCCCAAAGTTAATGGCGTTGCAACACTATCGCCGCCGCCATATAGTCTCGTTTAACATGCGCATTGTTTTGCAGCACCAGCAACACCAACTCCAGCAGCACAGCACCTTCACAATGCAATACAATCGCATACAAAGGCGTTCAATGACACGTAAAAATGTTGCTGACGGCAGCGAATTTCAATCCAATGTTTCTTGGCTGAAAATTCTTGGTAGTAGACGTGTTTTGTTGAATATTGTCGTTCTTTGATTTACTTTCTTTTGATTTAAAGTTTTTGTTTATTTATTTGTGTTTTTGTTTTGACTACTGTGCACTTTTTTATTGTTGTTCTTGTTGTTGCTACTGACATTAATATGCATCGCATGCAACATGCATTATAATGTTTTAGCAACAGCAGCGGCGGCGGTAGCAACCACCACAGTCAATAAACAACCACATTTACATTGGCCATTGTCGCCATTACCGTAATGTTTGTTGATTTTTGATTAACGTGATAATCATGTTGAACAACTTTAAGTAGTTGGCAACAAATGATACCATCTGTGGGTTTTATTGAAAAAAGTTTGACAAAGGAAATTTTTCAATTTTTAAAAATGAATGGCAGCACTTTTGAAGACAGAACTCGTTAAATTGCGGTCGAGCTTCCTCTAAGTTTTCAAAAAGGCTCCGACAATTTATTTTAAAAAGTTTTTGTACTAAAAAAAGTTGATTTTTTTTTTTGTGTTTGTAGTTTTCTTTTCAATACTGAATAAAGTTTTTATTGAAATTTTTAATGCAATTAATTCCTTTCTTTCATTTGTTCTCGAATTTTCTCTTCCTAGCCATGATTTTTGATATTATTTTAAATTCTTCATGTATTCCCCCAACAATTCTATATTTATTTGCTTATTCTTTTGAAAGTCGAATTCGAGCTCATTATTATTCCAAGCATTCGATATACTTACCGTCTGCTCATATCTCTTCTGCATATAGGCGGGCACATATACCCTCCTTCAAATAACAAACATTAAACCCCATAAGCGTTAATCTTTCACGGCACCAGCATGCAATTTTGTGCATTACCATTAGCTTGTACAAATAAATCTTGAATTGTGATATTGCGATTGTTGTTAACCCTCTTCTCTTCTTCATTTTGCAAATTCGTTAACATTCAGTAGTCGTTGTTCAAGAATCACCGGAATATCGATGTACTTTGCATACGATTTATTTACTTTTTATGATGACCAATCCACTTGCACAGCGTACAGTGAAGCATCGATTAAATGGATTAGTTGGTCTGTAATTTTTTTGCAAATCAGAAATAAATCAAAGCAATATTGACTTACTTATACTGATAAGTACAATTGAACTTTGTTTTATTGGCATTTTAGAAGATTCTTTTAAAGGCAGTCTCAAAAATTTATTTTGTACATCTTCTTAACTTATTAATGTGTGAATTACTCACGAGGAAATATTCTGTTGTTCACCTTATTTTGTATATTTTTTGTTAATAAATTGCATTGAATTAGGAACAAAACTAAATATCTAAATTGTTTCTAGTATGACACTGAAAGTAAACTCAATTCCAAAGGCGTTTCATACAAATATTTAACTCAAAAGTGCCGAATTCTCAGTCTCCTGGCATGTCTCTTTTCCGGAATTAAAGTTTAAATGGTAAATAAAACTCTGTAATCAATAGTATTTCGCATTAATTGCCAAATTTTGCAATTACATAATATTAAATTTAATTAACACATACGTTATTGAACTTTGTCACTCGATTTTTGCTCAGTCTCCTGGCACATCAAAATATTCAAAAACTTTGGTGAATTAGCATATTTCGCGCGTTGTTGTTTTATTGATGTGAATTACCAAAGTGAGGTTACTTTAAAAGCGTCTGCATTTTCACAGAAAGTGGATATTTTTGTCGAAATCTTGAGTTTTGTGTGTGGAATAGTGTTTCAGCAGGTCAGATTCTTATGTGCATTATATTATTCTGGAAAAATATATTTTGCAGGTATGTATTTACAACTTCTTTAAAAATCCTTGAAAATTGTCTATTGAACTCCATCATTTAGTCATTTAACGTTGTATTGACGATTTATTGACTGAAATGTGGAACAGCCTCAGGTTCCTAGCCTCAGTCTTCTGAAATCTTAAAGATCTAATTTTTGTTTGCTGAGTAGTAAAAATAATTGAATTTTAACAAATAGCGCTTAATAAGGTTATTTTTCGTAGGTGCTCAGCCCCCGAAGCTAATTTTTTAAACCGGTCCGTTTTAGAAAAGTACGAAAAGGCCTTAGCTGAACTAAGACCACTGAACTCAGAAGCAAGAAAAAAATTGTCCCGAAAATAATGTATTTTTCTTCCTTCATCATCAGGGATGATTCATCACCTTTAAAGACATTTTTTTTTTTTGGAAAAAACGGCCCGAAGCCTCCTAGTGTAGTTGAAAATTTTCGAAAAATAATGCCACCATACTGCCTGCCTCATAGCCCTGCTACGTTCTCAAATAACTTTGAAAAATTATAAGTTTCCAGCACTATCGAGGTTCCACTGTATTCCTGTAGTTTTTTTCGCTACATTTCCTTATGGTGAGTAACAAAATGTTGAGGTTCTGAGCCTTTTTTTTTGCACGTCCTTTTTTTATAACAACTCATTCTCCTTTTCAGCTTCATCTGGAAGCTTCTACTCTTTACTTAATGCACAACTTCTTCTTCTTCTTTATTACTCTTTTATTGACGACCCATTGAGTGCTTGCCATAATGATGGTTAGTAAGCACCGACGACGTGTATATTTGCAAATGATGTATTGTCCTGTGCGCGTACTTTGCGTACAATTTCAACAAGCGAATGGATGGATGATCTTTTACAGGTGTTTTTTTTTTTTTGCTTCAATTCCGTCTTTACCGCCCTTCCTATCCTCTTCATATTGTGACTTGTGCTGCTGTGACAATATTGCATCAATATCATCAACTCCTGCTGGTGTCTGTTGTCGTCACCGTCGTTGAGAAGTTGTTATCATTGCAAAAGAAGTTATTACATTATTTGATTACATTAGCTGCTGAGGGACTCGATTTCGTTGTGTTGCATTTTTTCTTCGCCTTTTGCTCCTTCCGAGATTTCTATTTACTACCAACATACAACATCGCTACTGCAGGTTTTTGCTGCCTTTGGCATTCGCCATGAATGAGTTTACATTATTGGTCCGAGATTGAATAAGTTTTCTTGTGTTGATTTGTTTGAGTTGTAGCTGATTGTTAATTTTCTTTTTTGTGTAGATTTTTTAATGGTATTTTTTTATCGAATAACTACTTTTTTTTCGTGCTTGTTGTTTTTAATGCTTTTTTTGTGAGTATTCGATTTGGTTGCTTGCTTGCCTGCCTGCAAGTTATAGCTTTTTACTCTGTTATGGCCTTTATTTGCAAGTCATCAACAGGTTTTGATTATTTAATACTCCTCTTTGAAGTTTGAAATTTTTTTTTTTTTTTTTTGCAATGATGAAGTCATAAATTATATTTTCGCAGAACTATGACAGAATACGTTCATTATGGGCTATATACTTGAGCTAAATCCATTTTTGAGCGTAATTAATAATTGAATAACTTTTTTAGTTTTTAGGCTCCCCAATTACCTCACATTCTATAAATTTTATATGGTAATGTAAATGAAAATAATGTTAGTTTGAAATATAGGCATATGGTTAAAAAAAATGGTAAGCCAAAAGTTTGTATTTTCGAATAGTTTTCATTATAAATAAGCTATACATCATCTTTATTAAATCCAACTCTTACATTGCAATTATTTCTTTCCTAGCTGTGATAGTTTTAAATTTATTTGGATCATTCACTTCTTTTATCTTATTTTTCGCTTTGATTTTTTATATTGTATCATTATTTACACTCTACGATTTTTATAGGTTAAGGTTTTAGATGGGGTGTGATTTTTTCAAAGCTTATTTTAAATAGTATGAGTTTTTCTTTCAGAATTCAATAATATTTTTATTTATGGTTGTTATGCCAGCATCGGCATAATCTTTCTGACACAATCTATTTGCGATTATCGTACGTTGCTTTGCTTAGAACTGTCAAATAGCTGTGCGTGTCGTTTACCGATTGCATTCTTTTTCTGCTGACAAGAATCCAAGCAAACAACGAATTCTGTAGTGTCATAAGTATTTTGACATCAACTTCATATAATCACTGTTTAACAGTTAAAACTTTGATTCAAACGATTCAAATTTATTTCGACAATTTGGATTGCTCTGAGCTAAACAGAAATAAAAGAATATGAAAAAAAAAAAATTAAATCGTGAAGCGTTGCCGTATTTGGGAAAAAATTATTTTTCTAGATATGACTTCACTTCAACTGATCTTTTTTAACTCTGCACACCCCAAGTAATCGAGATAAATTTGAAACGTTCGATTCTGAATTTTTGCTGTATTTTGCAAAATTTATGTCAAAATACTTATGTCACGACAAAATTCGTTATTTGCTTGCATTTTTATCAGCAGAATTAGAATGCATAAAGCTGTAAATACGGGCTTTCGTTTGAGCATCATTTTCGCATTGTTATTTGACGGTTTTAAACAAAGCAATGTTCAATAGTCACTAATAGATTTTGTCAAAATAATTATGCCAACTAGTATAGGTACGTAGCTTTGTGACAAAATTTTAAAAGAAGATTTGCCTATACTTCCAGTATGATGAAAATTGTCATTAAATCTAGTGAAAACATTTTTATTCATTGAACGAAAATGTAATATCTAAATTAAGGTATCTCTCTCATGTTACAAATTTAGTAAAATATTCTTTTTTAAAGTATACAAATGTGTATTCTTACATCTACTAATTTATATTTTTTTTTTCTTTTTGTTTCAGGTGAGTACCAAAAATCTTGATGCTTCTATTGGGTATGAACTAGAAAAATTTCCATAGTAATGTGCAATTTTATTAAAGATTTTTTATTTTTGTTACACAAACATTGATTTATTGGCAAAATACTTAAACCACTAACTTGATATAGCACTTAGCTGAGCCAAAGTCAAATACCTTAAGTCACAAACTTCTCCTTATAACTTTGAAACCACAAAGCCAACGTATATTCTCTGCTATTCGCTGTATTCCCTAGTGATATTAGCGCTCCGCGTTGCTTTTATGTACGAAATATGTATTTATTTATGTATGTGTATGTGTGTGTGTATATACAAAATATACAATACGTTATGTCTGAGTTCAAAATCATTTTGCATAGAATTTGCATAAATAGCACACTTTCGTAACATTCATAGCACCACCAAGTTTCCTAGGGTATACCATTTACCAGTACCATCATTGTCAAGTACTTCATCCATAGTAAAAGTACTACATATAATGGATTTAATTTGTTCTTGCTAGAAAAAAGCCAACAATGCTTGAAGTCAATCTTTCAATTAAATGTTTTTTAAATTTTTTTTTTCCTTTTTTTTTTCTTTCTTCATAGTCTCCCTTCCAACTTTTCCGCAACAATTTATGCATTCGAGTATATGGGTAGGTTGCTGTTGATCCGATATTTTTGTACTGATGCTGTGAAACCCTATTTGTCTGCAATTAGTTGAAGTTCAATTGAATACATTTTGCTTGCTTTCGTTGTTTATTTATCCCTTTGATTGTTATAATAATCCTTTGACAAATCAAAATGCTACATTCGTACAACAACTAAACTAAGGGTTAAATGTGTACACTCAAAGAAAAAAAAAAGTCATCTTGAGTACAATTTAGCGCAAAAAAATATATTTTTTTTTGACAAAAATTCCAATTGGCGTGGCAGTATTATTTCTGTTTCATTTTTCATTCATTTGATTTTTCTTAAGTGTCCTTTTTTAAAATTTCATCTAATTCAATCACAAAAGAACATTTTAGCAAATTATTTTATGCCTCTTGAGTTTTTTGGGTTTTGTTTGATTTGCCATCGCTACATCGCTACAAAGGGTCCTTCTGATGTTGCACGAAATAGTGCAGAAAAACGACCCTCAAAACAAATTTGATTTAAACTACATCGAAAGCTAGCGGAAGTTTTGTATCCCGCTGGGATTTCATATGAACAATTTTTTTGCTTGCTTTGACATTTTAGGCAAATTATTTTTGTTATATTCAATTTAAAAGGGTTAACAGCACTTTTGACGTTTCAATTTGTCAATGAAAAGGAAAAATAGAAGAGAAAAATTGTAAAATATCTTGAGATTTGCCTTTTGACAGCTAAGTTAAATGGGTAACAACGTGGTTTGGTCGTTTTAATATTTTTCGAATAAAATTATCTGAAAGAAAACCTGGTTCAGTCCTAAAGAATTTATTCAACATTTAAGTGTGATACATGTCATTTGCTCTTTGTGCACAGTGAACTAATTGACATTTTCGCATAGGCTTTTCTGAACGCAATCTCTCTTTTGCTCTCAGTCTTGAATGTTAAAAATGTTACTGTTAACTTAAGTTTTTTTCTTTCTCCTACACTAGTTGGCATAATTATTTTGACAAAAAAAAATCAACGTATTTTTGATTCTCATACGATATACATTTACATATCAAGAAAAGCAGTATGATATATAAGTTTTATAGATGGGTTGATTTGTAAATAACATAATTTTTTTTAACATTCACTCTTTTATAAAAAAAAAGTGATCAAAAAATACAAATGTTTAGTGACATAAATATTTTGACATCAACTTACGCATTGCACTGTTTTAAATTTAAAATTGCGACTCGAACGATTCAAATGAATTTGGATTACTTGGAGTGTGCTGCGCTAAAAAAAGTTTAAAAAAAGTTTTTCTCTCGTGTAGTGTTGCCGTTTTCATATGTTTAAACTTTTCCAAATAGAAGCGTGAAATATGAAATATGACTAGAAGTCATACATAAAAAACAATTTGTTTGCGAATACAACAATAATGCACGAGCAAAACAAATTTTGGTTTTGGTTTGAATAATTCGTTACGTTAATGCGTTACGTGATGTCAAAATACTTATGCCATCGAATATTTTTACCCTTGGCTTTTTTTTATTTATTTTTATTTTTTATTTAATGTCGTTTTCTTTTCTCAAAAAAATGTTACACTTTTTTTTGCCCCATGCGAAGGCTGTCAAAATATGTATTGTGTTCTTTTCTAAAATTTTCTAAAAATTGTTGCCCTCTGAGCAGGCAAAAGTGTAACATTTTTACACTTTTTTCAATCGATGGGGTGAGAATTTTGAATGTTGATTTTTCACAAACAGATGATATTGAAAGTTTTTATTTGGCTTTTTATTTGCAAACATTCAATTGAATTCAAATTTATTAAATTTAATAAAAACAAATGTCACTATTGTGGGAGAAAATTTATTTTGTGATTTGTATGGAATTTTTTGTTCTATTCTTATTTAAAAAACGTAACATTTTATGAGGGTAGAGTGCAAAACTAAAAAAATGTTACACTTCAAACAGGTAACATTTTTTTTAGAAAAGAAATTGCTATAAGACTGAATATTTAAAAATTTTATGATATTTTTTACAAAGCAAATAATCTATAGAACTTACAAATTATGCTGATTTTCTTGATATGTAAATGCATATCATATAACAGTCTTAAGAAGCCTATTGCTACTGGTTATCTATGCATAAGCAAAAAAAAAAAATTCAAATTCTCCCTAGGGCCATCTCGCGGCTGTTGACATTTCCCAAAGAAAAAATACCCCTAGTATTACGCAAAATAATTACACTTTCATTTTTCACTCGCACAACAAATCTGCATAAGAATTATTATCATGGCGTTAAGTCTTTCCACATGCCAAATGCCATACAATCAACGAAAAATCTTTATATAACTCATTAACCAAAGTGTAATGGTTATTTCTTTCATTCTTTCTTTGGGCTTTTTCGCGCAACTAATGACCTTCACTACAAGAAAGCTAATGGGCAAAGCAAAAGAATAAAAAATTACAAAAAAAAAGCGAATAAGTGTAAAGATACAAGAATGAAAAGACCCTAGAAAAATTGTACATAAAGTTATAGAGAAAAAAATAAAGAACAAAAGTCATCAATCAACTTGATTTCTTTCCACTCGTCATAGTTTAACACGTAAATGTCAAAAAAACAAAAAAACTTGGTAAAGTTACGAAAAAAATGCAAAAATACACTTTAAGAACAAAAAGAAACGCACAAGTAAGTAACAAATTAGAATATGACTCATGAAACTCCAACCCACAGCAACACCTGCAAGAACAGAAACCTTCCCACTTTATGTTAGAAAATTTAAACAGCAAACTTCAATTAGCAAAATGTAGATTGAAGATGTGGATTGGTTGTGGGTACTTGGCATGTAGCAACTTTTAAGCATTAGCCCTGGTTTTCTTACGTGCGCTAGCCTATAACAGTGATTCTTAAACATTGCCTACTATAAATTTAAAATTGCTTAGTATGGTATTTGAAATAACTGTGTTTATTAACTAGCTTAAGTTTTGTATGGAAAATTTGATCTGCTTCAGAGACTATTTGGTGCATCTGAAACTATTTAAGAAACCGAAAAAATTTAAAGTGTTAAGCTTTTTATATGCACTATATTGAGGCCGTTAAATTCAAATCTGCAATTTTTGTCCCTATAAGTTCTGTTATTGTGGAGATATGGGCCTTTCCATTTCGTTTCTTTATTTTCCACCTTCAATGGACAATATCTTCTAAGCCACATTTCATATTCGCTTAAATCAGGTTAACTTTTTGTCTGTTAACTTAACTGTTGTAGTGTTTCAGCTTAGAGATAACATTTCATTTGACAGTTTGCGATCTGTCTTCACCTAACCGCACTCCTGGTAATTTTATTTGAAAAATTTGTATAACTATTAATTTTCTTTTGATATCTTTTGATTTAATTTAAAACAAAAAAAAAAAACGTATGTAACATGAAATCCATTAAAAAGACTAAAGCAACAAACTTGCTACTGTTATTAACAGAGGGACTTTAAAAAGAAAAATAGAATTATAGATGTTATGAGCTTTACAATGTTTTTTTTTTTAAGCAGTATGTTTGGTCGGGGACCAAAATTTATAGCTTTCGCTATGACAAGTTTTAAAATTTCAAAGGGTTACCGTCTGATGGAACGTTGCTGCGACTACTGCTGCGTCAGTCAACTTCTAGCATGATGGGCATGCACGATGACGGCGCTGGTGGTGAAGGCACTGCTTCCAATGATGACCATGAGTCACTTCAGCGGACTATGAGTCCTAGGTCAAGGCCAGGAGTCACTGGTGATGGTCAAAAGTTAGCGTTGCAGGCGAAGGCGGTGCTTCGAAGGGAAGCGATAGATCGCTTAAAACAGCAGTGAGCAAAATTTCCAGAAATAATTATAAACTCAAAATATTTAGTTTTACTTTTATCGAACTTTTAGACGTTATAAAGTTATAAATTAGTAATAAAAATGAATACTGTCAAAAGCTGCAGTTGTTTGCGCTGTGGGTATAACCGAACGATTGAAGAATTTTCCCAACTTGAACTTTAGACTTCAAGTTGAGAAAAAGTGCTGAGCAATTGTCAGCAATTAATATTGAATTCGAGTGAGCGAGACGGCAACACTCCTCAGCACGCAAAAGCATTCTACACATAAGGACTGCCCCGGAAAAATTTGTCCCTTTGTTTTTCATTAACAAAAAAATACGTAATGAATTTTTTTTAAATTTAGTTTTTTTATTTATTAGTGAGTAGTATAACAAACATAAATAACCTTACACTATTAACAAATATTTATTTTATATAAAAATATTTTACTTTTTTCTTAAGACCCTTCATTAAGTATTGTACAGTTGTTTCGTCGACAGTACCGTACGACCTTCGCAACTTATTTTTGAAATCTTTTAAATTTTTTGCATTGCTTTTACTCTTCTGAAGATCTGATTTCATTAGAGCCCAATATCTCTCAGTTAGGTGGATTCGCATTTTTGGGAACAAAATTTACATTATTGCTTTTGTATTGTACCATTTTTTGGTGGCTCTAGAGTAGTGAGAGGTTGCTAAATCAGGCTAGAACATAACAGTACCTCCGTGCTCACGAATAAATGGCAGAAAACGTTTTTCAGAACATTCATCAACATCAATTTTTGAGATAATTGTGCCCAGTGTTACAAAAAAATGCTCCTCAGACCGCAGGTGCATATGGCCTGCCAAACCATATACTGCTTGGGAAATTTTGTAATTTTCTTCTCTTTAAATTTGTTCTGTATCTGCCCCTCCTCCGAACAGGTGTAAAATTCGTGTCTTGTTAGCTGTTTAAAATCTGCCTTAACGTATGTTTCATCGTCCATTATGCAGCGTTCAAATTAAGTCAGGTAACCTACATATAACTTTCGAGCTCGCTTTTGAGCCTCTAACTGCTTTTCATCGGAACGGTTTGGTGCTTTTTGAACTCTGTAGGTTCTTAGCTTAAGTTTTTTCTTTAGCCTGTTTATAGAAAATTTTGAGGTTCCTGCTCTGGCCGCCATATCTCGTTCTGAAGTGTTGGGATTCTGATTAAAAAGGCGCTTCACTTTTTTCACCAATTGTGGGTCTATACTGACTTTTCTACCTAAAATCTTTTTCCGAGTAATAACTTGACCCTTTCTGTAATTCGAAATAACCCTTTGGACAGTGATTTTAAATGCACCTGGTATTTTAGCTATGGCGGAATATTTTAATTCTCGTTTTTGCATGCAAGTGTACAAAATGAGTTTGCTCTTTTTTTCTTGATTGCTGGATATCTTTATCGTCTGAAGTTTGTCTGCCAAGTGTTATATATTTTTTAATCGTCATGTTGTATAGAAAATACAGCACCCATATTTCGACCTGCTCGATCATCAGGTAAATCATAATCTTAAGGAATAAAAGGGTCGATGGACGAGTAGTTACAGATCGTGTGGATGGGTAGTGTTGCCGTTCACCAAGTAGTTACAATTAAGTTTGGGGATTTATAACAGCACTGTATTCGGTTTTATTCCCCCCCATTTTCACATTTTTTAATTTAACTGTTGTAGTGTTTCACTACTTTTCGGAATATCCAACGATTACTCCCCTTCTAAAGGTGGTTGTTTTATTTTTTGCTGGGCATCTGCGTCAGCTTAACAGAGCTTAGAGAATCTTAATTAAACTGAGTACAATAATATTTTAGTAGCATAAAACTTACTATAACTGGGGCTTTTACAGCAAGAATATGGTATCTGCTAATCTCTGTATAATTTATCTATTGTTTTTTATCTGTCAATGTGATGTATAACTATATGAATTATTTTGACAGTAAGGCTCTCTAAATTTTTGAAATCTTACAAAGCTTAAGAGCCACTGCTGTTGTGCTGCAGAAACATTACAGTGAACTTAGTTGTTTTTAAGGTAGGACAAGGACACATTTTGCTACCTAAGCACAAAATACAACTTGTTTGCTATGGGTGTCGCTATAAGCCAACACTTGACTGTTTGTCTATCAATCAATATGTAGATTTTCTTTATGTTCTCTTGGTATAATTTTGTTATTTAGTAGATGAAAGTGTGTGTGCGTGTTGCTTTTATGTCTCTTTGTGATGTTTTGTTGTTGCTTTTAATTTATTATCGACAATTTGGTTTAACATGTTTTTCTCTTTCTGTTTTTTGCCGGTAATAAGTTTATAAATTTTATATAATTTTGTGTCCTTTTTTCAAGGAGAGGTCAAGTTAAGTAGGTATGCCATTTGCTTTTTCGTTCCAGTCTTTTCTTTCGTTTTCTTTTACATTATGAATATTGATGTTGACCTCTCAGAGTGTCAAATTGAAGTGTCCATGTGATTCATATGACCTCTGTTTTAATTTTTTATTTAAAGGACTTTTGACATGTAGTCTACCTTAAGATGTAGTTTGTATGTTATTGAGATTAAAGTGAGATTGTTACCTTAGTTTTGTTTATTTATTAGTTTTTGTCATGTGTGCGTTTTATTAAATTGAATTAAGGTAGGTTTTATGAAAACTTTTAGTACATGAATTTGTTTTTTAGATTTATTTCAAGACATTAATCTTTTGGATGACAAAAATTAAGCCTACGTAAGGATAATTTCATGCCTCCTAAGTTCTGCTGGCACATACAGTTTGAACTGAGAATACCATGACCTTTTTACAAGAACCAAAAAAATACGTTTTCATATTAAACTAAAGTTCGAAATTTGCAGTGAGATCTTTAAATTCGATAATCAAGTCCTTAGCTTTACAATAAAAAAGTCAAAAGCCATTTTTGGTTAATAATTTCTTATGAATTGGAAAAAAAGTTGAGAGTTCTATATTACTTTTTATAATTATCCCACGCGTTATGAAATTTTAATTTTTAACTTTTTGTTACATTAAATTGTATGTTAAGTTGACCATGGAGAGTTTATCTCGCATAAAATTCAATAAGATAAACAATTGTGTAAAATTGAATTGCAAATTGTAAATACTCTGGCTCTTTAGAATCTCGAGTTCTGAAGAAAAACCCTAAAATATACAAACTCGATATAAACAAAATTCATTACCAAGATACAAAAAAATATTCAAATTGAAATGAATAAATAATATTTAACTTGCAACTGTGAAATATGAACAAAAAATAAGGGTTGTACAGGTCAAGAGTTACCAGCTGAAAATGTTAACACAGTTGTATTAGTTATTTGTGGTTGGATATTTGATATTTGGTCTTGTTATTTTGTAAATAGACCTAAACGGACTACACTTAAAACTAGAATAAATTCACTTAAACTATCAATTATGTGGACTTTTGACAAAACAACCTAAGTCGAAATAAGACAATTTTAGTCCTGAATATAAAATTTAAATACGTTTCTTTTGGTATAATCGCCATGTCTCTATGATTTTTTGTTCCAGAGATATAAGTGTGTCCCATAGTTCACGCAAGATTTGAACTTAGCGTCATTTGTGCGGTGAAGTGTTATGAACAAAAAGAAAAAAATGATTTGACAGATGACACTTTAGGATTAGTAAAAATGTATGGAAAGAGGAGATTCAACGCTGCATCAAAGAAATTGAGCCACATTAATGAAAAGTAGTTAATCAGTTTTTAGGCTCTCTTGAAAAGTTGCCAATTTTGAGTTAGGTTGTTTTGTCAAAAGTCCACAGAATTGTACCAAAAATGGTTCAAATGCAATGAAAGGTTGGTTATTTGTATCAAAAATGGTCCGATTGTAATGCATAATTCGTCATTAGTACCAAAAGTGGTCCAATTGTGTTTCGATTATGTCAGTGAAATTATAATATTACTGATTACGTTCTGTTTGGCAGTACTTCGACTGTGAAGAAGAGCAAATTATAGTGTATCGATCTAATGACTTGCGCTGCGTAGAGAGGCCTAGGTTCAAATCCTTCTCTCAGTGTTGTTCAATTTTGTGTAAAATTTGTATATTAAATTAAATTCTTTTGAATTTATAAATAAAATAAAAAATTGGCCTTTTACTGGTCCGAATGTATTTCATAAGGAGACAATTGACCTTTTTCTTGTCCGAACGTAATGCGTAAGAAGACAATTGGTTATGCACAATGAGAAACAATGTAAAACGTAAATAGAACTTTTTATGTGATGAGGCCAGAAATATATTTTCACCAAAAAAAAAAAAAAATTTAATGAAAAAAAATATAAAAACCGCTGAGCAATTTCACAGCGCTATTTAATTTTTTGTGAAAGAATGCCAAAACTATTCCCAACGAACTCAGAAAAAATTTTCGATTTTCGAAAATTCCGGAGCCAATATCACATGAGTGATATTTGGTCATTTTATTATATATATAAAGTACGATTAGGCAGATTTTGAACAAAATGATATCTTTCTGAAAACCTAAACCGAAATATTTAAAACATCTCAAAATCAAACAATTTATGTACTTTAATAATGCAACTATATTTTCAAATTATTTTTTCATAAAACCAACTGGCAACTCTAAAAATTAACATGAGTGGTGGGGTTGCATGGATTTTCAAGTACCAACCTAAATCCAGTTAAACCAGTCAAGTTTTGTGTTTCGCCGCTAAAAGATACTGAGTTTTGCGTTATCGATTAAAAAACCATAACAACGAACGTGGCAAGGATGCTGCTGCTGTTGTTACCATCGTTTTGCACCCTATAAATTTAAATTTCATTTAAAAACAAAAACGCCACCGCATAAAGTTATATACGAGTATAGAGAAGAGCAATACCACGAACAACCATCAACCACCACTACCACTACGAAACCATTGCCATCACTAGAGCAACAACAGCATGGCGCCATAAAGTTGCACACACTAACAGTTGTTAGTGTTTCTCCTTTTTGTTTTTTTGTCTAATCTCGTTTATGCCATCATTGTGATAGCAACATTTTTGTCCTACCCCATCATCACTGGGCGACAACAGCAGTAACAACAACAGCAACAATTTTGTTGTCGTCCCTCATAATTTGTGTGTTAGGTACTGGTGCTGCTGCTGTTGTGTATTTATCGGTTTGTTGCATGCAAATATGGCAGCAACGGCAACATCGGTGGAAAACATGATGGGCAACAATATGCATTACGTTCAATGACCCCTTCGAAAACGCATAACAAGATTTTTCTTTTTTTATTAATAAAAAAAAGGACAAAAAATAAATACGTTCGCAATATCCTTTAGCAAAGTCAGAGTTGTAAAAGTTGTGATACATACTGCAAGTAATATTTGATGAAAATATGCGAATTTTTTATCATTCCAAAGTTTTTGGGTGTCAGTAATTGCATACATTTTGGAGTAATTTCAATCATAATTAAGGTAAAGATGAACGAAATTTTGTTCTCAATTTTTTTTTTATAAAAATATTCCCCCCACTTTCCAACTTAATGTTAAATTTACACTTAAAATGTTAAATTTACACTTAAAATGTTAAATTTGCACTTAAAATGTTAAACTTACAATTAAACTGTTAAATTAATGGTTCAAGCATGTTACGTTAACATTTTTGCCATATTCAATTAACAGTTTTAACATTTTTACATTAAAGACTACATAGAACATTGAAATTGACCGAAATTGTTTTGTTTTTGTGTAATTGCAAAAAATTTCACTTTGCTGAATTTTACCTGCAACTCAATACCTCTTAATTACATGAAAAAATTACTCAACTGCACTGCATCATCAAAAAAACAAAAAAAGTAACCACATTAATGCCTTCATAATTCCATAACTTAAGCGCGCGAGTTACATATTGTACTCACTGCACCCACTGTACCGTACACCATGGGCTTCCGCCAGCAAAACCACCACGCAGCAATAATTACAACAACAGTTAAATTAAAACCATTTCGCAATAGTTAAGTTAATATATTTAGTTAATTAGGCATTTTACTATTTTCTGTTAATTATGCACTTGCATTTATTTTAATATTAATTTATTGATTAAGCACTTATATTTATTTTAATTGATTAAGCACTTTTGTGTAAAATGTAAAATCAGGCCAATGTAATATGTAAAAGATATAAATAATTGCATTTTTAGTTTTTAAGTTAGTTGATTATTGTAACCAGATATCGAATAAAATTGTTTTTTTTATGAACACATCAAGTTCACATTTATAATTGGCGCAGTCATACGGAACGTCTTTCGGGAAAAGTTGACGCGAAATTAGTTGATTGTAGTTAAACTCAGTGAAAAATATATAAAAAAAATAATAAAAATATCCTTAATTGGAAATTTTCAAAAAAAAAAAAAATAAATAAATATTAAAAGAGAGACAAAAATAGTGGAAATATCCTTAAATTGGGAATTTACAAAAAAAATATAATAAAAATTAATTATCCTTAAAAGGAAGTTAGACATTAAAAACATAAAAAAGGAGAAATATATCCTAAACAGTGTTGTGTGGAAGGATTCATATCCATAAGTGAAAATCTCCCAGGAAGTGATTTGACGGCATATCAAAGCGCTTCAGCAACTACTGTGAATATTTTCCAAGAGAGCAAAATAAGTAATTTGACGGCACATCAAAGCGCTTCAACACGGCTTTCAAAATCATCGATGAAAGAACATCGAGTAACCTGAGTAACAAAATATAAAGGTGAAGGAATATCACCCAGCAATCAACTAAGAGTAGCACCGGTGACGGCATATCATCGCAAAGTGCAACACCATTCCTGACGAGGTTTTAACTTCATAAAAGACGAAGAACCGCTCTCATCATAATCGTATCTGGCTGCAATGATCAACTCGCTAATATTTATTTTGTAAGTTACAAATTATTATATTATCTCAAGACAAATTATTTAAAACAACTTATTTCAATACAAATTGCAAATTATTATCTCAAAACTATATACAAATTGCAAATTATTAAAAAAAATAATAATAGTAATAATAACTATCTCAAGACAAATTGCAAATTATTATCTCAAAACTATATAACACAAGTATTGCTTATGATTAGTAGAATAAAAAAGAAACACAACTACTACCTAAGAAACAGAACACTACTGACAGTTCAGGAAGACAATATTATACAAAACAACAGCATGAACGGAAGCGCAGAAGACCATACACTAGACATTTTTAATACTCTGAAAATCCCAGATGCTATCAAAGACCTGCCCAAATTTGATGGTAATCCCCGTTTGTTGTACGAATTCATCAATAATGTAGAAGAAATTCTGTCCATTGTACAACAAACGGATGAAACACCACAAGGCAGAATATTTTTAAGGGCCATTAGAAATAAAATTGAAGGTGGGGCCAACGAAGTATTAAACATGTACGGGACTCAGCTTAATTGGGACGAAATTAAAAATAATTTAATTTTACACTACTCAGACAAAAGAACAGAAACATCTTTAATTCGGGATCTACATATTTTGAGACAGGCTAATAAAACTATAGAACAATTTTATAGTGAAGTAATAGAACTTCAATCAGCCCTAACAAATAACATTCGAATTCATGAATCAGATAAAAACGTAATCACCTCAAAGAAGGATCTTTTTTCGGAAATGTGTTTAACTGCATTCCTTAGTGGTATAAGGGAACCACTAGGTTCAAATATAAGAGCTATGAGACCCAAATCTTTAGCAGAAGCCTTTAGTTTCTGTATTAAGGAACAAAATATTTTTTATTCGAGATATGTTCCATACGCTACAAAAAGCAACTTCCAATACAGAGCAAACACGTCTCAAAATAAGTTACACAATTTTAATAGAAACACACAGCAATTCTTACAAACACCTCAAGTAAATTCCATTCCAGATAGAAAACAAAATTTCAATAATTCGCAACCACAACAAAGAAACCAAAATTTTATAAAGCAGGAAACCAATTCATCGCAGACACGCAGATCTTATCACACACAAAACTTTAAAGACAATAACTCAAGATTTTCAAATTTCAAACCAAATAGGAACTTTAATGATAGCCAAAATTTCAGAAACAACAATCCTTTCTCAAACAACAATATGAATGAATCAAATAATATAAATACATTTCAAGTCGTAGCGAATGACCAATTTCAAGATTTAGACGTATATCAAAACGCAAACTACGGAAGACCAGAAGAACTAGCGAACATTGAAGAACCACAAAATTTTCACACATTCGCCTCAACGAACCAACAGGGTTCATAGATAAGAATAGACACGGAGATTGGTTAGCTTACATTGAAATTTCTTCACCATTTGGTCGACCCCTAAAATTTTTAATTGACACTGGATCTTCCTCTTCATTTATCAATCCCGAATATATCAATTTAAGCGATAGAGAAACATGCCAAAATATAACCATAAAGACTGTCCTTAACTCTTACAATTTAAATCAAAAAGTCACATTACCAACATTTCATGAGTTTAATCAAAACGGATATTTAGAATTTCTACTATTCAATTTTCACCAGTATTTTGACGGACTTTTAGGTATAAATATACTTACTCAAATCGGTTCAAACATAGATTTAAAAAACAAAATACTTCAAACCAAAACTTGCTCGATTAACCTCAAGTATAAACCAAATTTATCATCCGGAAAACACATCATTCAGGGAAACTCGAAACAAGTCCTAAAAATCCCGGTAGATGTTGAAAATGGTGACATTTTCATAGGCTTAATTTGTATCAACTCAAAATTTTTCATATCTGAAGGTATTTATCAGGCAAAAGACTGGTATAGTTTCATGGAAATTTCAAACGAAACCAACGAAGACCAAGTATTCTTCCTTGAACAACCCATTAAAGCTCGAACTTACAAAACTTCTGACTTTATCGAAATAAATTGCATGGATATCTATCGCAACCTACCTCAACATCAAGTTGAATTTAATAACTTCAATATTTCTTCCGATAATAATCAGAACGAAAAAAAAGTTGACCTTTCAAAACTTCTAAGGACTAACCATTTAAACACTGAAGAAAAAACAGCCCTTCTTAAATTGTGCAAAAAATTTAACAACGTCTTTTACAGGGAAGGCCAAAATCTGACCTTCACCAACAAAGAAAAACATAAGATTAGCACAGTTGACGACATTCCAATCTATACAAAATCCTACAGGTACCCATATGTACACAAGGAAGAGGTTAAACAACAAATAGAGAAAATGCTTGAACAGGGAATAATAAGAAACAGCTTCTCTCCATGGAGCTCCCCAGTCTGGATCGTTCCAAAAAAATTAGATGCTAGTGGTAAAAAAAAAGTGGAGACTAGTGATAGACTTTAGAAAACTTAACGAGAAAACAATTTCCGACCGATATCCATTGCCTAATATTAACGACATACTAGACAAATTAGGCAAATGCATGTACTTCTCAACACTTGACCTCGCAAGCGGTTTCCACCAAATCGAAATGCACCCAAAGGACATCCCAAAAACTGCCTTCACGGTCGAGGGAGGACATTTTGAATACATAAGAATGCCATTTGGGCTTAAAAACGCACCGTCCACTTTTCAACGTGTAATGGACAACGTTTTGAAAGACCTTATTGGTAAAATTTGCTTAGTATACTTGGATGACATAATCATTTTTTCCACCTCTCTAGATGAACACATTTTAAATTTGGGACTGGTTTTCGAAAAACTAGAAAATTCTAACTTCAAAATACAACTTGACAAATCCGAATTTCTACAGAAAGAAATCGCCTTCTTAGGACATATTGTTTCAACAGAAGGAATAAAACCGAATCCAATGAAAATTCAAGCTATACAAAACTACCCAATCCCTCGCTCACAAAAAGGAATCAAAGGATTTCTAGGTCTTTTAGGGTATTACCGCAAATTTATTAAGGATTTCGCTAAATTAACAAAACCCTTAACTGAATGCTTGAAAAAAGGTAGAACAATAACTTTAAATGATAATTATGTCAAAACATTTGAAATTTGTAAAAGTATCCTGACAAACGACCCTATCCTACAATATCCGGACTTTTCGAAACCCTTTATACTAACCACTGATGCCAGTAACTTCGCACTAGGTGCAATACTATCTCAAGGTCGCATTGGCAGTGACAAGCCGATATGCTATGCTAGCCGCACACTGTCAGATTCCGAAACAAACTACTCAACTATTGAAAAGGAACTGCTGGCAATTGTATGGGCAACTAAATATTTTCGACCGTACCTCTACGGTCACAGGTTCCAAATAGTAACAGATCATAGACCGCTCACATGGCTAATGAGTTTAAAGGAACCAAATTCCAAGTTAGTTAGATGGCGACTGAAGCTTGAAGAATTCGATTATGAAATCGTTTATAAAAAAGGAAAATTAAATTCTAATGCAGACGCTCTAAGTAGAACAAGAATAAATGACCCCTTGAATAACTTAATTGAAGTAAATCTTAATGACACTGGTTTAGATAACGAAACATCCGGATCAACAGTTCACTCAGCGGAAGAAAATTTGAACGACGGAATAGGAATTTCAGAAAAACCTTTAAACGATTTCAATTTGCAAGTTATCTTAGAAAAATCTACCGATCCCCCAAGCACAATTGTAACATTACCCTTTAGAAATAAACAAAGGAAAATAATTAAAAGACCAAACTTCACTGAGGCAGAAATTACGGAAATCCTCAAAACGTATCTTGCACCTAATAAACTTACAGCAATTTACACACAAAACGACATTTTTGCTTTAGTGCAATCTTCCTACTCCAAATTCTTTTCTAATAGTAGAATTTTTCGCCTAGTAAGATGTACAAATATTTTAACTGACGTAACCGGAAATGACGAACAAGAAAGACTTATAAGAGACTACCATGAAAAGTCAAACCATAGGGGTATCGACGAATCGTACCTACACTTAAAACGGCAATACTATTTTCCTTTTATGAAAAATAGAATAAACCAAACAATAAATAATTGCCAAGACTGTCAGACCTTAAAGTATGACAGAAACCCACCAAAACTGATCTTTCAGAAGACAGAAACTCCAACTAAACCTTTAGACATCATTCATATCGATATTTACAGCATTAACCACCACCAGATCCTCACAATCATTGATAAATTTTCAAAGTTTGCAGCAGGATATACCCTTACTTCTCGAACAAGTGTAGTTGTATTGAATGCCCTCAGAAATTTTATAACTCAACATGGTATCCCTAGGAAAGTAGTTTGTGATCAAGGCGTAGAGTTCACAGCGAATATTTTCAAAGACTTTTGTAATCAATACGATATAGAATTGCACATCACATCGTTCCAACAAACTACTAGCAATTCACCAGTTGAAAGACTGCATTCTACTCTAACAGAAATATACAGGATAATACTTGCTGCAAGGAAAAGAGCAAACTTATCTATAGATCATGAAGAAATTTTCCAAGAAACAATAATAACGTATAATAACTCAATACACTCAACCACCAAATACACTCCATTCGAACTCTTTACCGGAAAAACCCATGAATTCAATAACACCGTCACTTTCAACAATGAGCATGAGTACCTCTCAAAGTTAAATGAATATAAGGAAAAAATATTTCCATTAATAAAGAATAAGATTGAAGCCCTCACTCATCGCAGAATCGAAAAACTAAATTCATCTCGGGAAGATCCCAAAGACCTTGAAGAAAATAAAACTGTCTTTAGGCGTGAATGTAGGAGAAACAAAATTACCCCTAGATTCAGCAGACACAAAGTCAAGAAAAATAATAGAATCACAGTAATAACAATTGATAATAAGAAAATACATAAAGGCAGAATTATGAAAAAAGAAAATTCACTTAAACTCACTTTCAGGTTACCCCTCATTTCAGCGAATGAGATTTTCGTAAAAAACATAAGCGAAAACCATGGACTACTACAATTTGACCTGGGACCAGCCCGAATTATTGAAAGATACAATAACCTTATTCATATAGTAAACTTAACTGACTACGATGATACAATCAACAAAATCTCTGCTGCCATTGACCATCTTAGCAAAAAGAACACTGTAACCAATTCAGTTCTTGTAACTAAATTAAAGCTTGAAGAACTTAGAACCAAATTAAAAGTAATAACACCCACTAAGAGAACACGACGTGGTCTTTTTAATGGACTAGGTACGGTAGTAAAATTTATTACAGGAAATATGGATGAAAATGACGCAGTTGAAATAAACTCTCAAATAAAAAAATTACAAACAGACAATGACTTTATACAAAACTCATTTACAGAACAAAACACAATCAACACACAAATGATTCAAAGATTTAAAAATATAACAAACCACATAAATAAACAAAACGAAGACATAGAACATTTTTTAAACAAACACATACAAATGGAAACAAATTTTATTCATAAGGAAGACGATATAATTACTGACATCCAATATGTAAATTTAATTAATTATAACATAGATCTATTAAGTAATCATGTAACTAATATAGCAGATTCTATACTTTTGGCAAAATTAAATATCATATCAAAATTTATTCTTAGTTATGAAGAACTTGAAATTATATCAAAAAATTTCCAAAATCAATCTATTGAAACAAAATCATATGGAGAATTATATGAATTACTAGATTTACAAGCTTATTATAATGACTCTAATATAGTATTTAACGTTAAGATTCCAATTGTATCAAAAGAAGAAAATAGATTATTGCATATTATTCCACTTCCCATCAATAACACAAAAATAATAATAACACAACCATACATAACACACAATAAATATGAAATAAGATACTATGACGAAATTTGTCAAAACATCGAGAAAACCTTCTACTGCAAGGAAACAAGAAGAATAGAAAATAATGACGAATCTAGTTGCGTTGGCCAGTTACTACGGAACGAAACCGCTCACTGTAATCTTAACGAGGTTGGCTACATCCAAAATATAAGTTTGCCCGAAAATAATTTCATTTTACTTGTTAATGTACCTAAAACACTAATAAAGTCTAATTGCAGAAATCCTCTTCAAGAAATTGAAGGAACAGCTCTTATTCAATACAGCAACTGCACTATCAATATCAATGGAGTAGAGTATGAAGATAAACCGGCCATTTACTGGGATCGAATCAACTTAACAACTCTATCTCACAACCGAGTACATGCTAAACTGGTGAAAGAAACACTTAATCTGCAAAAACTTCAACAATTCGAGATACAAAATAAGCAAACGGTGCTCAACATCAAGAGATCAACAGAAACTGCAAACATCTGTACATACACAGCCATCAGCGTACTCTGCATTGCCATCATACTTGTATTTATATATGCCGCAAAGAAGATCAAAGTATACTATGTACCCAACGACATCCAAAATACCGCTACAGCCCCACCGAACTCGTTGTGGCCTTCGCTCTACTCTAAGGGGGGAGGAGTTACATATTGTACTCACTGCACCCACTGTACCGTACACCATGGGCTTCCGCCAGCAAAACCACCACGCAGCAATAATTACAACAACAGTTAAATTAAAACCATTTCGCAATAGTTAAGTTAATATATTTAGTTAATTAGGCATTTTACTATTTTCTGTTAATTATGCACTTGCATTTATTTTAATATTAATTTATTGATTAAGCACTTATATTTATTTTAATTGATTAAGCACTTTTGTGTAAAATGTAAAATCAGGCCAATGTAATATGTAAAAGATATAAATAATTGCATTTTTAGTTTTTAAGTTAGTTGATTATTGTAACCAGATATCGAATAAAATTGTTTTTTTTATGAACACATCAAGTTCACATTTATAATTCGCGCATTCTGCTGGCACGTGTCCTCACTTTTGTGTTTTTGGTGGAGGAAAGCATTGAAACGTCCATGCATTCCACCATTCAAAATTTAGCGTCACATTTCTCAATTCCCTTTTTCTTTTGTTTCCCCAAAATCCATGCGACCATCCAAAAGTGCAGTAAAATTGAAAACTCATTCATTCGTACGGTCGTTATTGCGTTTGCAATAATTTTTCCATGGCAACATAAAAATGTGTAGAAATTTTCAAGCTTGTTCTTCCGAATGCAATAGACCTTATGGTAAAGTATGCGAAAAAACGAAAAATCACAGAAAAAAATTCTGCAATGCATTGTGCCGCTAAGTCGGTTGCATAAGTTTGAAACTCGTTACCCTCGCGTTACAGTTGCACACCATCATTGTTGTCAAATGTTTAACAAAGTGTAAAGATAAGTGAAGGATTTCATACTAAAAAGAAAAATAAATAAATAACAAAAATGCTTCCTGAAGGTTTTCCTTAAGAGTTGAGAATTTTCTATGCTCAGAAGAAATGCGAATTCTGGAATTCTTTATATTTTTTTTTTTATAAAAAATTTTCTTGCAAAATAGAGTTCTGATAAATTGCTATCCAGAAAGAAACTCGAAGAGTTCTCCAGAAAATCTTTTATGTTGTCAATTGGACCTATTATATGTTATATGGGAAAAATTAAAAATTAAAAAAGGATTGCTCCCAGTGGCTAAAAAGTTTCCTATTGGTGTAAGTATTAAGCAAATAAATTTTGGTCCCGATCAGAAAATATTTGACAGTGCCCCCAGGCCGTTGAAGGTCGGAAAAACGCTTTCTGTGTGAAAAATGGGGCTTTAATCGAAAGATTCAGTCTTATCTTTGAAACTATTTAATATAAGTGAATGAGATTTGGTATGAATATTAACAATGCTTGAGTAAATTGCATCCAATGAAAAAATGGGCGATGCCACGTCCCCGAAATTCGTCGTATCTCTGGAAATATTGGACTCAGGGGAATATGATTCGGTACATATGTAATTGCCACTGGGATAAAAATGTTCAATAAAAAATGAGCGGGGCTACAACCCCTCTTTCTAAAAAAATAAATTTGTCAAATCCCTGAAACTATTTTACAACTATGAATAAGATTTGCTTTCAGATAAGGTGAAGCGAACAGCATGTGGCACCGTAATAATGTTAAACCAATTTAAGGTACTTACTTAGTTGGTACAAAAGCAGCATTTTTTCTTTATTTTGGTCTCCTTGGCTTAGATAACAAGCGGAGAAAATTTAGTCCCGTTCGGAACACATTTGAACGTGCCCCCAGGCCGTTAAATGTCGGACAAACGCTATTTAAGTATATGAAAATAACACTGGTCGACAAATTTCGAAAAAAATTTCGACTGGAGAAGAGGATGATGTTTCTTAAATAATTTGGGTGCGTTGAATTCGAATCTGCAATCGGTTTTTCTCTTTCAGGTCAGGTTTTGGAGATAATCGACCTTTTCGATTTTTGAGGTTATAGCTCCATTTTTTTTGAAAATATTTTGAGAAACCCAATTTCGATCGAATATGCTTTTACATTATTATAGAGAAAAATTCTTCAACTTTTGACAAATGTACCAATATCTAAGATCTAATTCCAATTGGCTGAGTTATAGCAACGAAAAGTTCATTTTTATAGTAGTTTTTTACACTTTTTTGAGTTTAAGCCAAATTAAACACGGTTTTTTTGCCAAAAGCTTATACAAATATATACTTTTTATATTTTAGTTCAATAGTGTATTTAATTACAAAAATTTTGAGTTCAATCTTAGTAAAATCGGATCATTCTTTAAAAAGTTATTAAGGTTTTAGTGAAATAAGACCATTTCGATTTTCATAGAAAACACATTATTTTTAAATTTTTGTTGAACAAATTCATTCAAAATCGAAATGGTCTTATTTCACTAAAACCTTAATTACTTTTTAAAAAATGATCCGATTTTGCTAAAATTGAACTTCAAATATTTGTAATTGAATACACTATTAAACTAAAATATAAAAAATATATATTTGTGTAAGCTACTGGCAAAAAAACTGTGTTTAATTTGGCTTAAACACGAAAAAGTGTAAAAAACTACTATAAAAATGAACTTTTCGTTGCTATAACTCAGCCAATTTGAATCGGATCTTAGATATTGATACACTTGTTGAAAGTTTAACAATTTTTCTCTATAAAAAAGTAAAAACATATTCGATCGAAATTGAGTTTCTCAAAATATGTTCGAAAAAATGGAGCTATAACCTCAAAAATCGAAAAGGTCGATTATCTCCAAAACCTGACCTGATAGAGAAAAACCGATTGCAGATTTGAATTCAGCGCACCAAATAACTTTAGGAACACTATTTGGTTGGTCCAGTCGAAAATCGTGTAGACCAGTGTAATGAAACAATTAATCCTATCTCTGAAACTATTTGACATAGGAGGTTGATATTTAGTGCACATATGAACAATACTTGAGTAAATAGTACCTAAAAAAAAAAAAAAAAAATGTGCAGCGCCACGCCCCCTCCACCCTAAATTTGTCGTATCTCTGAAAATATTTGACTCAGGTAAATGAGATTTGGTACATGACTAAATGGTACCCTTTATTGTAAATAAAACAAATTTGTCATATCTCTGAAATTATTTGGCTGGGAGCAATGTTTTTCTCATTTTTATGTTTTGCGATAGGTCTATTGTCCATTGGTCATTCAATAGAAGAAAAATGTATCGTAGAGGAGTTCTGAATGGAGTTCTAAGTAGCGCTCCAAGAGTTCTAAAGAAAATCCTTGTTATATTTTTCCAAAATATGCATACTTTTCTTTTGAATCGCAAAATCGGAATATTTTTTTTTTTTAAGTATCCGAAAAAAACAAAATTTTATCTGAGAGGAGTTCGGAATATTCTGAATATTTATTCTTTTTATGTTAATCGATAAATAATCGATCACTCAGGAAAAAAATGTGTCTTAGAGGAGTTCTGAGTACCACTCAAAGAGTTATAAAGAAAATTTTAGGAACTTTTTTGGAAAAAAGTAACTAGGAATTGGTACTCCACGATAGCTACTCAGAAGATAAGAAAAAAAATTGAATGAAGTGTTTGTTATCTATTGTTAATTTCCTATTTTGAGTTCCGCACACATTTTTAATTAGTTACTAAAACCACAAAACATTTTGAAACAGAAAATTTCCATTGAACAAATTTATTTGACAGTTACAAATTCGCTTAGTTACAAAATACTTTTAGTTTTAGGAAAAACTTTTTGAAGAAATCACTATGATGATGATGACTTACTGTTGTTTTGTGCCACCACCACCCAAACTTAAAACAACAAAAAACAATTGCATCCTAGATAATCCTGCAAACGAGAAACTAAGCGTATACTCAATTTGTAGGATATTATTACTAAGGTACTGTAGTTGTAGTGTAGCAAATTTCATTCAGCTGCATGCTAAAGGAACAAGCAAACTTTAAAGCAACGAAAGACAGAAATAAGTCGCTGTACCATTTTTCGCATAGCGAAGGAGATGAAGTGATAAAGCAAGCAAGAAAGAGACTTGAGAAAAATCAACTTTAATCTTAGTTTGACTTTTACTTTGCACTTAATTTGTATTTTTAATCCAAAGTGAAAACACGACAGATTTAAAAGTTTCCTCCTAAAGGTGTGGTACATAGTTTGTCTCTGCGAAAACAAGTTCAGGAACAATTTTCGCTACACCAAGAGGAAGGATCTTTTAAAAAGAACCAACAGAAAAAACAAATTTAAAGATGCTTGACTTATGTCCGAAAAAATTTTCCATTGCATAGTAAAATGTTTAACAACTTTGTTACAGGAATTTTCTATGGAAGAAAAAACTATGAAAAGCCATAGAACACGAAACTTCGTTGCTTAATTTATACACAGTAGATCGATCCATCATTTGTCTAGCTATTTTTCCCGGCGTTGCTCGGGTTTTGTTAAATTTTTTTTTTTGATGTTATTCGCAGAAAAACAAAAACAACAAATAAGCACTAAAATAAGTTAAAAAGGAAAACTACTTTTCAAAAAATAATGTGCCACAAACAGATTTTCCAATACATTTATTTTATTTATTTCCATAATTATTTCACATCTAAAATAATGGTAAAGTTTAAAATTCCAAGAGTATCGATAAATATTGATATGCATGGAAAAAAAAAAAAAAAAAAACATCTTAAATATCGGTAAAAGTTCGAAATATTGAAAAATATCAAAATACATAGAAAAAATTAGTAAAAATCCAAATATATAAAAAAAAATCTAAAATATGTATGGGGTTAAGTCCAAAAGTATCGAAAAATATTGAAAAACATCTAAAATATCCGTAAAACTCCCAAAAACATCAAAAAAATGTCGGTGAAAGTCCAAAAGTATCGAAGAAGAGTAGAAGTAAAATAAATGATGCAACTGTTGAAAAGAGCAAAAGAAGTCATGTTCATAACATCAAAAGTAGTCAAGTAGCCATTTTTTGAGTATATAACCTCATATCTCTCATAATCCAGATGGGATGGACCAAAGCGGACTTTAAATTCGTCATCATCGATCTAATAAAAACGGAACCCAGATCTTTTGAAAATTTAATTTGCCATTAACTGGAGAAATGGTCATTTTGATATCAAACTTTCAAAAATCTTTGTCGAAATCTTCCTCAAAATTAGCAAATATATATACGAAGCTATTATAATATAACGAAAGCTACCCAACTTCGAGACAAGAGTGGCTTGGTCATTGTAGTTTAGTAACAAATGGAATCTTCGTTGTGTCAAAAACAAATCTTTGAAGGAATATAAATACAAAATTGAAGGGAAAATGAAACAAATTACAGACGAAAATACAAAGCATATAATAAATCTGAAACAAAGCAAAGCTGATTGTAGGTCTTGCCAGCATGGCCATAGGAATTCGTTGCTAAGCAGTAGGGATGTCAAGCAGTCACGCCAAAAACGTGACAAATATTATATTACATCAAGTGCATTCAATATGTATGAGGGCCGTAAAATATCCACAGTCTGTCCGCCAGTATGGATTAATGTAACAAAGTACAGACGTAGCGTAACTCAAGATGAACACGTGAAAAGAACCACAAAAAACAACAAAGAACGGATAAAACACAATTCAGTTGTAGTGGAGTAAAATGTAACATTTTTTTTTTTTTTTCTGTGTTTGAAGTCATCAAAAATTCAAATGGATTTTTACCTTTAACTTTACTTTTGGCAAATGAGTTTTCTTCGTTGTTGCCTTTGCTTGCTATTTTTCTCTACAAATCTCTTATATTTTTTCTGCATTTTTCTATGGAACGGCAAGTTACTGCTTTGCTTTTTGCCTAGAAATTCCAATTTTAGTTGCATAGTATCCTACATTGCCTATAGGAAAGAAAAAAAAAATGACTTAAATATTTTATGAGGCTAAGGTTATTCCTGGCAAAGTTCAGCTATTTTAAGAGACAATGAAGGAGTTAGAGTATTTTTATTCTTTGTTGTCTTAACTTTTTTACGGAAAATGTAGAAGAAATCAAGAAATTGTTTTACTGCAATTTAATTGCACTCAAACATGAACGTAAATTAAAGAAAACTACAACTCAAATTTAATATTCTTAAGGCATGTGGTGTTGTACCAAGTAAATTCTTGGAGTAAGGCCTTAAATTTTGTATCAAAATATTGGTATGTACTTTGAGCCTAAATGTGTGTATAAGCTCTTTCTGATATTGCCCTATCAGTATTTTTGTTGATTTACCAAATTAAATTGTTTGTCTGTAAGTAAACTATTTCATAAATTCCTTAGAAAAGACTAAACAATAGCTTATGAGTAAATAAATAGACCAAAATTAAAGTGAATGAAGATTTCAGCAATAGAATAGAAGAAAATCATATAGAATCTTTTTCCAAATAAGTAAAACAAAACTTCTGACTTATATACTCGTATTTGTTTAAGAAACTTTTATTTTACTTGGAATTAACATCACAGACATTTCTTGAAATACATATGTAAAAATATGCGTCTATGAAGAAGAAGTATTGGCTTATAAATAAGTATAAGACTAAAACGTTGTTACGAAATTTAATCTTTGAAATAATGTTGCGTCAGCTTAAGAGTTTCAATCTCTGGATTTAATGCAATCAAAAACGCAAATAATATCTTTCCCTTTCTTCATTTCAATTCATAACAATTCACTAGTTTTTTGGACTTTTTCCGATTTCTTGGGTATTTTTCAGTACTTTTGGACTCTTATCGATTTTAGGATATTTTCGACATTTTTGGGTCTTTACCATTATTTTGGATGTTTTTCAATATTTTTCCATAGGTACTTTGGACTTCTACCGATATTTTGGATGTGTTTCGAAACTTTTAGGCTTTCGACGATATTTTCGAAGTTTTTCGATAAATTTAGACTTCAACCGATTTCTTCGATGTTTTTCGATAGTTTTTTCGAAACTTTTGAATTTTTTTCGACATAGTGAATATTTTTCGATACATGTACTTGGACTTTTACCGATTTATTCGATGTATTTCGATACTTTTGGACCTTTACCGATATTTGGGGTGTTTTTCGACACTTTTGTATCCTAGCCGATATATCAGATGTTTTGAATTTTTGAACTTTGACCGATATTTTGGATCTTTTTCGATACACTTCGACTTTTGGACTTTTACTGATATTTCGGATGTTCGATATTTTTGCACATTAACTTATATTTAAGATGTTTTTCGTTACGTTTGGACTTTTTCCGATTTCTTCGATGCATTTCAATTTATTTTGATACTTTTGGATTTTTCCCACACATATTTTAAATGTTTTTCGATACACTTGGACTTTCACCAATTTTTTCAATATATTTCGATACTTTTGGACCTTTAGCGATGTTTTGAATGTTTGTCGACACACTTGGACCTTTACCGATTTTTTCGATTTATTTTGAAATTTTTAATACTTTTGGACTTTCACCGGAGAAATCGGTGTGTTTTAATATTTTTCGATACATTTTCACTTTTACGATTTGTTAGATGTGATAATTTTATGGAAATAAATAAAATAAATTATTTGGACCAACTCTTTGTGGCGCATTATTTTAAAGAATAGCTCTCGTTATTTGCTTTTTTAGTAAAACAGCCGGCCTGGAGCTTTTGCTAGGAACATCTTGTTTGGACACCGTGCAGTGCTTGTGTTTGTTGTATTTATTTTTAGCTCTTGTATCGTACTGTTCTAGTTTTACCTTATTTTCTTTTTTTAACATTTGGTTATAAAATCTTTGGATAAACACTGTTTATTTCCACGTCGAATTAATAGGATTGTCGTACTTGCCAATACTTTTCATCCATTACCCTATTTAGCCCCAAGAAGTTCCAAAAGAATACTTATTCCACTTTTATCATCTATTTTGATTTCGATTGAAACTTAATCGGATCCAGATTTTGTTATAATATACTTCGATATCGAAATCAAAACATATGGATTCAATTGAGTTGATGAAAAGGGTGATAAAGTATTCTTCCAGAACTTCTAGATTCTGTAAATCAATATATATGATAGCAAAATCTTGATTTGATTTAGTTTCAATCGAAATCAAATTAGATGATAAAGAAGAATATGATTTGATACTGCTCGAAGGTCTATCCATTCTAGAAACTTCTTATATCATTTAACATGGGCGTAGATTTTTTTCGGCGTCTATTTACTAGGTAATTGCGAGCTTCCTGGAGGCGGAATTTGGGGATGATCCCAAGTAAAATAATTTAATTTGAAAATCAAAAACGTCAAACAGCAAAAAAGTTATAGTCTCAAAAAAAAACAAAAACAAATACGTGCACTTTAATTTCATGCACAAACCCATTGACTAACTAACAGATATGTACACGTATGTTGTGCTCCATTAACATTTTAATTACATTAGATGAAACCTCAGCAAATCTTTGTCGGTTGCACTTTTGCTCACAACTTTTGGTGCAGCTACCGAATACCTGTAGGTTTTTCATTGAAGTAGAATTACTTACCTAATTGCTATGTGTAGCATATAACACTTACAATGATTTTCAATTATGTGCACAGTGCTATTTTAAATGCCATATAACCAACCAACCAACCAACCAGCCATCCATCGAGTCAGCCAGCCAGTAGCACTTGAACATTTGCGTCATTTGGAGAAGAAATTTTGTGAACATTTCAGAGAAAATTGTTGTAAAAGTTTTTTGTTGTTGGTGTTGCAATTTATAGTTTTTCCCCACATTAAATGCAAGTTAAATATCATGCTGCTGCTCCAGTAACTGGCTGCTAAATCTTACACCCACAAATAAATCTTTACGTTACATAAAGTTGATTCCTTGATGTTGATGTCGATAGCGTGCGTGGTGAGGAGCATGTTGGTTCTTTTTGTTGTTGTTGTTACTGTTGCAATCTGCATAAAAGGGTTCAATCCAGCGCACATAATCTCTATATTATTGCCAAGAATGACATTACATGAAGTGTATGTTGACTAAGGCAGAGCTCCTTTTTTGACTGGAAATGTGCAAACTGAAAGTAATGCTACAGTACAACGTAACACAAGTTAAATAGAAGTTTATATATGAGTTACTTTCGTTTTAGAAGAATTTTAAATAACTAGCACATTCGTCCAAATTTGTTCACATTTTAGAATTGTTATAAATCTTATTTTCGCATATCTGATGCAGCCAAAAAAATCAATTTGATATTTGGTTGCTTTTACCATAGTGCTATTTGCTTGTTCAGATATTTTCCTATAATTTTTCGTTTTTTTACAAGCCATCCATTTATTTATTCCTGGCATTGGCTAGTGTTTGTAAAAATTGATACTTACACAATTTGGTTGTTAAAATAGCACATTGTAGTTAATACATTTGTCCACATTTTAGAGTTGTTATTTATCTTATTTTAACATATCTGATGCAGCCAAAAAAATCAATTTAATATTTTGCTGCTTTTATCATCGTGCTATTTGCTATTTGCTTGTCCAGGTATTTTCCCACAAATTTTTCGTTTTTTTATAAGCATTCCATTTATTTGTTCCTGGCATTGGCGTTATTAGTAAACATAAAAATTGATACTAACTCAATTTGGTTTATTATTTGTTTATATAATTTTTATCTGTCCACATTTGGCTTTATGCAACCATAAATTATGATTCTTTTTCCATTATCCAGAGCTCGTTGATTTTGATTTTGCGACAGCAAAACATATTTTTTGTATTGTAGTGAAAGTTAAACATTAGTTTATATTTGAGTTATTTTCGATTAAAAATAATTTTAAATAAATAGCACATTGAAGCACATTTGTCCACATTTTAAAATTTTTATGTGTCTTTTTTCACATATCTGCTGCAACCAAAAAAATCAAATTAATGCTTTGCTGCTTTTATTATCGTGCTATTTGTTTGTCCAGATATTTACCTGTAATTTCTTTGTTCTCTTACAGGCCTTCGTTTTATTTTTTCACCGACGTTATTGGTTAATATAAAAATTGATATGAACTCAATTTGGTTTATTATTTGTCCATATAACTATAATTTGTCCAGATTTGGCTTTTTGCGATCATTGTTCTGGTTTTTTTTATGGTTTTCTTTATGGCTTATGATTCTTTTATCATTATCTACGGCTTTCGTTGATTTTGTCGACGATTTTTTATGTCGTACTTTTAGCTACGCTTGTCCATGATTTGTCCACGCTCCGTTTTGATTTTCTGATGTTTGACCAAATTTGAGATCGTCGTATTTTTTGTTCAAGTAAAATTGAAAATTTTTTTTTGTATGTTTGAACAAAATTTATTTAAGTTCTTGTTTTATTTGTTTGTCTGAGTTATAATCTGGTACTGTCATATAACTGCCTGTCCTTTTGTTTGTCCAAGAGTTTTAATATCTAAATCAATTTTTTCTTTTGTCTTAACAACGCGTCGGTTGCCATTATACAATTTTATTTTGTCCATTAGATTTTTAAATATTTTCAAGTTTTTCACTTTGATTTTTTATTTTTATGTGTCTGTTCTATTTATTTGTCCACATGCATTTTTTTTTTTTGTCCGGAATATGTCCTTTCAGATAAACTAAATAAAAAATTGAATATATTGTAAAGCTTGTAGTCTTAGCTCTATTTACCCTGATTGTCGTCTGGAATATATAACTTTTTAAGGTTTATTTATTCTAAACAGATTTCTAACATGATTAAGAAAAATAGTAAATATTTTGTTGGGTACTCACATGCAATGTGATGAATTCATCATCTTCATTTCCAGCATCATCATCTTCATCATCGTCATCGCATGTCTTGCATGAGAGCAAATCATCTGCTGCTGTTACTAATGTTGCTGTGCACTTTAAGTACCATCACGTGGTACCCTAGCGGCTACCTTTACTTAGTTTGCATGCAGCACAGTAGACATATACACATACATAGAAAGATACTTTACTCCTACAATAGTCTCTAGCTGCCTATTGCGTCATGCCTGACAGTCTGTCTGTCTTGACGAAAAGTTGAAATAGAAAAGTCAACAATTTTTTGAATTTTTTCCCTCACATATCTTTATTTTATTATTATTTAGAATTTTCATGAATATTTTCTTTTTATTTTTCATCTTTCTTACCTGGGATTTTGTCTTAGCGTGCATATCTCGTGCATACTTTTGTGCATTTTAAATTGCAATCTTTACATTGTTTGCTTGAGTAAATAAAGATTTTTATTGTGGAATTTTTTTTTTTTTTTTGTGTTATCAAATTTGGCAAAATGTTAACAATTTTTTATATTCTACTTGTTATGTACCTATGCAATTTAAAAATGTATGCAAACTAACTAACCTAACTTTGCAGAAGAAAAAAAAACAGGGATAAAAAAGACTTAATGTTTTCTGCTCCTGCAATATTTTGCCAGAATTTTTATCTAAGTTTTAATATTAATTCTTACACGTCCAGTGTAAATATTTGTTTTTATTTGTTTTAATTAAATAAACATGTTCTGCTTTCTTTCTTCTTTTCGGTTTTGAATTCCCTATATATTTTTTATCTGTGGCTTTACCTCAAAACTGTTGGTCCATGCTGTCGAATAATTTGTACAGAAAAATGCAGTACATTGCATATATTTGCATAAAACACATAAATTTACTCTGTATCTCTAAAATTTTTGCACAACATGCAAAGCTACGTCCAAACTCGTGCTGCATTAAGATGGGGATTTTTTTGTTTGTTTTGTAGTCTATTACCTATGCTTTGGTCATAATAATTTAACTTCAAGTTATATAAATGCTTGCAAAGTAAGCGCTTACTTAGCAATCACTGATTTCATGCATTACTGTTGAATTTCAACATTACTTGGTAAAGTGCTTAGTAAGCAATTGTCGCCATACTCTCATTTTTATGCTACAAAGCACCTCTAAAGTTTCCATCTTTTGTTTTCTTTGACATAAGTAAACGTTAAAAATTAAATTATATAAAAAGGGCAGCAAAAACTCAGTTTTAGTCAAAGTGTTGCGTTTTTCCACTATGCACTTACTATGCGATACCCCGTAGTTTCCAAAGCATTCTGTTATTTTTGCTCTTTTGAAAATTTGATATTTTCTTGTGTTGTTATTACTTTGAGAATTTTTTGCCTTTGTTACTTTACTGTTTCTTTGAGTTTCTTTGCAACTTCATATTGAAGTAAACTGTCGCAGTAAAAGATAACGTTGCTGGACTTTAACGACAGCTCTTCAGCACTTTACACTGTTACATAACTACAACTTCTCTGGAGTACTTTGATTCACTTTTCTTTGTTGTTATTAAACTATCATGTTCGATTTTAAGTTAAGTCATGTTTAAACAATTTGTTGTTGCTTTATTGTTTTTTATGTTGTTTGTTTGTTTGTTCTGTGTAAAGTTTCTTATGCTTTCTTGCTCTATGGGTTTTTTTTCTGTTCAGGTCGCTTGCTTTGTGTCAGACAATAGTGATATAAAATTTAGCTTCGAGTTTTGAGCGGTTTTTCTTTTCAGTGCGTATTTTTTAGAGAATTCTTGAAACTCTGCATTTTATAAAGTACATATTCATCTTTAAATTTATCTTTAAATATGATCGTTTCATTACAATACCCATTTTGTTTTTTAAGTTCTTGGTAATTCTAAGCATTTATGTTAAACTAGAAATTCGACCACTTCAATCTGACTTTAAGTGGCCCACTTGAAAACAAAGAGGTTATATGTATTCCTTGGTGTGAACCCTAGCTCCATACCGAATTTGATGAAAATCGATGCATCGGTTTAGCTGTGAGAGCGTTTTTTCCATTTAGGGGCGTGGCATCTCTCACTTGCAACATAAAAACTATTTTGTACTATGAAGGTAAGCTGCGCCTATCCTTTGGTATAAGTTTTACTTAAAACGGTTCATTAACTCAGCTGGAAAAAGGAGTCAAAGTTTTCTGCTTTCGTATTAATATTATAAGTATATAGATATATAGTAGATGTAGATATATAGTAGATATAGACATATAGATATGTACTTATATATGTAGATAAATATTAGAAATAACTTAGTTTTTAAAGCTTCCCAGCACCAGTTATAGATTTTGAAAACATTTTCTAGAAGTTGAAAACAATTCGTTCCTTTACTTGAAGGAGGCACGAATTAATACATTTCAGAAATAAACCCCGTGGGAGAACTCTTTATCTTGATTTTTGTGAAGCGCCAAAATTCTGAGGATAGAAAAGTCAAATAAAAAATGTATACAAAACCAATTCGTAGCTTAATTTGAAGACGAAGGATAGTACTTAAAGATGAGTTTAGTAGAAAAGCGCAAAACAATTACATGCGCCCTCTATATAACTTCAAAAATCATATTTTTGAACTTTAAGGTTAGATTGGCTCACAAACCATGCGTGATAGATCAATTCCGCGATTGAATTCGATTTCAGCACCGACAAATGCATCGAAAATGATTGTTTTGGTTTGTTGTGCTTTTTTTAAATGTAGATTCCGTTTTTCGACCTCATTTCAAAACACGATCAGCTAGGATTTCATTCAAAACCATAAAATAGCTGGAACGAGTTGCCGTAAACCATTCCATTAGGCATTTTCATGAAACTTCTATTCGAATGAGAATATGTGCGTAAAAGATTGGAGTTATTTTTGAGAGAGAAAAGAGATGACGATGCTTTGAAGTAGTGATGTTACGAAGCTTCGATTTCCTTGCCGAAAGATTGGAACTTCCGATTGATGTTGGCTTTCGACAGTTAAAAGCCATAATTTTGTACCAGTTACTTGAAATAGGTTTTTTTTTTACGAACAATTTAACTCATTAGATACTTAGTGTAATTTTTTTTTTTTTTTTGGCTTTGCTTTGTTAACTTGAAGACTTGCAAACTTTTTTCTATTGGTTTTTTTTTCTGTTCTGCATTGTCTTCTAAGGTTGTCTCACTACTTAACTTTTTCAAAGTTTTACAAAATGAAAATTAATTAAGCGTTGTTAAGCTTCTAGCATTTTTGATAGAGAATTAAAAAAAAAAAAGTGTTCCAATGTTAGTTGAGTGGATTTTTTATTAATTAAAAACTTTTCTTTTCATTACAGGTAAGCGCATTTTCTTTGGCTTTAAATTTTATTATACAAATTTTTCGGCAAGTATACAATAACTCTAAAATATATGCGGATGTTGGTATCATATTCCTTTTAATGAATACGTTTAATTATCATAATACTTAGAAATAATTATGTCATTATTTATTTCGTATCTAACACTGCGACTGCTTCAATCTTGTGATTTATATCACATCTGCCAGTGTGCGGCACATCTATTTGTACAATCGTTAGCTAATTCAACTTAATTAAAGATAAAACATTTTGCAAATTCACTCGTTAGCACAATTATATGCATTGAGTGGGAATATTTGTTTGGAAATGTTGTATTGATATGAACAATCAGTGTTGTGCGAAATTAACTAGTTTTGTATTTAAATTGATTATTTGAATAAATAAGGCTTTTCAGTTGAAAAACTTTTTTCAAGAAGGCAACTCAAGAATCGAAAAAGCCGTCGAGAGATATGTAGATTAAAACGTTTTCTGTTGCTGATGTGCTCTTCCTAAATTCAGATTTTCAAAATTTGTTTCTTTTGAACACTGTTCTTTTACATATAAGTATTTGTGATATTTTCCATATGCTATTTATTATAATAACAATTTCCTTAAAAATGTATCTTGTACATTGCATTTTTACCGCATTTTCCGGCAACATTTTTTTATTTTGTTCATTTTCCGGCTGAAACTTTTTTCATAATAAATTGCACGCATGCATGCTTTTGTTGATGACAGTTACCAGCATTTTTTGTTCATTGTTTTTCTAACGTATTTTACATTGTTATTACTGCTGCTTTTTTTTCGCGACTGTTCATCGTCGTCGTTGAACATTCACCCATAAATTGTGCACTCGACTTCATCTCAAAAATATGCAACCGTACGTAGAGATTTTTTTTTTTATTATAAACTGGTAGCATTTTGTCGCGTGTATTTTATTTATTCGTTTTGTATATTTTTTTCTTTTTTTTTTTTGTATTTTTCGTTAGCGTATTTACAAATTATTCACACTTTACAGCAAAAATGCAATTTTCTTCAGATTTTTCGCATAAATGTAATTTTCTTTTTGGCGCAGCGCTTTTGTAAATTAAATTCATGTGTGAAACTTAATTTTCGTATAAGTTAAAATCAAAAATTTTTTTTTGTTTTAACAACTTAAAGACTGCCAGAGAAACAGTTACAAGGTTTTCGGATTGATCTTTCAGTTAATTAATTTGTAGAGCTTAATAGCTATAGCGCATTCTTATGTTTCTGTAAGTTTGAATAAGCTAATGTTGCTTTTTGTTGAGTACGCACACTATTTTTCGGCAGTACATTTGTGGAGTTTCAAATTTTTGTATAGTACTTTAAATTAAGCTATATAGGATATAACTTCTTATTAAAATTTTTAACATTATCTTAGTATTTTCATTGAATAATTAAGTAATTTTTGTGGTATTTTTAAGAGTTTTCTTATGTGACATTTGTAGTGTTTCATCAATTGGTTTTTATTATTTTATGCTGCTGTGATGTATTTAAGCTCCTCTTCCTTTCGAGCAATGATAACTCATTCAGATGACAAAACCACAAGAAATTTCAATATATCATTTAATTTAATGCACCATAATGTAATATATTACCTCTTCTTCAAAAGTGTGTTGAGGCAGATATTTTAATAAAATATTCAATATCAAAAATATAAAATTACAAATTATGGTCAATTTTCCATTGCTTCTTATGGCACACCCCAGAGATTCGTGTAGCAAGAAGAAAACAAAATTACTAAAATGTTTGAAATTTCAATAAATTTTTAACGACAACCGCAGAGATATTGGCTAGAAAAAATAAGGGTAGTTTTGATTTTATGCGCCATGCTATGATAAAAAGGACGTACACACACATGGGCATAACTTAAAAAAAGGACACTTTTGTGACAAATTCTATTAGTAGTTATGGTAAGAAATGAATTTGTATAGGTTACTGTTCGTTGGAGTTGCCTTTAATATAAAATTTATAATCATTTAAATGTTATGGGCTACAGCATGTGAAGTGGTCATAAAATGGGATTTCCTTTCATGTGAACTACCCCCGTAGTTGAGTGTTTTTATGATTTACTGCAGTAATCAAATGCAATGCGTTAAAGTTGCCGGCCGGTCTGTCTGCGTTTGTTTTGCTAGACAGGAAACGGAAAAGGAAATACATTTTGGGGGAAGACGGGTAGTCAGCGCATAGCGTGAAAACTCAAAAGTGTTTTATTGGTTAGGGCTTTTTGTTTTTGTTGGTGCGTTTTCTGCACTTCAATTAAAACTTTGATATTTTTGAATACTCAAAGTAACGAATCTCTCTTAAATGTAGTTTTTTAAATACAAAAATAAAACTTACTTAACCCATTATTATTCAATTTTGTTTTTGAACAAAAAAACAAAAAATTAATCAATTTTTTTATTTAACAAATCCCAGTGTGCCAGACGGTTCAAATCTCAGCTTTTTTATCCGTTACGGATCCGTTACTGATCCGTTGGTGGGAGAGATTCCCAAAAAAAAGGCGAATCGTTTTTTTTTTTAGAATTTCTCCCGCAAAGAGATCAGTAACGGATCCGTAACAGGTAAAAAAGCGGAGATATGAACCGTCTGGCACACTGGGATGGTTCTTTTTACCGGATTCTTGTTTGGTATTCAATTGTAACTTAAGTATGTCGTCCGTATCGAATTCTATAGGATGTAATGAACGATTCTAAATTGCTAAACCTTACACCAAAGTTTGGTGACCAAACATCTTCAGGGTGAACCCGGCAGATATAGCACCTTTTTTTTTATTCAACTGCAATAAAACCGGAATTAAAAAAAACTTTCAAGCGAACTAAAAATGAAGTTTTGCCTTAATTTATTTCAATCAAATATGAGAATTTCAACATAAACAAAATTCTAGAAAATATGTTTATTTTTCAATTTAATTGATGCTATAAAGTGTCAAATCAAATGACACTATATGGGATTTGGCACCATATCATGAGTGATTTGGCACCTTAGTGACTTTTAAGTTTTTGTCTCCAGAACTGTTGCATGTTTCCGTACATGTTTGTTGTGACCACATGTGGCTCATTGTGGCGCATTGGATCTAACCATCCTGTTTAGTGGCATCCACCCTCACCATCAAATGCATTTTGGAAGTTAACATTATTTTCACCTTCATCGAAAGAAGATTAACTAGTAACCAGCTTTCGTTTATAAATCATCATCGTTAGAACTCCGTTTATTTTCTCAGAGTTTTTTGAAATCGTTGCTGTAGGCCATATTTCACTAATCACATTTTCCGGCTTTCCATAAAGTTATCTAAAACATTAGCGAAAATCTCAAATTAATCAGTTGAAAATGAAAAAGTAATAAGTGAAGGTCCTATCTGACTAAATTTCTACGATTCCAGAGTGACTGTTCGTTCAAGTGATTCATGTTTGTGCTCCTAAATATCGTATAATATGAAAAGAGAGAAATGGCACCCAAACCCTTCACTTAAAGTAATTGGGTGCCATTTCTCCTATTTGGTATATAACGAATAAAAAATGTCACAAAATGAATCAATTAGTTCACTCGCGCTCGTATTCATCCAAAAAGGAAATAGTAATGTTTATTTTGATATGTGCAACAGTTTTTATTTCCACTTTTTTAAAAAAAAAGTGACTATTGCAACTGAGTTAAACAAACTACTAACTACAAAGTCTTTTGAGCAGATGAATTAAATTTTGTCCGTATTTGAATGCTATGAAAGCTGCAAGAATTGAAATTGAAAGGAGTGCCATATCACTTGGGGGTGCCACATCTTTCTGTAAGGTGTGAATAATTAAGTGTATAACATCATACGGTAAAACTATTTCCAGCAATGGCTGTTTTAGTGCAATGGGTTAAGACCACGTAGCCTATAAAAAAGCCACATATAAAAATTGTTAAAAAAATTAAATTTATTTATTCCATTGTAATTCTTTGTACAAATCCTTTGTGCCAACAATTGAAAAGCTCTTGCATCATTTTAGTGTTACCGACAGCAATTTTTCAGCAATGGTTTTTTCACTTCAAATTGAAGTTACTACTGCTGTTGCTGCTATAGAGAAACAGCTTTGCCATGTCGAGTGCAATTGAAATCGGAATTTTACTGAGTGGACACAACATACACAGCTCAATGTCTAGGACAGAAAGAAAATATTGACTTTAGGACTATAAAACGGACAAAGGATAGTGGTTTAAAAAACAAACATATTTAGTTGTATTGCAAATAACAAGTGTGCGCTTTTTCTCTTTTATGCTACTGACTTTTAGTTGAATTGCAGCTGAGGGCTTAACTATTCCAAAGAGAAAAAAAAAAAAAAAAAACACTTAAAATCTACACCACAAATATTTATTAAATATCAGATTGAAATTTTTTCCCACAATTTTCTTAAAAGCAAAATTCGCGTAATGTGATTTGCTAATGCGAAATGCAAATTCTTCGCTTTTTTTTCCCATTTCTTTCTCTAAAATAACAATTGGATCTAATGAGCGTATAATTTGTTTAACAAACTGCAAATGCAAAAATAAATCAGGCTCAATTTACGTCAACTTCTATCACACAGTGCAACAATAATCGTGTTGTTGTTAGTTGTTAGTCACAAGTAGCGTCACGTCAGTTGTGTTGTGATGATGATTTGTGGCAATAGCAACATTTTCTTTCTCTCTCTCCTTCTCTGTAAATTGACTTTTTACGTTTTCTCTGTTTCCTTACAAATTTCAAGTGAAACGTGAAATCATCAACGTCATAACGTCATCGTTACTCTAATAATCATCTGCGCCAACAGAATTATCATCATTACAACAATTATCATTGCAAACAATCAACGTTTTGTTGCACAATTGTTCGTGCTAATAAATAAATTGGCGTTAATGTGTTGATTATGGTGTTATTTTATACAAAATCATTAAACAGCCGACAACTGCGGTATTGCATTTTTCACAATAAGTGAAAAGGAGTTGGAATTTTCGCTTTTATTTTTTTTAAGTAAAACCTTTTCGAATTTTGGGTTATAAAAAGCAATGAATCTTTCATGCAATATAGCTCATCCATGTCATACCTAGCGCAACAATGCATTTCAGTATTCGCCGAAATTTAGTACAAGTTTCGAAAAAGAGAAAAAAATTTTAAATTTTTTTTTTGTAGATTTTGGTTGGTGGAAAGTGCCACGCCGTCTTGTCCAAGGTCACTCAGCTCAGAGGTTGCATATATAGTTCTTAGTGTCTGAGTTAAATTAAGTAAGATTATTTCAAGAAACGTTTTCAGTATAGCGTTTTTAAGTTTTTGCTTATATGGGAGGTGCCACGCCATCGTGTCCAAGTTCGTCTAGTTTAAGCTAAGGGTGTGCGTTTATAGTCCTTACCCAGTGTGCCAGACGGTTCAAATCTCTGTTTTTTTATCCGTTACTGATCCGTTGGCAGGAGAGATTCCCAAAAAAAAAAGCGAATCGTTTTTTTTTTGGAATTTCTCCCGCAAACGGATCAGTAACGGATCCGTAACGGGTAAAAAAGCAAAGATATGAACCGTCTGGCACACTGGGTAGTGTTTGAGCCATTTTCAGTTATCTTTAACTTTTAATTATCTTAAAAAACTCTTTTAGTATAGCATTTTGATACTTTTGTTTTATGGGAGGTTCCACGCCCTCTTATCCGGTTTTTACTCAAAGCTTGCATTTATAGTTCTTAGTGTTTGAAAGAAATTCATTTCGATTATCTCAAAAAACTCTTTCAGTATAGGGTTTTGAAGCTTTTGTTTATATGGGGAGTGCCACGCCCTCTTGTCCAAATTCGCCCAGTTTTTTGTCAGAGCCTGCATTTAATGCCAGCCAGCCAGACAGACAGACGGACATGGCTATATCGACTCAGGAGGTGACGCTGATTAAGAACATATCTATTTTTCCATGCCTGCCACGCCTCCTTACCTGCGTTACAAACGGAAGAACAAAGTGAATATACACTGGGTGTAGGGTACAATAATCGGTAAATGTTGCACGAAATTGTTCATTTATTGACCTTTTTTAACCGATTTTCATTTTCGGATAAATTTTGAAAAGGTATTTCATCAGGCTATAAGCTCATGTTAACTTTTTTGTTGTTAGCAAAAAGTGCTATTTTTAGTACTAAGATCATAAATCCCACTAAATGACCTACTTTTTCCACCTTCTTCAATATTTTTCGTAGACTAGATATAAAACTTTCTTTCACTTAAATTTTACTTAAAATGGTACTAAAATTTTTACTGAAAATAGTACTGAAAAGTACTAAAAAGTTAATTAAAAATAGTACTAAAAATATTACTTTTTGCTTATTTCAAAACCATGAGATTATAGCCAATACCTTTCTAAAATTGGTGTGAACATGAAAATTGGTTGAGAAATTTTGAAGTTATGGACAATTTTGTGAAGAATTTGTCGCTATATACCAATGTGGTAATTTTTCCATCGTCAGAATTTTTTTGTTTTTGGTGTTCTAAATTTTAGCGATATCCAAGATGGTGTAGCCATATCTAGTTACGCTAGGCTGAGCTGAACATAGTGCGCTCTGTATTTATTTATCACAAACCAAACAATTTTAGACAGCATTTAGGCAATTTAATTTTAAGTAGCTTATTAGTATTATATCCTAGTGGTATGCACACTTTTCTATGGTCTTTGGGTTATGGGTTCAATTCCCTTTCGAGGCGATGAATAAATATAATTTTTCAATTTTGTAATTAATTTTTTTATTAATGATCTCATTTTCTTGTATATAAGTTTCATAATTTTAAACACTGCGGTATATAACTGAGGATTGATTTTAGTTACAATTCCAAAACTTAGTATGTAGAACTTAAATCTTGAAAAAATATTTTAACTTAAATCGACTGCATTGACGTTATCATAGTCTTCTTCATGCTCCATTAAGAGTATAGTAAAAAAGAATCTAAAAAACTAAAGAAAATAACAAGAAAGAGTTGAAAGTACGCATCATAAGAAATGACTTTACTGCAATAGAAAGGATGTGACTCGCAACCTTAGGGCAAAATCATAAGGAAAAAAAAAAAAATGGAAAATCACTAAAGTATTTTGTATTGTCATCGTTACGCCATTAAAAATGCCAGTGCATACACTCTCAAAATATGTGTGATATTCTTAACGCGCTATCACTCCTTTAAGCATATGTGATATGTGTGGTGATGATGATGTATAACGTTGACAACGAGAAGACTCTGTGTGCAGTTTTCACACCTTTTGTTAACTTATTTCCGATAGTAATACCACCACCACCACTACCACCATCACCACAAGCAACACGGAACAGGAACAAAAAACTAAAGCAAAATCTGCTGGTGTTACACCTTTCAACTGTTAGTGCGCCATCACCTTCATCGTCATCATCGTCATCATCATCAACAACTAAATCCACTTGAATACAAATTATGTGCACAAAATGCAATTTTGTTATATCTACTTGGAATAGTTGTTGTTGATGTGTTGGTAAAGCTGTAATAGTCTTAGTAGTTTGCTTGGTTGATGTCACGCTGATGATGATGATGATGACGACGCCGCTATTGCTGACGACAGTTGTTGACAACAAACAAATGAGAACAGCAGCAGCAGCATCAAAGATGCCCAAGGGTGGCCATTATAATCATTTGTGTCATTGTTGTTTAAGGATACGTTCGCGTACTCATACCTACATGCGTTTACAACACTTTCCGGAACGGACATAGTGGTGCACATGTGCTGCTATGTAAGTGTATTGTGTGAGTTTGCATGTGTATGAGTATTCGTTATAATTCTAATGCTGCTGACATCAGCAAAAAAATGTTAAAACAGCTTATGCTGCAAAAGGTGTGATAATCCTGTCTTTTCTTTGATTTAACAAAACTGAGTACCATGGGCTTCGTTTATTTTATAAAAAAGAGAATTTTTTAAAAAAATATACAAATTTCTTTATATCAAATATTTAAGTCCTGCAAATTGCTCTTTGCACGAACTTTTTTCAAAGTTAAAACACTTTAATATTCTCCACATAGCAGCATGTACTTGTAGACCTAACCCCTAAATTTGTTGAAATTCAAAGGCGTTGCAAATATTGCAAAATTTCCAGCCGTTTGTTTGTTTTTATATGCGCCAGAGTCATGATGTGGCGGTTAGGGAAAAAAAAAAAAAATAAAAAAATAGAATAACGCCCAGGCAAATAACATGGGAAAACTCTACATGCCCTACGGTAAACAGCAAAGGGCATCTACATATCATCAAAGTCTATTGCTTGTGGGGTAGTGGCGAAGTTTTCCACGCCGATATTAAAAACTTTCAACTTTTTTCTCTGGTAAATACTTTTTTTTTCATTTCCAAAATACTATCAAACAAAATTTGCATAGAATGTATGATGTTAGCACGTTACTACAATGAAAATCTCGAATTGGTAGGCAACATGTTGCTACAGTGCATAGACAACACAGGCACTACACCCAGCGCAAAATTTGCATAAAACTACGATGTTACAGAAGAGCAAAAAAAAAACCAATCGATGTGATGTTGTAAAAATCGTGCCAGCGAAAATTGACGCAGCAGCGATATCCTTTAGGCTGTGCAGCACTCTACTCTGTTGATTATTCTCTCGCGCTTGTCGTCACGTGGTCTATGTATGATTTCTGTTTTTTCTTCCTTGGAAGTATTTTAACACGTACTACGAAAGGCGGTGTTAAAGTGTAAAATTATATATGAAAAATTGAAAATTGTGAAATCCATTTGAGAAAATCTTACGAGCATATATTTGGATGTTTAAAACCGAAAATACAAAAAAGTGAAATGTAAAACCCAATAATTTTGTAAAAATTGCTGTATTTCGATCTTATGTATGTATGTATGTATGTATTCTCCTTTAACTCTTAGGAGGAGCATAGGGCCAATATGAAATCTCTCCATTTGTCACGATCCCTTGCGATGACTTTGATCTCTTGCCACGATTTTCCCGATTCTTGGATTTCCTTTTCCAACGACCTTTTCCAGTTGGTTTTGGGTCTACCACGTCCTCTACTGCCTTGTGGATTCCACTCAAGGGCCTGGCGACAAACTTCGCTGTGTGGTTTCCGGAGAGTGTGACCAATCCATCCCCATTTGCGCAGCTTGATCTCGTTTGCTATAGCCTTCTGTTTGCATTTTTGATGTAGCTCAGCATTTGATATAGTGCGAGGCCACCAAACCTTTAGTATACGCCTTAAGCATTTGTTGACGAATACTTGCAGCTTGTTTGTTAGTTGTTCAGTAACAAGCCATGTTTCGCACCCATATAACAAAACCGATTTCACATTCGAATCAAAAATGCGCACTCTCGTTTTGGTGGATATAACGGATGAAGACCATATTTTGTTCAGTTGAGCAAACGCGCCTTTTGCTTTTGCTATTCTTGAGTTGACATCCTCTTTTGCTCCACCATCCATGGAGATAATGCTGCCTAGATACGTGAAGCTATCGACGTTTCCGATGTCATCACTGCCAGCTTTAAACGTGATGTCATTGCTTGCGTTTAGCTTCATGCTTTTAGTCTTGGATACGTTGATTTTTAGGCCGGCCTTTTGTGATTCCAAGACAATCGAAAGGATTTTAAAATTTTGAGAAACCATATTGGTTCCAGTTATAGGAGAATCATTCCTAACTATGCATGTTTCTTGCACCTCCAAATCCGATGTGCATGCTGCCGAGGCATGCTTCATTAGTATAATCTTCTCGGCAACGCCCCACGCAGTAAGTTATAAGCTTAAAGCTGGATCCGGCAAGCGCTGCAAATATAGTGGCCAAACTCACTTTTAATTTCAGCCGCCCAATCTGGAACAGACGCTGACCTGGGAGCCGCCCACTCTGGATCAGACGCTTCAGGATTTCGACAAGATGCTTATTTTAAGGCGGCATCGACTCGCCTTGTCAGTGCCAGTTACGGGCATTGTGGGTTTTTCTTTCGAGGCGCAACGCTGTCCAACGCTACACCCTTCCACACCCTGGCTGGTCACCCGCTTTTAGTCGCCTTTTACGACAGGCATGCTTACCTCGGGCATATTCTGACCCCTTACCCGCAGGGGTAGTATTTCGATCTTAATGCATCAATAAAATTGTCAAATTTGCAAAATTTAGTTCTTATATCTTCATTATGACTTTTTGAAGAGTTCAGACTCTGGTTTTCACTTTTAAGCTTTTACACACTACGCAGGCTGTTATATATATTTCTGGCCTAGGCAACACTAATTTCAATAGCTAAAATCTGGCAACACTATAATAAAGTTTGACATTTTTTAGCATAAACGTTCTCAGAACGTTTTGACGTATGACCATCATTTGTGCTGCTTACAGTGACTTGAAAAAATCAATTTGGCAAAAAAATGGAATGAACTCGTGAACATTTTCGTGCGATCATTTTTCATAACTTTCCACGTGGATTATCACGACAAGAGTGCATCGATGAACTTAAATCTTTGTATGGCGATGAAGCACCATCCTATAACACTGTGAAAAACTGGTTTAATGAATTCAATCGTGGCCGATGCTCGCTCAAAGACGAATTCCGTGAAAGTCGTCCAAAAACGGCCGTTGTGCCAGAGAACACTGATGCCGTGCGTGAACTGATAATGCAAGATCGTCATGTGACATACCGTGGCATAGAAGCATCCTTGGGCATTAGTTCCACTCCAATACATTTGATATTGCTTGAACACTTAGTTGTAAAAAACGTTTGTTCTCGTTGGAAACCCCATAATTTATCAATCACTTAAATTATTAATGGAAAATTTAATTTTCTTTATTCACTGTAAACAAAACAAATAGCACTTGTACATGGAAACGTTGTGAGTACGTTTATGCTAAAAAATGTCAAACTTTATTATGGTGTTGCCAGATTTTAGCTATTGAAATAAGTGTTGCCGAGGCCAGAAATACATATATATAGCAGCCCACGTATTGATAACAATTTGAACACTTCAACAAATACGAACAAACTTTAACACACTGAATTCAAACCGATACCGAACTACATTCTCAAAAATAGCGCCTTTGTTATAGTTTCATACCAAATAGCATTGCAGTATAATTTTCCCCATGGTTCTAGTAGTTTTTTCCCACACTGAGATGGCGCTGCTTAGTGGTCTTAGTAAAAACTCGAACCTTCTTTTGTTATATATGTATGTATAACTGTTCGCTAACGCTGTTACCTACAATTCATTGCATGCTTTTAGGCTGTGTCATTTTTGTGTTAACGCAATAATTTATTGCATATATGAATGGGTTTTTTTGAAAGTGGAATAAGTCCACTTTTTCATAAACTGAGATATTGAAGGGTTTGCGTACGACTCAATTTAAATTTAAAAATATTGGCAAGCGCTATTTAACTGGTGTTAAGTGTTTACCACTGTAAATTTACCAAATTTTGTTATGCTGTAAAAATTTTTACAGGTGTAATAGAAAATAGTCGAGTTTTTTTGGTCTGAATGGACTTATTCCACTTTCATTTATAATAAATTTAAAAATTTGTTATACTTTTGTATGACTTATTCCATTTTTACTCACAAAATATTTTGTAAACTAAAGCAAAGGAAAATTAAAACTTAGAAAAATTTTATTTTAAAAACTGTTGTTGTTTTTTTTTCTTTTACTTTTGCCCAAATAGGGCTCTGGGAAATAATTACAACAATAACAAAAACAAAAAGTTCTTGTCGGACCTACTTTCGGAGGTATAGCCATCGGAAGATCGAGATATATCTTTTATAAAAACTGTTATAAGTTGGGAACCCCTAAAAGGATTTCAATAATGTTAGTGTCATACGAAAGATATATTAATTTGCTATAAAATCAACTCGAAAAAATTTTTAATGCGAGTGGTGGTTATGGAGATATTGCAAATTTCACGAAAATTTTGATAATTTTTTTTTTAAAAGCACTATTTTTCCAAAAACTGTATCATTAACGTATAGTTTTAGTAACATAAAATGAAAGCTCAATTTATTTCTTTTCATTCAACATGTAATTTGTACCTGATTTCTTGCATTACAAATTTTTTTTTATAGGAAAACAAAAAAGTAAGTTATTGAAAAGCATCGAAAAGTCTACAGGAATCGGAATTGATCGAAAACTATGCAAAAACATCGTTATTGTTGTCATTGTTATTTTTGTTGTTGGTGTTGCTGGTATTATTGTTGTTCTTGTAATGTTTTGCAAAATTTCATGAAAATTTCTTTAGTTTACTTTTTTGTTTTCCTATAAAAAAAAAGTATGCTAGTGCAAGACATCAGGTACAAATTACATGTTAGATGAAAGGAAATAAATTGGGCTTTCATATTATGTTACTAAAACTATGCGTTAATGATACAGTTTTTGGAAAAATAGTCCTTTAAAAAAAAAAAAATTATCAAAATTTCTGGAAATTTGCAATATCTCCATAACCACCACTCGCATTAAAAATTTTTTCGAGTTGATTTTATAGCAAATTAATATATCTTTCGTATGACACTAACATTATTGAAATCCTTTTAGGGGTTCCCAACTTATAACAGTTTTTATAAAAGATATATCTCGATCTTCCGATGGCTATACCTCCGAAAGTAGGTCCGACAAGAACTTTTTGTTTTTGTTATTGTTGTAATTATTTCCCAGAGCCCTATTTGGGCAAAAGTAAAAGAAAAAAAAACAACAACAGTTTTTAAAGTAAAATTTTTCTAAGTTTTAATTTTCCTTTGCTTTAGTTTACAAAATATTTTGTGAGTAAAAATGGAATAAGTCATACAAAAGTATAACAAATTTTTAAATTTATTATAAATGAAAGTGGAATAAGTCCATTCAGACCAAAAAAACTCGACTATTTTCTATTACACCTGTAAAAATTTTTACAGCATAACAAAATTTGGTAAATTTACAGTGGTAAACACTTAACACCAGTTAAATAGCGCTTGCCAATATTTTTAAATTGAATTAAAAGCAATATCTTCTGTATAGCAGTAGATGAAAAAATGGACTTATTCCACTTTCAAAAAAATCATTTTTGTAAAAATGCTTTTCATGAAAAGTTCTTTTGAGTAATTTATGATGAAATCGTGGTCTAACGAGTCTGTACTTTTCAATATAAATAGAGGACATATATAGCTAGCTATAACTACCATAAACTCAATTTTTCTGGAATTGGACTTATTCCACTTTCAAATAAACCCATTCATATAATGTTTCATTCTCAAATCTACTAAATACTTGATTCATTTTTCCATTGCTCTAAAAAATTAACTACAACGTAATTTTATATATAAAATTAAATGCTGCTTAAATTTTGAGTAATTCAAAATTTTTATAAGCAAACATCACTTAGTTCTCTTATTTGCAATAAAATGTTTTCGTCCCTACAATGATGCTATAAATATTTTTTATTTTGTATTTGCTATTCTACTGAGAAATTACGCAGCAAAAGCCAAAGTTGTAAAATGCAGCAAATTGATGTTTCATAAAATTTCACATTTAATGTTGCCCTCAAGGAGTTTTTCCTAAGTGCTATACAGAAATCAGTACAAACGGAAGAAGAAGACGTAAAAATACTTGCGAAATAATGATGAGAACGCTCTACAACACGTCAGACAAGAGGGCATGACACCAATTGCTGCTTACTGCTTGCTGACTAAGTACTGAAAACTTGGCAGACACTTTTTGACTATTTAATTGATATTAAATAATTTTGCACAACTCTACTTAAGTGGTGACAGCAAGCAAAAAACTTGCAAAATTTTGTATCATAATTTTTGGCAATTACTGCAGAAAATTTTCTTTGAAAATGATGCCAAATTGATGCTCTGTCTGTTATAAATATTGTGTACTTAATAGGGTATAGAAAAGTTAGTGATGTAAAAGGACATTTAAGTGTTGCAAAGTGTTTACTTATAATAATCATAATTAAATTGTTAATTTTGTTTATTGAGTGAAAATTTATACAATATCAGTTATTTTTACTGTTTAGCTCTGGTTTTTGAGATATTCGGGTTTGAAAGTTTTACACAAAGAGACCCAACAGCATTTAATGTATATTTCAAGCATTTTTTCAACTGATTTCTTCTTAGTTTGATTAAATTTCTTCGCTGTAGAAAAGTGTTAAAAAGAACTTATTTTCGCATAATACGATGCACCCTGAGGCTATAGAAGTGATTTGGTTCAAAACCACCCAGAAATCGCAATTTGCATCGAAATATAAAAATTCTTAAAGTGGGATATTCTTTTTGTCATACTGAAGTATGGTACGAAGCTTAATTTCCTAAATGTGACTTTATCAATTTGCCGAGTGACCTTGAAAAATGTAATTCATTTCATGAAATGTCATTTTCATGAAAAGGGTGTTTTTTTCAAAAATTTATAGCTTACACTAAAATTTGTAAATTGATAAATCGAAGTTACTGGTCTCATTCATTTTGAAGTGTTCTTTTTATAAAAAAATATTTCTACACTTATTTGTACACTAAAAATTTTTTTTTTTTTTATAAAAGCCCCTTTCGGTTTTTTCAAAAGTACTTTAAATTAAAGCATAATTTATGAGCTTTAAAATGAAGTATGATTCAAAATGGGATTCGGACGCCAAATGGGAGTTTTTGGCTTTTGAACGCCCGCGGAAGGCAAAAATCTTATTTTACTCAAGAGGAAAGCATCTTACGAAAAAAGTGTACAAGGCAAAAAATGCTTAAAATCGTCTAAGCAATACGTGAGATTTTTTTTGGATTTTTTTTTGGAAACTTTTTTTTTTGAATAATTTTTGAAATTTTTTTTTTTTTTAAAAATCCAAAAACAAAAAAAAAACACACGTATTGCTTGGACGATTCTAAGCATTTTATGCACAGTACAGTTTTTCGTAAGATGCTTTCCTCTTGAGTAAAAAAAGTTTTTTGCCTTCCGCAAGCGTTCAAAAGCCAAAAACTCCCATTTAGCGTCCGAATCCCATCTTGAGTCATATATAGGAAATTAAGCTTCGCACCATACAGTATGGCAAAACGAATATCCCACTTTAAGAATTTTTATATTTCGATGAATATTGCGATTTCTGGGTGGTTTTGAACTTGGAGTCCGCAGTGTGCGATGTGTTGAAAATTATTTTGAAATAGCTATAAAATTTCAAAATATTATGATAAACTATCCAATTTTGGCGCCGGGGCACATTTGACTTTGCCATTTTCGGTATGAAAACGGCTTTCGATCCAAAAAGCTGAAATAGAGAAACAGCCTTCATTAAATTGCAACCACCGTCATACAATTTGACAGTTCTCCTTAAACTCTTCCTCCTTTAACGGGCTTTGACGTTTTTGCGATTTCTGTTGTAGTTTTTGACAACAACATTTGACATTTGTCAAGTATGCTCCATATTGTAGAATATTGCTTGTATGTTATTAAAAATATAGTTCTTAGTTTAAATTGATGACAAACCGATATAAAATTGATAAAGCTTTTTATGTAATTTTATTTTTAATTGAATGTCAAATGTGCCCCATGTCTGAGATACTTTTGAAAACATATCTCTTCTAAAAAAAGAAAAATACTTAAAATAACAGCTATGAAGTTTTATGTAATTTTTCTTCCAAGTCTAATCTCGATTATGTGCTTTTGACCTTTAATATTTTAGGTTTCTTTAAAGTGAATGTCAAAAGTGCCCCGCATTAAAGGTACTTTTGACGAAATAACTTTTTTGGAAAAATATTAAATAAAAAAACCTTAGGCAGTTTTAAAGAAATTTTTAAGTTCTTTGTTTTATTTTTGAATAATCAATGTTTCGAAAATAGTACGGACTGTTAAAATCGTGCAATAATTGTAAAAAAATACAGGTCTTTAGAAATTAATTGTCAAAGGGACCCCAGTTTACCCTACTCTTAGAAAAATGCGACATAACTTTAAAAAATAGCATAAAAAGCTGTGTTTTTTGTACTTTTAGGTTAGGATATCTCAAAGACCATACGCAATAAAGCTGTTCTGAGGCCGGATTCGGAATCGACATCGCCAAATACATTGAAAATTAGTATTTTTTTTATTGGTTAATTTTCGTTCTGGATTTTTGACATTAATATTCAACATCTTCTGATAAGTAAAACCTAAAATTTTCCAATTTTACCGATTCAATATAAATTGGGGAAACTTTCTAAATTAAAAGTTTTTTGAAAATGATCAGCCACGATTTGAAAAATATAGCGTTTTCTTCGTGACAGGTTGTAGAAAAATACTGCATATTCAGAATATTTATCCATTTTAGACTGATAATACTCGCAAGTTGCTTCCCGTCCATAAATTTAATTTTTGAAAACTTAAAATTACTTCCAAATCTTTTTTCCGTTTATTTTTGTTTTTAATTACCAAATTTTTTAAGTTAAAAACATTTGATACCACGTGAAAGTATGCTAAAAGATTTTGCGTACGTGCGTAACTTTTTAATTGCGCTTTCAACTACCGCTAGACGGTAGGTACTTTCTCTAAACTGCACTTGATGATGCCTCTTAAGGATTTTCTGGTATGTTGAATCCTTTAGTATGTTGACTGGATTTTACTCTTTATCAACTCAACGTATAACAATATTGGTATTTTATATATGTGTAAATGCAATATTTTTGTGTGCAAGATACTAAAATTTCAAGTGAAATTATAATTTCACTTCCCCAGACGATGCGTTCCTTGAGTGCAAGAAAAAAAAAAAAAATGAACGATAAACTTTTTGAAGAACGCACTTCAAAATTTAATTTTACGTTAGATAAAACTTTGCTTAGGTTGGCTGGCTGACTAGCTGGTTGGCATTGACTCAAAGATTTATTTTAGTTTGGAACGGAGCTTTGACTTTACAGTTGGCGGCATATTAATTATCATATTTTGTTATATGGCATGATGGCGGAGGAGTTGCCTTAAAGAGCGAAGCCAGCGACAGCTATTGTGCCTTGAAGTGACACTTAAGTGCGCAAATGAGTGCACTTTGACGGGTGAAGTTTTTGTTTTCTTTTTTTTTGACGGTAAGTTGCACTCGAATTTTGTGCAAACAAAGATAAGATAAGGATGGAAAGGAAAGGAGTAATTTTATTGACGAACAAGTTGCTAGCGAAAAAGCCACATTTTTATGTTCATAAGTAGAAAAAGTTGAACATGTGGCGCAACCTTTGGAATAGTATTTTTTGCATGTAAAAATAAAATTTAAGCACATTTGCTTTTTTCTTCAGTTAAAAAAAAACAACACTTTGCATTCCTAAACAACAACTTCAAAATCATATCAACGCAATAGCGCCGCCTTGAGGGCGTCCAAGCAATACAACTCAAAAAGGTGTCGCATTTCCGCAGCATCATTGATGCCATTAAAAGTCATTTAGGTAACAACTGCCCTTATTTGCACCACCACCACCAACCAGCACCATTACCACTGTCATCAACACAAACGCAATCAATATGAGCCAAGCGCTGCTGCTGCTGTGGCTTACGTTTGTGTTGCCTTGGAAATCGTCATATGTCCTAAACATGACTTCACACATCTTTGTTTACGCCTTGCGGACACAAAAAGCCACAGAAGAAGGGTTTTTTTTTTTTTTGTATTTTATTTTGGGTTCAACATTTGTGAAAATATCGTATGTACCGTTTCATATTTCCTTCCTGTAGAGAAGCAGCACAGCAGTCTGTAGTGAAAGGATTCGTATACAAATTGCTAAGCGGAAATACTGTCGCGTCAGCATCATGTCTAAGGAAAATTGTTATAGCAACATGATTTTTCTTTTTCTTTCGCCTTGTTTTGTTGCCAAAACTTTTGCACTCCCACATGTGCCTAAAAGTAGACATCCAAAAATAGCATTGGCTGTTTAAATGCTGTACGCTGCTGACTGTTTTGTAACTTTTTTTCTATCCAAAGCAGCACTTTTTTCTTTCTTTTGAAGTTGTTAACTTGATTTGTACTCTTTTCCTTTTTTTTTCTGTTGTCAAAAGCCTTTTAAGTGTTTCTTCTTTTATTTATTCCACTGCCGTCCTCAACCCTTATTCACTATACTCTGTAATCGTGCCATTTTCTATAGAATTTGTTTCTTTTTGAGTGAATTTTCTTGCCGCAGTGTTAATGTGATTTTTTGCCTGCAGCAGGATCAGTCCTACGTAGTCCAAAACAAATCGTTTATTGATGTTGTTCTTGTGTGATTTACACGCATTTCAATTTGATTGAAAAACACTTGTCGGAGACAAACAGAAATTGAAATAAATACACTGAAAGAAATGTTGTTAAATTAGCGATTTTCATTCTGAAGAAAGTGAACATAGCACCCCATTTGATATGGCATTCCATTTATATGACAACCCATTTTGTGTTACACCCTATTTGATATGGCACCCCTATTTGATGTGGCAACCCTATTTTATGTGGCGCCCTTATTTTATGCGGCACTCCTTTTTAATGTGGCACCCTCAATTGATGTGGCACCCCAAATTGATGTGGCACCCGCAATTGATGTGACACCTTTTTTTTGATATGGCACCTCTTTCAATTTCAATACTTGTTGCCATGAAGATGAAGATAAATCTAAATCTAGAATAGAGCTGTTATTTTTGATTCGATTTTGGTCCGCAAGATCTCGAAAATTTCGTAATAGAATAGGTAATTGATAGAAATAATTAAACTTGAACTTTTTTAATTTTTCGGTCGGGAAAAGTTATAACTCCAGGATCAAATTGAAAAACGGTTAAGGTAACATAAAGTTTGTTGAATATAATTTTTACTATCCGATTCCAATGACATAAATGATTTTGCTATTTGCTGTTTTTGTTATATAGCTTTAAGCAGACTTCAAAACTGTGATTTTTGAATTATTGCAATGATAACTCAGGAATCTGACTTGATGGAAAAAAACGACAAAAAAAAAGTGGGGACAGTAAACCATGGTTGAAGTCTGCGAGTGGGTAGTGGATAAAAGAAAAATGGACCAACGCAGATCCTGGTAACATCCACTTTCTTGTTACTCGTAGTGTTGTCTATAAGATTCTGAGATCAGAATTCACATACCTATTTATGATTTATAGCAAATGCTCGTTTACGAGCCTTCAAAATGCTCAAATATGTGATGTTTTAAGCATTTATAATTTAGTCTGAAAATGAGCCGAAAAAACTCTTTATATAAAAATAACTGTTTTTTTGGTTGATTTATGTACACTCATATAACGCTCATATTTATGACCATTTTAAGATGATGGGCATGATTTATTAAATTTTTTCTTTTTTGTAAAAAGGGATGGCTTTACTTTTAAATTTTCCAGTGTAGTTAACGCGCAAAAGTAGAGATTTTATTGTAATCGTATCACGAAATTTGTTGCTGTCATTTTTTTGCGCTATAAAAAAAAATGCCTGCAGACACATGTCAATTATGTTGTGTAAAGTTGTTGTTCTTGTTGTCTGTCTATGCAACACTGTATAACAATATTTTACATGTGTTCTCGTTGCTTTTTTGAAAACAGTTTTTCAATTTAAAATATTTTGGCGCCTCTTAGTTGATTTTTTCTTTACCACAGTACATGACACATCACATTTAGTGAAAATGGCATTTCTACTTTTGGCCAAATTTGGAATTTGGTGTCAATTGTTATAATTTATTTGATGTTTCTTTTTAATTTTTTTTTCGCTGGTGGCAAAGCGAATTTTCAATTCCAACATTGCATGCAACAACTGCAACTGTCAATTGTTTTAACGTAGCGTGACATTTGTATTGAAGTTTTGCGGTTGTGGCATGGTGACTGCAACTCAGAAAATTGCATGACATGCAACTGAAGAATCAAACAGCAAACACCGATTACACCGCTATATTGCTGATGATGATGGCAATGATAATGATGATGATGACTTGTGGGTGATAAGTTGCAATAACAGCGCTGACAATTTGACAGTCAATGGAGTGTTGTTTGATCCCATTTATTGACGCTGCTTTTTTTAATTTCACACAATATCTGCGCATAGTTTTTAGGACATATTTCAACGTTGAATTTCTCATAATTGTAGGACTTTTTTTTTATTTATTCAATAATTTTATAACATTTTCATGACAGCTACCATACGTCATTAAAGCATCTTTTAACATCCATTTACATGGAGTATAAATTACAACTTGTTAATAAATGTTTCTGTTTTTATGTATCTTGTTAGCAACTTTTATCTTTGGCAACGCAGTATATATATTTTTTAACGTCCTTAAACAAATAATAAAGGTCAAAACGCAAAGAGCCATAAATAAAACGTTGAAAAAAATCAACGAAATGAAAATTTTACAAACATAAATTCCGACGTCAAATTCCTATAAATCAGAAAAGCACAGAAACGTAACAAAATAACTGCGACACGTAATTACAATTTTTTACACTGTTGAACGCGTAACTAAGTTACAATAAAAAAATAAAAATATAATAAAAAAGGACAACAAAGGACGCAACAAATAATACAACTGGAAAAGGTCAAAAGTGTAACAAAATAAGACGAATTTAAAGAGTATCAGTAGAGATGAAATTTTTTACAATTGGAGAAAAGTCTCGAAATTTCTTGATCATATTTTGCTCAAATCCAAGATAGAATTTTACTTATTAATTAATTTTAAGAATTTTTTAAGTGTGTTACTTAATGACATTTTATATTGAAAATTGATTTTATTTAATTGAACTTTTAGTCATATATTTGCAAAGATCGATTTACATATAAATCTATCAATGCTTTTTTCTAACACATAATTATGACAAATCAAGGAACAAAGAAAAAAAAGAAGCTTGTATATTCAATTAGACCGTCTAATGATTTCATCCTTTTGGACCATAATCTCTTCACAAAACTCATTGTACATATTGTGAAGTCAAGTGTAAGCTGTCCACTCTCAAAAATCGCGTTTTCAAATTTCTTGTTTTAATACTTACATTACTCCGCAAGGCGAATCTTGTCACAAAATTGCGTGGTCCTAGCTTTAACGAAAAGACTGAAACCAGTTGTCGCAAATAATCCAATCTACAAAGTAGATATTTGAAATTTTTTATTGAAAACTATCCAATGTTGAAATTGTATAATAAACAATTCATTGGCTTTGTCCTTTCAGAAGCTGAAGGCAAAAGTGACTATGACGGTAAACTGTAGAAAATTGGAAAAATTATCAAGCGTTCACAATACCTCGCAGGCGTTTTGGACTAATTTTGTTTCAAAATTTTATTTTGCCAAAGGTTCAACATTTACCCACAACTTAATGAAAATTTTGATGACCTCTCTAATTCCGAAAAATTTCGTTTAATTTATATTTTCAGGGGGACCACCAACAGCAAGAAGTGTGTTTATATGAAGAAGTCAAAGTAGTATGAGGACTTTTTGGTTAAAAATTCTTGGGTTCCTTTCGGATGATAAACGCAATTTTTCATCTGTGGTGAGCATTTCAAAAGCAAAGATTTCCAAAGCGAAACTATGCTTACAAAAAATGCTATACCAAAGTTGCAATCTGATATTAATGAGATTAATGAACTGCCTGAAACAGGTGGAATTGATGAAGTTCCGGTGTCTCATACCATTCAGCAATCTAGTATAAAATAGTGTATGTAGAAGCTCAGCATTCTGATACTCATCAGATAAATGAAGTGCCTGAAACAGTTGGAACTAATAAAGTTTCGGTATCCCAGACAATTTAGTAAACTGATATCGTTCAGATTAATGACTCCCTTTAAACTAATGAATTTCTTAGAAACTTATTGAGAATTCCCGCAGCTACAAGTCCAGGAATTCAAACAAAAGTTGAAGAAAAATTAAAAGAGGCTACAGTATCAATGAATGGTAAAAAACTTAACTGTTCATTCGCATTCGATGGAGTGAATATTACACCAGAGCGTACTTTTAATAAAGTAATGACGGGGCATGACAATAGATAATAGCAAATATGTTAATACTGTTACAATTTTCTCGATTCATGGAACTGATGAAGACTGTGTCATGTATGTATGTATGTATTCTCCTTTAACTCCTAGGAGGAGCATAGGGCCAATGAAAGACTGTGTCATAATCCATAGCTATTATTATTCTCCTATTATTCCGGAAGGTATGCATTTTTATAAAATTTTACGAAAAGTAATGCTAAGTGTCGTTGATGATAGTGGATTTATTTTGAAAGCTCAATCAATAGTTAACTAAGATCTGGTAAACAAATGCGCTCAGCAATGTAACATCTCTTTCACGAGCCCTAACCGTTTTTGATTTTGCACTCAATTGTATTTTTGTGCCCTTCTACTAAACTGGATCAGAAAATTCATTTCTTCATCAAATAAAGTTGCTGTGCGTGCATTTTCCATCGTTTTTTATAGATTTGTTTTTACAAAATCCACAAATAAAACTCACAAATTTATCACCAGTTTAGTTAATCAAAACACTGTGAATAAGAAGCATTAGTTTAACTCTTGTCACCATTTTCGTTAACTAATTGGTTAATTAATGACTGAATCCGGACATATAATAGTTTTTTTTTTTTTTTTTGATTTTGGAGTTAGAGAATAAATTAAAACCATTTAAAGGCAGCGTAAGCAAATATTCGCCTTATCTAAGCCACTTTACCACATCATGCAATGGCAGGTGTAAAAGGAGTAGCTACCTAATTCACCCACGGAAGTTTGTTCCATTGCTACCGGAAGCGGAAATAACATGCAAGTGTTATTTGCAAATGTCGCACACTGTGATATTTAGATTTTTGGTAGTTAACTAACACAACATGTTTGGAAAAAATTAAGCACTTTGTGCTCTAGTCGTATACGAAGCCGTATTGCAAACACCTAAAGGTATGCATTCTAAAAGTGGTTGAAAAAGAAAACTCCCAAAGGCCGACACAAAAAAGGCACACAACAAAATACAATTCAATTGCAATGGCGACAAACCTTTGAAAATGTTTCCATTTTCTGCAGGACTTTTTTGTGTATATTTGCATATTGGATAAAAAGTGTAAAGGACGACAAATTTGTAAAGACTAAAACCATTTAGGAAGCGTAAAAAGCAATGCGCCAAAAAGCATGCTATGATTTTTTTTTTGTGTGTGTGTTTTTATTTAAATGTATACGTACGTACGTGTATGCAGAAAAGGCGTGTCAGCATGAGGTGGCAATGGCAGCATTAGTTTTATTTGCAAGTAGCTTAAAAAGCTTTCAAATAACAAAGGCAGCAGCAGCAGCAAATGGTTGTTGGTCGAAATATGTAAAAAAGGACAACACGACGACGACGTTACTCATTTGAATATGTTGCGACAAAAATTTGTTGTTGCTTTTTTTTTTCTCTTTTCTTTTTTGTTTACCAACATTTCATGTTAACATTTTCATAAGGATTAAAAACAGTGAATGTAAAAAGTTTTCCGACGTTATATGAATTTACATAAAAGGGTTTATTTGTAAAAGTTCTTTTATTTTTTTTTCTTTTTTTTTGTGACAACAAGAAACCAATAAATCATAAAAAAAAACGTTGACATTTGATTTTTGTTTTTATATGAAATTTGCATATTTTAATCCTAGTTTTTTTTATACTTTTGTTTTACGAAATTGTATAATAAGCGAAGTTTCATAAACAAGTTTTTGCTGTTTTGATTATTTAAGCTTCAAAAACCCACAAACCATTGTCATACAAAAAATGACCCAGTCGTTACATATAACCCGGTTTATATTTAGTCCAAGTGGATCACAACAATAACAACTTGTGCTATAACTATTTAGTGCAGCGCACATTATGGTTCGTTGAATGGTGCACAATATCATTGTTTTTTGCTTCCTCTTTGTTATTGTAGCAAAAACCAAAGCGAAAAATTGCGACAAAAAGAAACGGGAAATTTGGGATTCATTTTTGTACTGCGCGCTTGCAGCGATAAAGAAACGTTGCATACTTTTGGGATGAATATAAATTTAGGAGTGCATAATTTTGTTTTTTTTACCAATTTAATTTTAACTTTTATACAATGACAAGTTTAAGGTACAGTGAAAACACACTTGGGCGGACAGTTTTTATCTGCTCAAGAGCGGTCGAATACGAATAAAATATTGTATGCACCAAACTATGCTACAAAAAATGTGTATTGATTTGAAAAGACAAAAAAAAATCATAGCCTATTTTCGAGCGAAACTCTCACTAAATTGTAATAATTTATTATGCTCAATCAAGCGCATTCATTTATACTTTTCCCTAAAGTAAAATATCTGCTGATAAATAAAAATTTAACTTTCTTTCCCTCCAACAGCAGTTGCTGTAAGCTAATTTGTCACATATCAACAAGAAATGGTGTAATGTCAAAGCAATTTATTAACAGTTTTATATGCCTTTAATAAATATTGCAAATCCTCACGATTTTCATAAATATACATATATACATAAACCCCCCGCACACCCCAAACAACAAACATAACTTTGAGACACAAATCGTCGAGGGTTGCGCCTTCTTATGCATCCAAGAATAAAATCCCATAAAATTGATCATTGGCACGCATATGCGACCTAATCCTTCACATTTGAGCCTAATCAGAAAAATATGCTGGCCATCAACAATTTTCTAAGCAATAAACTAAAAGTAAATCACCTAGAATTATGCAAGAAAGCAAAATTAAGATTTGATAAAGAAATTAAATCAAAATAAATTGCATACTATTAGGGGAAGCAAAAAGAAAAGTTCAGCAAAGTTGATTTTATTGATTGGAAACGAAAAAAGTGTTTTGAATATTGGGTTGTACTGCGCTTAAAGGTCTTCAATTAGCAATTGAACTTTAATAAGCTGCTGTATGTGAAAGCTTTTTCAAAGTTCATTTGCTAAAATGTTTTCATTTTATATTCTATAACTATGCATTAAAAAAAGTTCAAAAGAAAATGCCAAGTGTAATGAAAAAAATGAAAGAACATTTTTTCATTTTGTAAAGAAAAATCCAATTCAATTCAGTCAATGACGACGTGTCGCTAAATTAAATTTTCGTCACAACGTCAAGTCGAAAAAGAAACAAACTCAAAATGAACCACAACTGTCAAAAGAAAAAACAAAAAGAGAGAAAAAACAAACAAAAATTTCTAAAGGAACCAAGACAAATTAAATAAATTAAATCAAAACAAAATGTCATGCAATCTGGGAAGGTTTTATAAAGTAAGCGATATAAAAAAAAAAAACAAATTTTTGCAAAATCTTATTTTATACAAGCTTATGCCGAGTGAGCGTTGCCTCTCATTAGGCTTATTCATCTGCGTCGAACGACATGTTTAATATATACGAAGTAACGAGCCAAACCAACAATACTGTTTGTCCTACTGAATTCCTCATGCACGAACCGGTTAAAAATGATCTTTCTTTCTACAAAAAAAAAAAAAAAAAAAATGTTCTACCTCTTCCATAAACCTCCACAAGAACCGATCATATAATTGGTTTTCTAAACGAATCACTTTTTGACAGGACTAACAAGATAAATTTCGGTCATATAAATGATAATGTTCTTTTCTAAACATTCATATAAATTTGCTAACCAAATTACTTATTACAAAATTTAAACAATTTAATTGAAAAAACTTTGTAAATAGTTTTTCATGAATTTGCCCCTTAAAAAAAAAAAAACAGAAATTGCCAAACGTAGTGTGAAAACTCAAGAAAAGAATGACAAAATGGTTTACAAAACAAAATCAAACCAAACCGCACAGACAAAAAAAAATATCTTTGTGAAAACCAAAACCAACTTAGCAATAAATCCTCCAAAGAGGATTTCTTTTTTGTTTTCTACCACCCATCATCATCAGCATCATCTGAAAACTTAAACATCGACGCCCTTAAAATGTTGCTCTTTAATATGATGGCGATGATGGTTGCGGTAATGGTCAATGCCCTAAAGGCAAGTGCCTTGTCTAGCCTTGGTAATATAGTGAAGGGACATAATGATGAATTCATGGCCATTCAGTCATCAACACATGATGACATTAGAGATTTGATTATGTACGACTAAATGCCATCGCCAATAACAACATTTTCAAGCAGCATCATGTGGTCAAGCAACGCATTATGAATCGATAAAAAGCATCAAATGCTTACAAATATGGGGTTAAAAATGCTGTGAATCCAACCAACACATTTAGTCGTATGCATAAGGGTGTTTTTTTTTATCAAATTTTTTTTTTTCAGTATCCATTTAGTTATAATTTTACTTATATTTGGCTTAAGTATTAATTTAGACTCAACAACACTTGTATAAAATTATCAAATATCCATTTACCCACGTTGGGCGCCAAATGTTAGGGATAAATTTCTTTAATTCTTTTAAAACTTTCATAGATGAACATTTTTTAATAATTTTTTTCGTTGTATGTTTGAATTTGCAAAATCAAATGAAATAATAAAATTTATTTTCTTCATTTAAAAAATTAAATTTGAAAGGATATATGATAAATTTATCCAAGCATTGTTCTGTTTTAATTAAGCAAGTGTATTATATTCGTTAGAAGAAGTCGAATAGAAATAGAAGTAGAAATTGAAGATAAATTATTTTCGTGAAATTTCGTTTAATTGCAAATTACCTAAAAAAATTCAGAAAGGGTTTAATTGTGACGAGGCAATTAAGTAGAAAGACTTAATCAGTTTCACATTGATTTTTCTTTTTCGTTTTGTGTTTGCATACAGCCAATGGCAATTACTTTGATTAACAAAAAAATCAATAATTTTTCTGTTCATCAATTTGTTAATGAAAAGCTGGCAACAATGATGGTTGAATCCAGCAAAGAAACTAATTGACCAAATATACGGTGTATCATCAAAAACCTTTAGTTAATTATGCCTTGAATATGACGGATACATCAATATTTAGCGTTACTTAATTAAAAGGGATCCATAATATACTTTGAAAACGACAACTTGCTGTGGTCAATACAATATTTTCGCTTTTTTCTTCTGACTTACTTTGCGTAGTACTATTATTCTCAAACCCTTGAAGGATTTCCTTCTGCTTTTTGAGAAATTCTTACTCATTTTTACTCAGTTTCTTTATCATTTCGCTTTAATAAGATTTCTAAATCATAAAGTGAAAATTTACATAGCTCATCAACATGAGCTCATAACTTGCTTGCTTTCCGACTTGATTCCCATAATTAACAGCGCCAAAAAGGCAACTTTTGATAGCGCACCAAAGGTACTCTTTCTCTGAAAAGTGTAAATGAAAAAAATATAAATTAATTTACTTATATCCTTTTTTATACTCACATTTCATCACTACTACTGAGGCGCTGCTGTTGTTGACAAACAAATGACAAGGCTGACACACATACAGATAAATAACCAACCAGCTACAGACGTCAGTTTCCAACACACTATGCACGGCCGCCGCCGCCGTATAACACTTAAGGTGTGGTGTCTGTCATACCTGATTGTCCCGTACGACGATGACTGTCAGTCATTTATTAAGAATCCCCACGCGTAAAACGAGACTCAAAAGCCAATTAATTAAAATGAGAAATTCTAAAGGTGGCTACAAACAACAACAGCAACAACATCAAAAAAAAAGGTAGGGGAGAAAGAAATGATATGGCACCACACACTATACAGAAAAAGTGCAAAAAGTGAAGTAAAATAAAGTAAGGTAAGTTGACACTTTTTCTCAATGGTTCTTACTACAACAACAATAACAACAACATAGTGGCAAATTGTAAGTTGCGGTAGCGGTAGCTATAATGGTAGCTAATTCCGTTTGCTTATGACGGAATAGAGCGCAATACATAGACGCAAGGTTACTCCTACCGATGAGGAGTTGTAGGTAGGTAAATACATCAGCTGGTATATAACTGGCAATAGCGTGTAATAAGGCGTTACTTTTTCTTTCCCTTCTTTTTTTTTTTGCTAATTAACTTTATTAGTTGGTTTTTACATGCTAACTAAGTGGAGAATATTCACCTGTTAAACTTATAATTTTTGTAAAAGCATACCATGCTAACAAGTTGATTGAAGTAAGTAAATGTGCTTCGAAAATCTTTAATTTGCAAGATATTTGCACAGTTATTTTATTATTCCTTTTATTATAGTTTCGAAAAAGCTGTTACGGACTACAATGTGCTTTAACCTTAATCAAAATAATACCGAATTTCATACTAGCTGATTTCGGTATTGAAAACTCAATACTGCTTTACCTACTTAAAGTATCGTATTTTTGATTTTAACACCACGCTAAATTTAGCTACCTAAAGGGAAAAGAAGTGCTTCAAAAGCCTTCTGAAGTGCTTTTTTTTAACCAATAAGCGCTTCCACTCTGTAAAGCAAAAAACAACGGAAAGTGTAATAGAAACAGTAAAATAAAATTTATAATAAAAAAACAAATAAAAAATAAATCGCTGGGGATTTGAATGCTTACTGCAGCTTTACTGTAAGTGCTTCAAAATTTCTATGGAAACAAGCGCTTTCAGTGCTTGGTTAAGAAGTGCTATCCTTGCACCACAGTATACTGCAGTTTATATTGCTAACAGTAACCAAAATTACGTTGCAAGATTCCAGACTTTGGTTAAAACTTTATGAAGCAATTGAGAAGTGGCCGTATCAAAAGGGCTTAGTACCAGTATGAGTCAAAATTAGTGTCATAATATGAATCGGGTGACATTTTGTTTTCGGTTTACACGAAAAATTTACTTAATGGTGTGGAATTGATGGCATTATGTTGGAAAGATTATACCGGGCAAATAACCGATTGTTCTGGCACATAATAGAGTAACTTCGGATAATGTGATATGGGCGGGTAATGTGATATACCAGCATATTTCTTTAAATAAACAACTCTCGATAATGATTTTTTCGTCAACACCACAGTAACTGAAAAAGAAACTTGCTGCAAATTTTTGAGCGCCCACCTTTATTTATTCTGCCTTCAGTGTGGCAAAATCGATTTAACTGTGAATCAAAACTTTATTTGCGTGTGCTTTATGCTAGGATCTAGCCTAAACTGAAATTGATATCATAGCCGCAATAGTAAATTCTGCTGGTGGGTGAATACACCTAACCATAAATAAATTGAATTTTTTATTTGCTGGAGTGTGTTTTTCAAAAATAACCTGATTGTTTTAAAACTGAAATTCGGGTAATGTGATATAGTGCACTTCTGGCACCGAAAATATTTGATGTTCCACTTGCACTGCAAAATGTTTGGCACGATGGTCTTTTGGCCCAAATCTAAAACGTTTTTCCTTATTAACAATTTGTTGGTCCAACATTTTTATATAAAGGTCACAGTTTTTAAGAAAAATGAGCTAAAGCTTTGTTAATGCGATTTTAGTAATGTTTATCACCCCTTACCTGAAGTAAAAGTTCCACAACTAAAGTTTCTTTATAACACGATGATCTTTTTACCGAAAATGCAATTTTTTGGGATATGGGATATAGTATATCACATTACCCGCCAATTTTATTTCTTAACTTTTTTTGCCTTTTTTCAATTTTGTTGAAATAGCTTAAGATTGGCTGACGCTAAAGAACTCCATAATCATAATGTACTGCACAATACATCAATAAAACATAATACATAAAGTGATAGGAGCTATGCTTTGTCAACTACGTGTAATTTAAAAAACAAAAATGCCTATATCACATTACCCGAACTTACTATATGTATGACATTTACTTTTCGTAATGGTACTAAGATTTTTTGGTACGGCCACTCCTCAAATTTCCTAGATTTCAAATGTACAAATTGTACTGATAAGTGTTAAGAAATTTAAAACTAAATTCTTTTTAAATTTTTAAAAAATTTTTTTTTTTTAATTTGTTTTTAAATATTTCGACCTTAAGGTGTTCTTTAAAGTTCTCTGCAACATTTTTTTCAATTTTATTTTAATTTTTAAATTTTTTAAGTTTTTCTTAACAAAAGTTGTCACATAGAAGTTTTTTCTTTGATAAACACTTCATATTTCAAGAATGACATTTTAAAAAAACCTTGGAAATGACATGTAAGGAATAAAATAGCTCCGAAGATATTTATAAGACTGGCAGATAAACGGGTACACGTAAAAGTTTTTTAAACTGAAATAATTCAAAAGTACGACTTAAAAAAACCCCATCTGATGACAAAGTATTCATATGACGGGTATTACAATATGCACAACTGCGGCTTATGATGACAACCTAACCTGACCCACACCTGCCGTTAATTGAAAGCACTGCAACTATTTCATGACACACTTTGTAACTAATTAGTCGACATCATTAGGAGTTGGGGCATCATGTACACTTTAATAACATAAGTTTCGTTTAATATACCAAAGTTACAAACACATTTAGCATCATCATATATGAATTTATGCAAAAATCAGGCCAATGACCAATAATGAACACGATTCAATATCGTTTAAGTTGCTTCTTAAAATGTAGGGAGAGAAATGAGATATGCGCCCATGCACCTAAAATCATTGTGACCGCACCAAACGGTGATTACTCGCCGCCTGATGTTACACATTTTGGTGTGGTTTCATTAGCAACAACTTTTCTGAGATATGGTCATGCATTTTGGTTAGAATAACGTACTACAACATATGTACATACGTCCAATTTTAGGACATAACGTTTGGTCTATGTTCTGTCAGTAAAGTGAAGCTAATAATGGCGTATTTTGGTTTATGTTGAGGGGGGCAGAGTTCTCAGAAAATGTGGCAGTAGTTTTTATTAAATTTTGTAAACTGTGCCATAAATATATATGTACATACATGCATTTATATTAATTGACAAAAATACGAACAACTTTTTTTGAAAAGGATTGAGCTGGCTTCACCCTTGTAAAGTATTTTCAGTCCAATCCATTTTTCCCTTGAAGTGTTTTGATATGAAAATTGGGTCATTGCAGCTGTGACAGCACTCACAATTTAATTCATAATATTATAAGGTATATTGTGGATGGGTAGGTGTATCAAATACCCAACCACTTTTTTACTATTGAACGCCTTTGGGTCTTTTGTCGCTAGTCTCCTGCTGTACAAAATGTGGTGTAAAATATTATAAATTTCAGTCAAGTGGTTTTTGAATTCACTTAAGGTGGAGTTAATGATGACGATGATGACGCCGCTGTTGATGATAATGATAGTGATGTTGTTTAAAGGTAGATAATTAGATGATACCCTACATTTACTTTAGAGTCTGTTACTGCGAACCCAGTGACTGTTGCTTGACAGTCACTTTTGTGCGAACCGATTAATTTAATTAATTCATTAGTGTGTTTGTCAGTATTTGAACCCTTAAAATGTCGAGAGAGTGGGTGGGAGGAAAGGATTGACATAATTTTTTGCAAAATGTTCATAAATTTTACTAAGATGTGATTTAATTTAATTTTTACAGCTGAAATAATAAGCAAATATTTTTTATATTAACTGTAAATGATTAAAATTTACATTATGGCATCTCATTTTTTCAAGTCAAATACTAGCTAAGTATTTGACGATTCTTTTGACAACAACTAAAACTAATTTTTATATTCTGCTATGTTCCCAATTTCACCTTTAAACGAAAGTAGATTTGAAACGGAATTCAAACGATTTTGAAACAAATTTAACAAGTTCCTGAATTAGTTGGGTTTTATTATTACTATTATTTGTATAACCTGTAATTCCCCACAAAAGAGAATTTTTCTCAACGCAACCAACATAAAACGACAACAGCGACTAATGATCCACTAATTCAAATTAACTTTGAGTTTGAAAATTAAAACGCAGTCGGACATTCTTGTGTTTATGAAAAAAAAAAAAATTAATTAATTTTGCATAGGTGTTGTAATAATAATAAAAAAATAATAATAAAAAAAAAAAAAATAAAAAATATAATAAAAAAGCAAATATAAAAATAAAATAAAAAAAAATTAATACAAAAAAAAAAAGTAAAAAAAATAATTAAAAAAAAAAATAAAAAAATGAAAAGAAAAAGTTATGCAAAATAAATAAAAAATATTTAAAAACTTTAGTCCTCGAGAGTCCTCCTACCTCCTCCTGGCTAAATTTCAATTATGCATACATACTCATTTCGCAATTAAATTCTTGCCATGGACTCCCTTGATGAATAGTGATTTATGTATTATGTATCATCCTTCTTTGTAGCATCTTTTAACTTTTGAACATAATTCCGTTTCATTCACATTCTGTTTCTTTCTTTCCTTTCAGCAATATCCAGGGAAGATGGCGAAGAGACAACACATCATCATCATCATCACCACCATCATCATCATCATCATCGTGGTGGTCATGGTGGGCAAAACCACGGTAGTAAAGTTCCATACAATGGTTACAATTCCGAAGAGTTTCTCGACAGACTGGAGCCAAATGGAAATATACCAGCCGATAAATCAAATTGTAGATATGGGGGTGAGTTTTTCAAAGTCGACTGTTTTCCTTCTTTTTTTTTTGTCAGTTTCCTGTTAAGTTGAAAATTATGTAATCGTAAGTTAATATGAAACTCAAAGAAAGCAAAATGACCAGATGGCTACATTGAAAGAAATTTAATATTGAAATCTTAAATAAGCTTCAATAGATAGACAAATTTTCAAGTGGCTGAAGTTTCTTAAACGATGGCGAATCAATTCTTTTTTTGGTTTGGTACATAATGATATTTTCTAACCTTTTGAATATCTGATTGGAAATATGCTTTCACTGCGATATGTCTGCTTACCCCTGCCCGAAAGTGTATTTTCACAAATATGCTGCCACTTAACACTTAATCTCATGGGTAATCTTTAGCAACTAATTTAATGATATCCGGGCCATATTTCATAAAGTTAAAGTTATATGTTGATATTTCCCTTACTGCCAGTCAACCGTTGGCAAATTATAACTTCCTTCCGTTTCAACCCTAAATAGGACACAAACACACATGTACATACAAGCACACTAACATATGCAGCACACAATATACAACAGTATTTATCAAAGTTTTCAACAAAATGTAGGCCAAACAGAGAAACAACTTTTTATCTGCTTCTGCATCTGTTCAACGTCAGCGCGTCCGACCCAACACCATACCCCCCCTCAAATACCAATCACTCGTGACTTTAATGAAATTGAACTCTGCAACTATCTCTTTCTATAACTCGTCTCCAAATTTGAGTTGCTCGAAAACTGTGTGTAATATATCAAAAATAAAAGTAGCGCTGCTCTTTTTTCCGCTCATTAATAATTTCTTAAGCGCTTCTTTCCGTTTCAAAAAAAGAACCTCCATTTTTTTTTCCTTTTTTTTCTATCGTACGCGTTTAGAATAAATCAAAACATGGCGGCCGTTATGGCCAAATACATTTTAACGACGGCAGCACCACGCGTCAAACTGCCAAAATGAATTTCGAACTTTTTCGCTTGAAAAAGCACGCGTCTTTTCTTTCCGACTTTTACAAAATTTTATAGGTTTTGTGATGAGCAGCAATAAATTTTAATGTTCTAATAAAATTTTATTTTGAGAACTTGTTTCCTGCTATTTGGCTTGGAGTGGGTAGCAGCCTAAGGAAAGCACGCTGGAGTATAAGTGAGCCAAGAATCAGTCAAGTGGATTCGTGTACAACGCACATTTGATCGAATTCCCACATTATGAAAGTTAAGAGTTTTCCGTCTCCTCCTGTCTTACGTTACAAGTGTTGCATGTGAAATTACTAAGAATTTAATGTTGTGTTTCGGAAAGAGTGAGGCGGGCGTGTAAGGAGTGTGAAATTCTCTCATTCCTTACACACACACACAGTTATAAAGCGCTTATTTTGACATAGACATTTTTTTTCTTCTTGAAGCTGAGTTTCTTTTAATCTTGCCTTTATTGAGACTCTATTCTTGTACCACTCACCCAAGTTTTCATCTTGATAATTTTTAATTTTTGTATGAAAATTTTTTTTTTTTCGCGACTTTTTTGAAATTGAAAATAAAAATGCTACCATATGTCATAACATCGTGTCTGCACGGAAAAACCTAAACAGTAAAATTCATTGAAAATCCCTGTATTTTTTACTGATTTTTTCAGTAACTGTGCGCCCGTAAAGAAAAACCGTATTTTTTTACTGATTTTTTACAGTAAATAAAAAAAAAAAAATATAAAAAAAAATGTATGTTGATTGTGTCGAACTTAAGACCTTTGTGATTCTAGGCGACGCTCTATCTACTATCTATTATTGTTTAATTTAATTTTTTTACAATCTCAACCAGTAATAATTGAAATGTATTCTAAGCAAATATTGCAGAGCTCGCTTGTATTTTTTCATGCGACAAGTTTTTACTTCTCTATTCAACAGTTTTCACTGTTTATCTCTGTACTTTTTGAAGATTAAACCGTATATTTTACTTTCTTGCTATTACTTTTTCATGAGAATTCAGGAAAGTAATTGAATTACTGAAACAAACCGTAATTTTTCGTGAGATTATTATCACTTTGTGCTATCTGAAAATCAATTTTTCCAGTTAATTTTTTTGAGTGTGCCATTACTAAATGGCGTTAAAGTTATTCCTTCCAGAACGCTGTTTCTGTATTTTATAAAGTATAGAAAAAGCTATACTATATCATTTCATCGTCATTATTATAGACCGGCCAATGCCCGACATGCGTTGCAATGCCCTATTTTCATAATTTATATCATACATTTTTCTAAAAGATGTTATTTGGCTTGATGCCATTTATATTGTTACTAAATGTCATCATTTTGTTTTTTAAAAGCGTGGCACCGTCTTTTTTACTAATGGTCTGTATTTGTCTTGGTACCTTAAACATATGTGCCAAATTTCATTCTTATGGTCTAACAGTTTCTGAGGTATGTAAAATTTGGTTCTTTAGGGGCGTGCCATATCCTAACATACTGAGAAAATGACATCCAGAATATAAAATCGTCTGCCTTTTTATTCTCATGCTCATGGGATTCGAGAGGACTATTATGCTTAACGGCAGACTTAATATAGTGATTTTTTTGTTAAGGCTTTTTAGCAGTATATTTGGTTTTTGGGGTTTAATAAGTTCTGGATTTTTAAAATTCATAGTTTCAATTTTTGTTTTCCTATTTTTTGACTTTGGCGGCCATTTTTGTATGGAAAGCTAGTATTAATTTTTTTTTGGAATTCTTGTGAAATTTTCTTTTTTTTCGATAGTACATTTCGTCGGCTGAGTTCTCTTTTGCCCCATACACCGATTCGTTGAAAAAGCAAAAGCATATAATCTGTATCGACACAAGCCCAAGTTATTTGCTTTTGCTTTTTTAACGAAGAGGCGTATGAGGCAAAAGAGAATTTGGGCGACGATTTGTCATACCAGTTTTTTGATTTGAGGTCAGAAAAAAGAAATACTATACTAAAAAACCACGATTATAAAAATTTTGTCAAAAGTAAAAAAAACCCCAATTGTCCCGCCTTACAAAATATTTAATTTTCTTTTATTAAAGTTCTAGATTATATGATTTCTTTTCTTTCTTTTAAATCATAATTTTTGTTGCCATTTGACAAACTGCTTTTCTCTTGCATTATGCCTTACCAACTTTTAATAATTGTGGGGGTTGTACAACAACTAGTAGGATTGCCATAATTCCCTTCTGTACCTTTTGATTGTGTCCTCCCTTACCAGCACTTAAGCGAAATTGTCAGTCTATTTTGATTTGAAACGGAGGATGGAAGGCAGCACGCACCAAAGTATGTTGCATTCACAAACATAATTTATTCATATAATTTGACAAAAATAATATAAAAAAACTTTTCTGAGACAATTTTCTTTTCACTTAAAAGAAAAAAAACTTTCTTGCTCTTATCCATTTTCACAATTTTACAAAGTTGTTGTTATTGTACGCAACCACATTTTTAAAAATCTTAAAATCCTTATTCATGACCCTCTGCAAGGATTTGTGGTAACTATTGTTGGTATTGTTCACAATTGCAAGTGGTTGAAGTGGAAGCCATTGAAGTACAAAGAGAACAAAAAAAAAATGAAAATGTAAAATTGTATGTGTTGGTTGTGTCGTCTGTATGTGTGTGCAATGTAACTTTAGTGTAGAATATTGTTCAATTGGGAGTGAGAAGTCGTGGTAAATTATGGCCTCATTTTCGGCATTCTCAAATTAATTTTCTTCCTTTAAAATGCCATTTTTTAGTAAAATAATATTTTTTTCCTTTGAAATATTCTTACAAGTTGCAATTTTATAATTTTTCTAAAACTCAAACAGCATTACAAAAAAGCCTGATATAACCTGTTTTTAAAAATTTTTTTTTTCTCTTGAATTATGGTATATGATAAGAGGTGCGATTGGCGTGTTTTGATATGTACCGCTTCCAATGATTGATATAGAGTCTTGGTCTTAAAGTCATTTCATAATAGTTTCAGAGATGCAACGAATTTTGTTTTTAAGGTTCTTTGTGTCTCTCACTTCTCCAGTGAATATCACTTGTTCCGTTGCTTTTCATATATGCACTAAATCTCATTCATTTTTTGCGTCAAATAGTTCCAGAGCTATGACGAATTCTGTTATATAGGGAGCTTCATTTTTCCACACGAAACCGATTGTTTTGGTCTTTTAAGTTTTCAAAAAAATTATAACAAATTCAGAACAAAGCAACACCCCGTAGAAAAGAGATATCTGACGATTCTTGACTTTAATCAAAAAGTAAGCATGTATTTATTATTGCAAAATAAAAAACTCTATGAAAGAAAAAACAAGGCTAAAAATTACATAAATATATTATGACCTGACACACATAAACAATGACAGCCTATTAAATTTACAAAACCCTACATTGAACTGCGACAACCTTTCTTTTGTGTGAATTATTGTGACTGTAACTCAAAATAAAAGGATGAAATGTTTGCTATTTGTGCATCCTGAAAAAAAAAATATTTTTCAGCTGTGCTACCAAAGGTTAAAAAGAAACAAAAGATTATGTATATTGTGCTCAAAGGAAACTATGTTTAAAAATATTTAAAACCAAATTTTTAAAACTTAAAAAATAAAAGTCATATATTATCGTTAATTAGTGTTAGTCGCATCTCGATACCAAATTTCTTGAAAATCGCTGCTGCGGCTTAGCTGTTAGAGTGAATTTTCCATTTAGGGGAGTGGCACCGTCCACTTAAAACATAAAAACATACTGTCGTTCCTTAGTAAAAACCCTATCTCCATACCAAATTTCATAAAAATCGATGCAGCGGTGTAGCTGTAAGAGAGTATTTCCCCATTAAGGGCGTAACGCTGCCCAGTTTAAAACAAAAAGGTCATATTATCCATACCAAATTTCATAAAAATTAATTCAGTGACTTAGTCTTATTTACCATTTAGGGGCATGGTACCGCCCACTTAAAAATATAGAGGTCATATGTTATAGCTCTTTAGTGTAAATCCTATCTCCATACTAAATTTCGTACATGGACTTAGCGATATAGCCGTAAAAGCGTTTTTTCCATTTAAGGGCGTGGCAACACCCACTAAGAGACAATAAGGCCATATTATCTTTTCTTAGTATTAACCCTATTTCCATACCAAATTTCTTAAAAATCGCTGCAGTGACTTAGCTGGAAAAGAGTTTTTATACCCTATACCCAGGGTATATTCACTTTGTCCTTCCGTTTGTAAAGCAGAGAAGGATGCGTTGTAGATATAGAAAAGTATATATATTCTTGATCAGCGTCACCTCCTGAGTCGATATAGCCATGTCCGTCTGTCTGGCTGTCTGGGTGGCTGGCTGGCTGTGTGTTGAAATACACTTTTTGGGAAAACTAAGCAAGATAATTCAATGAAATTTAGTACACTACCTCCGTCGTCAAAGTTAGCTCGTGGGATTGAAAATGAGCAGAATCGGTCAACGGACACGCCTACCGCCCATAGAAAAAATATATTCAAAATATATTTTTGGGAGTATTTTTCACGACAATGCAACCAAAATACACATAAATAATACAAATTGAAAGCGCAAGCTCTGAGGAAAAACTGAGCAAATTTGGACAATAGGGCGTGGCACCTCCCATATGAGCAAAAACTTCAAAACGTTATACTGAAAGCGTTTTTTGAGATATTCGAACCAAATTTGACTCAGACACTAAAAATTACAAGTGAAAGCTCTCAAAAAAAATTGGGTGAAATCGGACAAGGAGGCGTGGCACCTCCCATATAAGCAAAATTTTCAAAATACTGCCGTGTAAGGTATTTAATGTTTGGCCAGGCCAAAAGTTACACCCTTACTAGTTTCCATTTAGAGGCATGGCGCCGCCCACTTGTGTTCTGCTCCTCTTTTCAACCTTTCCAACAAAAATTCTAAAACTTTTTATCGTGTGAGTCACTATTTTCAAACCACTCGGATTACGGAACAGGTCTGTAGATAATGATTTTGAAACCTTAGATCTCTGGAAGCAAAAACTTAGTGTGAGTTTTTGAATCTTACAGCAAACAGCAGTGGTACAAATTGGATGCATTATATAAATAAGCAAGTAGAGAAAAATTGTTTCGAATCACAAAGTTCATTCACTCATAAACTTAACTTCTTTGAATATAAATCAAACGAATGCTCCTATTCAATAAATTGGTGATATTGTGCTTTTACATAGGGTTCCTTGATCAGAAGCACTGTTGTAGAGATCATCAGACGAGTGAGTTTAATTTTTGAACTCATAGTTATCGGCCTTATGATAAAAACTTCATAATGAATATATCAAATTATACCTAGTCATATACGGATAAATAAATAGCAACCTACATACCATGATTTCCTAACAGTTATTCTTACTTTCCCAGCTTTTCACCTAACAGAGATCGTTGAAAATATGACCTCCTTGCAAACAAACAAATAGACTTGTGTTTTTTTTTTTTTAAATTATTGTAATAAATAAATAATTTTTTTTTTTTCGTATTGTAACCCATTTCACAAACACAGTAGTAAAAATGGGGCACACATATAAACACTAGGATGCGTAAGTAAATCCGTTTTAAGTGAATTTACACGCTTTGAGGCTTAAGTGAAAAGTTACGTGAGGGAGAAGGAGCGAGAGTGGTGGTACTGTAATGTCGGCTTTGGCTGATGTGACAAGCCCTGGGGGTAGTAGTGGTGGAAATTTTACGATTTCTTAGTTGTTGTGGCATAGCGAGAACATTGTGTTTAATATGCACACAGTAAGAAAAATCTGTTTAATTTTACTACAATCAACAATGCAATATTAAAAGAGAGGATTTGTATTTACTTAAATGCTCAACTTTCCTTTTTTTATAAACTAAAGAACTCAATCTTTGCGAACACATTTTAGGCAATCCCACATTTGTTTATAAAAAATAAAAAATCTCACCGTGTAAGAATTTCCTCGCATAGCTTAGACTGGGTAGTTTCAAATAATATCAAAATATCCTTTGACTTTGTCTCTATGTCTCTACACCAAACACCATACAAAACAACACACTGTACGTCATGCCCAAAAAAAAAAAAGGGTACACGATTTGTGCTTGATGTTGCTGTGATTTAATTTTATTGTAAAAAAATCTGCTTAAAGTGATTTTATTTCACCGCACCACATTTTCGCTCTCTGCTTAGATCTAACTTTATCCTTTTTTTTGTCCTTTTCCTTTGTTTATTGACGCTTTTTATTGTTTATTTAGGATTTTTTTTTATTTTTTTTTTGTTTTGCCTTTATTTTACATTTGAAACGTACAATGACAGCAGCGCAACGCGTCGCTTTGTGGTTTTAATTTCGCCGCGGTGGGCGGTTTTACGATGCCCCTTAATGGCTGCAATTTTGTTTAAAACTCCGCCGATTTTCTTTTTGCACCAGAAGTTGTGTTTTCTGTAGATTTGAGCGTGTAAAAAGCATTTAAATTTCGTTAAGTGATAGGCATGTTACGAGCGTTACGCATATTTGTTACCCAGAAAGCTGTGAAAAATTCCAGGAATAACAACAAACATTTCAAATTTAAATTAAATTTTTCAAAGTAATTTGTTCAGCTCTTAATCCAATTTGATTAAATTATTTTCGTGGTAAATTTTGCAATTCTAAAATGCCTAAGCCAATTTTATTTGCTTTAAGTAATTGCGTGTTTGTTGTGGGTGGTGGCAAAGAATTGTTCGCTTTTTTTAATTAATTGGTGGTTTTAACGAAACATCTAACACCTGAACACATGAATTTTTAATTTTTTTGAAATTTCAAATTTGCTGATTACTTCTTCTACTGATTCGAGTGATTCTGATAGGTCCCCGTATTCTAAGAGCACCTTTAAAAATTTGTTTTTAACGTAAAGTAGTTCTTTAAAAAAATTGAGTCCTTACTGTCTTTTTTAATTTTTTTTCCAATGAATAGATTTTAATGTTTCTCTTTTTCTATGAATGCACACTAAAAAATGATAGCTTTTTTTTTTTTTTTTTTTTTTTTTTTGATTCCCGTTAGTATTGATTTTAAACTTTTTTGGTATTAAATTCCGTTTTTTTTCAAAAAAGTTTAAAATTTATTCCAAAAAAGTATGAAATTTATTCCAAAATGCTTTTTTTGGCATTTTTCTATATAAATACTTTTTGGTTTTAAAATTAAACCAAAATTTTTACTGTGTGGTCATATCCGAAAAGATCAATCCTTTCAATCTTGCGATTGAAATCTTTTGGAGTGAATATGTACTGCTTATCAATATAATAAACTTTTGGAAAAACATACTTTTTGAAGACGTACTTCTTCAAAAAATATCACCTTCGTAACAAAGAACAAGTACTACTTTAAAATGAAAGAAAAAAAATGAAAAAAAAGGAAAAAATAAATAAAATAAGGATAAAATAAGAAACAAAAAGAGAAAATAGAAAAAACAAAAAATATGCGTGTAACTCAGTACAAGTGAAGGGAGAGAAAGCTATATTTGAAAAGTAGGCGTGGCATTACTTGAATATCTAGATATTCTCTTTTTTGACTATGAAGCCTTCGGGTGTCCCAGGAAATGAAACTATTAAAGCTTGTTGGTAGTCCGCCATAGATGTTTTCCCTCTAGTATATCTAGATATTCTTCGTTTTGACTATATAGCATTTGGGTGACCTCCGGGTGTCCCAAGAAATGAAACAATTAAACAACAAATTCATTGGTGTTTTCCCTCTGGTTTACCTAGATATTCTTCGTTTTAAGTTTGGAGCCTTCGGGTTACCTTCGGAAACCTTCCAGTGTCCAGAAACCTTCAACTGTCAATATGGTATATACGTTCTACACCTACCTACCAAATCTTATCAAAATAGCTTCGACGGCTTACGAGATATAATGGGATGTAATGAAAAGTGTCGCTAAAAAGTGTTGCGGCCATAGAAATTTCACTTCAAAAACACATCTCATGACCACGGGGAGTGAAGACTCTCGTATTATTATTTAGCTTTGAAATAGCAGTAATACTTCTAAAAGCAAGTGTGTTAGCGTAGAATAAAAGAGAGCCAATTTTGGCTCCCCTGCAACACCATAATATTTCAAAGTTTTTGAAATTTCGCGAAACTACAACAATCGCAAAAAATTTTTTTTGTTATTTTTTTTTTTAGTTCATCAAAATTCCTCGGCATAAAAAAACCAAAAACAATTTTCGTGTGTATTGTTGTTCTCAGAAATTTTATGATATGTTGTTTTGTGAACGACCCACAAATATATATTAATATTTAAGGCAAAAATTTGTCCTACCTTTTTTACTATATTAGAAATGGAGTACGACTTTGAATTATACACCATTAGAATGGTATTTGTGTGTAAATGTGCACAAAGTTCAAAATATTTTAAAATTTCGCATTAAGACAGATAAAATTAAATGCAAATTTTTCAATATAAATAACGACAAAATACGCGTCACACAGAGCTAAAAAGAGGATACAGCACAAAGATAAAGACAAAAAACTGACTGACACCGACTTCATGTTTTGTGATTTCTTTTCTTTTCACATTTGTCATTGTACCAGGGATGAAGAATGAGCTTTTCTATTTTGTACCAAATAGCAAAAAAAGTACTAATCAAGGAAGTTGTATGAAGTTTTACTTCTGATAAGTGATATTTCTCGACGTTATGGTAATTTACAAAAAAATTAGTACTCCTAATCTCAAAAGAGAAGTACTTAACGAAGAAGAAGCAATAGAAGTGTATAAATATGTATTGTTGCATTACGCCTAGCGATATCAGATCTAGACCAAATTCTCTTAAAGAATTCACAATCATCATTCTTCTCTTAATGCAAACCGACAATATAATGAGTAATTTATTGCCATTGTCATATCCGTAAAAGTTTTGGCCCGTATGCATAAAACTTGACGTATAGAGCGTTTCTGTTTCTTCTGCCACACTGAATGCGTTGGTGCAATTGTTTTTACTTCCAACAACACGTGCTAATGCGCAGCTCCTCAACGTGTGGTATAAATGCATGGCATATCATAACCACAAGGCAGAAGAATCACTGATGCTTTTACTTTTCTGCATTTCTATGACTACCACTGACAGACAGACTATCACTACTACATTTTACAACTACATGCACAAAATGGCTTGTTAATATTTTCATTTCCGTTGTTTTATGGCTGAGTTGAGTGGAAGTTATTCTGGGTTTGCATAATATTGCAATTTATATGATGGCATCCTTATTATTATCTCCAGTAAGAGATGTACGCATTATATGGTATATAGTTGGTATAGTCAGTCATAGTAGTGATGTAGATTGTAGACATCATTGTAATTTTCAGCATTGTCGTCATTGCTGGTTGGTTGGCTGGCTGTCATTGTCATGTTGTCAGTCAATTGTGGTGGGGGTTTTCTTTTTAGTTGTATGAGTATTTGTAGTTATGACGACATTTATCTTTGTAATGTTTGTGAAGGTCATTATGCGATTTATGCTGGAAATTAATGTTAAGATAACAAATGGTTTTTGTGGCATAGCGTAGTAGTAGTGTACAATAATCACCGCAGATAGGATTGTGCTCTTTGGAAAGAGTTTTGCTGAGGGTTAAGCTGGTTGCTAAGTCGTTTAAGTTATTGTCTGCTGTACTTTTCAGATTGTTTTAATGAAAGGACTTATTTCATTTTATTTATTTTAAAGTTTCTGTAAGAGATTTTATAAGTTTTTGTCTTTTGAGGTAAGCAGAATATATTTTCGTCTTTCAGGAGCTACGGGCGTCACCATCCTGAGATTTGCTAGTAATATGTCACATTATAGCGAAGCACTTTGTATTTATCGTGTTAACTTTAAATGTATGATTATCTGGCACCCCACGTAGGGCGCCATTTTCGAAGTTAACATGGTTCAAGAAATTTTTTAATATAATAAATAAAAAAATACTGATATTACTGTTCGCAAGGAAAACCAAAAATTTCCTGTAAAATGCCAGTAAACGTCATCTCAAGCAATATTTGAATTACGCACTTGAATTGACTTTATGGTTCGTAATAACTTTTTCGCTGCGTTGGTTTTTATGCCGCTTTCAACTTTTTACTATTACTCTGATGTTTTCTGTAAGATTCAGTGTTTTATATTTATAAATAATCTAAGTATATATTAACACGAAAGACAAAAATTTGTCCTACCTTTTTTAATATGTTAAAAATGGAGCAAGATTTTGAATTATACACCATTAGAAAGGTATTTGTGTGTAAATGTGCTAGAGCTAAGCTAAAATTATTTTAATATATTGCCATTAAGCCAGGTAAAATTAAATGTAAAATTTTTCAATATTTACAACAACAAAAAAAGATACAGCACAGAGAGAAAGACAAAAAACTGACTGACACCCATATTTTTTGTTTTCTTTTCGTTTCACTTTTGTCATTGTATCAGTAATGATAAATGAGCTTTACTAATTTGTACCAAATAGCAAAAAAGTACTAAAACTGTCCAAAAAGTACCAAAATTATTAAATACATTTGTGGTAAAATTTTGACCATTGGGCGATTCTAGTATACATAATTGCGTTATGCGGTCTTAAGTCACTTTCAAAAATAAAACTTTCAACATAAAATTTTTGAATTTGTCACTTATCGATTGATTCCACTTCAATGATTTCAAAACCAAGCCACATATAATTAGAGCACATTCACTAATTTATGTAAAATTCAAAAAACATTAATGGAAATTTGTAGATTACCACCCTGTGTATGGTTGTTTGGGAAACATGACAAGCGGATCTGTAACGATTGACTGACTGACTGATTGATGAACCGCTACATTGACATTTGTACAAGTGAATAAACAAAAGGATCAGCAGCGGAACAAACGTATTACAAATCAAATGCGGTAGTTTTGTAATATTTGAGCGTGTATTACACGTTCTGTGTGAATGACAGCCATGACCTGACGCAAATACAATTACACACACGCATACACAGAACTGAAATGTAGGTGCCCTTACACAGTAAAGTGCACTTTGGATATTAAGTTCGATTGACAGATGAATAAACAGAGATATATACGTAGGCAAATATCAAAGCACCACACAGATATCCAAAATACAAATACACGCATGCATTGAATATCCTGCTGCCACACAGGACACGTCAGTTATTACTAACGGAAACAAGCACTCAAGTTATGTACGTATGCGTTCGCATATTAAACAGACAGTAATTTGCAATCGTATGTGTTGCGGTTATTGTTGTAGGTATATGTGTGCTTAACTCGTATTTGAAATGCGTTAGTTACGGTAATGAAAACGGTACAAGCAACTCAAATAGACCATTGGAGTTTTTAATTTCTCACAAATTGAAGCAGAAATTATCTTTTTATGAATGTCATGCTTTTGATGAGTATCTATTCGATCAAATCGGCATTTGTTTAGTGTATAACGTAAAATAACCGGTTATTTAACTGGTCAGCTCAAATAAAATAACCAAAAATCGTAACTGCAAGGCCTATTCTGGAATCTGTAGTGTTTCGAAATGGAACAAAATTATATTTTTATGAAAATCATACTTTTGGAAGTAGCTTTTTTATAAAATTGGCCTTTTCTTAGTGTATTAGTTAAAATAATCGGTTATTTAACTGCTAAGCTCAAATAATGTTACCAAAAATCGTAACTATCAGGCCTATTCTAGAATACGTGGAATTTCAAAAGTGCTTTTGAGATGTAGCTATTTGATAAAATCGGCCTTTTTTAGTGTTCTACTTTAAAAAAATCAATTATTTAACTTTTCAGCTCAAATAAAATAATCAAAAAACTTAACTATACGTGTAATTTCCATATTATCTTTTAGAAATATCATGCTTTTGAGATGTAGCTATTTGATAAAATCGGCCTTTTTTGAGTGTATTACGTTAAAATAACCAGTTATTTAACTGGTCAGTTAAAATAAAATAACCGAAAAACGTTACTATCAGGGCTGTTCTAGAATCCGTGCGATATCGAAAGCTTTTTTATACGAACATCTATTAAAGTCTTTTTGTTAAAAATCTTATGACTACAAAGTACAAATAATAATGATACTTGTAACCGTTTAGGAGATATTCAATAAAAACCATTTTTTTGACCGTTTTGGGGTTTTATAAAAATATTTCCTAAACGGTATTTTTTTCGTGTACACACACGTCCATATAATTTGTAAGTAAAGTTGTTGTCTACAAAAGAAATCCTTATACTTTTTATCGTGCGACCCACCGTTTTCATCAAAAAGCTTTCGAAACGAAAAGTAAATTAAATCGCTCGGATTCCAGAACAGTCCTTTGGCGTGCTGTACAATTTTGACTCATGAGAAGTAGGCTCTGAAATTTTTGATAACCATAGATGAACGAAAATGGTTCAAAACTTCTGTACGATAATTCTTTTTTTTTACTGATTGACACATCTCCGATTTTTGGTCCAATTTCGCATTGAACTATTTCGAATTTTGTGAAAAAACTACAGAACTATTTCAAACGGACTCAGAACTACAAAGTCAACTTCTCATGAGTACATTTTTTATTGCCAAAAATAATGGTCATGTACCTTACTATCATCAAAATCAAACGTAGCGCACTAAAATTTTAGTAAAATTAATTTCTCCTAAAGGAGCTGTGCACTTGTCGCGTTGCTGGCAACGTTGCCATTCAATTTGTTGCCTTTGTTTGTGGTTGTCCATCGCAACAATTTCAGCTGCTTGTGTCAACAATCGTCTAACCTGATCAATAAGTTCACCGTTGTCATGATGTCGCTATTGGCGCTGCCTTCAAGTCATAATAAGTGGTCCATAGTCTCTTGAAATTGTGTCTGCGTTGACTTGAGATTTAATTAAAAGTAACGCAAATACATATACAGCAATCATTAGATGTTTCCTTTACCGCTGCTGATATGGTACATATTTTTGAAGAACTGATTTAATTTTTTTCCTTTCGGTTTGATTTGTTTGTCCACGACAAACGTTCATCTTGTAATCAATTCTCTATTGATGCTGTGATAGTAATTCTATGAATTGCAATAAATTGAAATTTCGCCAGTCGTGCAATTTGTCGGTGTCCACTGATGAATTGGTGTCGTCGTAAACGTGATTTCATTTCATATTTCATTGTCAAATATCATTTTGCTTTAGAAAATTGCTATCAATGGAAGAAAAAAAGAATCAATTTTGAAACTTTTTGTTTTATTTGATTTACGCGTTTATTGCTATTGGTTTCATGTCCTTTCGTTTCTTGTGACTTGGTTTCGGAATTGTTAGCAGTGTTCTTATTACATTGCTGATTGTTATACTCGTACCATAATGAAATTTTCAGTTTTGTGTGACTACATAGTTTGTTATGCTTTAAAGATTTAGTTTTTACAACTGCTTTTTTGAAGTTTTTACATAAAAATTCTTCAAAATCTTTTTTACTTTGACTGACAAAAGAAATTTTCTATGATTAGTATCTTGTCTTTCAGGAACATCTTTTTTTTATGTCGAATGTGTTTAATTTTTCAACATGGCTTCTTTTTTGCCCGATATTTTAGATCAATCTTTGTTTTAATTTTTTGGTTCCTTAAAAAAAATAGATTTCAATTCATGTCAATTTTAGAAAAAAAAAATTTTTATAAGAAAGTTTTAGCAAATTGTAAGAGCTTTCTTAGAGTGTATTTGGTTTATAGATTCTAAAAAAATTTCGCAAAGTTCTGGACCTTTAAAGTTGATATTTTTAATTTTTTTCCTTTTTTGACATTAGCGGCCATTATAGCATAAAAAATGTCCTATAAACATTCTTTTTATAACTTTTTTCGAAATTCTCGTTAAATTTCCTTTAACTCAGTAGTATAATTTTTATATTCATTTTCTGATTTGAGATCAGAAAAAAATACTTTTATGTAACAAACACGCTGTACGAGCTGCCTTCTATTTAGCGGAGATTTCAAACGGATTGTTATTGAAAAGTATCTTTTTTTCTGACCTCAAATTAAGAAACTGGTCTGACAAATGTACTACCGAATTAAAAGAAATTTAAGGAGAATTCCAAAAAAATTGCAAAAGGGTATGGTAATGGTATCATTTTTAAAGGTCCAGAACTTTGCGAAAACCTTTGAAACTCTAAAAACCAAATACATTCTTAGAAAGCTCATGCAATCAGCTTAAAGTTTCATGTTTTCTCTAAAACGTTAGGGTAACCTAATAAAACTTTTTTGTAAAACTAGTCGGAAAATCAGTTTTAACCATTTAACTCCTCAGGGGTACATTTAAGACCTTTACCCAGGCAATATGTTTTGTTAGTCTACGCACCATATATCACCTCGTTGAAGCTTCGTATATGAAAAATATAAGTACTTAATATTTGACCGAGGCTAGACACTTTCCAAACAGACCTCGTTCATTGAAAGTATATTATGTAGTGCCAACAATATTCTTGCAGCTATGCAATATTGATTCTTCTGAATAAATATATTTTTTTTTTTTTTGCTTTTAAATAAAAACACGAAATCAATGATTTACTACCATCGTGCTTTTGTGCCAAACATCTTGATTGGTATTTTGCTGTTTGAACAGAATGAGCTTTTGCTACTTTTCTTGATTGCAGCGTTTTTTGCTTTGCAATTTTATAGCTCTGCTCAAAAGTTGTAAAGAAAGAATACTTAAATTACTTATCTACGTTTTTTTTTGCTTTTGTCAATAAATATTTTTTTACATTTTTCGCTTCTTCTTATTGATCCTCAAAGCCATAGTTGGTGTAATACCTTTTTTACTACTGTTTTTAAGTACCTTTAGCAAGACTGTGATGTAACAATGGTAGTAAAAACGATAAGACAATTTCGGTTTTTTTTTTTTCTTGTTGCTTTGATCAGTTTGTCATAAACTTATTTATATCTTAGCCATTGATTTCATCATCTATTCTGGAAGCTTTCTATATAGATATCTTATTTCTCAATATCGACTTAAATATTCTTTTATGCTGGTATTTTCTTTGTTTTTCTTTTACAGGTAAGAATATAATGCTATCTGAATATTCTTTGGGCACACTGGAAGAAAAAGGTATTGATTTTAATCCTTTTTTTAAATTTTATATAAATTCTACTTTTATTTAGTTAACATTTATATTGACTTTTCTTTATCCCTTATGTAAAATTTCTAAAATAATTAACTTTAAAGGATAATTACATTGAGAAGGTGTACAATTGTACCTGGTTAATTGATTCTCGATCGAAAACTCAAACCAAATATAATCTGTAGTATGGCAGCAGTATTTTTGCTTATCTCACATTATTTAGTTTTTGACTTAAGGTCTATGACCTATGGGCTTCATCTATCTCATCAGATTTCTTAACTATCTTTACTTCAAAGTACAAAATTCGCTTTTTCAGGACATATTCATTTCTGTCAACTGCATCTGGTAACCATAATATTTCCTAATAAACTTTTTCTTTCAACCTTTCGTATTCTTCTTTTTGGAACTGCACTATATGCCAGAAAACATCGTTTTTTGCACTTGAAGCGAACATGTCTTAGAATATTGACGTGATAGTGAAAAACCCAGTTTGAATTTACACAGGTCGAAAATCCCCATAATCGGCTATAAAAAGAGAAAGAAAAAAAAAAAGTTGCGAATTTGTAGTCCAGTGTTATTTGAAATCCGAGAAACTTAACAAACAGAGTGGAAATATACAGACAAACAACAAAAGAGCTAGAATCCTGCTTTTTTACTTTTTTTCGACTTTCGCTTTGATTCTTAACAAGTTCATGCAAATGTCGAAATATGTAGGTATAATAATCAAGAAAGAAAAAAAATTGCGAATTTGTAGTCGTGTGTAATTTGAAATCCAAGAAACACAACAATCGGAGTAGAAAAAATACAGACTAAGAACAAAAGAACCAAGTAGAATCCTGCTTTTGTCACTATGTTTCGACTTTCGCTTTGATTCTTAACAAGTTCATGCAAATATCGAAATATGTAGGTATAGTAATCAAGAAAGAAAAAAAATTGCCGAATTTGTAGTCGTGTGTAACTTGAAATCCGAGAAACTTGACAATCAGAGTGGGGAAAACACAGACAAACAGCAAGGGAGCTAGAATTCTATTTTTTTTTTTTTACTTTATTTCGACTTTTGCTTTGATTCTTAAGCAGTTTATGCAAAACTTAAAATATGTTTAGTAAACATAAAACTTTTTTTATCGTCCAATAATGTTGCTGCACCTTATTTGTTTCCACTTACAGGAGCATTAAACTTTATTCTCATAATTTGTAACTAAGTATATGTGTCTTAATTAGTTTTTATGAGAATATTTTGCTTGTTCGCTTGTGGCATTGAAGCTTCTCCTCTTAAAACTCAGCAAGACATACAAAAAATTACTACTTAGGTACCATTAGTGCCATAACATGTCTTATTTTTTACCGTTGGCAAACAAGAAGCAGGCAATCTAATGGTTTTCGTTATAAAATAAATCAAGTTCCTTAATTTAAACTTAAAACCATGAAATGCACATCAAAATGTTACCAGCACCAGCTGCGAAGTCCTGATGATATACACCTGCACTTTAATGCTCACAAATGCAAGCAGACAAATAACAACACACACACATACTCTAATGACACAACGCCACCGCTAATGAAAGCTCAACACAAAGAAACCACACGTGATGTCTGTGTGTGTGTGTAAGTTTTCGCTGCTAACTTAAGTGCAGCAGCAACTTGTACAACAAACATTTACCGTGCCGCATGCAACATAATGCGGCGTCGCTCTTTGTGCACGAAAACAAAAAACCAAAAACAAAAAACGACGAAAATCAAGAATAAAATATGAATTGAGCTTTTTTAGAGTAAATTTAATTATAATTCAGTTGGAAAATTACTTGCATAGATACGCTCGCACACACTCACAAGCAAAACTTGCACCTGCTACATATGAGTACCTTAAAATATGCAATTGTTTTATGCACTTTATATTAATTGCTTGTGTGTGTGTTAGTGCACTGCACTGCACTGCAAAATAATAAAAGATGAAAATGATGAAAACGACAAAAAAAGAAATCAAAGCAGCAACAAAAACTTGCAACCACCCGCTGTTGCAAAATTTACACAGCGAGTGTTGCCAATGATGAAAATTTTTAATACTTCGCTGCATATTTTCAGGCTGCAGTTTGGCAAGTGGAAACTGTGTGTTGCTTGCGTCATATGTTTGGAAGGCTCTGTATGGATGGAAGCATTGAATTTAATGTGCGGGTTCGTCAACATTTAGCGCTACTTTGATAGCTCTCACATCTAAGCGTTTTTGTCACTTTTGAATGGGTGTAATGGCAGCTGCAACTATGTAGCAAGTGCTGCTGCATGTACGACTTATTACTAGACGTTTAATTTGATGGAATTTAAAAAAAGCTTGCCTTTATACTTGAATTTGCTGTAATATATTCGTTGTTGGGTTAATATCGACGTATCATTCCATAGTTTCTCTCTTACTAGCGCCACACAGAATCCGATTCTTGGCGGTCAATATAAGTCTTTCTTGATTATTTTAAATGGCAAAATATATATGTTTTTATGTTATGTTTATTCCTATTCTGGAAAACATTTTTTAAAAATCAAAAAGGCGGATACAAAATGCCAGACAATTTTCTCAAAAATGACTATTACGAAAAAATTGTGTTAAGGTTCTTCAGGTAGCTGATTCTAAATTCGAGATCAATTCCTTTGAAATAAAATGGCAGATCCGAAATGGCGTACGGTTTCTCAAAAAAAAAAAAAAAAAAAAAGTTGATATACAACCAAATTGTGGCTCGGGGCGATTTTTGAGGTCATTGATTTCGAATTCGGGCTCAACTTTTTTGAAAACAGAATGGTGGATTCAAAATGAAGGACAATTTTTTTAAAGAATGATTATATCGCGACAAAATTGTGGTTAGGAAGATTTTTGGAGCACGCTGTTTCAAATTTTTGGACGTAATTTTTCGAAAACAAATTGGCGGACAATTTTGGACGATATGGAAGTTGCGTGTATCCTTCATCTGATCGCGCTATTTTTAACTAAGATCTATTTGCTATCGATATCTCAAATTTGTGCAATAATATAATTATACTTTGGACACATAAACGTTCAGATTTATGACCGGCTTCTTCTCTCTTATAGACCACTGTGCGCCGTCACATTTCAAGACTATTCACAAGTCTGCACTCTCAACCCTAGAGTCAAGCTTCCACTCAGATATCTATTCATCAGAGCCTAGATTAGGTTTGAGATTACGTTTTTTGAGATGGCTTACGTTCGACTAGAGTTATCTGTTTGAGCACGTGATTCGTACTGAAATTTTGAAAAGTGTACAAAATCTGTAAAGGTTGCCACCTGTTGTTTTTATTTTGCTTGAATTAAAGTTTAAGTCCTGAAACATTTAAATAAACTTAACAAATTTTAACATACATTTTAAGGGTTGCCACCTAGTTATTTTCCAAATTTTTTTTTTTAGAAATTTTAAGTTGCTATTTATTGACATCTATATATTGAAAATTATTTTTAATTGAACTTTTAGCCATATATTTGCAAAGATCGATTTTCATATAAATCGATATCTGCATTTTCTAACACATAATTATGACAAATTAATGAATTTTTAATTATTTGCTAGATAATGCATTGATAGATGTATATAAATATCTATCTTTGCAAATATATAACTAACTAACAGTTGAATTTAAAATAAAGTTTTAATATATATTTTTTAGACTAATTTGAAATTTCGGTTCTCTAGAAATCTGAAATAATTTTTCAGCATTGCCACCTGGTTTTTTCTTAAATTTGATTTAACCATATCTTTTTAAAACAAAATTCAATTGTTATCTCAAAACGCTTAAATAAAACTTTCAAAAATCCAACAAAAAATGTAAGGGTTGCCACCTGGTTATTTTTGAAAATTTAGTTCAAATCATATCCGTTTTTGGTTTAAAAAACGGGCACATAAATTTTCAGTGTTGAAACTTTTTTTTTTTTAAATTTTGCTAACACCTTATTTTGTTAAATAAAAATCAATTTTATTCCTAAAACGCTTAATAAAAGGTTGCCACCTGGCTATTTTCCAAAATTTTGCTTAAATCATACCCTTTTTGACTAAATTTGGTTTCAAAAACGGTTACGTATTCCTCCTATTCGTGAGTTCACGTACTCATGTGTAGTACATTCACGTGATCCGACAGCTCTAAATCTTACCTGATATCGTTTTAAATTCCCACATCTCTGGTGGTCCTACGTTAGGATAATGGCATTTGCGTAGAAAAAAGCCGAGTAAGTTCTTTCCACTTACTTTAAATTATTTTATTTATAAAAAAAAAAACAAATAGCAAAGTTAATTGCGAAGGATTTGAAATTTTAAAAAAAGTTTTAAATGTGTAAAGATATTATTCAACACATATGTATCTACACAAAGTGTGCTTCATAAGTATTTTGATTGGATTTTAATTGTTCAGCGTTGTACGCACATACCTTAAATTGAATTCGTTTGCAAAGCGCTCTGTAAATAACTGGCAAGCTTTTAATTAACCAAAGTATTCTTTATGACTTGTTTGTTGTTTAATTATGATGCACACTCACACATACATGCATATAATGATAAGGATACTTTTGTTGTATCAACTTTTCATTTGTGCTTCACACATACTGCACACATACGCCGTCATATGCTCAAAAGTTGTTACAATTATGCTCATAAACCGAATATAGATGGAAGCAAACGGAAATGTTGCATAATGAACAACAGTTGTTTGTTTCATTAGAAATAAACAAAGCATGCTTTTAGGCGGTAAATTTTGTATAATTGGGCTGTGCTTCATTATGCTTTATTGTTTTGTTTGTTGAACTCTAAAGAAGACTCCTTAAGTGCCGAATGAGCTGTTAATGTTGTATTGATATGCGGTAAAATTTCTATTCTTAATATAAATTGATTTATGAAAAATTAATATCTGTTTTCTACAACTGAAAAACTTTTTGGCAGAAATAATTATATTGCAAAATTTTTGAAAATTTTTCCATTTCAAAATGCATCTAAACTTTCTGTTGATTCTCAATTCAATTCAATAGCAAATTCGGCAAAAGGTTTCCAACTCTTAAAAATCAACGAAAGTAAAACCTCGCTGATATATCCAGTTTTTCGAATTAATTTGTGATTAACCCACTCAAAATACTTGTATGTAATTACTATTGTGACCGTTTATTTTATTCCCCTTGCTGCATAAAAATAAGCTATATTACATAATAAGTTACCTTGTACAATGGTGGCATTTTTATTATTACATTTCTATTATTCATTCATGAGCAATGTGAAGAAAAAAATCACAAAATTCTGAGTTTTCCTCTTCAGCGGTTGTTTGGTGCGCGCGCTAAGCGCTAGAATTTCAGCTCAAATTGAGCGTAAAGGTATTTTATCCTTTATCATTTCATATCACTCGTAAAGCAACAACAATAACAATACAATAACATACAATTTCCCCCTACTACTTACAAATAAGCATAACCTACTTTTATAACCAATATATGTATAGTGGGTATTTTCCCAATAGGCCCCAAAAAATACGACGTTGTATTGTAATCTCCCAGCACACAGTTCGTTTCATTGATTATCATTTTTGGCAACTTAATATAAAGTGAATTGTATACCTTTATGTATAGGTATATGGACGATTATGTGTGGTGCGTGTTTGTGTGTGCGCGGGAAAAGACTTTTTTCTTTCTGCACTACTAACACTTGAAACATATCCAATTAGGAGTAGCTACTCCTCTGTTATGGGACTTTGGTCCCTTGTTGTTTTATTTTATTTTATCATTTATTTTCGTTTTCTTTCTTTCATTATATTTTACTTCTAATTTATCACTTTGTTTATAATGCGTTTTTTGTTGTTTTGGATCTTATGTTCTATACACGGCGAAAAAATTGCTATGAAAATGAAGTCTTAAAATCGACTACCTGATTGTAGTCAAATCACTAGTTCACATTTTTTTTGAGAAAATATTTATTATTAACTTACTCTCATCAAAATTGTCACTGCAATCAAAATAATCCACCATGACGTTTCCTATCCTAGATTTTAACCACACGCTAAATTCATCGTCTTGTTGCATTTGATTATGGCTAGTAGAAAGTACGAAATTCTCAGCAATCCTTGCTGTTTCTATTCGCCGCATGCTGCATGGTTTGCGCATTTGCTTCAAATATTTGAAATATTTATTTTCACTACCTTCCTTTCACAATTGAGATCATAGAAATGTTTCATTCTGATTTTGTGACATTGGCACCACTTTCTTAAACTTATTGGTCCCGTAGTTTGCTAGAAATTTTATTAAACATTTTTCTCCATGTATCCACTTGATTTCTTACTAACCTGTCTTCTCACAGCATTCCCTTTGGCAATTGATTTGTTGCCGTTGCCATTCATGGTTATAATTCTAATACTGACTGACTCAATACTTGATTTACTTTCTTGTCTGTTTTTTTTTGCATTCTTCTCCATTCCTTGTACAGTGTATTTAGTTGATTGGTCTTCTTCTGCATGCTGCTCCTTCCTCCACATTATCACGCAGATCCTTTGAGAATTTCTAGTGTATATTTTGAATTCCTTTTAAATGAATGTAGCGCTTTTTAAATTTTTTCTTTCTTCTGCTCTATAGCTTTACGGAAATTTATTATCATGAAATCGAATTTATTTTCGACGTTAATATTTTCCGCTTGTTATTGAAGTATCTCGACAACAAATTCAATAGTTCTCTATTTATAAGCATGTCATCGTTCTTCGTGTGCTTTGAATGCAACGCAACATATAAACGTTTTGTAATAAGTTCTACTTTTGTGAAAGTCCTTAGAAGCAGCTTGCATTTTTCTCTCTATTGTATGTCAATTATTTTTTCATTTTCGTTTTAGGAAATAAGTTTGATTACCTATTTTCTATAGAAGAAGAGTAATTGTGTGAAATTTATTGCGTCACAAGCGTTTCTAATTATGTATGAGCTTCTAGCAAAAACTACGCTATCTAAGATGTATCATTATTTTAAGTTCTTCTTTTTTGTTCCTGCATTAAATATTGATTTGTTGCTTTCAAAGTCGATTTTAATTTGCCAGAATGATATACATACCGTTTAATATATGTAACTTTATAGGTTAATGTAAAAAATAATTGGAAAATTTAATAAAAAAGAGGAGTTTTTGAAAGGTACTCAAAAGTACCTACTAAATGATCTTCAAAAATGTTGGTCAAAAAATTTCCTCCTGAAGGCCTCCAAATTTGATACATAAAAGTTGATAAATTTCAAACCTGATCGTTGCTATTTTCGGCAAAAATAAACTAAGGTCACTTAAGCCCGATTCAAAGTCATGAGTTAACAAATTAGTTAACTAAAATGGTGACAAGAGTTAGACTAATGTTTCATATTCACAGTGTTTCAGTTAACTAACGGCAAAACTTTTGGATTTTCGAAAACATTTTATGTTTTGTGTTAACTTTTTTTTTGTAGCCAATTTTAGTGATTAAAAAGTGAATTTTCTTATAAAATTAGTGGAAGAGCACAAAAATATAATAAAGTACAGGTGATTTCTTAAAATTTATTGTCAATGATTAACCACAATATTCCGAATTTCGTCAATATCTGCGTCACTTTCGATATCAGACTCAGAATTTTCTACGTCTGAAAACATTTTTGGAAATTTCACAAAACTAATATGGTTTCTATTTCTTTACTTAACTGTTCGTTAACTGTGGGTTAAACAATGTAACTTGGGTTGTTTAACTAATAGTTAACTTATGAGTAAATATATGTTATTGTTGGTTAAACTCTTAATTAATTAGTTAACCAATGGCTGTGAATTTGGGTCTTAAAGATTATACGAGGAAAACTATGAATTTTTTGATAAGTGTGGGTTCCTTTCATTGACTTACTACAAATTGAAACGAAACGTTGCTTATACACATATTTTTGAAAGTCGTCTGCTCAGTTAAAGCTCTAACTTGACGCAGTCATAAATTTTATCCTAAGACTATAACAACATGGCAGAGAAATGCTTCAAATATATTTTCGATTCCTTAATTTTTTATTTTTTTGTTGAGATGAGCAAATATGTCTACATATTCGTTACCAATGATATTTTTATCTAAAAAGAGAACTTAAACGATAGAATTTAAGGAAATTGTTAATGAGTGAAATAAATTACGGAAAAAACCAGAGTCAAAGCAGGAATCATTTGTAGTAGGGTATTGTAGTTCCGAAAAATTTGCAAAATATTGGAAAACTGTGTTTGTTATAGGCGAGCGAAAATTCACTGTATGCCAAACAGACCCGTTTCGAATCCGTTACGAGTTCCCTTTCTCGTATTTTTTATCCGTTACGGAACCGTTTGCGGATGAAATTCCTCTCAAAATCTCGAATCGTTTTATCAACTTTTACGGATCCATCTCGAACTCGTAACGTATTTTATATACGAATTCAAAACGGATTCGCTTTAAATAATGATAATGCTGTATATAAAAAAAAAATAAAATTTAAACGCTTATTCACAATTAAAAAAAAACCCGGGCTCCAATCCAACCACTGGTGAACTTTTTTTTTTTTGTAATTGCTAATAAGTGCTTCAAAATATTTTTTTTATACATACCGCAGTATTTTCCATGGTCTTGGTTTTGGTTTGCTCATCACTATCCGCATCCGCTTTTGTGTATACTGGGTCGGCTCACTTCTGTTCTACACTGACACCCTTGCTTTACGTATGTAGTTTGTTTGATTTCCTGGACACCAGTGCCATTATTGCGTATTTTATGCCGAATACTACAATTTCTGTCAGTCCCGAACGTATATACTTCCCTATATCTGCCGCGCCTCCATCTCTGCGTTACAAACTGAAGGTTTGTCCTTGTTTGTTTGAATATACCCTGGGTGTAGGGTATAAAATGGGGACTATGTCCGAATTACTGGCGGACATAATCCCCATTTCGTGAATGGGGATTATGTCCGTGGAACTATGTCACGGCACCGAATTCGGATTCTACGTTCAAACGTTTTTAACTTTCATGCATCGTTTTAAAGCAGTTAGTCATAACTTTTTAAAGAAAAATAACATAAAACCAGTTTAAAGCTCATTTTTAAGACAAAGAATAGACCTCAAAATCGTGCTTTTGAACATTTTTAAAAGTTAGTGGTAACATACTCAAAAACCAAGCAAGATATAGGAATTTTGAATTCAGTTTTAGCCCAGGAAAATAAGACATTTTCTGCGAAAAAATTCCCAGTGGAAATTTTTCACCGGAATTGTCTATATTTATGCATGATTCACAAACTGTGAAAAGTCCATTGCAAAGTCGTGTGCGCATAAAAAGTTATTAAGGCTCAAAGGTCGCTAAAATCAGTTTTTTGCAAATATCTCGCTAATGCTAATTTTTACAGAAAAATGTCGGTCTCCAATTTTGTAGCACAGGAATTTTCCTACAAAAGTGCGTTTAAAGTATTTGCGTACGATTTTTAGTTTAGGAGATCACCCAATTTAAAAAGTTGTTAACAGTTATGATATGAAATACTACCTATGAGTTCATATTAAAATATCTTACATTTTAAATTGCAATAACTCTTCAATGAGAAGTCGTACCAACAAAATTGAAACACTGTTTAAAAGATAATTTAATTTTCTATATACCGTACAACATTTATTTTCGAACGGTTCATGACCTTACAAATATTCTTGAATAACCGTTAAGGCTTCGAAATTACTGGTTTTTTAAGGATATCTGCGAATTGCTAAGTACTACGACAAAAAGTAATGGGACCAAATTTGTAGAGAAATACAAGATCTACAAAAAGTAAGCGATATGTGTACACAAAGAAGTAACCGTTTAGAAGGTATTCCAAAAAAACCCTTAAAATGCCAAAAAACCGGTTTCTATTGAATATCTTGTATACGGTTACTTCTATGTGTACACATATCGCTCATTTTTTGTAGATCCTGTAATTCTCTACAAATTTGGTCCCATTACTTTTTATCTTAGTACTTACCAATTCGCAGATATCCTTAAAAAACCAGTAATTTCGAAGCCTTAACGGTTATTCAAGAATATTTTTAAGGTCATGAGCCGTTCGAAAAAAAAATTTTGTACGGTATATAGAAAATTAAATTATCTTTTAAACAGTGTTTCAATTTTGTTGATACGACTTCCCATTGAAGAGTTATTGCAATTTAAAAAGTAAGATATTTTAATATGAACTCATAGGTAGTATTTCATATCATAACTGTTAACAACTTTTTAAATAGGGTGATCTACTAAACTAGAAGTCGTACGCAAATACTTTTAACGTACTTTTGTAGGAAATTTCCTGTGCTACAAAATTGGAGACCTACATTTTTCTGTAAAAGTTAGCATTAGCGAGATATTTGCAAAAAACTGATTTTAGCGACCTTTGAGCCTTAATAACTTTTTATGCGCACACGACTTTGCAATGGACTTTTCACAGTTTGTGAATCATGCATAAATAAAGACAATTCCGGTGAAAAATTTCCACTGGGAATTTTTTCGCACAGAAGCTTTTTTTCGTCTTATTTTCCTGGGCTATTTAGGATTCAGCGTTGACAAAGTCATCGAAAATTACTATTTTTTGTTTAGAATTTTTTTCTGTATTTTTTTCAAAAACCGTTTTTCGACCTGTTTTCAAAAAATGCATAAATCTAAACTGTTTTTCTATAAGTTCAATTACTAACAAAATGAGCCATCTCGAAATAAAATCGGTGGCAATTTTTTTAATCAAAAAAACACAAAAAAAAAACGCTACCACAAAAATTGATGCAATCTTGTACAGCTCTGTTTCGGCCATTAGGAGTCATATTAATACCGATGATGAAGCTAAATAACACTGAAATAAAACGCAATTATTGGACTTAATTGCCATTGAGTGAGCGTAATTACTCATGGTTTGCAACGCTCATTATGTGAAATAAAAATTAGAGTTTATAAAAGCTTAAATGACAGAGACAGAGATCTCATGATGATGATGAGTTAAAACGAGATAGCAATAAAGACAAAGCGAGTCAGCAAGCACAAAAGAATAGCAAAAGCGCACAATGAGGGCATTAAATTAATTTTTCCTTTATTTTTTTTTTGTCTTTTGACTCTGCTATGGAAGGAAGTTTATAAATTGTGATGCTGACGGCTTTTGGGAAACTTATTCTCTCATAGAAAATTTAAAATTTCCTGCCAGCTGTAGAAAAAATAAATACAATAAAAAGGAAAATAGACGTCAGCCATGTTTTTACGCCGTTTCCTTTTTAACTAAAATCATTAACGTCTTTGTATGACAAAGTCATTTGGCTTTGTTCTTGGCGCTGTGCTTTATCTTTAAGCTTTGTAAATTTGCCTCTGATGCCTGAAAAGTTTTCTCATAATTTTCCCGCAATTTTTTCTTTTTTAACACTCCGCCCCACCGACTTTACTTTTACAACTTGTGCGGTCAATGAACTTTAAAGTTGTCATAAAGTTCCTTCGAAGAAGTGTTTTAAGAATTTTCTAAGAATTTTCCGCTTTATGTGAGTTATGTCAAATTTTTTGTTGACACTTGTGCTCTCGTAGGGGTTAGATATAAACTTTATGTGTGCGTATTAAACTTGTGCTTTAAAGTTTAAGCAGCTTTACTTTTTAATTTATTTAAAAATAAAGTTTTGTATAGTTTTTGTATGCTTTTAAATAAAATATTATTGCTTTTACAAGTTTGCGCTTTTATGTTGTGTAACCTTGTAAATTTGCAATGATTTTCACAACTCTACAGCAACAAAAGTTTTTTCCCCCTTAAGAGTTCTTACTTGTTTTTTGTAGTGAAAACAATGTGACCTTTTGACCTACTTAGTTTGAGTTTAAAAAGTCATGATTCGAAAGTCCTGCTTTGCTGCAAAAGCATAACATGAACTTTTTTCAATTACTGCCAAATATTGCACTTTTAAAGATAAATATTTTTTTTCTCTCAAAAAAAAAATTTTTTTTACTTGCTAAAAAACCATTTATTTTAATTTTCCTACGTTTTTTTGCTATATTTCTACTGATAGTACCTACCTACATACATATATTTAAATTTTTACTTCCTCTTTAATTTTTTTTTTTTTGCTAAACTTTTCTTTTATTTTCTTTATTTTTTTGCTTTTTTCTAGAACGTGAACCTGTAAAAAATGAAAAACCACAAGGTATTTATAAAAATTTCTAAGTTGAATAGTAGAATGGTAGTCTAAAATAGTAATAATTAGTTCAGTATTTCTTTCTTGGATAGTACCAGTAACACTGAACGCTTGCTTATCAAAAAAAAAAAAGAAACATGAATTTCCACAATTTAAGTAACCATGAAAAATCCAATTGAATTAACGTTGTCTGTCCGTCTTTGTTAAGATTTGCGCAAAGTACAAAGCAGCTTGTTAATATTTAATTAAATTTTTGCGGCACAGTGGCATAAAAGTCTGTTTTGCAAAATATGAAGAAAAAAATCAATAAAAAATATTTGGCCAAATCATCAAAAACAACATTAGCCGTGTTTTTTTTTTTTTTGACCCGTATATACAATTGTGGTAATTTTCAAATTGCGATAACTTATGAACGGTGAGTCGTACGATAAAAAGTCTGAGCGTCTTTTTCATTGAGAGCCACATGTTCTACAAATAATTTTAATCTTTTGTAAAAAAAAAATAATTATTTAGAAGTTATTTAAGAAAAGTGATTTTTTGCCGTTTATCGGCGCTTAACCAGTTTTTATAGAATGACTCCTAAAAGATAAATTTTTTTAAAAATAAAATGAAAAGTTTTTGTAAAGAACGTAATTCTCCATAGAAAAGTTCCTTAGAGTTTTATTGTGCGACTCATTGTTCATGAGTTATCGCAATTTAAAAATATCCACAATTGAGGGGTATAGAAGCAAAGGCGACAATCTCCATTTTTTTTATGAACGTGTTTGATAGTGTTTGATCACATGCTACCATCAAATGTAGATGTCACTATCAAACATGTCCATGATCAAAGAAGGTACTGTCGTCTTTGATTTTGTACCTCTTTGATCATACCATCTTCTTGCATTTGATGATGCTTTGTGGTCAAACACTAAGAGATACGCTCAGAAAAAAAATGGAGACTGCCGCCTTTGCTTCTATACTCCTCAACTGTATATACGCGACAAAAGAAACGCGGCTAATATCAAATTTTTTCTAATGTAAAATATTCATAAAAAACTAAAAGAACATAATTTTAAAACTTACTATGTATTTTATATTTATAGAAAAGCATAATGGATCAGTATAATTGCTATTGACAGTACTCAATTCTTGTTCAGTAAATCCTTTGTCTGGGTAGAACAAAATCTGGACATAAAACCTCTATCTTGCGGTCTAGTTGAACTTAAAAATTTTGTTTGTATGGGAAGCCAAAAGGTGTCTTATCCGCTTTCGGCATGTTTTTGTGCAGGGCTTACATTACGGGCGCGTAGTTACTGAAAAAAATCAGTGAAAAATACTGAGATTTTCAATGAATTTTTACGGTTTAGTTTTATCCGTGTTATCCGCTTTAAGTGTTTTCATGGGCTGTAGGAAATGGAAGAATAATGTCATAAAAAACACGTTAAATTAGGTGAGCCGCAGAATATTCCCTCGTTAGTAGAATCACCGACATAATGCTATCTTATTTTATTAAAAATGTACTTTCACAAGGAGGAAAAAAGCGCTTTCAAAAGCCTTTTTCACTAAAAAGCGCCCTAGGATGTGCGAGTCTTAAGGAAAAAAGCCTTTTGAATCGCTTATTCGTAAAGCTGCAGCAATCGTTATTTTAATTAAAAAACAGAAGTAATCAACTTAATGCACTAGGATTTGAACTTAGAACTGTCCGCGTGATAAACAGAAACATATTACTTTTACTTACAGTATAATTACAAACTCGTTAGACCTCTACACCATTGACCCATATGTTGAAGAGGTATAAAATTTGTATATCAAGCAAATGTCTGTCCAAACAGAGTTTAATATTTGAATGCTTTCTTCAACCTTACAAGAAAGCATTGTGTATACAATTTCAATTCTATTAAACAAAAGCAAACAAATTAGAGAAAGGAAAATAGAAAAATTAAGTAACAAAAAAAAAAAAAAAATCGTCCGTGCTTGGGATCGAACCTGCGTCCATGGCAAACTTATACAACGTATAACGTCAACTGACCTAACGTGCAAGTTATGATTCAAATGCCTTGTGTTTTACTTAGCTCGATAAGTCATTGAAAAATTAAAAAAAAATAAATTTTTTTGAAAGTTAAGAAAATGACTACAAAAACTTTTGGAAATAAACATTTTTCTAATTGTTGATTTTAACCTTGCAAATCAATTGTAAAAATTCTAAAAAAAAACAACATTTTCCAAACAGAAATAAGCTTTTTCCAAGCGTTAAAATTTAAAAAGTTATAAAATTGATTTGATATTTGAATACAAAACATCATTGTGTAAGTGCTTCTAAGTTTCTATGGGAACAAGCGTTTTAAAAGTGCTTTAAATTTTTTCCATTGGGTTGGTCTTGAAGGAATCCGATTAAAAAAACAAAATTTCATTGTTTTAGGTTTTAAGTCCATTTCCGTTGTTTGCACTGAAGTTTTGAATTAGCTGTAGCTTGTTCAATTTCAATAATTTGAGGAAACTTTGCAAAGATGAATTATATAATTTATTTCGGGCTTGAATTTTATGATGTGCCCTTGGTACCTTAAAATTATAGAAACTGAGATAATACGTGCAGCTAGTCGAAAATAAAATCTCAGTTAAATGACCTCATTCAGCGAAATATAGCCCACATCGAGACATTTACATCGATATACTATGCTTGATGACCGGACAGAAAATGGCGGAACTATAGGGAAAAAATCTAGCATTATTTTGAGGCTGAAAAAACATTTTTTTTTTATTCTTAAAAAATTATTTCAAAATGGTCGGTAAATCGAAAGTTTTTTTTTGTGATACTGTCTAGTGCAGTTACAGTAAAAATTGGATGTGGTAACTAGTCTTTAAGAAAGCTTCTAACATTAAGTTCATTCGGTTTGAGTTAAAGTCCGGTTGTAGTTTGATTGCAGTGCAGTAATATAGTGTTAATAAAAAGTGAATTATTGCCTAGATATGAAATTTAGAGACACAGAATTATGGTTTGAGTATGAGTTAAAGATCATACACCGAAAAAGTTGCTTAATGCAAGTACGTAAAATTTCTTTTATTTTCATGAGCCACTGTATTCCTCGTATTCGAATTACTTAAGAACGGGCTAGCTCCCGCTTTAAAAACTACAAATTGGATTTGTTCCACACCACTGTGCCATAAATTCATAAATTCTTTCAGCTTTGTCTTTTCTACATCGTTTAATCGACGATTTCTTAACTCCCAAAATATTTCATATCCCTTCAGTTTTCCTCGTTAGTTATCTACTCCATGCTAAAGAATACTAAAATACAATAAATTTTCAATGAAATTGTAATTTAATTTAAGCTCTTTTTTTGCATTATAAATCACATAAAAAAAATACTGACTTGAATTTTTTATAACTTCAGCTCCAGATCACTACGTACTTGTACTTACATACTATTTTGCGGGAGTTCTTTGAAGGAGTTCCCTACTGCAAATAATACTCCAATTGCAATTTTAAGTTGGCAGATTGGCAAATGTCTTACCCACCCCCACTCCCACGCCGCTTTGCTGAAGTAATGTTTTGACTTACAGCCCCACACCCCCCATTACAGTTGCGCTTCTTCAACTATACTGCGTTACATGCAGCGTAACTGCGCTCAATGGAGTCATTTTCAAAAGCAACGACATCATAACGTACACCGTTGCCGGTTTCAACGTCCTTTCGTCCTTTGCATATGTTTGGCTGTTGGTCGTTCCCTTTCTGTTTTTTTGTTGTTATCGTCGTGCTGTCACTATTGTATCAATGGCCACCAAGAGCACAATTCAGTGGAGTGAATTTGAAGTTCAGTTCTTTCTTCGAATGACGGTGGCTGTGGGAGCGGAGGCACTGCATCGAGTTCGTTATATCGCGTCTGTTTCTTGGATTGATTTCTATGTGCAATCTGAATCTTTTATAGTTTATTGGTTTTTCTTGTTTCCTCGTTCTCTTTATGTAATTTTTTCATTTGCATAATGCGCCGCCACTAGTCAGTCAGAGTCTGTCTACCCTTGTTCGAATATCAATTTCAATGCATTTTGTCATTTTTGCTTTCCCATGATGTCTCGTTCATCACATTTGGTTGTTGTATCGGAACTTTCAAATTTAATATAGCAGAAGGCGGCACTGTGATTGTAAGGTAAAAGTAGCAAAAACTAGTAACGGAATTATTGTCTTTGGCCTGGCCATACATTAAATACCCTACACTGTAGTATTTTGAAGTTTTTTCTTGTACGGAAGGTGCCACGACCTCTTGTCCGAATTCACATAGCTTTTACTCAGAGCTTGCATTTATAGTTCTTAGTGTCTGAATGAAATTTAGTTGAATTATATGGAAAAACGCTTTCAGTATAGCATTTTGAAACTTTTGCTAATTTGGGAGGTACCACGCCCAAATTTCGTTGAATTATCTTGTTCCCAAAAAATAGTAAAATGATATCAACGAACAGCCAGACGGGAGATGACGCTGATCAAGAATATATATACTTTTCTATATCTGCCACGCCTCCTGCTCTGCGTTACAAACGAAAGGACAAAGTGAATATACCCTGGGTGTATGATATAGAAAAAAAGTTTCTTGATTTTTCGGGTCAAGCCAAAATCATCATAAGTTCTGCTTAAAAATATAATTACGGAAATCTCTTGAATATGTGAACTTACCTATATTTGTCAGTTGTAAGCTTCATAACTCAAAAAAAAAAAAAAAAAAAAAAACATTCAAATTGACTTTAAGCAAACGAACTCTCATTAAGAACCATGTCTGTATATAGGGGCGTGGTACTGCTCACTGCAAAACTAAATATTTCCAAAAAATTTACCATATATGGGCGTGGTACCGCCCACTTAAAAACATAAAGGTAATATTATCGTTCCTAAGTGTTAACCATAGCCCCATACCAAATTTTATAAAAACTGATGCAGCGGCTTAGTCGTGAGAGCATTTTTTCTGTTTTAGGGCGTGTCACCGCCCACTTATGAACAGAAATAAATTCTTGTGCACTGCTTCGCCTCATAACACTTCCATCAGAAACGAAAATCAAGCGGATATGCTGAGATTAAGTTATAAAAACAGGGACTGCACTTATTTCGTTAGCCTATTTTGATAATGGTGATGATTAATTTACCCTTTACCGATTATAATAAAAATTTTGTCTTCATCTCATATTCATAATTCTCTCAAATCATGCAATTCTCCCCAGTATGTGAGCAATGTTTTGCGTACTTTTCCCTACACTGTAACAATAATATCATTTCGAAGCTTTGCAGATTTCCATTTGTTTATTATTCATATAAAAAGCATTGCTCACTTATTGTCCTTGTTGTTGTCTACTTTTTTCGACAACACATCCTGTTGTGATTTTTAGTGTGGTTTTTACTATTATTTCTCCTCATAACACAATAAGAAAAATGCAAATAGTAAACAAAGATAATCATAAGTAAAATAAAAATAATAAACATGCTGTTTCATTCTTTGTATGATATCAATACAAATGCTCTGTATGCACTTAGCGTATGAAGGAAAAAAAGGAACATCTAATTTTGCTATGCATCTGTCTGTCTCTGTTACAGTCGCACTGTCAGTATGCTGTCAACTTACGAAATACAAAAAAAGAAAATGTAAATTTTCCCTCTCGAAAAATAAATCTAAGAACTGCTGCCAACAGCGTAAACAAATGTATCCTTACGTTACACAGCAGGATGTAAAATACTTAATACTTGCCGTATGTATTTGCATGAAATTCAAAAGTCTTGTGCAAACATATGAGCGGAAAATTTTTTGTTTTTGTCTATTTTTGATGGCATTCAAATAATACAGTAGAGTTTTAAATCGTAAGTCTTTAAATTGGCCAAAAATTTTAAATCTTTCAAGTTTTGAAAGGCCTTTTGATTCCTTAAATTTTGATTGTACCAAAAGGATGACAACAAATTAGGTGTGTAGTACACACTGTGGACATTTTGGAGTTGCATCTCTGAAGTTGTCGTTTGCAATTGAGGAGTAGCCGTACCAAAGGGCCTAAATACCATTTCGAAGCAAAAGTAATGTCATACTTTTTATGTGCTTTATAGTCGGTTATTTGACTGTTATAATTTTTTCAACATAATGACATAAATTTCAACCTATCAAGTAAATTTTTAGTGAAAAGAGAAAACCATTTTATTAATTTGTAACAAAATGTCACCCGTTTCATATAATGACATTACTTTTGCCTCGAAATGGTACTTAGGCCCTTTGGTACGGCCACTCCTCAATTGAATAACACCATTCACGCATATCAATCTGCACTCTTGTTCTAGTGTTTGCTATAAGGTTCAGTAATTTACATTGTTATTATCATTGTGTCTAGCGGCTTAAAAAATTCAATATGTTCGGCCTACACGGAGAAAAAAATGTATAATAATTTTTACTATATTGGCTAATCGAAAAATTAAAGTAATCAACACTAAATTTCAAGTATAAATTACCTTACGTATGAACTATTTGATGGGTCCGTAAAGTCACATTTACAAATAAAATGTAGTTAAATAATAAAGGAATATTTACTACAAATTTCCTACATTTGATTATATGTAAGGTAATTTGCACTTTCAGAAAAAAAATGTGTGGTGATTTTGAATTTATGATTCTAGTCAAAATAACTTTATTTTTTTCACGCACAAAAATGAGTATCATAATTTTCACCTTACGCGAGTAAGGTAAGTATCACAAAAATATAGAGTCATTTTGACTTTTATAATTTTAGTAACAATTTATATTTTTGGACAGACATTTTCTTGATATACAAATTTTTTTGCTTCTACATCATATGTGGAAGCAGCCCAGTGGATATGTATCTGACTACCATTCGGAAGGGCCAAGGTTCGTATCCCGGCGCCGGTCAGTTCATTTTATTTTTTTTGTTTTTTTTTTTTTTTTTTGTTGTTTGAACTATACAGTAAGGTAAATATCACGCCAATTTTTTCATTAAAATTACTAGACTGTGAGGTCATTCGAACAATCTGAATTGACTAAAACAGTAAGGTAAATCTTACTTCGGTGTAAGGTTGTCACTATTCTGACTTGAAAATCTAGTAAAAATTATGAGAAATAAAGTAGCTGGTACTATTTTTTTTCTCCGTGTAAGTTCTGATTTTCAATACTTAAATTCACCGTCTATGCCTCATTTATAAAAGTTCTTCTTTTGGATTGAACTTATCGCCATTTAACATTTAGAGGCGTGACACTGCGCACTTTAAAACAAACAGCTCTTGATGTCCTTTCTCAAATTGCATTCTATCTCCATACAGAATTTTATGAAAATCGATTAAGCAGCTTAGTCGAGTGATCGTTTTTTTTTTTTTCTTTTTAGAGGCGTGGCACCACCCACTTAAAAACAAATGTCATATTATCGTTTCTTAGTGTTAACCCCATCACCGTACCGAATTTCAAAAAAATCGATGCAGCGGTTGAGCCGTGAGAGTATTTTTTTCTATTTAAGGGCATGGCACCGCCCACTTTTAAAAGGAGTAAATTCTGCTCTGCACTGCTCCTCCTCACAGCCTTTCCAAAAAAAAAAAAAAAATCAAGCGAACATGTTAAAATTAAAAGTCATAGAAATGGGAACTTAACAGATTTCGTTTGCCTATTTATTTAATGATTATGATACTTTGCTCCACTGTACCTAACCACCAAAAAGAAAGCACTTCATATTACGCCTTACAAAATATTAAGCAAATAAAATGTTAAACATTTATTTCAACTTTAATTTACGCTCATAATCTTGAAACAACCACCCTTGCGCTCACTCCACTCATGTGAAAAAAAGTTGGTGGTGGCAACAAACCTCAAGAAACGGCAACACTTTTTCATGCGGCATTACTTAAAGTGTTGCCATGGGAAACATTTGTATGCAAAAATTAAATTTAATTCAAAATGCTACGCTTTTATTTTTTTTTTTGGCACAACGTTGGAAATGAGTAAAAAAAGGGGAGCAAAAAGTGCAGATTATCTAAATTTCTGGTTTCAGCTGGCAAAAAGCAGTTTTTCTTTTGACAGACTTTTTAATTATTTACACTTTTAATTATTTGTTTTTATGCAGGAAAAAATAATATTGCCGGCTTTATGACGTTTTAATATTTGAAATAAAAATAAACTTTTTATATCCTGGATAAATGTAAAATTTTATCACACAATTTCTTAAGATTCGCTTCATTGCTTTACTTTAATGTCCCACAATAGATGCCTACTACGATTACATTTTTTATTTTTTTTTTTACTACTACTAAACTACTAATATTTTGTGTTCACATTTTATTTGTTTTCGTTGTGGCTGTGTTGCTGTAAGGATTTTTTTTTTTTTTTTCTTTTATTATCCTTCATAGACAAACAATACTGTACGCAACAGAAATATTAAAAAAAAGAGGAAGGTGAAAAGGAATATGTTGTCTCTCGAAGTTATGATCAATAAATATTTCCGTAACATTTTCTGCTGTTGTTTTCTTTGCCACTCACGTGCTGTGTCATAAATTTTATGATTTTCTTTTTATGAAAAGAATTGTTCCTTTTAGGTTACAAGTTTTCTTAAATTTCTATTTCTAGCATTTTATAAAATTTTCTCAGGAATGCGTAAGATCCTCTGCAAAGTGCAAATATACTTACTGTTCGGTTTTACTCCAAAATATATATGATTCACCCTTCATACTAAACTTCTGTTAATCTTAATTCATTTTACATATGGGCATTTCCATGGTGTCGAACGTGACCGTCGAACACATTTAAATTAAAAAAAAAGTCAAAACAAAACGAATTTTTATTTTGAAAATAGACGTAACTTATAGCTCTTAATTAGCCCTATAATTGAAGCTAAGTTTGATTTAAGGCAATTTTTCGTTATCAAGATAATTGGAAAAAACCAACTAGTTCGCACGGGACAAAAACAGAAGTGGTTTTCGTGGTCAACAATTCAAACGCCGATATCAAGGAAACTTGACGAAATATTTCAATGTCATTTCAGAATATTGTGTATTGATGTCGCTTAAAAATGGTTTTGATATTACCCAGAAATTATTTATACTTTTTGTAATTTAATTTTAACCTGGACGTGTCGTTTGTGACATTTTTTTTCTTTCCAACATACAAATTTTAAATTGAAAACCAGGATTTCCCTGTAAACTTTGCTTCACTTTATATTTTGAAGCTGACGTGGCATCACCAATTTTTCGAAAGGGTGTTATTTGTCCCGATCCATTTTACAGACATGTACCAAATCCCATTAGTGATGTTTTTTTTAGGGCCGTGGCATTCCCCATTTTCCCAGTTTTCATTATTTGTCCTGGCGGTAAATATTTTCAGAGATAAGATTAAGTGATTTTTGTGGGCGCGCTGTACCGTCATTTTTCCTAGAACACATTATTTGTATTGGTGCTTTTTACATATATACCAATTCTCATTCAAGTACTTTAAACAGTTTCAGAGTTATGGTGATTTAATTTTTTGGCTCACGATTTACTTTTCTGTCAAAATGCCTATATCTATGTTATTAAAAAACTGCCTTAACAACTAAAATAAAAAACCATCTAAAAAAAAAAAAATTAAAAAAAAAAAAAAATTTTTTTGTGTGAGATTTGAACCGAGAACCTGCGGTATGATTGATATGCGCATTAGCCATTAGACATCAGGACTGCCATTTTTATAATGAAGCTGACTGAAAATCTATTCGTTTTAAAATGACCTCCTACCAAACTATCAAACAAAACACAAAATTTTCCACCCTGTTCATTAAGATTTTATAATAAAAATTATCGGGTCGGAATTTTTACCCTGCTTTCTGTAAATTTGTTATATGATTTCTTACGGAAGTTAAATCATTAATTAATTAAATTAAATAATTATAAAAATCAATATGCTACTTCTCCTGGCTTTGCTCAAAAAAAAAAATGGATTGGGACTACATTACCGATTAGATAGGGACGTTTTTTCTTCATATTTCTCTATAGGTACTTAGCTCAAAACATCAAAAAATATAGATATCTAGTCTTAGTTTTAATCCAACGATATTTGAAAATATAACACAGCTTGTGTCAAATTTCACACAGTTTTGTTTTGATGGGTGATGTGACCGAAATCTAGAAGGTCAACATGTCCGATGTTATCATTTTGATTGCCAATTAGGTCCATGAAATCTCACACTAAAATAATTTTGTCATGCCTATCTTCTGAATGTGAAAATAAATGAAAATAGAAATTAATGACAACTGTGGTATAAGCTTAATATCAATTTATTAATATCCCGTCTCATGAGCTTTGAATGCCACATTATTCAGGGGTAATACGTATACATCAATAATGCAATATCCGTTTTGAGTTGAGCGCAGTAAATCAATGGCTGTGCCACAGCGTCTGTACGTTATTTGACAATTTAAATTAGAAATCCATTTTTGTTTTTTATGTTCTCGAAAAGTCCTTCCATTCAGTTTTCTTTACTTTCTTTGTTTTTTTATTTTCTGCATAATTTTCATTTTTTCATTCGCCATTAATCTGCGCAGTCAGGCGTAGGTGTTGAATTTCGAGCGCGCGTACCAACTTCCGTTTCTTTTGTTGTTTTTCCAGCTACTTCCGAACCAAAGATGCCGCTCGTAGCCCTCATTGTTTTGCTTATTCACATTCTTGTTATTGTTATTTAAGGATATTTTCCTTGCAGATTTACGTACGGCGTACAATATTCGTACATTTTCCCAATTTTGGGTGGGTTACTCTGTTGATTTTGTTATTTGTTTGTTTGTTTTTTGCTTCGATGTTGCAACAACAGCAGCAGCAACAGCATTAGCAACAAATCTAATAAATATTTAATTTCATTATTTTCACAGTGTAGTGAAGCAGCGAGAATAATTTTTTATAAATTTGCGTTCTCAAAGTGATTCGTGTGTTTTGTGCTGTATTCCTTTTTGTTTTACTTTTTTTTTAATATTGATTTATTAAATATTGTTTTATTAAAAAAATGTTGCAACATGTGAATTCAAATTAGATTTCGAAATTGCATACTTAAGAGCAACGCATGTACATAAATTAAGGTAGTATTGAATTTATATTTTTTAAAAGAGATAAGCCTGCATAATAAATATTAAAGAGTGAATGTTAAAGTAAAAGAAAATTTGAAATACGGAGTATTCGATACATCATCTGAACATAAACTGAAAAGAGTATTTTTGTAGTTTGTTAAAAAAAATTGCATTAAATTTGCTGCTAGTGAATTATTATACAGGGTGTATTGCACAAGGTTGCAAAGGTTCTGGCAGGTGATAGAGAAGGCTTAGACTAAGAAAAAATGGCATGAATGTTTAAATTGGTTTTCTGAATTGTTTCAGAAAGACAATTTTTTTGGGTCACTCTAGCATTTTAGGGAAAATTTTTTTCTTCAAAACTTTTAGTAGATATTGTATGAGCTTTTTAAGAGTGTATTTAGTTTGTAGGGCTTAAGAGGATTTTGCAAAGTTCTGGACCTTTAAATGTTGATATTTAATGGTTTTTTTTTGACTGGCTGGCATTTTAGTATGAAAATGGTCCTATTAACATACCCTTTTATACTATTTTTTGGAATACCCGTTAATTTTTCTTTAATTCAGTGGTACAATTGTCACACCAATTTTTTTAATTGAGGTCAGAAAAAATTAGTAAATAAATTTTAAATATCAACTTTAAAAGTTCAGAACTTCGTAAATTCCTTCAAAATCCAAGAATCCAAGAATTTTTTTTTTTTTTTCTAAAACAAGTCAGAAAACCACTTTAAGGCCTTTAACTCCTTTAGTGGTACATTTTGGACACTACCCCTTCAGGTGCAATTTTTTGTTGGTCTTGACCTCCTTTATCACCTTCCAGAAGCTTCGGAATCTTATGCGATGTACCCTGTATACCATTAGAAACGACAGCATAATTAAAACACAATTAAGCTCTACAAAATCTCTTCTAAAAGCCCTTAGACTTCATTGCTTAAATTGTTTAATTTTTCGTTGCTTAGTTTTACGCTTATTTCTTCCGCTATTCGCTTTAGCGATGCATTGAATATTAAATTTCAGGTTTGCTTTAAGTTTTCCTTAATAATAACAGTATTAAAAGTATTGCTTAACTTTTCTTAAAGTAGCTTTTATAATTTTAAGGCAGCCAAATCAAAAAAAAAAAAAGCAAAAATTTGCCTTTTTTTCATGAAATAGTTTCAAGGACTTTGTGAATCCATATTAAACAACCGCTGCTGCTGCTCCAATTTCAAATCCCAAGCGCATTTATACATTTAGTCATTTTTGCTCGTCACTCCCATTGCTGCAGTTTTTTTTTTTTTGATTTGTTCTTTCTGCTCTTCCACGCTTTGAGGTTTCACCCGCTCTGCCCTTTGGCCAAAACAAATACACTCATCAAAACAAACTTTCCAGCAGCTGATGCGCGCACCCACCAACGATGGAGTGCTGCTACTGTTGCTGCCATCGTTTTGCGCCCATATTGCAAATATTGTGTCATCGGACTGACTAAATGTCGTTTGCCAAAAGCAAATGTAATTTAAAAAAGTAATTAGTGCTCAAATAGTACTTCCACTTTGTGTAGGTGTCCCCTAACATTACACTGAAATAATTCTTTAGAAATTTTTGATTTTCGTGTAAAATATATTTTTTCAAGTCTAAGACATATACATAGTCTAAGATCCGGCAGTAAAAAAATGTATCGATCGAGTTTTTAGTTAAAATCTAATTTTTACATATATTTAGGAATGGGGGAATATATTTTTGCTGGGTTACCTCTCGAAATATGGCCGCAAGTATTATCAAATTGATATAATTTATGAACCGTGAGTCTCACGGAGAAAAGTGTCAAAATCTTTTTTATGAAGAGTCATGTGATCTACATCTAATTTTCATTAAATGTTAAATAAAATTTACCGTTTAAGAATTATTTATTAAAAACCGATTTTTTTTTACGCAATAAACAATAAACGTAAAAAAATCGGTTTTTAATAAATAACTCCTAAACGGTAAATTTTTTTTTACATATAATAAAAATTACTTGTAGAGCATATGACTCTTCATAAAAAAGATCTGGGCACTTTTTCTCGTGCGACTCACGGTTCATAAGTTATCGCAATTTGATAATACTTGCGGCCACATTTTGATAGGCAACCCGCCAAAAATATTTTCCCCCATTCATAAATATATGTAAAAACTAGATTTTAACTAAAAACTCGATCGATACGTTTTTGTACTGCCGGATCTCGTACTAATACAAGAATTTAATTTTTGAATTTTTTCGCATATTTTAACGTTCCGAATACAACAACAAATCAAATAGAAACAAGAATTGTCATTCGAACCCAAGCCTCTGGCGCAAAATATACTGAATCGATTTTGATAATTTTCTTTTTATATATGTAAGGTAAACCCGAGAGATATGGCGCCCCCAGGCGATATGGCACCCTTTTCAATTTTAATACTTCCAGACTTCGTAGCATTCAAATAGCGACAAAATTTAGTTCAGTTGCGCAAAAGACTTCGTGGTGAATAGGTCGCTTAGCTGTCGTTGGCTTAATTACTTCTGTGGGGGATTTAACAAAAAAAAAAAAAAAAAATTCGGAATGTAAACAGCTGACTTTGTTTTGTGTATAGTATTTTCCGAGGCGGCACTTGCTATTTTTATTCGGTACCCAATTACTAAGGGTGATATTAATCGGGTGCCATTTATCCATTTGCATGTTATAAGATATTTGAGAATACAAATATGAAGCCCCTGAACGTACAGTCACTCCAAAGTTGCAGAAATTTAATCCTTCCTTTTATCCCCTCTTTGGAGAAGGAAATCCAAAGATCACGAAAGTCATGGAAAGAGGAGTCCACGAGAGTACAAACATACGTACATATGACCCTCAATGATTCCTTTATCATTTTGAAATGATTATTTTGTGGCTTCTCTAATATTTTAGAAGACCCTGTGGAAACTTTGAATATAAGTGATGTCACGCCAGAAAAGGTGTTATGTAAAATCTTGCCTGTACCAACGACTTCGATGGGTGCGTAAGATATGGAGAAGACTATTCACAAATTACTGAACCAGATAATTTGATCCAATGCGTAATGTGCCGTACTTGGACACATGAAACATGTACACTTTATACGATAACATGAAACAATTTTGGCAACAAAAACTTAAAAGCCATTAGGGTGCAAAATCACCCACAGTCTTGTGTGATTTGGCACTTTGTAGCATTTTCCAAAATTGAAATTAGAACATACTTACAATAAATTTTGTTTAAGTTAAAGTCCTAATTTTTCTTTTAAATTAATTAAAGAATAGTGCCTTTAAAAATTTATTTTAGTTCTAGTTTTACAGCAGTTTAACAAAAAAGGTGCCATGCCTCCCGGCCATACCCTAATTTATGCTTAAGAGTAACCTGACGTTCTTATTTTTTTGATTTTTTAAGAGTAAATATAATTTGTTTGTAGGGTTTAGTTTGCGCAAAAGAAATTTTCACACAAGCTCAAAAATTTTTGATCGATGCTGTTAAGGTTTTTTCTCATTGTGTGGACAAACTCTCAAGTGTTTTATTTTTACTCCTAAGATGTTAAAAAAGTGATTTAATTTCAAATTTTATATGGAGATTGATCATTAAATAATATATGACTCACTGGGTTTCCGAAAGTAGAAAATACTAAGTAAATACTTAATAATATGCATTCGAAATTGTGACTTGTGTGTGTGTTCGTTCCACTTTACCTCCGTCTACTCAACATAAATAAAAGATTTTATTAATTTGTTCAATTCTCCAAGTGTGTGACCTATGACTCACGGCTGTTTTATCAATGCCTTCCTCTTGTACAAATACTTTACACACAGAGATTACCAGCTGTTGGCAACGCTGTAGAAACTCACCACAGTGCACAACCAAGTAAACATCAGGTGCGACAGTGCTACAGCTGCTGCTGCTGCTGCTGCATGTCTCCAGGTTACTAGGTGACCCAGAATTAAAAGTGCAAATATCGTAGTTTAAGCAAAAACGACAAAAAGAAAAAAAAAGTAGTAGCAATAGTAAAACCCCAACCCTATTTAAAAATGTAAGGTTGACTACAGCGGTCGTTAGTGTTGTTGCTGCTGCTTTTGCTTCTGCAATCTGTTGTTGGCTGATGGTAATAAACTCACCGTTGAAAGCGACTACGATGACGACATATAAATTTCATACAAATCCTTACTTTGCCGAGTCCTAGACCAAGTTTTTCTCGGTTGTGTTTAAAATGGAGTTAAATAAAAATGTAGTAGATATGTTGTGGCAACACTTGCCTTGCCGCTTGTTGGCGGGCTGGCTTGTTTTGCCATGACGGTGGTGGTGTGTGGTGGCCCATTTGTACGATGTTGTTGGCTCATACAAATTCATTCATGCTTGAAGGTTGTTCATTCGCTTCTCTATAATATAATGTTTTTTTATGTGGCTGCACACCTACATAGCCATACATGCATATTTTTATTTCAATTGGGGGATTTCCCTAGTGGGGATATGACTCCCTATAGACCTTAAAAACACTAGTTTGTTTCCTTCGCATAGTACGTAATCGAGAACGTTTGTACTTACATAGGTACATATATATACGCGTACACATTCGCACTTGCAATTGTGTTCACGCATAAAATACATTTTCATTTACTACTGGATGGAACTCAGAATTCGTAGTTGTGGGAATTGCGAATATAAAAATGTATTTTGTTTTATTTTTCCATTTCTTGGTTTTCATTTCAACACAAATGTTTTAGTTTTGTTTTCATTCTGTGTAATTTTTCTCATTTTGACCCTTTTTATTTATTTTTTTACAAAATTAATGATCCGCATAGGAGCACAAGTGTTCTTTTTGTTTATCTTTACAAGTGTTTTCTTGGGCAATAGATCTGAGGCAGGTTTGTTATTTGTTTCTTAAATTTTAATTTAAAGCCATTTCATTCAAAAATACTATTGATGAAAGTAACCCAATGTGAAATACTACATAAACATTCTCAATTAACTAGTCCAACATTGCCATCTACTTGTCCTTAGTAGATCAGCCTATGACTTTTAAGGCAAAGAAACCTGAGTTCGAATCCCAAGACCACAAGACGATATAATACGGTTGAACAATCGAATGTGTAACATGATAGGCTTTCTTCAAACAACTTCTTGTAGAACTACGAGTATATCTGGGGCATTGTCAAAAATTTCTGCAACGAGTGTTCAGAAAAATTTCATCTTTATATGTTCGTCTAGGGGAAAGGGAACTTATCTTCACTGATAAAATTTATTCAAGGTCAATTTTACTAATTTTCAGTTTATTGTGGAATTTTAAGGTCGATTATAAAATTCCAAATATCAATCAAAGCAGTCTTATGTGAAGCCTCTTCCTCTTTGAAGAAAAAATTTACAGACTTTGAACTTAGACATCTACAAACTTCATCTTACGATTTCTAAACGCCGTAATTCAGTCTTTTGATTTTGTGAAGATAAGGTTTTTTTTTATAAAGTTATTCAAAAAAAAAAAATTTCATACCAAAATACAATAATAATATGAAATAATAATGCAATATTCCAACGGAAAACGGAAGCGCATTGAAATGACTTCAGTTTCGGTTCTAGTTAAGCAAGAAGCTGCATGTCCTAGCGGAGATGCACATCTTCAGATGCGCATGAAATACGCTTGAAATGCATATGAAATTCGCTTTCGTGGAAGTTTTTGGAAAGTCCCATTTCACAGAAATTACATTTTTTCTATACCTTTTGGTAAATTTATTAACTTTTTTTTATAAGCAATAAAAAAAAAAATAGAATTTGAAAAATTTTATTTGCTACCAGAGATGTGCTTCTATTGCGCTCTTTTTGGAAGCAGCTTCATTTCATCCCGTTGGGATCAAATTCTGTTTAAACAACGTTTGCTTAATTTACAAATTTTATACCTCTTCACCATATTGGTCAATTGTGTAGCGGTCTAACGAATTGGTAATTGTAAGTAAAAATAAAATGTTTCTATCTACGGACGCTCGTAGGTTCGAATCCTCCTATGGTCGTTTCTTTTTTTAACTGAAATTGCAATAATAATTTATTTGTATAAATTTTATACGAATAAAGCATAAACGGTTTGTATACCAATTTGTAGTATAGATTTTATACCAAGCATGGTGTGTATTCATTCCAATTTGGTTTAAATTTTACACCCAAACTATTTGCTGTGTACGTTTGATAATTTGGAGAAACCTTTCGTTTATTTCAGGATTTTGGGTCAATTTTTTTCTCTTAAAATTAAAAAAATTTATAAAATGTTAAGAACTTAAAAAAAAAATATATCTACGGAGATTAGATTTGAACCCATGCGTTTTGAGCAGCAGTGCAACGTCAGAATCATGCGGCCACTGATATATGATATCCCTGAAAATAATACATTTTTGTCAGTTTTGTTTTGTCACTGGACTTTGTGATTCGTAATAACTCTTTTGCTTTTTAGTTGCCTATATACTACTTGATATTTGCTGTAAGGCTCAGCAATTTACACTCGGTTATTGCATCTAGGTTTCAAGTTTAAAAATTTCAAAAACTAAAAAATAAGTATTTTCTTAAATTGTAAGTTTTTAAGATTTTTTGCAGTATTAGTTTGTTTTGTAGCGCGTAAAAAAAAATACGTTGCCAAAACATAAAAGTTCTAGAGCGAAAAAACATTATAGACCAATAATGTCGGCTTCACTTTTGCGATCCATTCAACCGCAACCATTTAATATCACAGAGCAGCCATTTTAAACGCCTTTCGTGCTTCATTTATTTTTAACACCAGCTCTATTGCCTGCATCATTTTGTAGCATACTTTTTGGTGAAAATTAAAAACAAAGGCTCTTCTTTTTAGTGCATTTTGTTCTCACTTTTATTGCTTTTGGGCGCGTATCACAAAGTTTTTGGGGTTTTTAGTTTTTATAGCATGCTTTACGGTAGCTACACACATACCACGATTGCAATTTTTGTGTTAATAACTAAATTTATAGCACGCAATATTTTAGTCTTTAGGTGAAACTTTTTCAAACCAAACGTTTTTATGTTTGGAAAGTTTCCATTAGCAACACTGTTAAAAAAAATAGTTGTTCAAATTGGGAGTAGTTAAAGTGGCTTAACTCATGACGATTAGCTATCCAATATTCTGGTCGATTTTTCAAAGGAAAGGCGACATTGAAAGCCCTATTTTAGTGTTTATAAATCAAATTTTTTTTTTTTTAATTTAATTCTATTTTAAGAACTTTTTTGTGCCAACATAAATATCTCTGCACTTGTCCTTATCATCCCTCTACTGTTGACAGCCATTTCGGAAATAAAACGGAAAACTTTTAAACGCTTTGATATACTCATACTACTTTCAAAAGCGCTGAAAAACGGCAACAGCTTTTTGTTCTGCTGTCACTTCCTCTTGTGCAATTATCCTTAAATGCTTTTGTTTTGTGTTTTTCTTTTCTTTTTTCGTTCTATTTCATTCATTATGCTTGCATTTCTAACCACAATTTATTTTTTCTATTTAATCTCTTTCTAGACTGGCGTAGCACTGACGGTGACCATCACGATCGTGTCCAACGTCAGTTGTCCGTTTCATCCGATAGCAAACTACTGGACGAGGACATCAGGGAAGAAGCACGAGTCATTTTGCGACCTAAGAAGCCACCCAGACCCAAATCTGAAGTGTTCCTTAACAAACAGGACCCGCATCCGAGACGAAAACGTTTTAGTGCATTTGGGGTAAGTTGTGTGAAATGGGTAGTGAATGGAGCAAAACTTTTGAAAAAAAAAATTAAAAAATAAAAATAAGTGAATTAATAAAGGCTACTTACTATTCTTTATTAAGGCACAAATTTTTCCTATTTTTTTATTAAGCAAAACTATTCCACTTGCTGTCCGCTTTGTTTGCATGTTTCTACCTTACGTCGTTGGGTTAGATTTAAGTGTGTTAGAGTGCTGACGGACTAGGAGATTTTGTCCGGAATGTCGATATAAAATGGGAAAAATAATTAGCAAGGATTTCTTGAGAATTTTTTCTTTTTCCTTTTTTCCTATTCTGAATAAAAAAAAATTGAGAAAATTTCTTCCTTTTCACTTATTTTTCCTATTCCAAACGAACATTGAAAATTTGAAAAAAGTTTTTGCGTGAAAAGTAGGCATCACCAACTGGAAAAGAGGAAGAATTTTTTTAAATTAATTTGTGTGTAAAAAAAATTTTAATGAAGTATTTTAGTATTCTTTTCAAAGTGAACTCGTTATTTCTTGACATTCCAAATAAAAGAATCATAGTGAGTTTCGGTGTCGAACGTTTGTATCTACAAAAGTTTGTATCTAATTTTTACGAAATTACAACACAACAGCTCAAACATATAACCTGCAACAATATTTAACTTTTAGGTCAGAGAGTAAGACGCCCACCTTAGAAGTAGAAGGGTATGCTATAGAAAAGTAACGAAGTCTATGTTGTTTCCTTTTTATTTTGCTTCGTTTGCATGAATGATCAACAAAGCTTCAAGGATATTTTATCTAGATGCAATATAAAAACAGGATAATAGAACTGAAAAACAAATCAAAAGCTATCGTCTTTTCTGATATGCTAGCAAAATTTATCAACCTTGCACTTTTGAAAACATTTTACTAGAGCTGAATTGGGCCAGAAAAACATTGTAATCTTTTCTTATTCAGTTCCGTTATATCTCAAGAACAATACATCAGGGGTATATGCAGATGAAATAACTTTAAACTGACGAAAAAAATTTTAAAATCTGTCGAGGGTTCCCACCTTATACCTTGTTTTTGCAAAAGAACCATTATTCTTTCCAAAAAAAAAAATATTTTTAAGCTATAGTTTTAACTTAATAATGAAGCCTGATTTATGTATTTCCTTTACGATTGGTCGAAAAAACGCCGACTTTTTTTTTTGCAAGTTTTCGAACAAATTTATGCCCAAAAATCATTATATAAAAGATTCCTGATGTGCAGTGGCTTCTCTTTAAATCTTTTCAAGCTCAATGTGCAAAACATACAAGAACAGCGGCAACTCTAACGCGTTCATAAAGTCTTGCAAATTCTTCCTTATTATTATCGGTTGCTCTTGTTGCTGCTGCCCTTCTACAATAGTACATCTTGAATGTGATGCTATAGACTTAATTTCTATACATTTTTAATTAAGTTTTTTTATCGAAAAACAAATATTTTTTATATTTAAACTTTCCTCAGAAGTGTCAAAATGATACAATTCACTTTTTCGAAATTCTCTCACCCTGTTTTGAAGGGAAAGAAGGCTTTATTTGGTAACTCAAAACTGGAGTATTTTTTTCTCGAAAAAAATGATAGGAATATAAATACTTTCTATTATTTGAATCGGCAAATGTTAAAAAGGCGGAAGTCAATAAAGGGTAAAAGTAATGCCATAATATTAAATAGCCGTCATTTCGTTAGAAATTAATATCGGTGAAATAATCTATTGTTATGGCACATAATTTGTATGACATTACTTTTGCCTTTATTGACTTCCGCTCTTTTAAATTTGCAAATTTATTTATAAAGCGACATAATTCGACAGTTCAACAATGTTCTATCAAATAAATTGTTTGACGGAAACATACTCTTTCCTCATTACATGCCTTACTATTTTTTACCACTCATAAATTTCTTCATCTACCTTATATGTATAATATCTGATTGACCTTCTTTCCTTATTCACTTATTTTCTGGAATTATTAATTCGTCGTTTTATATGAAAAAAAAAAAAATCCATAAAAAAACACCGGATTTTTGTCGTCATACTAAGTCTGGCAGCACTATTTTGCAACCACCACTGTACAAAAGAGAATGCAAAAACAGAAAAAAGCATTGCATACTTTTTATTGCTGCAAAAATTTGTTGGCATTTGCTTCTACAGTTCGCATTATGTTATTGAAAAAAATTAACTTAAACGGCTTGTCTTGCAGTGTTACTTCGTGAAAATAATATATATCTCTTTGAATTTTGTCTTGATGGGACCCTTTACTCTATATGGGGTTTTGAGGTCCCGATAGTTGCATACATAAAAGTATTTTAAGTAATAAGTTGGAAAAGAAATATTTATAAGATTGATTATTATATTGTTATTATTTTATATACATATTATATTATTGTAAACTTAAATATTTTAAATTAGTTTATAAAATTGATTAAGGAGTTGTTTATTTTATACGAACTTTTTTGTATTTTAATTATTTAAAAATATTCCTGAAGTAAAATTTAAAAAAAAAAAAAAATTATATACTCTTTTTTTTCATAGGGTGATTCACCATTCGGTAAATCAGATGCATACATTAAATTGGAACCACTGGGTGAAGGATCGTATGCGACTGTTTACAAGGGTTTTAGCAAGTAGGTATATCACTTAATTATTTTTTAATTCTCATGCTATGAACATCCTGTTGCTGTGAAACTTTACAAAAGCAATTGACGCTGTTGTTTTTGGTTTGTTTTCAATAAAAACATAAATCGAATTACATGAAATATTTGCTGTTAACATGACATTTAATTGGTTCTGTTTGTAACAGCTAATTAAATTATACCTCCTGCTCCTCCTCCTCTTCGACCCATACTTTGGAAAATGTTACTTCAACTTCATGCACAAATGTACGACTTCAAAGTGAGTTTGGCGTTGTATTTCATGCTCATTTATCAGGGCTGGAATCTGGTAATTTAACGAAATATACAACGCACTCAATCAAAATTTACGCATGAAGTGTTTACTCACACGTCGTTGATGGAATGACTATATTCAAATAGTAGTTTTCATAGAGAAAAATTATCCTTCGAGTTGTTGAAATATTTGTAAAGGAGTTAAAAGAATTTAGTTTTACTATGTAATTATTGTATAGTCTTTAATTTGTTGTTTTTAGAAATCTGAAAGTAGGCTAAATAGCTATAGTGCAGTAATTTGAAGCTAGTTACCAACATCAATAGTATGGGTTTAACTAAATCCTTGCGCGCTCAAGACAAAATGTAGAAAGAAAAAAAAAATCTGGAAAAATTGGAAAACTTTGTAATGAAAACGAGCGTGTGTATGTGGTAAATTGCAAAACTACATCCATGATGATGATTAACTTTGGTAAATACGCAAAAACGTCAACACGTATTCGTAACATTAACGATATCTAGGAACAAACTACATGAAGTGAAAAAACAAAAATGATAGCATGAAACTAGGTCACTGACATCGACATAGATAGCAGCAATGGAAGCTGAACAACACGGTCCTAAACTAAAAATTACAAAAAAAAAAATCATGTATGCTGACATAGTTTCTGGTAACGAGATGCGCGAAATATATCCTTTTAAGTTGACAACGATGGATGATACTGATGATAACGTACGTTCAAGCATAACTTGAGAGTTTTTTTTTTGGCATTTTATGAAAAATGAATTTTTTGCGGAAAACATGAATTAAAAAAAAAAAAGAAACAATATTGCTTAAAAAACCTTAACCAACGTTTCCAAAACGTGACTGTTTTATACAGGGTGCAAATGATAAGGTTCCGATCAAAGTCAAAAAATAGAAAAAAATTTAAAAAATCAACTTTAAAGATTCAGAATCTTCCGAAATTATCGAAAAGTTTTCGTGTGGAAAAATGTGTAGTTTGGTGGATTACAAAAAAAGGGATATGCAGCATTGTTAAACACTTTAGAAAAGATAATAATGTCAAAAACATGAATCAATAGCTCAGTAGCTACATAAGTATGAAAGAAAGAACCTATAAAAGGATACTTGAAAAAAGTTGAATTTTTGATTATTTAATTGAATAAAGAAAAAAAAAACAATCCAATTTATAAAAAAAAAAAATAAAAATACCGAACAAAGTTGCATTGAAGCAGAAAACTATAGTGAGTGCGGAACTAAAGTGAAAGATGATTGCGTTGTTGAAAACCATTCAATGGCTGGATGATGACGATGGTGATGATGCTTCCTTACTGTGAAACTTCGCTGTTGGAGAAACAAATCTGTGTGCGCTGTGCAAAACGAACGTTGAATGCAATCATTTGTTAAATTTATACAATTGTTAAAAACAAATTGTTTTATTTTGAGTAGCAGAATGGCAGAACGCTGAAATAATCATTGTTTGGCAGCACTGTCTGCGAACGGAAACGGAACAATGAATGATTTCAGTTGATAAATAATGAGAGAAAACTGTAGATTTTAAAAAAATGAAAATCAAAGAAAACAGGAGTTACAAAAAAAGCACAAAAATCAAAGTGACCCAAAAAAAAATTAGGCCCCGTTAAATCAACAAAAAAAAGGACTTTGCCAAATTAAAAATCTCGAGAGAAAAATTTAAATCAAGGCAAATGGGAAAAAAAGGACAACATTTGCACTGCTGCTGTTGTGGTGGTGACTTAAGTTGTCCCCAGGGTGCAATTTAAAATTAATGAAAAGTAATTGCAAACAAAATTAAAATAAAGCGAAATATCTTTAATTCAAATGTATGTAGGTATGCGGAAACGAGATTTAGATACTACCAAACAAGATTTTAGTTATCTAAGTATTTACACATTCAGTATGCAGGCCAGTTTCGAAATCCCTGTGATTTCAATTACTTTTCATTTAAGAGGATTTTTGATGAAAACGGTTACTTTTTCGTAAATACAAATCAGTATTATTTGCATAACCTGTAATTCTCCATAAAAAAGAATCCGATACTTTTTATCGTGTGACTCGCCGTATTCATCAAAAAGTCTCCTAAATGAAAAGTAATTGAAATCACACGGATTACAGAACAGTCCTGATTAATACGCATGACAAAAACTTGTGACCCTTTTTTTACTTTACTAGAAATGTAGCACGACCTTGATTCATATATCATTAGAAAGGTTTTTTTATGATATTTTTTACAAAGTTAAGATTACACAGTGCAATATTTTTCAAGTCATTGACGGTGAACTAAAATCCGTTATAAGGCGTCGAAAGTACTCGCCGAAATAAGTAATTCTGCCAGAGCGTTTTGCAAAGTTGACTCATATAAGGATTTTATGGTCTTTTTTGCGATTTTAAAGCACTAGATGAATTTTTTTGGTTAAGTTTGTTCGGCATTTTTCTTCTTCTATACAATAGCTACAAAAATCGAAAAATCGCTCAAAATCCAATTTGAGGCAAAAAGTTGCAATTTTCAGCATTATAATTATAATTATCCAGCTGAAAATTGCAACTTTGAGCGACTTTGAGGATTTTGAGCTATTTTTCGATTTTTTCATATGGCTATATCTCGGTAACGAGCCGAGATATTGTTTTGATGACTTCAGCAATGTTGTAGCTATTGTATAGAAGAAGAAAAATGCTGAACAAACTTAACCGAAAAAAATTCATCTAGTGCCTTAAAATCACAAAAATGACCATGAAATCCCTATACGTGTCAACTTTGCAAAACGCTCTGGCAGAATTACTTATTTCGGCGAGTACTTTCGACGCCTTATAACGGGTTTTAGTTCACTTTTCATGTGTCGCACTGTGTTATTTGAATATTTTGCGTTTAGGGCAGGTAAAATCAAATATAAATTCTTCAATGTCAACAACAACAATTTACGCGGTCACTTAGAGCTGTAAAATAGGATGAAGAACAAAGAGAAATACAAAAAGCAAAGCAATGACTTAATTTTTTTTTTTTTTTTTTTTGTTTGTTTACGTTTCGCTTTACATTGAACCAGGGATGTTTAATGAGCTTATTTTTTTTTGTACCAATTAGCAAAAGTACTAAGTGCTCAGAAGATATCAAAATTATCTAATTTAATTTTTGGTCGAAGTTTGATCACTGGATGCGTATATGGAGAAAAAAAATAGTTCATACTAATCTATTTCAAGTAAATTTTACTAGAATACAGCGACAACTATTCAATACAATAAATTTTACCTCACTGTTTTAGTAAATTAACAATTTTCGAATAATCTTACAGTTTTTTAGTTATTTTAAATAAGTGAAGTTAAAATGGTTTCATATTTTTTTTTTATATTTACCTCACTGTAAAGTTCAAACAAAAACAAAACAGAAACGAACTTACCATATTAAGATTCGAACCGTGGGCCGTCCGTGTGAAAGATAGATACAAATTATTTTTACTTGCAATTACAAGCTAGACCCCTCTACACCACTGACTCATATGATGAAGAGGTATATAAAGTTTGTATATTAAGCAAATGTCTGTCCAAACCTAAATATTTTTGCTATAATTATAGAGTCATGAACATGATATAAGTCCTCCTCCCTCATAATTACGTTAATATAGGTAGTCTATTGATCTGTTCTCGTTTAATCACACTATATGCGAAACTTTTCCTTATTATACAAAGCTACGTTGGCAGAAATAAATGCATTACTTAAACTCAACTGATTCTTGAACCTCAATAAAAAAATAAAAAAATTCTACCACAATATCTTCTCTTTCTTTATGAATCTGCTGCTGACACTTGCTCGTCCTGACATTGCCAACTATTGTTTGCAGTGTAATATCAATCATAAGAATACAACAACAATGAAAGATAACAACAACAAACACAATGTAATGTTGATACCAAATTTTGACGTTGACATAACACATGTCATTTGTCAAGTCAACTTATTTATGTATTAAACTTAAGGCAAAATTAGAGAACTTTTTGAAAAAGAAATCCAGTAGTGTGTAAGTGCTTTAAAAAACCGTCACCAAAACTAAAAAGAAAGCTCCCAACACCCAAGCGGCCATTAATGACAGCTTCAAAGTGCTTTTTGTATAAATATACACAAACCTATACATTTATATATAGAAAGCCAACTAAAGCCTTTCTCACACACAACACACTGATTCGTGGAATATACCCTTATCAAACAGGATACCAACTTTTGTGGCATTTTTTTGCAAAGACTAAATCAGCTTTTATTTCCGAAATATTTTTGGGGTATTAAAAAAGGATATTTTTTAAAAGAATCATTCATTTTATGATAAATTTCAATAAGAAAAGTGTTTGTGACTTGTTTCTCTATAGGGTAAATGCATTTTATTTCCTTAAATTTTAGTAACTTTACAAAACACTTTTACTTATTGTTTGTGACTTGTAGCAAGCCCCTCGTTTTACAGACGGAATTTGTTACATTTACCCTAAAGTTCAACTAAAAACTCTCTCCATCCATGTTCCAAACAACCAACTGACTAACTGCCAGCGGCAATGATTGCTGCATTGGGAAGCAGCAGCAGCAACAGCCGCCTTCACTGAACAGCCGTGATTGATTGCGCCTTCAGCTGACAGTAATGATGATGATTACGTTGTCGACAGCGGCAGCAGTAGTAGGGAGGGGGGTCAGCAAGGGTAGATAAAATCACAGCATTTTTTGGTTTTTTAGGCAGAAAATTGAGGTTACAAAATACATTTTTTTTTTTCGTCCTGTGGGACAAAACTAAAGCTTAAAACAGATACTAAAAAATTTACATTGGTAAAGTGATTTCAAGCATTTTGTCAATTTAGCTCGTAATGATAGAAATGCGATAGAGTTAATTATTATTATTTTGACCTGTTATCTGATTAAAAAAAATAAAAAAATAGTTTTAATTCAAGTCTATATTGTTTAAAATAAAAAAACAGATTAAATAAAAATCTGAAAAAGAAATTACTATACTATGAAATTATTCGAACATTCGGAATTGACTAAAACTGTAAGGTAAAATTTACTTTATTGGGGAGTTGTCACAATTCTGACTCGAAATTCTAGAAAATTTTCTAGAAATAAAGTAGTACGAACTATTTTTCCCTTCGTGCAGGAATATCGATCATTGATCTATGTTTTTGGATAACTTCACGGTAAAATTGAGCACACTACTAAAGTGTGTGATTAAATAATTTGTTTTCAGATTCTTGCTCCTAAATCTATAATGAAAAATTCAATTTAGATATTTTCAAATTAACCCACCAAATCACCGACAAGTCTTTAATATAAAAATTGAAGAATTGAAATTGTAAGTGCTCATTTTGTGGTAACAATAAAGCAACTTTCGCCTTCCACCACCATCAAAATGTCATACTTTTTTCAAACAACATAAATGACTACGACGATGGCAATATTCAAAAAAGCAGAAAACGAAAACGAGAAAAAAAAATAAGGCAATTTCAAACCAAAAGCATCCCGAAATGGGCCTAAAATGTGGTATTAATAAAATGTTGCATTAATTCGTGCCGCAAAAAACACTTTACGGAAAAGAAGAAGACACATTCATGTTGGGAGCGTAAAGATTTTTATGAGGCAAAGTGCGAGTATTTTATAGCAAGTACAAGAATATGTACAAAGAAATATTTCTTACATAACGTGGTGACACTTTCACGCCTGGTGGCGCTACACACTCACACTCAGACATATATTTTACTACAGAAGCAAAAAGGAAGAATAATGTATAAAATGAAACTGTAGAGGAAAAATTTTTCTTAAAAGCAGCAAACAAAATGAAACATTTTTATGTGAATAACATAGTAAAGATTGTCTGGAGAGGAAGAAGCTAAAATTAGGATACTAAAGTATCGTCAACGCGTCGCTCGTACAACAACACCAAACAAATTAAGTGGTGTCAAGCGGTAAGTTCTTCTTGGATGTTGTGTATGGAGGATATGAAATTCCGTTGGAAAAGCAGTTGAAGTGTCAAATTAGGTTAAATTATATGACACCTATGGTTACTTTTGTCTGCTGTAGGTGCTATATACATACGTCCAAGAGGTAGTTGGTGTGGCTATGGAAGCACAAGTATGCGAAAGTATGCAGCAGACTTGAAACAAAGTCAAAGAAAATGAGTATTTACTTTATTATGAAGGTCATAAAATGTTGCCTATGAAATGAGAATTTTTGTGACGTTCATAAATAAAATTATAAGAATTTATGTACAAATGTATGTCACTCTGTTTGAGTAGTAGACATGAGCAATTTTGAATAAAAGTCATATTAAAAAATTTTATCAAAATATTAAAATTTAAATATTTAATATATTATTAAGCTGTGCAAAACAAAAATAAAGATTTTACGTTTATTTTTATTACAATAATGTGTATCCTCCTTCTGGATTTATTTAAACCAGCTAATGTGTGCATTTTGAGCATTTTTCGTCAAAATTCGCTAAGTACGTAGGTTGCCTTTTATATTTCGGGATTGGGCAACCCTAGTGTTGCAATCTGCCAATTGCCAGCTCTATCGTAAAGTTTGACATTTTTGAGGTTATACGTACTCAGAACATTTTGACATACGAGCGCTATTTGTGTTGTTAACAGTAACTTAAAAGATTCATCTCGCCCAAAAATGGAATTAAAACAAAAATTTTCGTGCGATTATTTTTTACAACTTTCGACGTGGATTAACTTAACAACAGTGCATCGATGAACTTAATTCAATTGTTGGCGATGAAGCTACATCAAGGACCAGTGTTTATCGATGGTATGGTAAATTCAACCGAGGTCGTAGTTCACTCCAAGACGAATTTCGTGAAGATCGTCCAAAATCAGTTGTTGTTCCGGAAACCATTGATGCTGTGCGCCAACTGATATTGCAAGATCGTCATGTGACCTATCGTGAGACTGAGACAAACTTAGGCATTAGTAGGACCAGCATACATTCAATATTGCATGAACACCTGGCCGTAAAAAAGGTTTGTTCTCGTTGGAAACCCCATAATTTAGCCATATTTTAAATTATCAATGGAAAAATTGATTTTCTTAACTCACTGTAAACAAAACAAATAGCACTTGTACATCAAAACGTTGTGAGTACGTTAATGCTAAAAAATGTCAAACTTTATTATGGTGTTGCCAGATTTTAGTTATTGACATTAGTTTTGCCCAGTCCCGAAATATAAAAGGCAACCTTCGTATTAACAAGTTCTGGCAAAAAACAACTTTTACGGCGACGAGACCATATCAAAGTACTATACTATCGTACTACTTATTGGACATTTATTTCATTTAGAATATGTATTTTGTCATAAAACTACATTACACACCTATTCGTCTTAGAGCTTCTTAATAAGGTTTATAATTTTCTACAAATAATACAGATCTAATTTTACTGCAATAAAATACACTTTTTACATTAGGTTTCATTTTTCCCAAAAAAAAATTTAAAAAGGCAATTTTATTAATTGTTTTATACTTAAAACCAAACAATTTCTTAAAATTATTGTACCAAAAACTAAATAAATAGTACTGAACTCTAAATAACTTATTATGTTGATTTTGTCTTGCGAACTTTATTTCGTCTTACCGCAATGCCTGGGTTCAAATCCCAGTAACAAAAAATTAAAAATTTTGTATAAATTTTAATTTAACTAACATCTTTTTTAAATACTGTACTTTATTTTCAGTTTAACACATCAGCGAGTAGCATTAAAAGAAATTAGACTGCAAGAAGAGGAAGGTGCCCCATTTACGGCAATACGTGAGGCATCGCTATTAAAAGAACTGAAACACTCAAATATTGTAACACTGCACGACATTGTACATACACGTGAAACGCTGACATTTGTCTTTGAATATGTGGTGAGTATGAAAATTAAATATTTTCAAATTACAGTAAAAGTTTAAAACTTTAATTTTTTTCTTTTTCTACAACTCGCACACAGAATACCGATTTATCACAGTATATGGAAAAACATCCAGGCGGTCTGGATCATCGTAATGTACGCCTATTTCTATTTCAATTACTGCGTGGCCTATCCTACTGCCATAAACGACGTGTACTGCATCGTGATGTTAAGCCACAAAATTTGCTCATTAGCGATATTGGTGAATTAAAATTGGCCGATTTTGGGCTGGCACGCGCAAAAAGTGTGCCAAGTCATACGTATTCACATGAAGTTGTTACGTTATGGTACCGTCCACCAGGTGAGTGCATATGATCGGAAAGAAAGAGTTTGAAAATTAATGAAATTTGTCATTTAACTAAATGAAAGTTTGTTAGGCCACTAAACCAAATGAATATGTAGTATTTTAAGTTTCATTCTATGCTTTTAGATTTATAGTTAATGCAATCTGTTAGCAAATAGTACAAACTTGACTTTGTGTTTCAATTAAATTGAAAACAGACGAGAGATTCAATTGATAGGTGTTTTCTAGACAGCTGCAGTTGCTTCCTGTCACATTATCTAATTAAGCAAACAAACAAATGTAAAGACGTCTGTAGCAACAGTTTTAAGTTTATTTTGCTTGTTTAATTAATTGTGTTTTCACACTCATCCCACCTACATTTTGTGAATTCAATTATAAATCTCATGTTTCAAAACAACACTCGAATGCACTTTTATGTTGGATGCTTCTGTATCATGATAATTACATATCAATAATTACTCCTGCATTGTGTATGAACTAAGAAAGTATTTATTTATTTATGTAAATTATATTGGTTTTGACACATGAATGAATTATCCACAATCTAAATATGATTGTCATCAATATAGGAATGAATAATGTTAACATTATAAAGTTTATTTTACTTTAATGAATTCAAAATGTTAATTCATAATTGATTTTATATTCTTCATGGAAATTAGACGTAGTTCTAAATAATTTTCCTTTAAATCCAAAGTAATCCAAGCAAATAAATGTTCACCTTAGATAAAAATCAAATCCCAACTTAAATACCTACTTAGATCATGAGATGCTGTATCTAAACTTTTCCTATAAATAACACAGTACCACAAATTAAGGGGATACTAATCTGAATTCGATCTCTATTACTTTTTTTGACTGATTTGGGGTCGCTAATACCGTATCTGGGCTGAATCGCCGCATCAGTGAACGTACAATTTGTGACGTCAAATCATGTATTTAGTAATGCAAAATACATGTTAAACACATGACTTTACGTCACGAGTTGTACGCTAACGGATGCTTCGATTTGACCCCAGGTCTAAAATTCAAGTAATCCTGGATTTAAAGTGAAGATAATGCTTTTTTCAGACTTATGGCGTTCATCTATTAAATGATGTAGTTCACTTTTGCAAACGGCATCTTTTTCTGGAGATATCTGTGAAAGTAATGCTTCAATTGAAAAAGTCGAAGGTATAGCTTAAGATAAAAGCTATTCGAATCCGTTATCAAAAGCGAACTACAGTACTTCCTGGATGTACGGTATTTATTTGCAATTAACGTTTACTGCACTTTAAACCAAGGATATCTTGGATCTCAGATCTGATATGAAAAAAATGGTTATCAGATTCGGAATCAGCGACTGAATAAGTCAAAAAAAAAAATTATCGAGGTCAAATTCATTCATTTTGTGTTGCACACTTTAGAATAAAGTTAGCATAATAGACTATAGTATTTTTGGGAATATTTCCACTACACCTTTTGGTTCAGAGGTTGTGTCATAGCGCGTGTTCTGAAAAATACTTTTTCAGTGAACCAAATCAAAGCAAAACCAAAAGAAAAAGCACACGAGTATATTCCATACACACACAGTCCTAGAAGAAGCCCATAAAAAGCTAGACATCTGTGTTCTTCAGAAAAAGCGCACTCTGATATGATATAACACAGAGCAACTGTCACTGCTTAAAAATTTCAGAGAGTACTGTGTTGATATGCTCTTTATCTGTTGAACACAAATCAAAAGTTCAACAAATCCATGGTTAATTATGCTGTATTAAATATATGCTGGATATAGCAACTTCTACAAACTCGTTAAGTAATGGTTTCAATTCCGTTTCGAGACTATAAAATATAATTTTTATATTTCTATAGTGAATATATATGCTTGATCACCTCAAAGACGTCTTGGTGGAGTTTCGAGACATTTCGTTTCAAGATACTTTATGTCTTGAATCCGCTTTTTATTTATCAAATACTTCAGATCAGTGTAGCGTGCAAATGTCTTGACAGTATTTAGATCTGAAGAAAAAAGAAAAACAAATACTACACAGACATGTCTTGTTTGATTTGCTTCAGTTCAGTGCATATACTGTAGTTGTGGTGTATACCATAAAATGCTGCTTTAGTAACAAAAGTAGTTTTTCGCTCTCTTTTTGTGATTTTTGTTTATGTTCTCTCTCTATCTCGCGAAAATGTATAAAAACTCTTTCAATCCTGGGTTACCAATGCGTTCCAAACTGCTAGTGTTACCATATTATACATATTTCTGTAGTTTTTCTCTTCGCTCATTTTGCACTGAACTGAAGTATTTGTTTTGCGTACTTCAGTGTCAAAATAAAATTATTGCATAGTGAAGATTTCAATATTAAATTTTTAGATCAAGTACTTCAGTCCAGTGTAAGAAAAAGTCGCTAATATGAACTAAGTGAACTCGGGCAAAAAATTAAAGAAAGGTCTAAATGCTAATCAACCTTTTTCTTTAACGAAATTCTAATTGAATTATTTTTAACTTCTTGTTTGAAATTTTTTCTTATATTTTTTCTGTAATCTTATTTAAATTAAAAATTGTAGGGAATTGTCTTAACGTGAAAACAAAACAAAAAAGCTTTAAAAGTTTTTCATCATTTTTTCCCTTTTTGACTCATCGTTGATAATAACTCGGGTATTAATTTCCATGTTAATTTGTTTGTAGTCACTTTGTGGATGACGATGGATTATGTTTACTTGGCGTAGCAGGATTTATCCGCCTGCGCAAATTGCAAAGGATTAAGGATTTAATTTGAAAGCAAAACTTCTTTTGTACAAAAAAATAGTTTTATTATGGCAGCAAAGCTGATTTTCTGCTCTGGTCCTTTTAAGCATAATTGTTAAATGTATCCTTTTGAAGTGCGCTGTCAAGTTGTCCTTGTGCAGAATGTTATATAACTAAATTTGTAATAAATGAAAGTAGATTGTTTAAAATAAAAAATTAAATTTACAATTTCAAAATCTAGGGCATGTCAATGAATATTAAATCTATAACGCAATTTGTGCTTTCAAACTAAATAGATTTATTCCCTAGAAACATGTCATGTCGTCATCATCATCTTCATTGACATGTTTACAAAACTTTGGTACTCCGCCCCACTTTGTGTGCGCGCCTTATAATTTGTTTACAGTGCATTTGTTTATACCACTTAAGACCAACACCCGAAGCAAAAAAAAAAACACCATGAATAGCACTTTACATAACAACGACTTCCTTTTTTTTATTAGTTATCTCTGTAATGTCTAATTTCTGTTGTATCATACCACAGTAGCATACCATCGCCAGCACCTCCCTGCCCCCATCTCCCACTCTATCCCACTAACTAACCACTTTTGCTTTTAGCCAACAATTATTGTCACAATAAATTATCTCTAAATAAATTGCTGTTGTGCTACATCTTCCTGTTCCTCTTCCTCTCTGTTGTCCCTGTGTGCTGAGTGTTGTCCTGTAGTCAAGGACAAGGCATACTGTTGTTGTTGTTTTAAGGATTTCGCTTGTTATAAGTGATACTCGCCGTTCGGTCGATCCCACTACAGCACTATTACTTTATGTATGTATGTATGTATGTACGGGTATTTGTTTTAAAAGCCAAGTATAAACTGGGTATTACGCTTGGTATTAGCATTGAAAGCGGTTTCCACTACTATTCAATGGTGTTATTAGGTATTAGCTGCGGCATATTCTTTTTGAGCTGTTTTCCTCTCTCGCTTTTCAATTAATCGCTTCCGACGCTCTTTTATTGGTTTCATTTGTCTTTAGATACTTTAAGTCATTTAATGTTTGGGACTGAAAGAAATTTTCAAAGTTGGGGTGTTTTTGTTTTTCCTACAAACTCACCTGCATATTTTCTTTTTCAATTAATTTCTTTTCACTACACCTTTGAGCTTGCATTAATTTTTTTTTTTCTACTTATCCCCAGGCATCCGGAGATATTTTCCAACATACGACGTACATAGCTACATTCTGTTATACTGTTTTAATGCTCAAGTAAAACCCATAAATAATTGAATTGATTTTCCTGCATTAGTTTTGAAAAAGTACGCTACAATATGTCAACATGACTTAAACCATATTACAGAAAAGATTTGCCAACTAGTACTTTAGGCTCACACTAAGGCTTAAACTTTTTTTTTGTATGCAAACCATCTATTTTTTATATTTTCCTTGTATTTTCACATAAATTGTCGTAGCCATTTTTTAAGAGTTCGTCTTCTAGATTGAGATGCAATAAAAATCACATGAAATCTCTCCAATTTCTGTAAAATTTCTTTGTTGGATTTCTCTTTATTTAAATCTTCACAAATAAAATAAAAACTTTAATTTTTAGAAAACACTGTTATTAACATTCACTTTAATAGTAAACACTTTAACCTTATTACACTATAATCAAACCAAGATTGAATTAGCTGGTCGATATTCATATCAACCACATTTGCAAAGTTGATTGAAGATCATTTTTGATAGTTTTTGCATGCTTGTGCGTCGCACAGTGGGGTATTTGATACCAAAACACGATATTAATTCGTCCAGACTATTAAGGGTTATAATAACTTATTTTTTTAGTTAATTATGCATTAAAAAGTAGAAAATTATTGCAGTTGTATAATATGTAGTGAAACTTTTTTTTTAATTGCAATAAAAACGGAAATTGAAAATTGTCATCAAATTTTTTTTCTCGCATTGTTCTGAAGTTTTAAAAATTTCTGTGTTTGATGACCCCTAGTGAAATTTTTTGAAGAATATTGATGTAGAACATTTTAACCAAGCTTTTTCAAAAAAGGGTCAAGTAGACCCATAAATACAGGTTATAATGGGTTAAGATGCAATAGAAAATTGTTTTTTGCATGATTTTATGATAAACTTATGAAGAACTGTTTTTCCAAGATGTAGTTTAAGAGTTTTACAGTGGGGCGAAGTATCGAAAATATGTTTTCTGTGGGTTTATTTATCTAAAACAACAATTTATGAATGATTTTAAATTCGAAATATAATATTTTTATATACCTTGACTCAAGACAAAAATTTTGATTTATCGGACGACTCGTTCCGAACATTTCTTAAATCGTAATAAAATAAAAATTGTACTAAGCCGAGATTTTGCATCAAACGGCGATGAGCGACCTCTTTATGACCTTCAAACATTTTTAAAAATCTCAGCGTACTTTATTGACACCCTCTTGCAGATTTTTGGGGGTAATTGTCTGTCTATATGTTTGTATTTAACTTTTTATTTATTTTTTGTTCCACTTTCATACAATGCCTAAATGCACTTATTGTAATTTTAGACTTACGAACAAAAAACAAAATTAAAATATAACAAAACACTTTTCCACAAAACAAAAACCACTTTTTTATTAAAAAAATACCAGATCTAAAAGGGTCCGTCAAAATTTAAGAAGACAAACAAAACAAAAGGAAGGAAATCATTGCATTGTTGGTGGCTGCACTTGCTTCTTACGATTATAGCGACTGGAGCTCTCTTACAAAAATAATATTAATTTCGAAAGAGCCCAAAATGGCACAACCAAATTTTATACACTCATTATAGAGAGTCTGTAGTTAAAGAAAATCATAATAAGATGAATATCGTGCACACCCTAAAAAACTTTAACTCCACTTGAATAATAAAAAACCTTAATTTTTAACACATATTTAATACATATAAAAAAAATTTTCTTAAACATTAACTCAAGAAAACTTTTATTCAGAAAGAACCACAGTTACCTGAAATTCAAGGTTTCATTGAAACTTTTTCCACAAAAAAACTTTTTTTTAATAAAAATTTACTTTAAAAAAGCCAAAAAATTTCAATTTTCACTAAGCGCGAACGAAAGCAAAGAAAGTTAATCTTTAACCGCGTATTACTTTTCAACTAGTAATGTTAGGTCAACGATTTTTGTTGTTTGTGACGCATAATTTAATTGTCTTTTAAAACGGTATCAAAAAAAGCCGGTATTTAAAAAATTTTTTCAATTAAATGCGTAAAAGCGTGTACAATACCCCTTTGTGTGTCGTCTCGAAGATTCTATAATTTTCACGATGTGAATTATTTTTTGTTTATGTCTTTTTTTCATATCAATCCTGAAATTCTAGTTTATTAAAGTAAACATTTATCTTTTAATTTTTGTCAAAGAAATGAATGATGCAGCCTCTTTGTTCCCTTATCTAACAGGGACTACAAAGTGTTTGCTTCGCCAGTATTCACATTTATTCCGTCAGTACATAGGCCTGAGAATTTTTTCAGAACCAATTTTGGATCGCCATCCAACGATTTTTTGCTTGATTCACGCTTATTTTAAACACTGGTATACACTGTTACAGAGGTTCAATATTTCCAAGATTTGTTCTTACAGCTTTCGAAATAAAAACTATCAGTTGCAACATCTTGTTGAACGCATATTACCATTTTTAATTTGTGATTCATAGCTAAATTTCTACTTTGCCACATCCCGTTAATGCCACATTTATCGATTTATTACTTAATGAATTTAAAAGCTACTGCTTTTCTTTACTTGGTAGGATGTATCCTTAAGGAAAATACGTACATAAGTGATGTGCAAAACGGATGTATGCACATTGTATTTGTATTTGGATACATGCTGAGTGTATGTTCCGGTGTGTTTTTTGCTTTGGAATGCAAAAAATAAAAACTTGGAGATAAAAAAGGGTACCACATAAGTCAGAGGATAAAGCTTTTGTTATGTAAAAATATTGTGCAATTTACATGCGATATTAATTGAATTGCACTTTGAAAAATTGCATTCTTCAATTATTTTCCAACAATAAATAATTAAAAAATAAAATTTAAATTAAAAATAAATTTAATGATGAAATTTGTTTTATATAACAAATTTAATCCCTTAAGCTTTAAGTGAAAAGGCCTTTGGGTTCCAAAATGTGAAATTTGTGTGACATCATTGTTAATTAATATTCTGCTCTTAACATGTCCCCAAAGATGTTTTATTTGGGTAGTATAGTTTTAGAACGCAGTAGTTACCAACATTTTGTATGAAATTTCTAAAAATATTTCTGGTATTTTTTTTTTTTTTTTTTTTTTTTGTAAATTGGCAAAAACTTTTGTGTTTAACAAAATAATTTTATGGCATAGTCATAGGTCAAAGGTTAGGTCATGCAATTTTTTTCTTTCTATTTTACCCTTGAACAAAAAAAAATGTTAAGGATATGATAATGGAATTTGGTTTTTTCACTGACTTTTCATTATTTACTCGTAATACAAAGTGTATCTGTGTGTGTTAAGCAATTTCTGACACATAATTTAGTTTCAGCATTTGACCTTTAACTCAAACACGAGTCTTACCCTTTTTTCTATTGCATACATACATAACTTTATGAAAATGTTGTTAGCATATCCTTTGGCATTTTTAACTTTTTTGTCATGGTACTATACACGTATGTCATAAGCTTTTCAAATCCGAGATTTTTTCTGCTTCAAAAATGTTTCTCATTATAAATGCGATTTGTGCAAGGTAGTACTATTTGTTGGTGTTTCCTTTTTTTGCTCATTATTTCTTGTAAAAAATTGTGTTAGGTCAGTTTTGATGAGGAATTTTTTCTTAACTTTGTTTGCTATAAATCATTTTTTCATATATTTCTTCTTTTCCAGATGTTTTACTTGGCAGTGTTGATTACTCAACATCACTGGATATGTGGGGCGTTGGCTGCATATTTGTTGAGATGGTCACTGGAATGCCAACATTTCCCGGTATACGTGATACATATGATCAATTAGATAAAATTTTTAAACTACTTGGCACGCCCACAGAGGAGACGTGGCAGGGTTGTACACATTTTCCTGGTTATAAACCTCATAAGTTAGGTAAGTCGGAATAAAATTGATTGAAGAAAAATTTTTGGAAAAAAGGCAATGTTAAATATATCTTCAAAAAAAAAAATAAAAAATTTAAAATAAAAGCAAAAAAAGTTTTTAAAGGGGACATTCGCTTTTGTAATTGAAAAGAAAAACACTTTTTAAAAATTTGATTATGAACAAACTATTATATTTATTGACAAAATGTCTTTTCGACATTGTTAAACACTGTTTAAGAAATATGAAAAATTTTTTTTTTTATTTTTGGTTTCCCTTAGCTACTGTAGAGGGCGCCATCCAAAAGTTACTTTTGAAATTTTTTTCATATTTCTTAAACAGTGTTTAACAATGTCCAAAAGAAATTTTGTCAATAAATATAATAGTTTGTTCATAATCAAATTTTTAAAAAGTGTTTTTCTTTTCAATTACAAAAGCGAATGTCCCCTTAAGCTTTTTTTTTACTTTTACTTTTTAGTAGTTTTCTCTAATATTTTTATTTCTTTATTCCCGTTTATGCTTGATATTAAGACCTTTGCTTCTTGTCCTTATGTGTATTTATGATTCACAATATGCTTATGTCAACTACTGCGTTAATAACAGACTATGATCAGACTATGTGTTTCCTAGGGACTTTGACGTCCTGATTCCGAATCCGGGGTCCGTTTTTTTCCAGAACGTCTGAGAAAAAAGATTTCAAGGTCATATGGAGGTCAAAATGGGGTTTGTGTGTAGTTTAGTGAAAAATTCGCTAAAATTCTGAAACTATTTTTTTATCATTGAATTCTTAGTCCTTAAAAAGAATATGTAATCAAAAAGGGTATCTCGGACCTAGTTTCGGAGATATAGCCATCGGAAGATCCGGATACATCTTCTATGAAAACCGCTAAAAGTTGGGAACCCCTGGATGGTTTAAAAAAATATTGGTGTTATGTGAAAGATATTTTGACAACCTAAAAAATTGGATTCAAAGTTTTGGAGATATGACCTTTTTTGAAATTTTGAGAAATTTTTCAATTACAACAACAAATACATCAACAACACCAGCAACAACAAAAACAACAACAACAAAATACCTTTCATATGACATCAATATTTTCCAAATCAATCTAGTGGTTCCCAACACATAGCGGTTTTCATTGAAGATATATCCGGATCTTCTGATGGCTATATCTCCGAAACTAGATCAGAGAGACCGTTTTTTATACCCTACACCAAGGGTATATTTACTTTGTCCTTCCGTTTGTAACGCAGAGAAGGAGGCGCGGCAGGTATGGAAAAGTATATATATTCTTGATCAGCGTCACCTCCTGAGTCGATATAGCCACGTCCGTCTGTCTGGCTGGCTGGCTGGCTGGGTGGGTGTGTGTGGAAATACATTTTTTGGGAAAACTGAGCAACATAATTCAATGAAATTTGGTATTCTGCCTCTGTCGTAAAAGCTTGTTTGAAGGATTGAAAATGAGCGAAATCGGTCAACGGACACGCCCACCGCCCATACAAAAAATATATTCAAAATGCAAAAATAAGAGCATTATTTGCAATAACAGAAGCAAAATACACATAAACACTAGGGAAAGTAACTGTAAGCTCTGAGCAAAAACAAGGCGAATTCGAACTAGAGGGCGTGGCACCTCCCATACAAACAAAACTTTCAAAATGTTATACGGAAAGCGTTTTTTGAGATAACCCAACCAAATTACACTCAAACACTCGGATCTATAAATGCAAGCTATGCGCAAGATCTAGGTAAACTCGGACAAGAGGGCGTGGCACCTCCCATATAAGCAAAAGTTTCAAAATTATATAATGAAATTGTTTTTTGAGATAATCCAACCAAATTTCACTCAAACACGAAGAACATTAATCATAACCTCTGAGCTTAAAGTAGGCGAAGTAGAATTAAAGGGCGTGGCACCTCCCATACAAGCGAAAGTTTCTAAACGGTATACTGAAAGGTTTTTTTTTAAGAAAACCTAACCGAATTTTACTCAAACACTCAGAACAGTAAATGCAAGCTCTACGCAAAATCAAGGTAAGCTCGGAGGCGAGGGCGTGGCACTTCCCATATAAGCAATTTGTTCTTATACCCTCCTAATAATATACTTGAAATGCAGAGTAGGGTATTTAGTTTTTGGCCAGGCCAAAGATGCCACCCTTACTAGTTATCACATATTCTTTTTAAGAACTAAGAATTCAATGATAAAAAATTAGTTTCAGAATTTTAGCGAATTTATCACTAAACGACACATGACCATTTTGACCTCCATATGACCTTGAAATCTTTTTTCTCACACGTTCTGGAAAAAAACGGACTCCAGATTCAGATTTAGGACGTCAAAGTCCCTAGGAAACACATAGTCTGATCAAAACGCCATGACATTTTTTTATTTTGTAAACCTGTATAATTTTTGCTCGACAGGCAGATATTTGCGGTAGAGTACCTACTACTGACATTCAAAAGGGTGATCCAATACGAGGTTCCTTTTCCAACTGGGTTGTTTTGACAGCTGTTATGTGTCAAATGGCTTGTACATATGACGTTTGTGTTTAGCATTCAATACTACTCAATTATGAATGGAGTTTCTCCTGAACAACGTTTATTAATTGTGGAAACTTACAACCAATATCAGTTAGAGAATGTTATAGAGTTCTTCAACATCATTTTGATCGTTATGAGCGTCCAACTGAGTGCACTATTCGTAGCACCATCACCAGATTTCGAAGCATTTTTACACTATTGGACATTCATCATTCAACCAGAGTGCATAGAGCCCGTAATTCAGAGAATATTGCTGCAGTAGCAGATAGTGTTCGTGAAAACCGGCAACAATCCATTCGTCGCCGATCTCAGGCTTTGGGCATCTCTTATGGATCATTGTGGCGTATCTTGAGGCGTAATCTTGGTCTGAAGGCCTATAAAATACAGCTCGTACAATAATGGAAGCCGGCTGATCTTGATGTACGTCTTAATTTTGGTTTATAGGCCTTACAACAACTTTAAATTGATCCTTTATTTTATCGAAAAATTGTGTTTGGCGACGAAACTCACTTCTGGTTAAACGGCTACGTTAACAAGAAAAATTACCGTATTTGGGCCAATGAACAACCAGAAGCAATCCAAGAGCTTCCAATGTATCCCGTTAAATGTACCGTTTGGTGTAGTTTATGGACAGGAGGCATCATCGGGGACCGTATTTCTTCAAAAATGCGGATGGAGCCCGTGTTACGGTCAATGGTGCTCGCTACAGAGCAATGACCAATCAAATTTTTGTTGCCCAAAATTCAGGATACTACTGTAGCCGACCTCTGGTTTCAATACGATGGCGCAACATGCCACACAGCTGGAGAAAAAATCGCTTTATTGAGGGAAACGTTCGATGAAAACATCACCTCAAGAAATGCTCCTGTTAATTGGCCACCAAGATCATGTGATTTGACGCCATTGGATTACTTTCTTTGGGGATATGTTAAAGCACTTGTTTATGTCGACAAACTTGAAACTATTGACGCTTTGAAAACCAACATAACTTGTGTTATTTAAGGAATACCGGCCAATATGCTCGAAAGAGTTGTCGAAAATTGGACCCACAGAATGAACCATTAAAGAGGTAGTCGAGGGCAACATTTGAGCGAAATAAGTTTTAAACATTGAGTGGTAGGAACCGTACTATCATTCCAAAAAAAGATTTGCATCAATACATTGATTTTTATATATTTTATTTAGAAAACAAAGTAGGAAGCTCTTATTGGATCACCTTTTATAAAAAATTTATGTTATTGAACTTCCTTTATAGCTTGGAAGTGTTCCTTTATAAACATTTCTTCAGCTGTATTACACATTTTCATAAACTTGTATTATTACTTAAACATAAATGACTTAATATCAAAGTAAAACGACATGTATGTAGGACCAACTAATTAAAAATCATGACCTAATTACTAATTACTTATTAATGATCTGCTTCAGTACAAATACAAAGCTCATTACGTATTAAAAAAAATTCCTGTGACTTTCTGGTTTTTGCTTTCTTTAGCTGGAACAGAACAAAACCTCTCATATGAATTCCGTTCTTTAGCTGAAATAAAATAATCACTCATTCAACTCATGTGATTCAAGGATTTTTATTTCTGTTTTTGTTTTACTTTCTGGGAACCTCTTTATTTTGTGTAATTTTCTCCTTTTCATTTTTTCTAAAAGAAAATGCAAATTTTTCTGCTCCAAATATTTTGGTATTTCCGCTTTTTCTTCGATGTCATTTTGTTTTGTTTATACTACATTTCTCATTTTGTTTTTTCTGCTCTCCTTTTTTTTGTTTGCAGGTTTTTATCGACCACGTAAATTAGGTCACAATTTTCCTAGACTCTACGATATTGTCGAAGGAGAAACGATAGCGAATGCTTTCCTGCAATTAAATCCTGAAGAGCGTGTTGGTGCCGAGGAGGCGCTGCAGCATCCATACTTTGCGCAGTTGCCAAAAAAATTATACGAATTACCGGATGGTGAGTATTGTTAAAATTTTTTTATTAAAAAACAAAAAAAAAGTTTTTGAAATGGTATGTATAGTAAGTTCGGGTAATGTGATATAGGCATTTTTGTTTTTTAAATTACTCGTAGTTTTCAAAGCATAGCTGCTATCACTTTATGTATTATGTTTTATTGATGTATTGTGCAGTATATTATGATTTTGGAGTTTTTTAGCGTCTGCCAATCTTAAGCTATTTCAACAAAATTGAAAAAAGGAAAAAAAAGTTAAAAAATAAAATTGGCGGGTAAAGTGATATACTATATCCCATATCCCAACAAATTGTATTTTCGGCAAAAAAATCATCGTGTTATGAAGAAACTTTAATTGTGGAACTTTTACTTCAGGTAAGGAGTGATAAACATTACTAAAATCGCTTTAACAAAGCTTTAGCTCATTTTTCTTAAAAACTGTGACCTTTATATAAAAATGTTGGACCAACAAATTGTTAATAAGGAAAAACGTTTAAGATTTGGGCCAAAAGACCATCGTGCCAAACATTTTGCAGTGCAAGTGGAACATCAAATATTTTCGGTGCCAGAAGTGCGCTGTATCACATTACCCGAATTTCAGTTTTAAAACAATCAGGTTATTTTTGAAAAACACACTTTAGCAAATAAAAAATTCAATTGAATTATGGTTAGGTATATTCACCCACTAGCAGAATTTACTATTGCGGCTATGATATCAATATTAGTTTAGGCTAGATCCTAACATAAAGCACACGCAAATAAAGTTTTTTTTTTACCTGCTAAATCGATTTTACCACACTGAAGGCAGAATAAATAAAAGTGGGCGCTCAAAAATTTGCAGCACGTTTCTTTTTCAGTTACTGTGGTGTTGACGAAAAAATAATTTTCGAGAGTTGCTTATTTTAGGAAATATGCTGGTATATCACATTACCCGCCTATATCACATTACCCGAAGTTACTCTATATATTCTTTATATATTATACGTATGTAAACAACCCAGCAGTTCTCAAGGAGACTATTGACACAATATCACTAGCGAAGTGGCTAGGGAAACACGCACTAGTTCCTTTTTTGACCCCGGGTAGTGCAAGAAATCGTCAGGTCAAAAATAAAATATAAAATGTGAGCGATAAAATCGTTTGAATTTCAAATTTTCGTTGGAGAGACTTTTTAAATTCAAAATTTGAGTAATTTTATTTAACAAAAAAGCAAAAAAAAGAAAACAAAATTTAAAAAAAACAAAAATTTTTTTCAATTCCTTAAATACGAATTTTACACATCTACGTCAATGAGCTTTATAGACGAAAGAGCTAAAGACTTCGTAATTTATCTATATGGGTAAAAAACTTGGACCCTTGGTTCGAATCTCAGTGTGGGTAATTTGATTTTTTTTTTTTTTTTCACTAAGAGAACGCCTTGCAAGCAAGCTTCTTCACACTAGTTAAGTAGCTAGTGAGCGGTAGAAGAAAGGGTGGCAATTGACCCCTGCCTATGACATGCACACGTTAAATCCGCCAGTTGAGAACGAATAAAGTAGATCTGGGAGGAACTAGTGATGGTTACCGGTAGCTAACGATTTTGCTAGTTCGGTACTAGTTCCGTGAACTGAAGGGAAGTTTACAAAAAGTTTTGGTAGCGTAAATTCTGTTGAGAAAGTATATTTTTAAAATTGTCATTACGATCAATGTTCCATTATTTGTTTTCTTTAGTAAAAATTTTTGTTGCTGTTAATACGTAAAAACTTCAACTGTACACTTTAATTAAATAAAAGTATTGTTTCTTTTTCCTTTTGCAAACAAAAAGTTTCCCAAAAATCTTGTACTTTTTCTTAATTTTCTCCTCGTTACTTCAACGAAATGCGAAGAAAATGAATGAGATAAACATTTCATGTACAAGTTGACAAATTTGTGCAGCTGTTGCCAGACTGTTCTACGTATCTACAGTAGAAAACGCACAAAAGTTTTCAATTTAAAAAAAAAATAAAAAAAAAATTGTCACAATCATTGTCAGTACAAAAATGTGGATATGGAGGCGATGAAAACAAGTGGATCCAAAAATGAAAAAAAAAAAAAGAAAAAATGGAACGCGCTTGAAAAAGCTCGTTGAAAGTTTGAACAGCAAGTTATTTGATTAAGCAAGTAAAACATTTGCTCAGCAAAATCTCTTAGATGAGATATGCCATTGAAGAACATTTTCTTATACTTTGCTGAATAAAGCGTATTAATTTGTTAAATTAAAGTGCCAGAAAAATTAAATTGTACCTTGGATAAAACCATATCTGACTTTTGCTAATAAAATGTTCTAGCATTTAAATTTAATTTCATACGCCAAATATCAGTCTATTTATGTAGCAACCTAAAATCAAATATTTGTCAACTATCAGTCCATACGCAGTTTCAATGTTTATTTATTTACCTTTGTTGCGCCCGCAATGTCACATGACCCCCTCTTCCCCAATCCGACCATTTTGTTGGTTAGTTTGATTATTCTATTGCCCACAGCTAATATGTCCCAAAATTTAACCACCATAAATTGTGGTTTTTACGCTGCTTGTTTTCGTGTGCACTTCCGCTTTGTTGTCTGTCAACAATTGGCTTTTTCAATGGGGTCAATAAACGCGTCATGCTTATTCGCATATTCACACATATCCCCATATTTAAGTCAACATGGTTATGTATATATTTGTCGCACAGTATTTTGGTCGCTAAAATCGCAATATAATCAAAAATATCAGGAAAACAATGTCCTTCTGTAAAATTGCACTTCTCTTCACTTCACTTCACTTCACATCACTTCACTTCACTTCACTTCACTTCACTTCACTTCACTTCACTTCACTTCACTTCACTTCACTTCACTTCACTTCACTTCACTTCACTTCACTTCACTTCACTTCACTTCACTTCACTTCACTTCACTTCACTTCACTTCACTTCACTTCACTTCACTTCACTTCACTTCACTTCACTTCACTTCACTTCACTTCACTTCACTTCACTTCACTTCACTTCACTTCACTTCACTTCACTTCACTTCACTTCACTTCACTTCACTTCACTTCACTTCACTTCACTTCACTTCACTTCACTTCACTTCACTTCACTTCACTTCACTTCACTTCACTTCACTTCACTTCACTTCACTTCACTTCACTTCACTTCACTTCACTTCACTTCACTTCACTTCACTTCACTTCACTTCACTTTACTTTACTTCACTTCACTTCACTTCACTTCACTTCACTTCACTTCACTTCACTTCACTTCACTTCACTTCACTTCACTTCATACTTCATACTTCATACTTCATACTTCATACTTCATACTTCATACTTCATACTTCATACTTCATACTTCATACTTCATACTTCATACTTCATACTTCATACTTCATACTTCATACTTCATACTTCATACTTCATACTTCATACTTCATACTTCATACTTCATACTTCATACTTCATACTTCATACTTCATACTTCATACTTCATACTTCATACTTCATACTTCATACTTCATACTTCATACTTCATACTTCATACTTCATACTTCATACTTCATACTTCATACTTCATACTTCATACTTCATACTTCATACTTCATACTTCATACTTCATACTTCATACTTCATACTTCATACTTCATACTTCATACTTCATACTTCATACTTCATACTTCATACTTCATACTTCATACTTCATACTTCATACTTCATACTTCATACTTCATACTTCATACTTCATACTTCATACTTCATACTTCATACTTCATACTTCATACTTCATACTTCATACTTCATACTTCATACTTCATACTTCATACTTCATACTTCATACTTCATACTTCATACTTCATACTTCATACTTCATACTTCATACTTCATACTTCATACTTCATACTTCATACTTCATACTTCATACTTCATACTTCATACTTCATACTTCATACTTCATACTTCATACTTCATACTTCATACTTCATACTTCATACTTCATACTTCATACTTCATACTTCATACTTCATACTTCATACTTCATACTTTATACTTTATACTTTATACTTTATACTTCATACTTCATACTTCATACTTCATACTTCATACTTCATACTTCATACTTCATACTTCATACTTTATACTTTATACTTTATACTTTATACTTTATACTTTATACTTTATACTTTATACTTTATACTTTATACTTTATACTTTATACTTTATACTTTATACTTTATACTTTATACTTTATACTTTATACTTTATACTTTATACTTTATACTTTATACTTTATACTTTATACTTTATACTTTATACTTCATACTTCATACTTCATACTTCATACTTTATACTTTATACTTTATCCTTAATACTTTATACTTTATACTTTATACTTTATACTTTATACTTTATACTTTATACTTTATACTTTATACCTTATACTTTATACTTTATACTTTATGCTTTATACTTTATACTTTATACTTCATACTTCATACTTCATACTTCATACTTCATACTTCATACTTCATACTTCATACTTCATACTTCATACTTCATACTTCATACTTCATACTTCATACTTCATACTTCATACTTCATACTTCATACTTCATACTTCATACTTCATACTTGATATTTGATATTTGATATTTGATATTTGATATTTTATATTTTATATTTGATATTTGATATTTGATATTTGATACTTGATACTTGATACTTGATACTTGATACTTGATGCTTCATACTTCAAACTTCACTTTATATTATGTCACTAGAATTTCTTTTACCATTGAATTTTGTGCCACCGTTCTTTGTCTATTTACTTCACAACCGGCGACATTGTTAACCACGATTGTTGATCATAACAAACCGCAAACTCCGGCTGTTATATAGCTATGTATGTAGTTTTATTTGATTATGTTTTTGTCGTTTAACCCCCGAATATCACATGAGCTGTTGTTTTGCGTGAAATTAATTAAAAAGTCAAAAGCCACTTGCTACTAAATTGGAGCAATAACATTCATAGTTTAAAACCGTCAACAACTTTCTCTGCCTGCTAATTTGATAGCTAAAAGCGATACATCCTGCTGCTGCTGCCTCATGCATTGTTTATCGATGCTTTTTTGTGAGCGACGATATGGATCTGTGTTATGTTGACAAAATAACCTTTCTCGAAATTGGCCACTTTTCAGGAGAACTAAGAAACTGCTTTTTAATTATATAGCTCTGACGGTAAACTGTCCGGCCTCAAACTGTTTTCTATTTTTGGTTGGCAACACTTTACCGCACAAATGGTGGCAAATTCAAATCATGTGAGAATTATGGGACACCCTTATATCTTTGGAACTAAAAATCATAGAGACGAGAAGGCTACACCAAAAGCAGAGTATTTAAATTTTGTATACATGACTAAAATCCTGGAAAATTGTCTTATCTCCTGTTAGGTTGTTTTGTCAAAAGTCCACAGATATGCTGGTAAAGTGATATACAACTTCGTCAATGAGTACTCTTCTTTATAAGTTTTTTGTTTTGTGGAAAAACAAATTTTCGAATCTTGAAATTTATTCCAATGTAAATCTGTGTATTTAAATTTTTGAAAAGCTTTTATTAAAAATTTAATATTTGCTGTTAAATGTGGCAAAGAAAAAACCTGTATTTTTTTTAATTCGACAGACAACATAATAAGCTTAAATCGCTCTATTTACATTTTTTATTTCTATTGCAAATAATTTATTAATTTGATCATGGTATATAAGTAATGCTGTGTAAATTGCATATATTTGCTCATTAAAATTTTTAATTAGTTTTATTCATTTACGCTTATTAAGTACGCAATTCGATTTTAATTGAAAATCGTATTTAGCAGCAGCTACTACCATGCGCTCACAGGTTCCACTCACTTGAAATGGCAACATTCCTATTAAAAACATTTTACCCACATTCGTTTGTTGGTTTTTTTGCAGCATATTCTATTGAGTTTAAAAAAACAAAAACCATTTTTGTGTACATACTTAGTTGCATCCAACATCACTATATTTCACTTGAATGCTATTACTACTATTTCCTTCTCCTTAAGAAGCAATCGCTAGGAAAACAAGAACTGTCGTAAATACTTTGGAATTGTAATGTAAAAACTGTAAAATATGCGTTCAAAATCTGCATTTTACTTATATTTTCTTTTGTATGTTGGTGGGTGTTGTTCTTGTTGCTATGCCACAGCTGCATCATCCATCGATTGTTTCTAGACTTAAGTTCTACTTGACCATCCAGCCCACTTTCAACATTTCACCATAACTATTGTCGCAGTCAAAATATTTTGCATAGTACTTACAGTGGGTATAGAAGACTTTATTAAAACGATAAGCCATATCATTCCTCTTGGATAGAGCTTTGGAGAGATTCAAAAGACTCCTACTAGTTTCGAATATATTGAAAAATTATTTCGGATCGACTTTTTTTTACGGTTATATTATTGTTCCTCCATAAAGCGCGGTACATTCTATCAAAAAACACATTCATTCAGGATTTCAGCACGTTCTGTTTAGTTCCAACTAGTGATGGAAAAAAAAGTTATTAATCAGTTAATGAATCGTGTGATTAATTGAAAGGAAACAATTCTTAATTGCAATTAATTGCAAGTAATTAACCGATTAATCAAAGCAAAAAAGGTCAACATTCTCCTAAGTAAAAAAGGCTCTTAAAATTGATATCTTCATCATTTGTTTTTTCGTTTCGGGAAAACCAATAGAGCACTTTTAACTCTCCTGAAGGCTCAAAAAACATGTTTTTCGCTCAGAACTTTTTATCTTCATAGAATTGATACCCGAATTTGCTTTAAAATTAAAGACTACGTTCTTGCAAAAATTTTTGCGTTAAAAAGTAATACATATTTTTTGCAGTATAGCTAATATTCGGTTCCAAAAATTGATTTTTTTTCTGCGTTTTTCAATTACGCGTTCGGAAAATGATTTTTTACTCAAAAGCCAGGCATCTTGCGAAAAAAGTATATAACGCATAAAATGCTTTCAATCGTTCAAAGTACACGTGTGAATTTTCTCAGAATAAAATCTGAGCTTTTATTTTTTTTACGATTATTTTTGAATAATCGATTAACCTATCAATTAATCGAATGAGAATTTACGGTACAAATAAATCGCAAATTAAAAGAAAATATTCGATTATTAATTGTTTTTCAGTTAATCGTCTTATTTCTAATTCCAATCAAAATTCATAATAAGAAATCTTTTTTCAATTTCATTCTCATTCATTTATTTGTCTAGAACACAAAAAGAAGTGCACTCTGGCTTAAAAATTCTTAATCTTCGCTATAGTCGTAGCACTTTGTATGGAAGGATAGGGTGTAGGGAAGCATTTTTTCCATTCCACAGTGCAGCAAAGCACTCATCGTATTTTCTGCTTTAAATGCATTCGAATTTGCAAATGTGAAAAATTCTGTGTGTGTTTGATAGTTTCCAAGGGGAAAAGAAGTGCTTCAAAAACCTTTCTGAAGTACATCTTTTTCACCAATAAGCGCTTCCGCTCAGTAAGAACAATTCTTTCTTTTTAACATTGCATGTGCTAGCAAGTAAGCGCTCTTAAACTTACCGCAGCCTTACTTCAAAAGGCCTTTTGAAGCGTTTATTTGTAATGCGGCGGTAAGCGTTCTTTCAACAAAATTTAAAAAAAAAAAAAATAAAAGGCAGCAAAAGGATTTGAATTCACGACCGTTCCGTGTAATAGATAGAAACATATTGGGGGTTATCGTGAATAAACATTCCCGGGGAGTTTTTTCAAACTGCCGTGCATTCTCTATTGCAGTTTAAGAAAATTCCCCGGGAACCATGATTAACGATAACCCCCATTGTTTTTACTTACATTTACCAATTCTCAAACCGTCTACATCAACGCCCGAGACGATGAAGTGGTATTAATTTTGTAACCAAGCAAATGTTGTCCAAACAGAATTTGACATTCAAAAGCAAAAAAAATAATAAAAAAAATCACCCGTGCTGGGTTCGAACCCAGGTTGTTCTTACTGCAGCCTTACATAGAATCATCGAGTAATTAATTTCAATTCAATTAAATAAAAAACTAGTAAGGGTGTAACTTTTGGCCTGGCCAAAAAATAAATACCCTTCACTGCAATATTTTGAAAATTTTGCTTATATGGAAGGTGCCACGCCCTCTTGTCCGAGTTCACCCAGTTTTTGCTCAGAGCTTGCATTTATAATTCTTAGTGTCTGAGGGAAATTTGGTTGAATTATCTCAAAAAACGTTTTCAGTATAGAGTTTTGGAACTTTTGCTTGTATAGGAGGTGCCACGCCCTCTTGTCCGAGTTCGTCTAGTTTTTGTTTAGAGCGTGCATTTATAGTTTTCAGTATTTGAGTGAAATTTAGTTGGATTATCTCAAAAAACGCTTTCAGTATAGCATTTTGAAGCTTTTGCTTATATGGGAGGTGCCACGCCCCCTTGTCTGATTTAACTCAATTTTTGTTGAGAGCTTTCATTTATCATTTTGAGTGTCTGATTCAAATTTGGTTTGATTATCTAAAAAAATGCTTTTAGTATAGCGTTTTGAAGCTTTTGCTTATATGGGAGGTGCCACGCCCTCTCGTCCGAATTCGCCCAGTTTTTTCTCAGAGCTTGCGCTTTTGATTCGAAGTATTTGTGTGCATTTTGGTTGCATTGTCGTAAAAAATACTCCTAAAGTTGCATTTTGAATATACTTTTTGTATGGGCGGTAGGCGTGTCCGCTAACCGATTTTACTCATTTTCAATCCCCCGAGCTATCTTTGACGGCGAAGGTAGTGTTGCGAATTTCATTGAATTATCTTGCTTAGTTTTCCCAAAAAATTTATTTCCACACACAGCCGTTACCCAGCCAGCCAAACAGACGGACATGGCTATATCGACTCAGGAGATGACGCTGATCAAGAATATATATACTTTTCAATATCTGCCACGCCTCCTTCTCTGCGTTACAAACGGAAGGACAAAGTGAATATACGCTGGGTGTAGGGTATAAAAATTAATAAGAGAAAGGAGAATAGAAAAGTGAAATAAAAAAATGTTCAATAAAAAATATCTAAAATAAATTAAGCAAAAAAAAAATCACCCGCGCTGTGTTCGAACCCATGTTGTTCTTACTTACAAAAAATCATTCTGTAAGTGCTTCTAAATTCTATGGGGACAAGCGCTTTTAAAGTGCTTGGTTCAGAAGCGCTAGGAATTTTTCCTTGGGATGTATGTGTTGGATAGTTGTGTACATGAATATGTGTCAATAACACACACATTGCAGACTGACATACTAACTCTTGAAAACTTACTTTGGACAATTATACGCCCACTAGTTGTTTTTGTGCATTTTCATAATTTGCATTTATCGTTGCATTTCCGACAGCAAAAACAACAAAACACAAAAGCCAAACGAAGCAGAGTTTCCATTTCATTTTTGTGGAAATTTCGTTGATTTTGTGTCGACAAGTGTTCGTATTTGTACAGTGTACACTGTACATGTGTTGGGTTTTATTGTTGGCATTGTTTGTTCTCCATTCTCCTTTAGTGCATTAATGTGAGTGTTCTAACGCATACACATACAATTGAACAAATGCAATGCATTCAAAATTTTCTTGTTTCTTTTTCCCGCTTATTGCCAATGTTGCCATTGTTTCAATTGGTTTTACAAACAGAGGAAAGCTTTTTTATCGCTAAAAGCATGGGAAAAGTATAGAAAATATTTGCTGTTGTTAAAGATATAGGTTCTTATCATGTCTGAATGCTTCAATAAACGGTGCAATGTCGAAAAGTTTAGCAATTATTAATGAAAATTGATTTTTAAAGAGCTCAAAGTTCTCTCCAATGATTATAGAGTTTTTGACTATTTGAATATTTTTTCTTGCATAGTTTTAGGCATATATTTTCTTAGCATTTATCAATGATTGTAAATACCGTTTATTTCTTTACTTGTAATTTGCAGAAACATCAATATTCACCGTCGAAGGTGTGCATTTGTATCCGGAGCCAAATCGGCAAAGTAAATGAAAATTAAAGCAAGTTCTGTCACTGGATGGTGTGCGTCTCTATTGTTAACAGCAGCCATAAATGATGATGATGACGATGATAACAATAACGACGTTGTGGATGGTTAAATAAGGAACGTAATTTAATTTAATTAAATTAAAAAAAAAAAGAAAAAACAAAATAATATTAATTAATAAATACCTTTTTAACGTAAAGTTAGAGAAAAATTAAAAAAAGAACTACATACAACAAAGTGAACAATTGAAAAAAGAAAATAAGAAAAATTAAATAATTTGTAATTTAATTAAAACAAGAAAAAAAATAACAATTTATGAAAAAAAAAAACAAAGCAAAGCCGGAAAAAAGTTAGCATTAAAAGAAAGTTACTTTTTAACTATAAAAATAGCAGCAAAAGTACATAAATTAAACGAAAAAAAATTGAACGCCAAAAAATTTTAAGGGAAATTTGTTTTTTCATGAAATAAAAAAAAATAAATAAATAAAATTTAAAACTAAATTAATTTATTAAACAACAAAAAAAAACTTAACTCAAAGTAAAAGCAAACATAAGCAGAAAATTCATACAACAACGCGTGCCTCAGGGTCCTCAGGTCCTCGAAGAGCTATGAAACACGACAAGCATAGTAAAACATACATACATTATAATTACTACAGCACAAAAACAAAAAAAAAAACAATTCAAAAACGGATACTCAAATTGAACCCAAAAAGGAAAATGTTAAAAAAGCGAAATCGGATCTTAATGTAATGATTAGAAAAATTTCGTTTTATAGACACATACTCGTACATGCCTCCCAACAAAAAGTTTAATTTGCATAATAAAAGTTTGCGTTGTTGATATGGCGAAGATTTTAAAAATTCCCATTTTTTTACTTAACTTTACTTTACAGAAAAGTAGTTGCACTCACTACTGTTTTTGTTTCTAAACTACAACTCAAAAAAGTGTTATAAAAATTGCCAATACCATTAGTTTTAGTTTGTATTTGTAAAATATACATATTAATATATATATAAAAAAATTATCATATATAAATATTTTTCTTTTTATCATTTATGCTTTAAATTTAATTTAATTATGTATCTTTCATTAACCTTTGTAATTTTGTTCATAATTTTAAATGTCAAATTTCTTTGTGTTTGTTTGACCATCATTGAAATGTTTCCTATAAACTTTATTTTATCTTTAATAAAAAAGTATATTTGTTGCAAAAAATACATACCTACATAAAGATAACATTTCAAATGAAAAATATAAAATTAAGATGTTCCTTTATAAATTTTTTCGGTTTTTGTAGCAAATGTACTTTATATACATAAATAAAACACTCTTAAAAAACGTATTCTTAACAATTACTATAAAAGTAAATAATGTAACTTTTTTTTTGTTGTATCTCATTTGGTTTTTAATTTTTTTTCCTTTTTTTTATTCTAATCGCTCTTCCATGCCTCATTTTAAATTTTAAAATGATTTCACTCTTAATTTTCTGTATTCTTAACTTTATTTGTGTAAGTGATGATTATAATTTGTATAGAAAAAAAAAAACAACCAACAAGTCCAATGAAACTGGAAGAAAAGAATTTAAACATTTTTTTTTATTATTTAGTTATAAATAAAAAATAATAATAATAATTATTAAAACAAACACTTATATTTTGTTTTTTCATTTGTTATTTTTAAGTTTTCAGTCAGAGATACCCTAATACTTTTTGTTTCAATTTGATTTTGAGTGTAGTTATTTGCTAGATCTTTATAAAATATAAATTCCTGACCCAAAGCGATCTTTCTATTAAGACAAAGCGCCGGTCACTTTGTTAGGATGTGTACAGAAGTTATTTTTTGAGCTATTTAAATAGTTTGCAATACCCACTTAGCATTCCATTTCAAGACTCTAAGACTTTTCTAGTTATTGCAATTTGATTCCTTTCATTGTTCATGTAGACAGCCGTCCGGCGAATGATAAATATGTTATTCGTGGTAAGATACAACTTTAGACTCTATGGTCCTTTATGAATGCCTGACTGTCTGAGAAAATGAAGAAAGTTTTTCCTTGAATTTTAAGGTTTTCGTTAGAGCTTACACATTCTCGAATGGCGAGGAATTTAGCTGGAAAATCGTTATTTGCGAATATATTTCATGCAATTTAATTTGGAGGCGTAAAAATCGGTATTTATATTGCTGGCCAAATTTTTTGCGATTTACTTAAATGTCGGTTAAATCATTTCAATGCGTCGCACCATGCGAAATTTTGGAAGTTTAGCGGAACTTTATTAAATTTTGTTGAAATTTGCATTATTTATTCAATCATACAGGCCTGTTCCGTAATCCATGTGGTTTCAATTACTTTTCATTTAGGAGTCTTTTTCATGAAAATGATGAGTCAAGCGATCTTGGTATCTTTTTTATGGGGAATTACATGTTCTACAAATAACATTGATTGACATTAACGAAAACGTTATCGTTTAGGAAATATTCTCAAAAAACCGTAAAAAGTCGAAAAAATTGACTTTATCGAATACCATATTTCCGAAACAGTTACTTTTTCGTAAATACAAATGAATATGTGTAGAACTGTGTAGAACCTGTAATTCTCCACAAAAAAGATACCCATACTTTTTATCGTGTGACTCACCATTTTCATCAAAAAGCCTTCTAAGTGAAAAGTAATTGAAATCACGCAAATTACGGCACCGGCCTGATAATTTTTGTCTATAGAAAGCTTTTCGATTTTTCAAAATCAATAGAGTGTTGCATACAAAGCGCAAGTCAGTAGGCCGTAAAAGTTTCTTCAAAATTGCCACATATTTCATTTATATAATTGCAAAATCTCTTTTACTTGTGTGTGATTTGTTTGTGGAAATTGTGTTTTTCAAGAAGTGGGTAAAATTTGCTTTTTCAACTTCATTGGAGTTATATGTACCACAAATTGCCATCTTAAAACAAGCAAAATTTTAAACGTAGACTTTTTTATTCTGGATACACAAAACATCTGCAATATTTTGCAATCCTCTTCAAATTTCATATATTTAAATGCATTTTCAAAAAGTGGAGGGAAGAACCGATATTGGACGCCATCGTTGGTTTTGTTTTGGACAAAATAGACTCACCGACACTAACATCTGTCGCTCTCCGCAAACTAAAGGCAACTCTTGGTACGCTGGCTTATAAAATACAAAAAAGGTGGAGGGAATCCTTTCGAAATTTCTACCCATTTCTGACTAGAAATGCTAGCTGTCTTGAAAATAATGTAATATTTTCAAATGCTGTGGATCGAGACCCAGTGCAGCGATACCAGAACATTTTAAAAACTGTCATCCTTAAGTTCACATAGAACAGTACAGCATGGCAATGGACTATTCCTCTTTCAGAAAATGTATTCAAATAACTTTTGGTCTAATTCTTCCAACGTTTCTAGTAGAACCTTCGCTACTAAGTTTTTCGATTTGGCCTTGAACATGATTAATAATAATAAGACCCTAGTACTTTGAGTTGACACTCTGAAATGATGGTGATAAATTTATAAGCTTTTTTATAAATTGAGAATTAAAAAAAGTAGAGACAACACGTCTTTTCAATTTGACTTTAAATTTTATTCTAACACAGCAAGGTGCTTACCAAAAGAAACAATGCATTACATCAGAAAGTTATGCTTATAAAAAATGAGATAAATGAAAATGCTGTACATACATATATAAACAAAGTTCAGTTACTCTACGATCGAAAATATGGTGTTTTCAAAAAAATAGCGAAATTAGTTTTAAATCAAAAATAGTTTATATGAAAAAGTTATTTTATTATAAATGGCTTAAACAGGTGGCATCATCTTTTTCAACCTTTATTTTCATGGTTTTTATGTTTCTTTTTACAGTAGAACGCGTTTGTTTAAGAGATGTAAACTGTGATGGAGCAGCTTGGCCTTTTTGAGAATTGTTATCCCCGTTCTTATTTGCCATTGTAAAACATTCATGTGTCAAGCTTCATAATAATAGCTGCTATGAGACTAGAACTACCGCGTCCTAATATTTTTATTTTTTTTTTTTTGTACGGGTTGTACAAATTGTACAAATCCTTGCCTAACCCATTTCACTTATTGCATTGTGCAATGATAATAAAATGTATAGCCACATATTAAGTGTCATAACTATATCTGATATAGGAGCAGAAATACAGCATTTTAAACATTTCAATATAAGGGGGTCCGATCTTCCTAAATTTTTGCATGGTGTTTTGCCAATAAAATATATGACCACATAGTAAGTTTCATAACTATCGCTAATATATGTGCTGAGTTATGAATTTAGTTCCGCTAGATTCTGATAATTTTGCAGTGTGCGTCGTAAGATCCCATTATGAGGAATCATAAGAAAATGGTGAACTCCCTCTCCCCCTGAAAGTCTTTGGTCAATAAATTTATTTTTAAGCCATTAATTTTTCATAACTGTTGTAACTCTACCTTTAATATATGAAAAGCATAACGCCATCTCTATGTAAGAATTAAATATAATGAATTGCTTGTAACGTCATTTAGCATTACGCATTCTCTCTCATTCACTTCTTTCTTGATATGTAATTGTCATACTGAACAGACGTGCTTTTTTTATTATAGTATTACTTATAATGTATTAATAAAATATGAATTGGATATATAATCAAGCGTGCAGAATTTATTCCTCTTCCATCGAATTATATTACAAACTTTTATGAGTGCTTATTATGGTCTTACAATTTTACATTTATTTAATAAAATTAAATATTTTTTTATGACTTTTGAAAAGTTCAAATTAAAAAATTTGGTAATAAAAATCCTGCTACATGGTATATTTGCAATAATAGATTTTATGTACACAATTTCTTTAGATTAATCTAAACGAATATGTAAGATGTACGGGACCAAAAATTATATTCGAATGACATGAACCGAAAATTATCACAGCTTTCATGATATTAACTTTTTTGTCAATTCATTCATACATTCCAATTTTAACTTCAATGTTTAAAACGAATTGAACCATTTTTGTTATTAATATTTTAAAAATATTGTCTTTGAAATTTTCTTTATTTCCAAATTAAAACATTTTTTCTTTCGACATAACGTTAGACCCAAGACGCCGAAAACCCACTTCGCTGCCATAACTTTCATACAAATAAATATCACAAAAAAGAGAAAATTTAATTGTTGTGTATTTAGAACACCAATAGTATTTACAGAAAACAAAAAATTTTAGCATAACATTCCGAACATCACACCGAACGAAAATAGTAGTAGTAGTATACTACTTACATACTTAAACATTAAAACAGTAAACGTAAAACATTTCGTTAAAATACAGAACAATTTACAAAACTTAATCAAAAATTGTACTAAAAATGCAGTAAAAAATAGTAGTATTAAGCATTTTAAATAGCAAAAAATAGAATTTTGACTAAATAGAATTAAAACTTAATAGAAAACTACTCAATTTCAAACAGTACTAATTACCGACAGAGTTTTATTTCTTAAAAACAAATTTTAAAGTACATACATATTCCTGAAATCCTTGGATGCATACGATTAATGGCGTTAAATAAAGAATATGGATGGTAACAGTTGAAAATCAAAATGAAATGTGAAAGTAAATTAAACAAAGCAAAAGAAATCGGAATCAAAAAATATAAAGCGTAGTATAAATAAAAATTATATAGAAGCGAAAACATAAGAATACGAATGTCTGACAAAAAGGGCAAATTGGTTTTGCCAAGATTTTTACAATACAAAATACGGAACTTTTTTATTTATAAATTTAACTACAGTAGCAAGAAAATAGTAGTTAAATAAAATAAAATTTTATTTTTAATGGTAATATTTGAACTGTTTTTGTTTTTCCAATAAATCGTTTATATGAATAAATCTCGATTTCTCACATGCGTAAAATTGGTAGTAAAACAGAGCAAAAATAGTAGTAAAGTCATATGAAAAGGTTGTAATGTATAGCACGTACGTGATTCATTTCGCGCTTTTTTCTCTTGGTAAATAAAAGCTTGAAAATTTTTTCAACTTGAACTTTTCGAAAAAAAGCTTTTCAAACTTTTGCCGCAAGTGTAATAAAACTTTTCTTTGACATAGCTTTAATTTTGTTTCATTGCGCTGGCAATATATGAATTCCATAAGCGAAAAAACTTATTGTGTTTTTTTTTTCTAATTTAAACAAAAAAAATTTAGAAATTAAATTGAAAAATTTATTAAATAATAATTAAAATGAAAATGCTTTCTGTGATTAATAAAATTTAAAAAATTATTGCTGATAAATAAATACATACAGATAAAACATAAATAACAGTAAAAAGCGCAAGTTTTGCAAACGTATAAAAAGGAAAACCTACAAAGAAGTAAACACACACCATGAAAATACATAAATTAAATAGAAAATAAATTTACAGCACTCACCCACCTTTGCACCAACAAAAAAAAAAAAAAAAAAAAAAACAGAAACAACAAAAAAAATTATTCACCAGAACTCGGAAACATAAAATCGTACTAACTACATGGGTATAGTACCCACATAAATAAATTAGAAATGAAATAAAGAAATGCCGCTGTTAACTTTAATTTGCAAAAAATGGAAAAAAAAAAAATAAATCGTATTTATTTTCTAAACAAAATTGCACTTAAAAAGAAAACGAAAACAAAGAAATTGGAAACACGCGTTAATTTCTGCAGGCAATAGAATCTACAGGGTGTACAGAGGGTTTGTTCGGAATTTTTATTAAAAAAAACTTTTGCGTTTCGGAGAAAAAAATTCTAATATTAACCCTTCAAGTATTGGCAGTGGAGAATTTTTATCAATTGTGTTCGTACAAGCTTCTGCTGAGGCTTATACGCAGATTAGAATTATTTTTGTATGGTAAATTCTGTGATTTATGCCGATATTTAGAGCAATCACGATTTTTAGGGTTGAACTCCCTTTTCTCCTCACGAAATTTAACAAAATCATAATGGGGGTTATCGTGAATAAATATCCCTGGGAAATTTTCTCAGACTGCCATGCATTCTCTATTGCAGTTTAAGAAAACTCCCTAGGAACCCCCGCGGGTTCACTTTTTGTCACGGCGGAACGGTGTTAAATTACAATCAAACTTCAGTTATTCAAAGGTTAATTCTAGCGAATTTTTGAGCTTTAGGGTTGGTGACATTTTTAGAAATAAGAATGATTAAATTGCCAAACATATGAACATATTCAATAAAAATTTTGGGATTATTATATGGGTGAATGTCACGAAATACCGTAATTTAGGGAAATGAAAATTTGAATTTCAAAAGATGTTGAAATGGTCCAGTAACCGGTGGATTCCATCGTCTAGATCATAAATAGTCTGAAAAACCCCTGAAAGCTACACGACGCCTACCACACTCATCTGCAGCAGCAAAATCATGACGGAGGGGACATCGACTTTTTTCCCGCACTTTTATAATTTTGTTTCCACCGCAGCAAGTACATGGGAACATTTGGAGAGAATTCCTCTGTTGGCCTTGATTTCTGTGTTGATGGATTTAAAAAAAAAAACCCCGGTGCGGAAGCCCTCTTAGTCTAACGCGGTCGCATAACCGCGGTAATTTAGAATTACCTTCGGAATATGAAAAATGCGTGGGACAATAGTGATAATGCCACCTGCGAGCATCGGAGGTTCAGAATTGGGCTTGCTCCACGAAAAAAGCATTCTTTTTAATTTCTGGATGTATATACATTACTAAAAATGTTAATTTTGAAAAAAAAAATTTGGATAGGGCAGGTTTTGGTTACCGTCACAAGACGCTAGGGTGGTTTGGTCTAGCGTCAATTTTTTTCACATAGCGGGGGGAGGGGGTTCATGGAGAGCCCCTAGCTAGCGTCATAAATTTCCGGAATAAAGTACCCCTAGTGTTTTCCAATGCAAATCTTTTTTTTCAGTTAAAATGTTGGACATTTTTTAGGGTAAGTTTTTTCAAACGTCATCTTTCATTTCGCAAAGAAACATTATGTTTTATTCGCTTAAGAAGTTCAATTCATCGAAAAAATCGAATTAGCTCGTGAAGTTCTTCATGCGATGATTTTTTAATTTTTTCGAACAGGTTTATCTCAACAATGGTGTATCAAACGACTGACAAACTGAGTGTATGAGTGGTCAAAAGAGTCGGATAGTGAAGAGCAGATTGAGTCTTGGTCGTGGTTTTGATATTGAGTCTTGATCTTGATATTGGTCATTAAGTCTTGGTCTTGATCTTGAAAAAATTTCTAAAAATTTTTGAGTTTTCGAAATTTCCAAACCTTATTTTTCAAAGCAGTTGGGTTTTTAAGATGCCAAATTTCGAATTGAGATATGATTATATGCTTGAAAGGGGCGTAACAAACCTATTGACTATAAATTTGCAAGACCTAAAAGCAGTCTTGGTCTTGATGATCATAGTGAGCAAGACCAAGACCAAGATCATAGCTGTCTTGGTCTTGTTGTTGTTCGCTCGTCGTTTTATCGTTATTTTTGCTGTTTGCTTGTTGTCTAGGGAAATATTTGCATACCCACTAGGCGAAACTTATGGATATCTACATAAATTATCAGATGGTCTAAAGAGTACCTGTTAAAATTGAATTTATTAAATTTATAAAACACACTGTTCCATTGCAAAATGAAGGAAGAAGAAACTTTCCCTTAAAACTGTCAAACTTTTTAAGAATATGATATTTTTGCAATTTGCACGTCGAAAAAGTGTGGATCCAACGCTAAACAGAGCTATTTGTATAATTGCATGATGTTATTTTATCAACTTTTACAAAATTAGAAATGCTCGTACAGCAAGAGTGACAATATGAAAGCTAAAACAAAGATAATGTATAATTAAAAATTCTCTTACAAACCCGAAACACCCTGTATACAAAAATGTTATATTCTGGCAATAAAAAAAATAATAAATAAATACTCGTACTTACAAAACAGCAGCAGCACTCTTAAATAAAATCATACGAAAAACTTAAACAAAAAATAAAAAATAAATCGCACGAATCGAAAGCAGCAACGCACTTTGCACTCTCCCATCCCATTATTACGTCCATAGGTTTTAAGAACAACAAATTCGTGAACATTAAAATTATTATTTGTTTTATTAATTTTTATTATTTCACATTTAATGAAAAATAAGAAAAAATAACGAAAATTTTTTAAATCATTTTATGATTTTAGCTTTTTACACGCATACATATTTATGTGTTTTTCTAAGCATTGCACACTAAAACAAAACAAAACAAAAAAAAAAACAAAATAGTTAAAAAACTATTATTAAATTTTAAAGAAATATAAGTTGTCAAAGCAACATAAAAAAAAAAATTGTTGTAAAAATAGATGAACAAAAAAAAAAACCAAAACTTTTTCATAAAACGTAAACTAATTGTAGTAGAAATTTGTAATAGCATTAGCGTAAAAAACGTAACGTACGAAAAAAATTTTAGATGAAAACAAAAAAGTACTCAAATTCAACAGCAGTGATAAAACTTGCACTATTCGGGCAGCCAGTGTGACAACAATGACAGTGACGGTGACAAACTCTGGCACGGATATGTAGTATATGCAATAACAACATTTCTGTGGCAATAAGCGATAACAGCTTGTGTCGACTTAAGAAAATGAGTTTGAGCTCAGTTTTCCATCAATGCCGGTTAAAATTACACTTTTATTTGTATGCCTATACTTAGAGCTTATTGAGGTTTTAATAATGCCCAAAAAAATTGAAATTAATTTTACCCAAAACTAATGGAAAATTGAGCTCAAACCCATTTTTCTTAAGTAGACTTAAGCTGTTATCGCTTATTGCCACAGATTTATACAACCAATTTAAGAATTTTCACTGTCACTGTCACAGTTATGCCGTGTTCTTTGGCACTTCTGTGCAAATATTAATTTCACTAAGGATACATAAGTGTGTGCCCTATGTGTCAATGATACTTCTGTATTTAATATTTTATATAGTCTACAATGAAAAAAAGAAAAACTAATAAAAAATATTTGAAAATACTGGGTGAAATAAACTGAAATTTATTAACTACTACTTAGCAGCATTTGTTATGAAGCGCAATACAACAACCACAAACACAAGATAAAACTAAATATTTTCCAAAAATAATTGAAAAAAAGTTTTGTCTGAAAAAAAAAAAGAAAAGAAAAAGGTTAAAAAAAATTTGTATAAAAATTAGTTCTCGTACCTTTGTTAAATTACAAATACAATTTATTAATTGAAGAAAAAAGAGTTAATTTAACTTTAAAACTTAAGACACTAAAAAACCAAACCTAACAACAACAACAAAAAAATATAGTTTTATAATAAAAATTATATTTTGTATAGAAAAATTTCATATAAGTAAATGAAAATTGATTTAAAATATTAAAAATTTTTTAAATAAACTTTGTAAATATAATTTCGAAACTGAAATTGAAAAATGATGTACACAATATTGAGTAAAAGGTAAAGGTTTAAAGGTTATGTATTTGCTATTTGCGTAGAAACACATCAAATCAACACAATAAATGTTGAATTTGGATCTAATTATTTCCGAATTTGTCTGAAAATAAATATAAATGTGTACATACCATAAAATTAGGCTGTGTGGCATACTTTGAACCCTTGACCCAAGTGACTTCTTGGGTATGTATGATATCATTTAACATTTCATGTCAACATTTGATCAAACAAGACGTAAGAACTTGGTCTTGAAATGTTAGTTTTCATACAAAATGTGTTAATGGTGAGAATATTCCACTCAGCAAAGTATGGATTAGGCATGCGCTTATTTTATGATTTTATGATTTTCGTTGATCCCACTCCCTGAAATCCTTCCATTAGTCATAAGAACAAACACTATGAAGTTTCACGGCAATCGGATAACGATAACCCGGCCCGCAAGAGAGATCAAGTTGAGATGAAACTTCATTGTGCTTGTTCTTATGACCAATGGAAGGATTTCAAAGGGTGGCATCAATGAAAATCAGAAAACAAGCGCATGCCAAGTAGGGATGTTATTGAAGTGGTTTTCCCGGAACAGAATGTCTATGGCCCCTATTGCGGTTATCGATTGGCAGTAGATATTTTTCTATTGCGTTCAGCGATTAGTAGAATGCTTATCGACTGTGAATAAAAACATAATCGATGGTTGTTCTACCATTTTGTTTTGATAAATGAACGTATTTTGCTGGTATATTTTGTATTGGGTGTACAACTTAAAAACCGGAATTTGACGGTGGATGTCCGTACTAACAAATATCGTGAAAGCTCGAACTTTATATATATGTCATTTTGAAGGTACATTTGACAGCTGTCAAAATCAGTCAACAAAACAATTTTATCTTGTGTGCATCATTATTATTTTTCACGATGAATAGCTTCGAAAATTGGAGAAAAAGACAGCATTTGCGGGAGGTTCTGTTGGGTCATTTTTTTGCAAAGAAAACTGCTGCGGAAAGTCATAGTTTGCTTGTAGAAGTTTATGGGGACTATGCTCCAGCTGAATCAAGCTGTCTTGAGTGGTTTCGACAGTTTAAAAGTGGTGATTTTGATGTCGAATACAAAGAACGTCCAGGTCAAGACCAGCTAGGTGTGATCCATTATGAGCTGTTGCCAGGTGGCCAAACCATTAATGCTCAACTCTATCGTCAACAATTGATCCGATTGAAGCAGAAAATCCAGGCAGAGCGGCCAACCAGAAACGAGTCAATCATTTTCCACCACGATAACGCTCGGCCACATATTGCTGCCCCAGTCAAAAATTACCTGGAAAACAACGGATGGGAAATCTATACAAATTTTGCCTCACCCGCCTCATAGCCCAGACCTTGCACCATCAGACTACCATTTGTTCCGATCAATGCAGAATGCCCTATCAGGAATACGGTTCACTTAACTTCAAGATATCGAAAATTGGCTCGATTCATTTTTGGCCGCCAAGCCGGCGCAATTTTTTTGGGATGGAATTCATAAATTGCCTGAAAGATGGGGAAATGTTGTAGCTTCCAATGGACAATACTTTGAATAAAATATATTGTAACATTTTTCCACAATAAAGCATCAAATTTCGCAAAAAAATTCCGGTTTTTAAGTTGTACACCAATACAAATAGAAAAGAAAATGGATAAAAAGGAAGAAATATTGTAATTAAAGTGCAATAACTAATACACTATTGCCACGAATAGAACAGTTGGATTCACGGAAGAAATGCTGAAGGATTGAACGAGTCCCTCAGTCGGCGTTTTTTCCTGGGAAAATCCACATAGTTTCAATATTCTTCTGAGTTGTCAGAGCACCAAAGCTCCAAACAACTCATTTCTTATTTTAAATTTGTCCCGAAATATTTTTAGTTTAATGAAATTAAAGCTGCTAACAAAATAAAATATTGACAAAACTTAAAGTCACAATAGTAATTCTCTCTATTACGTTCGCAATACCAAAATATCGTTTATCGATCGCCATTGATTTTATTACCAATAGATAACCGCAATAAGACCTGAAATTTTATTTTTTGGAGTCGGAACTAGAATTTGAACCGAAGTCGAGAGATTCCCCGAAATGATATAATAATAATTTTTCATGAAGAGTAGTTTTTACTGATTTCCTTTGAGATATGCGTGTTGGTTCTTGGAAAATCTAAAACGCTCTAGTTTTGATTTAATGATTCGTTTCTCTATTATCCCATCGAATATTTTCAATACACAAAAAAAAAGTTCTAAAATCAAATGAAAATACGTTTGAAAAACAAAAATTTTAAAATCAAAAGCCCAAAAACGTTTTGATATCAAAAATGATTGTTTTTAAATCAAAACCAAATGTGTTTACACATCAAAAACAAGTTCTTTAACATTAAAAACAAGTATTATGAAATCAAAAACTTTTGATTCAATTCAAAAACATCTGCTTATAGATTTAGAAAAAAAATTGTTTTAAAATTAAAAACTTTCGATTTTAATTCAAAAGAATTTTTTGTGTTTTTACGCCCTTTTTCAATAGTGTTGCATGTAAAATATTTCTTACGACAAGAGTTGGCACCACAGCATGGAGAGAATTAGACCGCAATTTAAAATATATACTCGGAGCGAATACAAATGTCTTAAACTCTAGAACGAAATCTTTTAAATCAAATACAAAGTTGTTAAATTTTTGTAGTTTTCTTTAAACTCAAAAACATTTTACATTCGATTTAAAAACAATCATGTTTTAAAATCAAATACGTTCCAACTTAATTTTAGAACCAGTTCATTTTTTCTGTGAAGGACTGACTGTTAGCTAATTAGCCTGTAGTCGTTCTGTGTTGAATTTTTCCTGCTTCTGGAATAAGACCAGCTTTGTTTTTCTCCAATTGTTCGGAAAGAATGCAAATCTAGGCAAGACATCTTCCTCCGGTGACTTATATTCACTAAAAGTTCCTACTGCCCATTCCAGTTTTTCATGTGAAATGATATCTCTTACTCTATACTCCATGAAGATTGTTCCCTGAAGGGAAACTATTAACTACGCTGAAATTCTCTATAACTTTATCACACCCTGGGCAGTGTGTTTTGAAGAGCAGGTCTAAGGTTTCCACACCACTATTTGTCAAGTCCTAAATAAAAAGCGCTAAGTGGCAAAAAAATACTTAATGAAAAAACACACCATTTTAAAATTGTGGTCGCTACTAAAATTCCGTTCGAGTTTACTATAAGTTTTTTTATCAAAGTTTTGAATTCCATATTTTTTGTAAATAGTTTGGCCATCTCCTACGCTATTGTGGGTTTTATAAATTCTCAGATTCGGTATTAGTCAGATCCACTTTTGTGTTGGTTTGTAATATTCTTTCCCAATAGTTATTTAATAAAAAAAAAACATATAAATTTTGTGTAGGTATGGAAATAACCTAAATGATTGAATTGATTGAAATGTTAGGCGAATTTGTGTTCCACTACACAACCTTTGAATGCGGTAGTAATTATTCGTCTATCAAATAACTACATAAATACTACTGACTTTTAAAAATATTTTGAAATTCGCCTGCTTTACTACTCAACTCAAAATTAGTGGGGTTTTACTCTTTATGCTGTACAATAAATTGAATTCTGAAATAAATAACAAATAAAAACAAATCTATTGTATGATTTAGTAATTAATTATTAAAAATATTTAATGAAATATAGTAACTAATTTATAAAATGCAATTAAATTGAAATTACAAATTGTTATTGGATCGGCATATAAAAAATTTATATATAATTTTTTTTTTTTTTTTAATAAATGGTTTTCCACATATTTAATTGTATGGCACGCAGATGAAACATTTTTATTTTATTTCTTTTTTTCAAATTGTTAATTTTTAGTTTTATTTGTCTAATAAATTTAGCACTCAAATATTTAGAAATTCTAATGATTATTAGTTGTAATTTATTACTTAAATACTTGTATTGTAATTGAAATCAAATGCGATTAAAAAATTAATGAAAAAAATGTGAGGAAATTTATATATTATAATTATTATTAGTAATAATAAAAATTAAGTGAATACAAAAAGAAATTTTAACTAAAATTGTGTTTTTCTTTTTCTAAAAAATTTAGATTTCAAAAGTTGAAGTTTTGCAGGTATTTCAGTTCTACTGCTAATGTTAATGTAAGGGATCTTGATTCCACTGACTAAATTAAATTTAGTTCTACGGCAGCGACGAAATTCATAAATAGTCTTGAACGGTTTTAGTAGGGGAAAATATATTTCAGGTCATAGTGTAACATAATTTTTTTTTTAAGGGGACATTCGCTTTTGTAATTGAAACAAAAAACACTTTTTAAAAATTATATTATGAAAAAACTATTATATTTATTGACAAAATTTCTTTTGGAGATTGTAAAACATTGTCTAAAAAATATGAAAAAATTATTTTTTTTTAATTTTTAGTTGTCCTTGGCTGCTGTAGAGGGCGTCATCCAAAAATTACTTTTTAAACGGTAGGACATGTTGTAGACCTCCCGTAACAGACTTTTGAAAAATTCAAAATGGATTTTATTTTTGAGACTCTAAACTATACAATAAGCCTCTAAAATTCATACTTTTTTATATTTTGAAGTTTTTGTATCAATATTTACGAAAAATGCGAAAAACTTGAGGGACCAGCCTTCAGAAAAATGCCCCATTAAAAAAGGGGGGTATTTTTTAAAATTTTCAGAGGTTTATTGTTTAGTATTTTTTAAGAGTAATCGAATGCTTTTTGATTTTTTAAAATCGGTCGAGTAGGTTCGGAGAAAAATGTCCTGCCAGTTTGAAAAGTAACTTTTGGATGACGCCCTCTCACGGTGCTCTTGAACAGTTGATAGGTTTTTTGGCTATGTGGAGAAAATCTGTGAATGGGGTTTCATTTGTATTAGTTTAGTGGTCTGGAAAATGCAAACCCCGAAATCGTAGCTGATCATCCCCGCGAAATATCGCAAATATACATATCCCATATAAAAAAAAAAAAAATCGGATAAAAAACGCAACAAACATATATAAAAATAGTTATTTTTAATGTATTTTGCAATGTTGAATCTGAATCCGGCCTTCAAAATGCTGTATCTTATACGGTTTTTGAGATATCTTAGCCTAAACAAGGAAAAAACACCGTTTTTGCCATATTTTGAAGCTATATAACTAAAATATAAAACATTCGTTCGCAAAATTCGATACATTATCTGAAAGTTCCAATTTTTTTCTTTAAAACCGCATTTAAATTATGTCAAAAGTTTAATTTTTCTCTGAAATATCGTAGACTGAAATAATGACAAAACACGTTTTTTGCACTTTTTTAACTTTTTAGGTTAGGATATCTCCGAGAAAAATAAAGGTATAGACATTATTAATTAGGTTTAGAAGATTGATTAAAGCTTTCAATTTCTGCATCAGAATTTACGGATATACGTCCCGTTATTTAGCTCCAAAACACAGCAATAAAACATAGCGTCGGCTTTTTTTCCTTGTTTTGGCTAAGATATCTCAAAAACCGTACAAGATACAGCAATTCTAAGGCCGGACTCGGATTCAGCATTGCAAAATACATTCATAATAACTATTTTTATATTTGTTTGTTGCGTTTTTTTTTCTGAATTTTTTTTATTTTATATGGGATATGTATTTTTGCGATATTTCGCGGGGATGATCAGCTACGATTTCGGGGTTTGCATTTTTCAGACCACTAAGCTAATACAAATGAAACCCCATTCACAGATTTTCTCCACATATTCAAAAAACCTATCGACTGTTCAAGAGCACCGTGCTCTACAGCAGCCAAGGGAATCTAAAAATAAAAAAAAAAATTTCATATTTTTTAGACAATGTCTAAAAGAAATTTTGTCAATAAATATAATAGCCGTGTTCACGATCCGGAGCATTTAGACTTGCAAAGTAGCAAAATAGCAATAATTTCCACTTGATTGTGAGCAATATTAAAAGTATAAACAATGCAAGCTACAAAAAAATTTATTTCTCTGAGAAAATCGTATGAGCAAAGAGAACGAGAGCATAAAGAACCAATTTTTATTTGAAAACTGACGTGATATTTTTATGCTATAGGTTTTTAGTATAGCAAATGTAAATGCAAATGTAAATTCAATCCTATATATTTTGTTGTTGTGTAGCAAAATTTTTCAACACCTATTTACAAATGCTATGATGCAAGACCTTTTGCACCGGATCGTGAACATGGCTAATAGTTTTTTCATAATAAAATTTTTAAAAACTGTTTTTTTGTTTTCAATTACAAAAGCGAACGCTCCCTTAAATCTACGTGGGGAAGTTTTAAAGTCCGCCGAATGGGGGTACGAAGTGAAAATAAAAATACAAATTTATCTTTCCTGTTTAATAGGTATATTTTTCTGCTACTTTAATACATTTTTCTTATATTTCAGTTCGAAAAAACATAATTTATCTTTGCCTGAAAAAAAAAAAAACAATGAAACTGAGTCCTTCTTTGCTTCATCAATAAAAATTTCTTCCAACGAAGTTTTTTTTTAAGTTTGGGTATAGGTAAGGGAGCCAGGTTTGGGAACCAGGTCAGGACCGTAAGGTGAGTGAGCCAAGTTTTCGGAGGTTTGTGAACCAGGTCAGGACCGTAAGGTGAGTGAGCCAAGTTTTCGGAGGTTTGTGAACCAGGTCAGGAACTTGAGGTGAGTGAGCCAAGTTCTCGGAGCCAATCTTTTGCAGGGCGGCCATCGCAATACCGCTATTGTGAACGGACACGTTTTCGTTCAGAAGGAGAACACATTTTGTCAATTTTGCACTTCTTTTTTCTCTGAGGGGTCTTCTTTGAACCAATATAAGATTGAAGCGTAGTATTCTCTGGTTATAGAGACACCTTTATCTTTGTAATCGATCAACAGTTTCCTTTTTCCAAAAGACTGTCATCATGATCTTCCCATCCAACTGTGACAACTTAAACTTCTTAGGCGTGGTGTGCTTTTTTGTCCCCAGAAAAAACTCGAGCCAATACTCCATTTCTCTCTTCACTACAGTGGTCCAAAACTTGGGAGAATACTTTGCGCGATGTTGACGTTTTCGGCAGCCATCTTGCCCTGACTTTAAGCATGCCAAGGTTATCGTCTAGATTTTTAAAAATTGTGGTATCTGATACTCCAATAATTTTTGTGAGCTGTGTTTTCTGTAGTTGGTCATTTTCCATTATTATTTTTTTGACCTTTTAAATGATTTCTATAGTGGTCACTAGATAGTAACAATCTTTATACAAAAAAAAAAAGTTCGCTGCAAGCCTTCGATTTTGAAATTTAGATGAACGATTTAAAAAAAAACTTTTTCTGTATATTTGAAACTCAATGAATAACTTTGCACAAAATAACCTGGAGTAGGAGGGCCTCGATATAAAGTCGAATGCAATGAACCCTTGATAATCTAATAAAAATTTACTTATGAGCACTTAATAAAACAACATAAATTCACACAATATCAGACATTCAAATAGGCCTACCTCCAACTATGCATTTAGTAGCTAAATATACTTTAAATGATTCAAATAGATATCATTTGAATATTTTTTCAATTTATAAACAAATTAGTTTGCTATTTTTGGCGCAACACTTTGCAAACATACCAAATATAAACAAATTTGTATCTGAAATTAATGAGGTGTTAATCAACTCTTTGCAAAGAAGAGTAGATATACTATAAACAAAGTGTTTGGTGTTTTTTTATGATTTTTGCAAATGACTTGACTTTTCTAAAATATAAATTTTCTTAAGCTTTAAGCACTTAAGTAAAAATGGAAAAAAATAATTTCAGTATTTTTATTTTTCAGGGTCAACGAGATCGAGAGCAAAAGTTTCTCAAAAAAAAAAAAATAATAATAATGTTTGCCACTTGAAACAATCCAGATGCGCAAGCAAATAATTATATAGGACTAATTTTAAATTTTCTTTAATCTTAAATCTTGAAAAGTTATTGCTTGCAAATTATTGGAAAATTTTTTTATGAATTCTTTTATTAATTCAAAGAAATTACTGTTTTTATTCTTCTTTAGAGTTATTTTAGCAACAAAAGCACTAATTTCATAATAACTTCATTACATCAATAATATTTTGCCAGTGACTCTAAATATCAACGTCATTATTGGTTTTTTTGCTTTTATCTTGATGCATGTTTTTGTGTCTTTGTAATACATATTTTAGTTGTATTTTATGTTTTACAAGATATTTGCTGACGTAAGCTGCAGATATTTTGCCAACAATTCGATTTGTAATTAGTGAGATTGACAACAAGTTAATCACGGATATTCGTGCTTCTTTCCACAGATAAATCTTTCATAAGCTGCCATAAAATTACTTATTAAAGTGAAGAAGATTTTTTAATATCAACTACTAAAAATAGTTGAAGATGTCATGGCTGCTGGGGTTCGCTCATCAAATGTTTCATGTAACAAAGAATAAGATAAAGCTGGAGTCTCTAAAAAAAGAAAAATTATTCATCATTTTTTATTTTGAGTATGGTATTAATAATTATCATTTCTTTGCAAAATATCCACGCTATACCACTAGAATGTTGATGTCATACAAGACAAAATTTGAATGCTTCAAATTAGTAGGGTAAGGGAGGGAAATATGGACTACGTGGGTAATATGGACCACACGGTTATTTCCCACTGCATACATAGGTTTTACCGTTATTCATGTTCAAACTTAGCGCTAATACCTAATGCTTATAATAGGGCGATTTTAGCGTTCGGAGAAGTCGCATATTTCTGTAAAGATGATTTTTCTAAAAAAAAGATCAGTGATAATTTTTTTCTAGTGAGTATATTTCATTATTTCACTTTAAAGACATCGCGTTTTTAAATAAATGGTTAATTATATAAAGTCAGTGAATACCATTTATAATTTATTAGCACAAATAAGTTCATTAACCAAAAGAGTTTTTGATAAAAAACCATTTATTTCACCAACACGTGCTGTGGGTAATATGGACCACCAGAAAAAAAAGCCTCAAAAACAAATGTATTTATCAACTTTTCAGATGGGGAATCTAGCTGCAGTTTTCATGACGAGTCTGATGGTCATTATATGTAATTCGTTAGCTACAAAGGAAAAAATGATAAAAAATGCATATAATGTAATACCCTTTAGTCAGAAGATCGACGTGGCGAATTTTGGGTTGAATGTGTAATCTGACGTTCTTGGAGTCATGAAAAATGTGCCGAATGTGGAAGTGACATTTTTTATGCAACTTCTGTACCAAATGGACTATATGGTCCATATTACACTACACTTGTTTTTCATCTTCATTTTGATTATTTTCAGTTTTTTAATTTTTTTTCTTTATCCTGATGAGATATTTATTTAAAAGTGAAGCAGAATAAAGGTAAATTGTTTCCTTTACTGAATGACATAAAATTAATTGTTTTGTTTTATGTATTTTGGGTTTTATTTAAAAAAGAAAGATGGGTGGTCCATATTTCCCTCCCTTACCCTACATATTTTGAAAGAAACACTCATAAAAACTTTATTTATTGGAATCAATGAAACGCGCAAAGCAATTTCCCAACGGGAAGAAATGAAGCTGCTTCTAAGAAGAATGCAACAGAAGCACATCTCTGGAAGCATACAAAATTTTCTAAATTCTTTTTTTTTTTTTCTTTATATTTCTGATGCCAGTTAATAAATCTACCATAGTACAATGTTCAGTTTTGAATGATTTTCAAGTCACGATATCTCATGAAGGGTAAGTCTGACGAAAAAACACTTCGAAAAGATATTTATAGGAAATTAAACGTTCTACATAATGCATGAACAATTTTTTTTCTAGGACGAACCGTTTTGGAGCTATTTTGAAAAAACTTTTTTTTTTCTAAATTTTAGGTTTTTTTAAAAAATATCTCCCAAATTATAAGTCATCTTACAAAAAAAAAAATCAAATATAGATTGTAGTGCAAGTAATTCCCTACTTATAAACAGATATTTACTTTAAACGTGTGACTCACTGTTCATGAGTTATCGTAATTTTAAGCTCAACACATCTCTGTGCCTATTCGTAAGCGGCATGAACAATTTACTAATTTTTTTCAAATTTTGAATTAGTCGTACGAAAACAATTGAAAGTTAATTTTTATAGAAAATTTCATAAGCTACCACAATATTTTTCTCTAAATGTAACCGTTAAAGAGATGTTTGTAAAAAATTAATTTTGGACGCCATTTTTCCAATATGGTGGCGCGAGCGAACACGATTTGAGGTAGCAAAGTTGAAATTTTGAAAGAGCACATCGATATCCATAAAATAACTGATTTGCAAAAATCCCGCAAAACTTTCCAGGTAACATCATTTTATTCTCCCAAATGATTTTCCTACTGGAAATAACATTAAACTTTTTCATTTAATTTAACATGGTAAATTTTAAAATATCCATGGTAAAGGCATGACACGGTAGAGGAGTGCTGCACTTAAGTGAAGGCAATAGCTTTAAAATAAAATTTTATAGTTTTTTCGCTTAAGGTGTGTAGTAGTAGTAGATAAGAAAATTATAGTCAAATTGATAAAACATTGAGACGGGTACGTTTTCCAATTAACGTGTATATTGCGAAGCGTTACTAGCTTTACGCAAAGATTAAGTTGAATTTTATGAAAGTTTGATGAAACTTTATAGTTTAAACTTGGTATGAATTAATTTTTATCGCTGGCACAGGCACGGTGCAGGCATTTTGACTACTTTAGGGCTCTTTGTATCGTTACACAATACTGATACCATTTAAAAGTCAAATTTGACCTTTATTTGTGTTCAAAATTATGGTTTTTGTGTGGAATTACCCATATGTAAGTTACTTTTCATCAATCATTCATCGGTTTACAGTTTAATATTTCATTTTAGTGTTTTTTTTTTTTTTTTTCATTTTTTAAGTGGCATTTTATTTGTTTATTTTTTAACAAAGACAAATTTAATAACATTGTTTATACTTACATATATGTACATATGTACGTGTACAAATAACTTGTCAAATTTATAGCTGCTTAAATTATAAATTATTATACTTGCACTCATCTCGAAACATAAAAATATAAATTGAAGCTGACAGCTTGGCGCTTGGTGTTGATGAATTCATTTTGAACGTGAAATTCATTTCGACAGACGCCATGGCATATGTGGGGCAATAAAAATAAAAACCATGAGGCAAAAAAAAATAAAAAATAACATATATCGACTATGTCTGAAGCTCAACATTCAAAAGTGTAGTTCAGCAAACAGCGTGATGTATTACAAATGCATTTTTCTCGCTGGTTTTTCATACATTTCTTCAACTGCTGTTGCTCCAATTTTTTAATTGTTGACTTATGGCGGGTGGTTTTTTCAAATGCATTGGAAAAACTTAAAAAAATAAAAAAAAAATAATTCATTAATATAACATATGGTCTTAATTTCATTTGTTAGATAAATAATTTTAATTGCAAAATTGCAGCATTTGCATTATATTATATTCAACCCATTTGAAATATTTGCTGTTATCCACATTTATTTTTATAAGTCATTAAATTAACATATTTACATGGAATATGTTAAGCTTATACTTTTATCAACAATCGGTTTGTATTTTTAGCAGCTAAAATGAAGTCAATTTATCTTTATCTGTTATGAATGCTCTCATTGTCGGTACTTTACGTTTAGGTGTTTTGACGCCTTTCGTAGTAATGTGTGCTGACATACGTGAGTCATTACTTTTGTTCTTCAAGTTACGAGTATTTTAAATATAGAGCGGTCTTATTACTCATGTTTTTTAACATGAAACACTTTTGATAAGAAAGTTTAAACTATATACATATCCGTAGTTGTCTGGGATAGTACCTGATACATCATCGTTTGTTGTCCCATTAGTTTAGGAGGTGACAGTTGTCATCATAATTGCGGCTTATTAGGCACAATTCATTTAGGATGCAGTAAAATCCATATAGACTGCTGATTAGTGCAAGAAAGTATGGCACTATATTTAGTGTTAATTGTTTGTTTTCAGTGAGTAATTTGACTCTACGAAATTATTTTTTTCCAAAACATTGCGATCTTATAACCATTATACAAATTGAGCGTAAATTTTGTGTGTACAATTTTCTTTTCATAGCGCTGTTGAAAAATATGTAATACATTTATGCAGTTATATACCTGTCATACATTCCTAAGTATTTAAGCTAAAATTATATCACTAAACAATAGTCTTTTGTTCAATTCTCATTGACAGCTCAGATTAAACCCACATGTAAGTTATGGCCTTGGCATTGATCTTATGTTTACTTAAGTGACTTATGTAAATTAAATATTAATGATGTGATGACGTGAGGAACACACCCAGATTTTTCTAATTTTACATTGTTTGCACATTCATCTGCAACATATCAAGTAAAGTGAATATTATTTAACTTAATAATATAAAAAATATTTAATTTTAAACAAAGAAGTAAGCAATCAGACTATTGAAAACTATTGAAATACCGATTTTATTATTTATAATTTTTTTTTATAATACTAGCTGACCCGATAAATGTTGTTCTGTTCATTCCTGTATGATTTTGTTTTGTATGATGTTCATGTTTTCTTTCTGGAGAAAAGTTGGGCAATATAATGTATCAAGTTTTATGACGATAGCTGCTGTGGTTGGAAAGATGTAGTATTTCAAGTATTTTTTGTGTTCTATGTCTTATCACACTTTTTTTTAAGTAACTTTTTGAAGTAAAATATATGCCCACTTATAAAGTTTTAAAACGATGACTGCAATAGATGCGGAAGTATGGCATATTTCTTTTTTTTTTTTTGTATGAGGGAATAATTCTCATTAATTTCATCTCATCTCGCATTTGATACACTGCCTCCTTTGTCAAAGCTAATTCGTGAGATTGAAAATGAGAAAAATCGCATAACATTACGTATACTTCACCTTCTAAAACTTAAATGCTTTAGATATATGTGCAAAATGAAGACCATCTTTACATATTGTGGAATCAAAGTTATCCTTAAAACAATTTCTTTTTGTGAATACAAAGTTTTTATGAATGATATTGATTTTTGTAAGGTTTTTCTCACTCGTTTGGAGTTTAAAGGCATTTGGGTCAAATTTTGTCCATGACATTTGGTGTAACGATTGTTCGTCGGATTCTCGTCTTATGGATGATTTGTTTAACAAAAATCTTCGAATTGCATTTGAATGATTACTTGATTACTGATGAATTTGCATTTACGTGACTTTATAACTATTGTTAACTTTCAATAAAATAAATATATAAAAATTAGTTTCATGAACTTTAAAAAAACTATTATTATTGGCAATAAAAACTTACTTTACTTTAGCGTTACTAAGACGGGATGGGATGTTTACCATTAAAATTAACTTCAAAAGAAACTTTAATTACATTTTAATAATCAAACGCCAAAAGAGATTGTTGTATGTGACTTTGAAATACAACAAGAAAAAAATTTCCCAAATGTTAATGTGCTCAATAGAAATCGAAAAAATATTTTTTTCAAAAATTGGGTCAAATTTTGCACGATCTACTGCGAACACTATTATAGCCTCTTATCTAAACGACAAATATTTGCACAAAATTCATGTAAATTGATGTTGATTTTGTTGACATTTTATTGAAGAAAATGTGGCGAACTATACGATGAATCTGTGAATACTAAATGTGCTATGGTTTGATCATCTGTGTATTTTATAGAGCATTGTTCACACATCTTCAATGGTACTGACGACAACACCCAAAAAATCACCAACTGTAGGTATTACATGAGCAGCAGCAGCAACATTGTGATGACAACCTGTTACTTGTACCGAGTAGCAATTGCTTGTGGATAAAACAGCTAAAACATTGCTGGCATTAAAGATTCACACAACAAAAACAGAGGACAGATGCAGTGGTATTTGAACGGTGTTGAACGTTTAAAATGTTCACTTTTTTTTTTGTCTGTTTATTTCCTAGTCATCATTAAATATTACATACTTATGTGTGATCTTTAGCACAGTCATGTTGTTTTTCTTTTCTTTTTTTATAGAAATTTTTTGATTTCGAAATAAAAAAAAACCTTTTTTTTTTGGTATTTTGTGTACGAAATTTTTTCCGGCTTTTTTTAGCTTGGCTTTGTCCCATCGAATTGCATAAGTAACATGGGAGTACTTGTATGATTATTGTTTCGGCGTACTGTTTGAAGAAACTATTTTTTTTATGTATGGTGTGATACTGTACTTGAAGTAAATTTGCACCTGACATTAAATAAGAGATTTCTAAAGCAAAACAAACAATTTTTAGTGTAAGAGTGCTAAAAGAACATCTTACAGATCCTTGTGAAAACTCTAACAAATTAAGATGATATTGCAAGCATACGGTTTCAATTTCCAAAGACACTTTCCTTCTTTCGATTTGCCTGGGGACTTTTTCATGTTCGGGAAAACTATGATTTTCTAAAAAAAAAAAAAAAATGGGTTTTAAAATTTTTTTTTCCATACCGAAAAATATTTTAAAAAATTAATTTTCTTCGAACCGAACTTTGCAATATTTTTATTGCAATAATGAAAATAATAGTAAAAATCAATGAACTGCGCACGCTCAATCGTAAATTTTTTTTTTTAATGAATATGTTGGATACATTTATGAGTAACATTTTGATAGATAATGACTTCATAGATATAATATCGTTGAAAGAAAATATCAATTAATAGGATCATAAAAGACAACCATTAAGAACATCTGTAAACAGACCATAAATCACTTTTAAATGAATTCTTTAAAAAAACATAAGATTTCGCGAGTAAGCGAATATCCGTATATGGCAAAATCATGGCACAATAGCCGATTAGTGTGTCAAATTAAGAAATGAAATGAAAAACATTTTTAACATTTAATTTGTGCTCAATGCTAAATGTTAAACATAAATTCATTGTTTTCGAACTAACATTTAGAAAAAGATATGGAATTAGCTAACTTATGAACAATAAAAATTAATTAACTCTCACCTTTAATTAACTTTAGCAAAAAAAAAAAAATAATAAAAAGTAAATGTTCTTTAAAGTTTTATATAAAATGGGTTAATAACATACAAATGAATACAATAATAAAAAGGAAAAGTTTACAGAATTTTTAAACATCAGAAATTATTTTTATTATGCCCCAAGGGATAAAATTGGCCGAAAAAAAACCAAAATTAGTAATTCAATAAAATATTCTTACCTACTCAATTCACAAATTCTGCGAATGTGCAAATGTGTGAATTAATATGGGCACATGCGCTACTCAATTTCACTCTTCTTAACCTCAATTCATCTACGAAAGAAATGATTTTTTAAAGAAATCGAAAATGATTTGCACAAAAAAAAACCCCAAAAAATGATGTTGAACTTTTTGGCAATGAAGATATTTTGATACATAACAAATCTACATATGGAATTATATCTATTTCTACAAGACACTGGTCAATTTCTTCTTCAATCCTTGAGATCACCTACGATATTGTTATCGCTGAAATCACTTTAACATTCTTCGTGAGAATCGAGCTCAAAATGTATAGCTTTCAACCAAAGACAACTTAGTTTACATTACTTGTCGTGATCTGGCAGGTCCGCCTGTAGTCGATCAGCATTCAAAATGCATCCTTGTATACATACATACATGTATGTTCAACATCCACTTTCAGTTTGAAACAATAGCGGTGCGCCGCAAAGTGTGAGATTATGCCAATCTAGGACGTCAAAATTCAATTTTAGCCGTAGTTTCAAAGATATCGAGTTGAAATTTTGTATATGAATTTTAATTCTTTATGCGGAGGTTTGGTTCAGAGATGGAAAAAATCTACTTGAACCTCCCATACATATGTGCCTTTTTTTGTAAAAAAAATTAAAAAAATTGGTTGCAATAAATACATCAACTTGAAAATTTGTTTTTACTGACAAAAAAATGGGCCTGATTAAAAAAGATAACATAATTTTTTTCTCTGCATTTCAGTGCAATTGCTAATTATAACACTTCAGTCATTGTAAAAAAAGTAGCCTTTGGGCATGCAGTTCAATGCACTTGCTTGATAGCTGTTATCATGCCAATGACATTTATTTTATTCTCTTTTATGCAAAATTTTTGCAACAATTGGGGTCTTTTCTTACAAATTACAAAAAATGATCGGTTTATAAACAATTTTTTTTTTTTTTTTCATCTAGGACATTGACAAAATCTCACACTGTGCACCGCGGAGTAAAAATATGACCACTGTGATAGCCATAAAGCACATCGAACATTTTTTCAAGGCCTACTTAATGATCTTATGCAAAAAACCTTTTTGTATTGCTTTTTAGGGCTACTGAAACTGAAAGATAACACGCCTACAGGCCGACTTGCCTGCCAGAGGGTTAATAAGTAAGAACTTAGAGCCGTTCATACCTAAAAGTGTAAAATATACGGCTTTTTGTTATTTTTCAGGATATATCGATACACCCAAAGTATAAGTTGGATACTCAAGTTAGAAAGTTTTTAAGGGACAGCATTTTTCAAAATCTGCGCATTTGGTTCAATCCTGTGTCAAATTTTAGTACTTCTAGCCTGAAATTTGAAGGGCTGGGAGCTTTTTTTGTTGTCACAACCTAAATTTATTTTGTATAGTTTTCATACAAAAACAAAATACAAAAATGATCACAACAATTATAAAAACTACGATATTCAAGTTACCAACTTATACGTTGGACGTATCGATATGTATACACACGGAGAGAAATCCGCGTCATAATTTTTACTCTACTCGGTAACTAAAGAAATAAAAGTAATTAACACTAAACAACCATTTTGACTTTATAACTTTTTGTCTTTGAACTTTACAGTAGGGAAATATCACAAAAATGTATAACAAAAAACTATTTTGACTTTAAAATTCTATTAAAAATATTTATGTTTAGACAGACATTTGCTTAATATTCAAACTTTATGCCTCTTTATCATATGTGCCAGTAGTGCAGAGAGTTTCTATCTCTCACACGGAAGGACGCGGTTCAAATCCTAGTGTGGTCGTTTATTTTTTTTTTTTTTTTTTTATTTGAACTTTTCAGTAATTCAATTTATTCAAAAAAAAATTACTAGACTGTAGGCCATACATCAATAGAACAAAATGGATATAAATATCTTTTACAGCTTCTTTTAAAGGATATCTAATCCAGACCTTGACAACCCCTCCTACCAGCCAGCCCGATCACTTTTGTGGTATTAAAATGGCACTAAGAGTGCTACTTAGGCTTAGCATCGCTTTACTAAGCCACCACTCTAATCTAATCTAATCGTAAGGCAATTCGAAAATTCTGAATTGACTAAAACAGTAAGGTAAAATTTACTTCAGTGGTGAGTTGCCTTTTTTTGACTTGAAATTCTGGTAAAATTTATTAGAAATAAAGTAGTATGTAATTTTTTTTTTTCTTCGGGTACAGGCGGACTTGCCTTGGATTAATAAGTTAGGATTTCGAGAAGTCCTTACCTAGAAGTGTAAAAATACGGTTTTTTGAAATTGTTTTGCAGTTTTCTACTAATTTCATCACTTGAAACTCATATAAGGCTACAAAATGAGATATCGTTAATACTTAATCTTCGTTTCACTTTGATGAATAGATTGACTTAGTATTGTGATACCATAGGATGGATATATTTGCAACCAACCAGACTTTGTAATGAATATAAGAAGCTGTCCTACACTAATAAGGGGTTACAGATCAATAACAAATCAGTACAAATCAAGAGTTATAATATCGCAAACAAACCATTTAAACATTTACATGTAATCAATCACCTTCAAAACATAAACATAAAATCAATAATATTGTAAATAGTGACAATTAATAATAATGTTTCTCTCGAACATATTTGATGACGTAGCTTCAGACGCAACAAAACAGCCTTTTTCTCAAGCAAATTATTTTTTTCTCATCCAAACAACATTTTCCACTTCTTCTTAGCAAACGCCGCGAACATCATACAAAAATGCAAAATCTTCGAGGAACGACTGACTGACTGAGTGGCTGAATGGCAAAGAAGCGCCAAGAAAAATCACTCGAATCAGTCTGATCGTGCAAGTCGTAGCGTGCGGTTCGGTAAGCGTTGTTTGGAATTGGCTAAAAGTGTAAAGAAACGTCGTCGTCGGTGTTACAAAGTCATTACATATTTTGTGTGATTTGCTTGTGTTGTTTGCCAAATTACAAAAATATAAAGATCTAAATGTTGCCCCAGTGATCCACATAATACATATATCTGCTATCATCTTAGTAAAAGTTTTTAAGTGTTTTTTAAGTATTCTTTTAAGTGTACGAAACACATACGACCTTAGTGCAGTGCAGTGTAGTGCTCAAAATGTATTCAAAATTTGGCAAAATCATTTTAACCTTCGTTGTTGTGTTCATAGCGTCATTAACACAAATGGCACAATGTGAAATGCAACCGACACAACATCAACAACAAGCACAACCTGTTTACAATCGAGGAAATCGCTTTGGGGCAGCAACATCACGATATAATCGGGTAGGTTCTGTAATTATCACAACCTGATGGATTGTGTTACTGGATTAGTGTGTCTATATATCAAGTAACGAGCACTCAACATACGTTCGCATGGCGTGATGTCAAGTTCATTGATCTGCTCTTCAAAGTATTTAAAATATCGTTACGAACGTTTTGTAAAAGTTGTGTCATCGCGTGACGCTTTGTGGTTACAATAACAACAATAACCAAAACAACAACAAATAATAATGAAAAAAAAAAATCCCAATGCCCCCATATATTGCATACTTTATATGAAAAGTGATCTTGAAAATGTGTTTGTTGTCCGATTCTTGTGTAACCAGATTTTTGCAATAACGCGCGAGTGATTTTTCCATTGTAAATTTGTGCTTTTTTGTGCCCTTTTGTGGTTTTTTGTGATTTTTTTGCTACTCAACTTTTACCCTACTTCTTCTTCTTCTTCTTCTTCATTCGCAGACATCGTCAACGCAATTCGGTACCGCATACGCTTCCCACAATTGTGAGTATAAGGATTTAATGAGCAAGTTACACGATCGCGTTGGTGTTTTAGCCAGTTTGGATGAAGATCAGCGCAATCGTTTGGAAAACATTGACAAAAAGTAAGTTACATTTGTACAAAGCTTATAATCCTCTTATTTATATTCGTTTTGTAGGGTAACTCAAACTTGTTTTATTTTTCTTTTTTGTTGTGTCTGAGATAATGAGCTCAGGAATCCAAAAAGTTTTATTTTGAATTGTTCGAGCGAAACTTGTTTTAGTACTTAATTTCAGAAGAAGCTTAATTGATCACATAACTTTTGGTATTTAGTACAATACATACCAATTTTAAAGACTTGTATACGCAAAAAAAAAAATTGATAATGGACCCGGCTTTTTGGCCTTTTGGAGAAAAGAAACAAGCTTTTAATCAAAGTAGGCATTTTGTTTAGTTTCTTATTAATAGGGTTTATGTGGATTTATCTGTTGGTTGTTGCTTTTAACTTGTTATTTATCAGTTAAGACCTTGCCGCAATAACGTAAGCATGAAAATGTAAGAGAAGTAGTTAAATAAAACATTCATAAATCAATAAATTATTGTAAATATTTGATTTAATAAATCAAGCTAACGAGCATTCGTGAGGCAAAGAAGAAGAGTGAACATATGTTTGCATTACCCTACATTATTACCATGAAGGTAATTTATCATTTTTTATTTTTTATTATTTAACGTGCTTTCGCCTTGTGGCTCCGCTCGCGAATTTTAAATTGAAAAAACATAAGGTACATTAAAATTAAATATCTAAAGAAAACATTGCTGCACGGACAAAAATCCGTGTCATTATTTTTACTCCACTCGGGTGATAAAAAAATTAAAGTAATTAAAACTTAATTTCAAACATAAATTACCTTACGTATAAACTATTTGGACTTCATAATTTTTCGTGTTTGAACTTTACGTAAGGTGAATATCATAAAAATATATAAAATTACACTTTTTTTTGGAGTGGGTATTTCCACGGAACATACTCTTCGCAACTCAAAAACAGAAACAACATTTTTATTAAATTTAAAGGCTTGAAATATAAAAAAACACATGCATCTGCTACATCAAAGAAAGATTAAATGAAATCTTATTTTAATTCATCACTTTGAATCTTATGTGTTTTGCAGATATCTGTCCCACTATAAGCAGTCTTTTTGGGACACTTGAGTAACAACCCAACGGGAAACGGAAGCGCATTGAAACGACTTCAGTTGCGCTTCTAGGGCAGCAAGAAGCTGCTTCGAGTGCTGTTCTCATTGCTTATCCTTTTTAACACAGCATGTCCTAGCGGATATGCACATCTTCAGAAGCACATGAAATACGCTTCCGTGAAAGCACACATTTGGAAGCATATGAAGTACGCTTCCGTGGAAGTTTTTCAAAATTTTAAGTTCCATTTTACAAAAATAACTTTTTCCTGTAACTTTTGGTAGACTTATTAACTTTTATAAGCAATAAAAAAAATAGAATTTGAAAAATTTTGTTTGCTACCAGAGATGTTTTTCTATTGCGCTCTTTTTGGAAGTAGCTTCATTTCTTCCCGTTGGGAATGTTATATGACAACGAAAGCCATTATCAGCTGAAAGTGCCGACTTTCGTATATGACGAGCAGCAGTTTTGTACTTCTAACCTTTTAAATTAAGTTTTGGGAATTTTTTGAAAAATAAAAAATCTCTGCCGCGCCCGTTACCTTTTGCCATCAAAAGTTTAAAATACTGTGAAAATAGTATAATTAATTAAAAAAAAATTAAAGGAAAGTATCAGTGTAAGTGCATTTATAATTCGTGATACCAAAAAAAAGCTAATAAATCAGTATTGTTATTTTTTTTCATTTGTAAACGATGTCGCACCCGTTACCTTTTTATTATTTTGCCTTCCAACCCTTATTATATTACGTATTTGGTTTTTTACTTATTTTTTGTGGCTAAGCAACTATGAAGTTTTCAAACAAGAACAACTTTCTGCAACATTTTAACCCATTATATCCTGTTCTTACGGGTTTTTTTTTAGATTTTTGAACCCCTTTAAAAAGATATGGGGTTATAATGGATTAAAGTGTTCTACAAAAATATTCTACGGAAAATTTCATTTGGGGTCACCAAAGACAAGAAATGCTTAAAACTTAAGAACAATGCGTAAAAATATAATAAAATTAAGGAATTGAGTAGCAGAAAAAAATTTCTCATTTTTCATATTTATTGTATATTTTGTACTTTTTTACTCTATATTCTGAAATTTTAAGCATTTCTCGTCTTATGTGACCTCTAATGAAATTTTTTGTAGAATATTTTTTGTATGTAATTTTAGAATGACTTTGGAACAAGTAGTTTTAACGAAAATGAAGGTTTAGAGTTTTACAGTGGGGTAAAATTTCAAAAATACTTTTTTTGCGGGTATTTTAGCTAGAAAAAAAGTACGCAATTGATCTAAGGTTCCAATTTTTATTTTGTTATATAACCAAATGAAAAGTTTGGTATTTCGTACGACTCATTGCCAGCATTTTTGAGATCGTAATAAAATAAACATCGCATCAAGCCGAGATTTTGCATAGGCTTATTTTTTTCAACTTATTTATCTCTTGTATTTTTACCGTTTTATGCAACATTTTACAGATCTGAGAGATTAAATCTCATAAAACGAAAATAGCATATTTGGCGATAATTCAAAAAATTAAATATTATTTCAGGATACCCTTTTATATTGGTTAAGTACAATATTAACCAACGTACTATTTGCCATTTTTCAAATGACTTGAAACAAACCCATTTCATCACTACTGCACGCTAAACTTTAACTTTGTAGACTGAAATAATTTTTATAAGTTATTTCCATATTAATTAAAGCAGTTTTTTGTTTCTAGAAGCGACAAGAAAATTTTGCTACCTTTTGCTACTTTAAAATTTACATTGATTTTTAGAACGTAACCTAAAATAAAATATTTTTTCTTGCATTGCCGACATTATTCAAAATTTCTAATTTTGTTTTACAAATGGCCTCTAACTTATTATTTGTCACGAGACAAGATCTTATAAACATTATGTATAGTTCTGGACAGGATAATTTTGAACAGCAATTCGGTTTTTTATTAAAACAGCTGGAAAAGAGAACAGGTGGTCATCACGAACACTTAAGTAAAAAGTTATCTCATTTCAAGTCCCAATATTGGTCAAAATATCTGAAAGCGTGTCTCTAATTTTCCTATCAGAGCTGACCTTTACTATTCGTAGCAATTGTACTAAATTTGCTTCGATTATCTCAGAAATCACTCTCAATGTAGAGTTTTTAAGATTTTGCTTGTATGGGAGGTGCCACGCCCCCTTGTTCAAATTGTACCAAATTTTGTTAAATTTGGTTGCAGTTCGTAGCTCCGTTTATTTGATGTCACATATGAGAGCTCCTTGCCCCACTGTGCGGCGCACCCGTTACCATCTATTTAGTACAAAAAAGCATTGAAATTGAACCCACACCCGTTACTGTGGAAATGCCCAGTATGGAAAGTATTCGGTTCCGAAAATCGATTTTTTTCCGCAAAGGGTTGTCAAAACCCTTTTTTTTGAGGGGGAGGGGTTTGACAAATTACTTAAAAACTATGCGTCAGCATAAAAAAAACTCTTAAGAAAAAAAAATATATGGTTCCACTCAAAAGCGGCCAAAAAAAAGGGGCCAAAAAATAGCGGCCAAAAAAAAGCGGCCAAAGAAAAAAAGGGGCCAAATACAAAAAGGGGGCAAAAAAAAGCGGCCAAAAAAAGCGGCCAAAGGAAAAAGAGGCCAAAAATGGTTAAAGTGTTAAATTATCATTATTTTATTAAAAATCAAAGACATTAGGTAAAATAGTAAAGTAAATTGACAAATTGTGTAAATGATAAATGGAAAAAGTTAGTTAAGAAGTACAATGAAGTTAATTATAGTAAATGTGATTGCTGACATTAGTTAAGTATTCGTAAATTTCAGCATGAGTGAGATCTTCAGTTACTCATTTGGGTTCAAATCAAGAAACTACAGTCTTGAGGCGAATGTTAGCTTCTCGATATCGCTTGCGAGACTGTTCTGTCAATTTACTTTACTATTTTACCTAATGTCTTTGATTTTTAACAAAATAATAGAGGTATTCACGATCTAGAGTAACGTCCTGAGTAACAGAGTAACAGGGTAATAGTGCACAACCACAACAACAAAATATACGTAAGTTACTCTGTTACTCTTTTACCCTTTTAGTCAAGGTATTTTCTAGTGTAAAATAATTTTACACTTTTGCCTTTTTTTTACTATTTCTATTTCTATAGAAACGTTTGAACTTGTTTATGATTGAGAGGCAATTTTCGTTCATCAAAAATAAAAATTTGAATGAGAGCAAAATATTCAATTAAAAAATTTTTTTTTTTTGTTGGCAGCTAAAATTATTTTGAGAAACAAAAAGCAAATATAAGTGCAAAGTATTGAGTATGCTCACTATTCAGAGTAACTGAGTTCACTTTTACCCTGTTACTCAGCTTGTTACTCCAGATCGTGAATAACTCTAATGATAATTTAACACTTTAACCATTTTTGGCCTTTTTTTCCTTTGGCCGCTTTTTTTGGCCGCTATTTTTTGGCCCCTTTTTTTTGGCCGCTATTTTTTGGCCCCTTTTTATATTTGGCCCCTTTTTTATTTGGCCGCGGTTTTTTGGCCCCTTTTTGTTGGGCGCTATTTTTTGGCCGCTTTTGAGTACCTCCGGTTGCGGATGTAATTCTGTTCTAAAAATATTCCTCTAGCATAAAAATTGACTGAGAAAATTTCTTTTTTTTCCTTTTCTAAAAGGAACTAAAAATTTAAATACAGTTTAGATATTCCTTAAAACGTGTAGATGACTCGAAAATCTCATAACTCGTCAAACTGTCAAAATTTTTATTGATTTTGACAACTATTACACGGTTCTCGAGGTAATTACACGTTTTAAGGAATACTCTAAGTGTGTTTCACAATTATGTGTTGCGCAATATATTCAATATGGTGTTCAGTCCCCGTTGTTATCTATAATATCCTGCTTAAAATTTGAAACTTTCGGCTCAAGTTTTTGGCATGTTTCAGCGTTAGCCCTCTCCGAATTCAGTTCAACGCAAAGGTGAGCTGTTAATTGTGAATATGGTTTTTCCTTGGAGTTTTGTCTTTATAATGGACCATACATTTTCAATTGGATTGGCATCTGGACTTTATTTTGGTCAATCCAAAGTCTGTATGAGGCTTTAATTTTTTCAAGATTTTCGCGTTTTTAGACATGTTTTCTCTCAACAACGGTTTAAGGTTTGTACTCCTGTTGGCCAAATTCTTGAAGTCTGTAGGTGACTGTGGCTATTGAGCATCAATTCTTCTACGGATCAGCTTTTGCTTTGCTAGCATCAAACTAAGTGTTGGATTTTTGATGAACAGTTGCCGTACCACACGTTATCATACGAAAGCCTGATTTTAAAATTCTTACTATACGAGTATAGGCAAATTAACATATGATAATAAAAAAAAGTAAAAGAACTGGTTTTTGACGTTACAAATTTAAGTTACTTCTACTAATCACTTTGATTTTGGAATAAAAACAATATTCAAATTTTTAAACAAAATTCGTTGAATTCAAAGCAAGCGATTTCTTTTATTTTTATAGAACACCTAATGTCTTAAGATGACTAAAACTAAAATCTTATCAGTATTAAGTAGATTTGATATTTAAATACCTCAACAGGTGTATAAATATAATACAAAAAAATCGTTTTTTGAAACGTACTGCTAATTATTAAAATCTGACACATGACGTTTCTTGTAATAAGTATTATACTTTCATAAAAAAAATATTCAATTTCTATCAAATCATGAAAAACTACTATTCTGGAGTTTTGGAAATTTTTTTCTCAATTTGTTTGTTTGTTTCACTCAGCTGATACAAGCGACCTTCAAAACATTCAACAGTGAAGGCGAATACCAAATAAAAATCAGCGTGACAAACATACAAAGAATTAGCATTTCAGTTTTCAAGATAAAATGGAATCCATAAAATTTTGTCCATCCTCATTAGTATTCATTTCACATACAAATTGTAATTATAGGCATCATTTATGAATACACAGACATAACTAAGTAACTATGCGTCAGAATATTTTTCGTTCTTCATTTTTTTTTTTTTTTTTTTGTATCGTTTTTTAATTGCTAAGAAAAACAAAAATAATTGGCATACTCGTATCATATGTTATCATTTTGTTGTTAAATATTTACTTGGAAGCAGCCTTGGAATCCTTGCTCTGTTTTTATTTTTATTTAACAGTTCGGTATTTCGCAATAAAAATTAATATTTTGGGGAATTTTTATATTTTTATAGCTTCGCTAAAAAGAAATTATCCGTTAATTGGCTATAAAACGAGTCAATAAATGGTTAAATATCATTAAGTTGAAGAACAATAATGCACAAAATTTGCTTATATATTTTTTTAGTGCAGAAAATCAATATATGGATTAACTAATTAAAAACTATTGTTTTTGAGAAATAAAAAATGGCATTAAAGCTACCGAAGTTATGAGCATTTTCCTGAATCACCCTCCCACATGGAAGCTACATTCAAGCAATATATTCAAAATGCTGCACTGTAAGCATAATAGGCTAGACAGACGACAGCTTAACTACGGATTATGGACGTAATAATGCGAATCTTCTTATTGCATGATTTTACACATTTTTTAAATACATATTTCATAGACATTTAAGCCTCGAAAACCTCGTAAACTCGTAAAACTGTCAAAGTTCGTATTGATTTTGATAACTATTACGAGCTTACGAGGTTTTCGAGGCATTTACCCGTTTTAAGGAATACCCTCATAGACTAAAAGAAAATTTGTCATATTTCGCTGAAACTGCAGCCGATTTCCATTCTAAAGGCCATGTTCAAAAGCCTTTTACTTCCTCTTTAGGTAATCATACAAATTTTAGGTGAATTTTGAACATAAAATATAAAAAGGTTGCTTCGAAATTAGAATGTCTAAAAATTTGATTTTTTTCTTACAAATGGCGGCCTCTAGCGGACAAACTGTTAGCTATGGAAAGATGACCATCAGAAAAAAAAATATATCGGATATAACTGAGCACATTTCTTTTTTCGTTTAGGATATATAGCATCTCGTACTTAAAAAAAGGAGTTTTTGACCAAAATTTAAAAATTTCTCAAATTTTAGCCCGAAATTCGCAAGGAAGCGATAAATCGATTTTGACGTTCTAAATCCTGAAAATTGCGATATTTATTACGCTTTAACGTTATGTAGTACACATAAAAAAATTTTAAGTTGTGGATACCAAATACACTGTGAAACAAAAATACTCAAAATCATACTTTTACAAAAAATACCAAATATGTAAGAACTGTTACATCTTGCGCAAATTTCAACAAATTTCTATTCTGATGATGTTTGAAAGCTCTTGACTTTTTTTTAAGTTTCACATCAAAATTTTTGGTATATTTTAAAACTAAAATATAAAAAAAGTCGCTTTTCCGTAATATACTTTTGTTTTTCTCAAATTGCGTCCTCTAGCAGACAAACCTTTTGCTTAGAAATAATAATTTGAAATCAAAATTATAGAAAAACAGATTATCAACATTTGTTGGGGTCTCATGTTTCTGTGCGATTCTTGCATCTTGAGTTATAGCAAAAAAACCGTTTTCGGAGTCGAAAAATTTCAACTGCAGATTAACATGTAACCATTTCTGCATTTCTGTTTACTTGCAGAATTGTTCAATTCGAAGAGAGTAACTTGGCGCGTCTGGATGCTTTAGCTGTGCAAATGACAGATGTCAACAAGCGAATCGATATCGTTGAACATTTGCAGCGCATGAACAATCGACAGGTGGATACGTTGAAAGGTGAATTTAGTGCATTGTCACTACCGCAACCACAAGCACAAGAAAAAGCAGCTGATCATGTAAATGGTAAATTTGGTGATGGGAAACAATTTGGCAAATACTAATAACATTTCATTCAATTTTGAAATTAACAAAAATATATGGAAATAAAATGCATTATTAAATTTAAGAACTTTTAATTGCAATCTCTCTCTTACACATCATAGATAACATACTTTCACGTAATGCGCGAAATGCTGGCACCACCACCTCAAGCGATGATCAAATGAGTGTAGGTCCAAATATGAATGAATTCCGCATAGACTGTTCAGCCAAGTTAGATTCAATAGCTACGCTCTTAGCATCAACAGCTGCGAGTGTTAAAGCTCTGCATATGCAGCTGAATCTGAATGTGACGCGATTATTGCAGTCTACAGGGTATGTGAATAAATAACTATAATTTTGCTATAAAATAATGTACACGTAATGTAAAGAAACCATTAAAATAACTGCGTTGAGACGTCATTTTTGAATTAAACAATAGTGGAAGTAAGTATTTTTAGACATGCCAGATAGTTATGATTAAATCGTGATGCAATTGTTTGATCAATTGTCACTTGTACTTGTCACTTGAGCATCATTTGCAATTGAACGCGTAGGGTGTTCATAAGAATGCGCACCTTGAGCGGCACTCTTAATTGACATAAGCGGCGAATCTTTAAAGTTTTTAATTTATGTATAGCGATTACATATAGTGATGTAATTTGGAATATAAAAATACTTTTGATTGCATTTGGGTCATGAAAACATTGACACTGAGTTGGCAAATTTCATGCAATGATAATTTCTTGATAAATGACTATCGACGACGTACTTGAATACAAATCGTGGTTTAAGGCACCTTTATAAATTTTTCAAGTGAAAAGTTCTGGCCTATGTCAATTCTAAGTCAAGTCTAAATCAAGTATTTATAAGTAAAGTCTAAGTCAAGCCAAAGTCAAGTCGAAGTCAAGTCTATGTCAAGTTTAATTCAAGTCTAAGTCAAGTCTAAGTCAAGTAGAAGTCAAGTCTAAATCAAGTCTAAGTCAAGTCTAAGTCAAGTCTAAGTCAAGTCTAAGTCAATTCTAAGTCAAGTCTTAGTCACGTCTTAGTCAGCTTTAATAATATAGAAGGACATAGTTCTATTGAGCGCTTTCTCCTTTGGACTATTTTGATTTGACTTAGATACTCATGTGATTATCAACTAAGTACTTAGAATATCCCGTAAGCTTAAAAACACTTTCTCTCTCTCCTCTTCCAGAGCCGTTCAGCGTCGCCTCAATAACCTTGCACGTCGTCAGCAAATTGGCCAGGGATATCCACCACCGGCGCAACCCAACTTTTACTCAGCGGCCGACCCACATCAACTGATAACGAGTTGCGCACTTTCGCAGTCAACCGGTACTGGTGGAATTCAAAAATTACAACTCACAACGGATTCACTGCCTTTTTATGTGCTCTGCGAAGAAGAACTCCAGGGTGGCGGTTGGACTGTGATACAAAATCGTTTCAGTGGTGAAGTGAACTTCCAACGCGACTGGCAAGAATATAAAAATGGTTTTGGCAATTTGGCTGGAGAATTCTTTATCGGTTTGGATAAATTACACGCCTTGACGGCTTCATCGGTTAATGAGTTGCTAATTTTGATGTTGGATAAGAACGATGAGCAGCGTTATGCCAAATACAGTCTTTTTGCCATTGGCAGTGAGAAGGAATTGTATGCGCTAAGTCTCTTGGGCACATATTCCGGCAATGCGGGTGATGCAATGAGCTATCATGCGGGTAGTAAATTCTCAACTTTCGATAACGACAACGATGGTTGGGTTGAGGGCAATTGTGCACAAGCGCATACAGGTGCATGGTGGTACAATGCCTGTGAGCAGAGGTGAGTGCAATACGTTTTGATTACTTACAAAAAAATTTATTTTATATTTTTTTCTTTTTTTTCCTCCAGCAACTTGAATGGCCAGTATTTGAATGGTGAATATGATAAATCACTCACGTTCCAGGGTATGTACTGGCACGACTTCCACGGGCCAAACTACTCACTTAAGTCGGTGAAAATGATGATACGCCCAATTGGTGGTGAATATCGACGTTGAGCAATGGCCGTGTATTAGATTTTAATGAAAATAGAAAAGTTTTTTTTTAATTGTCAGGGAAACTTGTGAATTTACGCGTTGTGTTATGTATTAATAAATATGTTTCAATAGATAGTAGATCGTTTTTTAATAAAAATTAAAATGATTTATATATTTTAGTTGTAAGAAGCACTGTTTCTTCGATGTACACTTCAAAATAGCAGCATTTATAAAATTTAAGTTTAAGCTTAATATTTTTAGAAGAAAATACATACTACTATTGTGTAAAAGAGTTTAAGGCACACTACTTAAAAACGTAATTTCTGTAATGAAATGTATATTTTATAAAATACTGAATTGATCAGTATATATTATTTATGTTAGTAATGCAAATTTAAATAAACGCTATCATTGCCATATTGTGTCAAAGAATAAAAAAAAAAATACAAAAAAAAAAAACACCAATTTGATTATTGTGTTCCAAGAAATGTTTTTACGCATATATTTATATACCTTATCACTAGAAAAAAAAAAAAATATAAAATTCTATTGATGCAAATAAAATGATTCAGAGGCTCATTGCAATAATTTTAGATGCTAATAAACAATGGTTTAGGGTCATAATTGTAATATAATTATAAACACAATTAAAGTGAGTAGTGTTCAGTTTTGGTTTTCGAGACATTCACGTTTGAAAATAAGTTACATGAATATAAAATAAATTCCACAAATAATGTCCCATATACGTAAGGTGATCATGTCTGTTTGAGCGAAATCGGGGACAAAACGAAATTTGTGCAAAAAAAAAAAAACCGGGGAAATCGGGGACAGTAAGGGGAAAATCGGGGACAAATAAATTTTGGAGCAAACAATGACTGATGGGCAAAACCAAAAGATTTTCATTTCAAAATGTAAGCTCCTTAAAAGCAGAAAAGCATACCTACGTACGAGGTCATCAACGGTACTATTTTATACGTGAATTTAAAAATTAAAACATTATTTATTGCTAGTCAATAAAAACATGTACGACTAGAACATTAAAATAATGAATTACTTAGTATTGAATAACGATAAATAAAAATAATCTTCAGTTCATATTAAAAAAAAAAAACAACTAGTAAGGGTGTAACCTTTGACCAGGCCAAACACTAAATACCCTACACTGCAGTATTTTTAAAATATTGCTTATATGGTGCCAGAGCTTGTATTTATAGTTCTTAGTGTCTGAGTGAAATTTGGTCAGATTATCTCAAAAAACGTTTTCAGTATAGCGTTTTGCAGCTTTTGCTTCTATGGGAGGTACCACGGCCTCTTGCTCGATTTCTCCCAGTTTTTGTTGAGAGCTTGCATTTATAGCTCTTAGTGTCTGAGTAAAATTAAGTTGGATTATCTTAAAAAACCCTTTCAGTATAACGTTTTAAAGCTTTTGCTTGTATGGGAGGTGCCACGCCTTCTTGACCGAATTCGCCCATTTTTTTTTAGAGCGTGCGATTACAATTCGTGGTATTTATGTGGGATTTTGGTTGCATTGTCGTGAAAAATAGTTTTCCCAGAAAATGTATGTATTTCCATGCACACCCAGCCAGCCAGCCACGCCTCCTTCTCTGCGTTACAAACGGAAGGACAAATTGAATATACCCTGGGTGTAGGGTATAAAAAGGGTTGCACAGATGATTTTTTCTGAACAGGTCTTTAAGCTGTTTATAGAAATGTACAACTTCATATGCGATGAATAAGCTAACCAAATACGGTTTTATTGGAATGTTACACATATTTATAATTTAAAAAAAAGTGCACTGAGAAATACAGGACAAATCGGGGACACAAAATAAAATACAGAACATTTGTATGTTCCGTATTTTACAAATAAATTACGGGGGCAGTTAGCTGAAATACAGAACTGTCCCCGGAAATACAGGACGGTTGGTCACCTTATTATACAGAACAGTTTTGTATTTCGTTAGCTTAATATGGAAAAGGCGTAACTCACATTTTCAATACTTTACAGGAGAAGGAAAAAACTGAATAAAATTTGATACGCCAAACATTTAAAAAAACTTTAAATGCAATTTACAACAAAAACTATCAACAATTTTCATTCTAGGATTTTTTTTTTATTTTCTTTGTTTTTTGGGTAGTTTTGTGTTAGGTCTTTTCATTTTAAAATTTTTTTAAAAAAATGTGAGTTAGGGCTTTTTACAATAAATCAAAAATTATGAATAAAATTTAAGTTATTCAATATAAAATGAAGAGGAAAACCTTAACAAAGAAAGTTAATTGGATTGGATAAAAATTTATGTTTATGTTTTGTACGGAAGATTATCATAAAAGTGGTGACAATCAGCAGGTAACAACAATTTGAAACATTAAAGTGTACATAAAGTAAAGTTTATAATAATTAAATACCCACAGCAACTGAACTCATAGATGCTATTAATGTTTTCCCATCAGAATACCTTGATCTTCTTCGTATTGACTATGAAGCCTTCGGGTGACTTTCGGGACTACCTAGGAATTCTTTGTTTTGATTTTGAAGCCTTCGGGTGAACTTCTGGAATCCTCGGGTGTCCCAAAAAACTACCAGTTAGACCTTTTTGATAGTCCGCCAATGATATTTGGCCTCTAGTATACCGAAATATTCTTCGTTTTGACTATCAAGCCTTCGGGTGACCTTCAAGAACCTTCGGGTTTCTTAGAAAACTATTAAATAAGCTTCATTTATAGTCTACCATAGATTTTTTTCCTCAAGTATACCCAGATATTCTTCGTTTTGACCAGAAAACCTTCGGATGAACTTCAAAAACCTTCGTGTATAGCATAAAAACTTTCCCATGTTTGAGATACACTCACTGCCAAGGTTTCAGCTTAATTAACCGAATAGTTTCTGATTGATTTTAACTCTATTTAAACGCTACATATTGTGAGTTAGGGCTTTTTTCTTTCAAGAATTTTTTGTTATGTGTTAGGGCTTTTTTAAAATTGACTATAACTTGGCTATTTTTGATATTATCATGCCTTATTTTTGTAGGGAGGTGTATTAGTGAGTGGCCAACCAGAATAGGCAAAAAAGTGAGTTACGCCTTTTCCATATTAAGCTAACGATTTGAAGCTTCTGTTTTGTATAATTTATTTTATAGTAAAAAACATAGAAATGATTTCCATTTTAGGTATTTTTATTTATCATGTGTTTCGTAAAAATTGCAATGCCACCAAAAATCATATAAGAAAATTACGAAAATCGAAACAATGTTGTACATTACACCAGAAGGCCTATTTTGTCTAAAAAAACATGTTTTTTGGACATAATTTTTTTCATTGGAAATAAGGATTATGTTCTTACAAAAACTTAAGCGTTTAAAAATTAGAAATTTTTTTTAGGGATATAGATTCTCATCCCAAAATCGATTTTTTTACGTTTTTCAATTACGCGGTCAAAAAAGCAAGGCATCTAAGGCTTGTTGATAGTTCCCCATAGATGTATATCTAGATGCTCTTCGTTTTGACTATAAGGCCTTCGGGTGACCTTCGGGAACCTTTGAGTATTCCAAAAAACTATCAATTAAGGCTTGTTGGTAGTCCGCCATGGATGTTTTCCGTATAGTACTACGAAGCCTTCGGGTGACTTTCGGCAAACTTCGGGTGGTGACCCAGAAAACTATCAATTTAAACTTGTTGAAAGTTCACCATAGATATTTTCCTTCTAGTGTACCTAGATATTCTTCATTTTGACTAAGAAGCCCTTGGGTGGACTTCGGAAACCTTTGTGTATAGCATAAAAACCTTTCCATTCCGGTAATACAAGGATTCCCCAATTTTCAATTGGCCGAATAGTTTCTGAGAGATAATGCTTCACACAGATACACTGACACAGTCATTTTTATACATCGTCGCTCGTCGTGCATCGGCCCTAATCGACATTTTGTTTTTAAATCCAGTTTATGACATATTCTTGAAGACCTACCTCAAATCGTTCTATCGTTTACACAGGGCGGCACTGATTTTGCGATATTTTATTTTTATAGGACGTGGCACCGCCCACTTTTTTTGGAAAAAATTTCCGTTTATGTCTTTTGCATATAAACGAAATTTTATCTATCTGCGATCATTTCTAGATTTATTATGAATCAGCTTTCAGGAGGGCATGGTACCGTCAATTTTTCTAGTGAGGATTATTTTTTTAAAAAGTCTTTACATGTGTACCAAATTATATCTATCTGCGGCAAATATTTTCAGAGATATAAAAAATTTATTTTTTGAGGGCGTGGCACCGCCTATTTTTTCAATGAGCAATATTTGTCCCAATAACTTTTACATATTTACTAATTTTCATCTATCTGCAGCAAAAAGCTTTGGAGATATGAATAGTTAATTTTTTTTGGCGGCGTGGCACCTCCTATTTTTTAGCCTATGACTTAGCCTTTTTTTATATGAACTCATGCCATAGTAAAATTTTCGACACAGCACAAAACATGAGTCTAAACTCAAGTTTTGTGTTTTTGACACCACTTTTCCAAACCTCTACCCAAGTAAATCAAAAATGTTGCCAAACTTTAACCCCAATTACCTCAAAACTATAATTTCTGAACTATAAAATTAAAAAACGGCATAATTTCGCAAATTTAAGACATTTCTGAGCGATTTTTTCTTCGATCTTTTCAGAATTTTATCCTTCCAATAGTATCAAAAATCAAAATTTGACCTCTGACAAGATAAGGTACTTTTGTCACGTCGCATTACATATTACGATTTTTTGCTTTTCCGTCACGTCGGCTTCTAAGTAATACTGAATCATTTTGCTTTTGTTCTCAAGTTCTGGCAACTCTATGGCACATTAAAAGCAATTTTAATATTAAAAAAATATTCCAACGCATGCAATATCTTGGTATGGAAATAATTTGCTTTGCTAAATTACTTTCACAGCTAATAAGGAAGATTTACGTCAATATCTAATAAGCATTCACTCTAGACAACGAAATTCCAAGTGTCAGGGTTATATTCTTGTTTTGAATGTCGCGTTGAATAGTCAAAATGTACAGCGTTATAAAATTAATATTTCTCAACATACTTTGGTTACATCTAACTCAAGCGGTTACAGTAGAGCAATTGATATCTAAGGCCAATATTTATTATCAAAAACCGTAAGTGCGCTTAGTTCGCGATTTTGAGAAACTTTAAGGTAAATCAATTTCGGTTTTTTCTTTGTCAGCACATATCTTGGTAAACCTAAAGAAACTGTTATATCAGGAGTGCAGTCGCTGAGTTCAAAACAAGATATCAAAATCATCATACACGGTTTTACTGGATCGCGCACACACAGCTCTATACGTGCGTTGGGACGTGGTATAATTCAGAGAGTTGTTAGAGCTCACGTTCTTAAAATCTACTTACATACATTCTTGCATTTACAGCATATTTAGCTAATGGCTTTGACAATATATTTCTGGCTGATTGGGAAGATGCAGCTGGCTTGGATTATCCAAGTTCACGAAAATTAGTTGGACCAGTATCGATACATTTTGGCAAGCTTTTGAAGAATTTCATAAGGTAATCCCAAAATTTATTATAAAATGCTTATAATTTGCTTTTTCAATAATAAAACCTTTAGCAAGAATGGTATTCAGCTGGCACAGCTTCACATTATAGGTCATAGTTTGGGTGCACACATTGCTGGTGGTATAGGCAAATACTTCAGTGGTAAAGTGGGACGCGTTACAGGCTTAGATCCGGCGCTACCCTTATTCACACCAATTTCAAATGACAGTCTGTTTCCAACAGCAGCACAATTTGTTGATGTCATACATACGGATTTTCCAGCGTTTGGCGACTTAACTCCACGCGGCACCGTTGATTTTTATCCACATTTTGGGGTAACACCACAGCGTGGTTGCGAGAACTTTGATTTGAGAGCTGTCACTGATTTGATTTTTAAGCAATGTGAGTATTGCTTATCATATTAAAGCCATGAAAAAGGAAATTATTTTAAAACTACGTCATCCATATTTGCATGACAAAGCTTCCATTTCGAAAAGCAGGCCTGTTACGTTATCCATGTGGTTTCAATTACTTTTTATTTGGAAAGCTTTTTGATGAAAATGGTGAGTTGCACGATAAAAGTATAAGAGCCTCTTTTGTGGCGGATTACGGGTTCTACAAATTAAATATATTGATTTGTAATTGCGAAAAAGTAACCGTTTAGGAAATATTCTGAAAAAACCGGTTGGATTTTATCGAATATTTTCCAAGCGGTTACTTCTTCGTAATCACAACTGAATATTATTTTTAATTCTTTACAAAAGAGAGATTTTTAGGAAATATTCGATAAAATATAATCGGTTTTTTATGAATATTTCCTCAACGGTTATTTTTTCGAATATACAAATCAAAATTATTTGAAGGACACGCAGTTGTGATTTTCATTTCCGTTCGGCTCCCCGTTTTCATCAAAAAGTCAGCAAAATGAGAAGTAATTGAAATCACAATGATTTTGAGATGATGACAGTCACGTAACAAAAAATGGAAGTTGGATTTAATTTTATTTTTTCTTCAGATAGCTGCAGTCATAACCGCGCCGTTACCCTCTATGCTGAATCTATAGGATTGCCGAAAAATTTTCCCTCATTGCCATGCAGTTTTGCTGCCATAACGTTACAGAGCACTCCACTCTGTCTGATGCAGTTGCAAGATGCAAATATTAGCCAGGAAGCGCTGCTGCAGGCAATTGCCCGCGGTGATGAGAAAAGTGTTGTTTATATGGGTGAAAAAGTGACACGCAGCGCCACTGGATTTTATTACCTTCAAACGTATGACGCGCCACCTTATGGCATGGGTGCGTACACTCGATTTTAGTTTAGACCATAGCTTATCACTTAAATACATTTATAATAAATAGCTTTTAAAATAATTTAGAACAAAAACATATTTAAAACAATGATAACAAAAACAGAATCAGAAAATTACAAATTTTGCTTATCTTATTAAAAAATCGCGCAAAACCAAAAATCTCAATAAACAGGCACCATTCATTTTCCTAGCTTACGACCTTCCTCTAATGGATTCTAATACACTTTGAAATTTTCATCAAAATCAGGTGAATTGTTTCCGAGCCCATAAAGACCAGACAAACAAAAAAACCTCATTTTTATATAATAAGCAACCTACAAAAATTATATTACTCGCAAAACGTATAAAACTTTGAATGGATCTGAAATGAAATAAACTCACAAAACATTGTTTAATTTTGGCTAGCCGAACCGGGCCGAAATTTTAAAATCTGACATAAAATAAGTTTTAAATTAGCTGCAACCGTTTTGAGATTTTAGTTAAATCTGAGATTAAGAGTTACATCTTCGGCGGCACGATAAAGTGTTGGATTTGATAATTATTCACCTCGGCGGCACGATAACGAGGTGGATTTGATAATTATTCACCTCGGCGGCACGATAGCGAGGTGGATTTGATAATTATTCACCTCGGCGGCACGATAACGAGGTGGATTCATTTCACAACGTTAACTGCGCTGCCGACGCTGAACGTTTGCAGTGCGGTTCTCTCAAACGATCTTTTCTTTGTTTCCATCTGCTGGGAAAAATTTGCAAACATAAAATTGCTACTCCTAAAAGTATGCAGCAGGTAAAATTTGGAGATACAAATTTATATTGATGATTTGCTTTTTTATTATAGCGCCATTTTTAGTTTAGACCACGATGGTTTATGTATTTGCTAAATGTCGGAGTGTGTGTCTTTGTTTTAAATACAATAATTTTTGACGAAAAAGGTTCAGAGATTTGATTTTTCAGCGCCCCTAGCGGGAAAGTTTCTATTAAGTTTTGCCGAAAAAGGTTCAGTTCTCATCTACTCGTTACAAAACTAACGAAAAACGTACTTTTTTGGACATGATACAATTATGGTATTTATTTGTATGAAATTATTGTAATTGAATCATGCCCTAAATCACGTTCTATGAAAAATGTATTTAAAAAATGCCTAAAATCATGCAATAAAAAGATTTCGAAACTGGTGAACTGGAGTTGGTCATGGTTTTACTGATACAAAAGTTATCACTTTACATTTCCATATCACTTGATGAAAACCTTGTTACTTTATTTCCAGGGCTTCTGAATGAAGATCGAACTTCCTGTTGCAAGTTTGTTGGTGCTAAATCAACCCATATTAAAATCTTTTAAGTAGATCAAAATTTAAAACAAATACAAATCAAAGAAGAGACACAGTATCTCTTAAATTAATCGATTCCAATTTAAAACTGGCCACAATTTCTATTATATATTAGAGCCACATGATGTTAACGTCATATCTGGTTACATCAGAAGAAACAACAAAATAAAAAAAAAAATCTAAAAAATGCAACTCAATAGTAGGTAAATTTGTAAAATACAGAGGGAATACTTTTTCCTCGTGATGTTAATGAAACCACCGCCACCACCGAGGCGGTGACACCTTATGTGTCTAAACAAACAACAACATAAATTTAAAGTGAATGAGTTCATGTTTAGTTCTTTATATCTTTTTTTCCTTTATGACCCTGTTCATTCACAATGAAAGAAAGACTCAAACACGTTTGAATGGAGTTCCGCCAAGGAGGAAGATGGGTCTTTAGCGTAGAGCATTCTGAGTTGTAAATTTGAGGATTTTCAGCAGCAGTGACAGGTAGACATGTTGTAGAATTTGTTTTTTTTTTTTTTTTTTCAACTTCACTAATTTAATGTCTAAAGGTTTTTTCATAAATTTTCATTTTATGATTGAGAGGATTTGATTGTGGTAGTTACTGCAAACAAACAAACATAATGACCATAATTTTTATGTGGTATTAAGAGGGATACCAGAAACTGATATTAAACGTGGGTGGCTTACAAAGTTAACCAGTTATGTAACTTTAATAACAAAGATTTGCTGCCAATTTGCATTTTGACAGTTTCATTGAAACCAGTTGGTGTCATTACCTATGCACTAAATCTCATGGGTCAGCAATAAGGAAAATATTTAAATGAAGCTGAAATAGTTTCTAGATTTTTATGCTATGAGAAACAATCCGACATATTCAAAAATATGTGAGTGTGCTATCTTGGGCCTGGTTGGGATTGAAAGCTTTTATATTTTGCATAAGCTGCAAGCAACATTGCAGTTAATCGAACTAGTGCATGACTAGTCTTTGACTACTTCCAAACAGGACCAGTACTAGTTCCACAACTAACGAATTTTCATATAATGGAATGACGATTTTTCAATGTTGATGTCCTATGAATCGTCAATTGTCTCCTTTCGCATTACCTTTTCGCTAGTCGAGAGACAATTGTCTCCCTCTACATTACCTATTCACCAGACAGTTGAAAATTTTGAGTGTTCGAGTAGCTAAAAATTGAGTTAGCGAGTATCTTAAAATTGAGAGATGTAGTTAGAAGAAGAATGAGCGAACAATGCGCAATTTAAGGTGGCGAATGAAAAATTTAAAATTTTTTAAAATAATCACTAAATTTACACAATTTCAGATATTCCAATATATGTAGATGTGAAACAGTGCGTCGGTACTGATATTAAAACAATTTTTTTACTTTAAAGTAGCGTATTTCCACGAAAATTCATTAAAAAAACAGCACACCAAAAAACGTGACTGTTCGTACATATTACTCTCTCACCATACTACATTTTCTCAATCAGCGGCACTTCTCAGTTAATAAAAGAGCAAATAAAGACAAAGAAAAACATGAAAACTTTGTATTTTTTCTGTCAACTGGCGATCTGTACACTACGTGGGAACTAAACAACGCTAGTACCTACCTTTTTGAATAGTCACTAGTCACTCTTTGGGACTAGATCCAAATGAGTTTATATGTGTACGAAAAGCTTTTAAGCACAAAAATTCAAGTGCCCGCGGGCATAGGCGTTAGATTTCACTGGTTTAGGGTCTAAAAAATAAAGATAAACAACAAACAAAAATATTAATTGCACCCATCGTGTATTAAATTCAGTAAACTTACAACTATTAGCGCCATCTAACGTAAAACGAGTAAAACATATTATCTCACTGGTATACACAAAACCAGCTAACAAAAAGATAGAAAACTAGAAAACTAAACGAAACAAGTACAAACACATTTTCATAACATGAAGCTGTTGCCTAGATAATCGAGAAAATTGCAATTATACTCTGGATAAAGGAGATTTCTATGAAACTGCGAGTTCAGTTTTTATTTGAATGTGGCGCTTAAGTGAGCCATACAAAGATTTTTTATTTCGCGGGCATTTTGTTACGTTACTTTTATAATATTTAATCTTTTTCTATATAAAATATATCTGTCATTTTATTTTTTTTTAATTTTGGTTATTGCGGTGCCAAAAAGAACTTAAAAACGTTCAATTTGGAGATTATAAGCCAAAAAATTATAAAATCTCCAATTCAAAGAAATCACCGCAGCGAATCAAAACACACGTGTTTCATCAAAATTTGTCAAATACAGAATGCGAACTTCAAACCGAAACAGAAGAGGAAAAAAATTGTACTTCGTTTTTGTTCCATTTTCTAAATAAATAATGAACACAATTAAATATTTGACAGATGACTTTTTTTGTGATTGATAATGTCACTAAAAGACAACGCGAAACCAATGAATGTATTGTATTTTATTCTTTCCACTTCTCTTCTTCTTCTTATATGAGGCGACATCTCGACGACGACGACGACAACGATGACGACAAAAGTTGAACATCGCCATGGCAGCATGACTGACAGTAGCACTTTGTGACATCTTTTGATGTCGAGCTTAAGTTATATATTGACTGATTTTATATCTATTTAACCTTTTTATAAGTAATTTTTTATAGAGTTTTTTTTCTTCTTCATCTGTTTTTTATTGAGTCGATTGTCAATTATTTTAATCTTCATTTCACGCGCTTCCACGTTATTTATTTTTTATGTTATGGCCCCATCGGAAAAACAACAAAAAAATGTCAAATTTCAGTGATCATGAGATCGGACTAATATAATAATTATATGATATACCACTGTAAACCCAAGAGGAAAAATTTCTAGCGCTTCTGATCCAAGCACTTCAAAAGTGCTTGTCCCCATAGAAATTTAGAAGCACTATCACTATGATTTTTTATAAGGCTGCAGCAAGAACAACGTGAGTTCGAACCCAGCCCGGGAGATTTTTTTTTTACTTTTTTTTGCTTTATTTTTTTTTTTAAATAATAATATTTTATATTCAACATCTTTTATTTCACTTTTCTATTTTCCTTTCCCTTATTAATTTACTTTTGTTTAACCGAATTGAAATTGATTACACAATGATTCCATATAAGGCTGCAGTAAGAACAACGTGAGTTCGAAACCCAGCCCGGGTGATTTTTTTTTCCGTTTTTTTATTTGTTTTTGCTTTATTTTTTTTTTTATTAAAATATTTTTTATTCAACCTTTTTTATTTCACTTTTCTATTTTAATTTTTCATTTTTATTTACTTTTGCTTACTTAAATTGAAACTGATTGCACAATGATTCTATGTAATACTGCAGGACAACATTTGCTTAATATACAAATTTAATACCTCTTCATATCATCGGGCGTTGGTGGAGCGGTCTTAAAGGTTGGTAAATGTAAGAAAAAAATATCTACTAAGCACGCGGAGGGTCGTGGATTCAAATCCTGGCACGGCCAGTTTTTTTTTTCTTTTTTTTAAATTTTATTGAAAAAACGCTTACCGCAGCATTACAAATTAGCGCTTTAAAAACTCTTTTTTGGTAAGGCTGCGGTAAGCTTTTGCTCGCTTACATCCTATGACATGCAATGTTAAAAAGAAAGTATTGTTCTTACGGAGCGGAAGCGCTTATTGGTGAAAAGGATGCACTTCAGAAAGGTTTTTGAAGCATTTCTTTTCCCCCTGGGAAGATATTCATCTAGGCGGAAAATTTTTCAAGTGAGCCACCTATTAACTTAAACGTAAAAAGGCTTTCAAGAAAAATGATTTTTTTTAGCAGCTAGTAAAGATGTTGGAAACAATTATTTGTCTTAAATGTTTAATGTTATTTCTAATAATAAAAAGTTTAAGCAATTTCTCCACATCTGAGAAAATTTTCAAAAATATGTGGGCACTCTGCACACATCTAGAAACTATATCCCAGAAAAAAATCGATATTGGTTCTAAATTTATTAGCAATATAGTATGCCGCGCAATACTTTTTTCAGTAGAAGAGAAAAACAAGGCATCTTACGATAAATGTGTAGATGGCATAAAATGCTTAGAATCGTCTGTGAAATATGCGGAGTTTTGACAAAATGTTTGACAAAATTTTTATAAAAACAATCGTTGCGTTCAGATTTTGAATTAGTTTCGTTATTGTTGAAAGAAAATTCATATGCACAGGAAGGTACATTTTATATTTTTCCTACTGGGAGTACACATACATGCTTGTTCCTTTGTGTTTGTATGCATTACATATATATGAGGTAATAAATGTCAAACAGTTTATCAGTTGAAAACAATAATAGCAACATTCATCAAACAGATGTCGCTGCGTTTAATAAATCAAATGAAAAAAAAAAATTTTAATTTGTTTGGCAAATGAAAAATTTAAATTTTCTAAATCTGAGCTAAAAAATAATTCAAAATTGATTAACGTAAATGCGAAGATTTGATAAAACAAGAAGGAATTTTATTGAAAAAAAAAACTTAGATCTTAGCCTTTATAGGTACATGTGAAATATCGCTTGCAACATTCGGGGAATTCCTGTGTTGTATCAACAAAATCACCCCAAATGCAATTCGGTGGATCCTTATGATCATAACACTTCAATTGTGCTAATGGTGATGGCAATGCGGAAGCGGGATCACAGCTAAAATTAAAAAAAAAAAAAACGTTGCAAGTACGGATGATTTCTGTGGCTGTTTGACAAAATAACCGAAGCCCTTCTTCGTTAAGAAAGCAATAGCATATCGACACAAGCACAAGTTATTTGCTAGTACTTTTTAACGAAGAGAGACTTATAGCACGGTTCCACCGGAGATTTATTAGGTAATTTGATGCTGTTTCCAGATTTCGTTCTGAATCTGAGCGTAAATCACAAATAAAATCTATTTCTGCAGAGATTTACATTAAATTTACCCTAAAAATCTCAGCAGGGCTACCGATTTTGACTTTTTTCAACCAAGTGGCAACTCTTAACTTTGACAATTGGCATTAAATGTCATTAAACACAAAGCAAATGAATGATAAATATTAAGAATAAAAGGAGAAACGACCTTCATTTTGCCACTTATGAGATTTACTGTCAATAATAAATATCTTTCGGCTGGTAGAAACGGGTAAGATTTAATGACGAGATTTATAAATCTCCGATGGAAAAGTAGTATAAGATTACTTTGCCAAACGGCCACAGTTATATTTAAGAGTGTAATCCCAAAACATACCTTTCAATTGTAGCTAATCCTATGGTATTAGAACAAGTAAATTGTCCACATGCCATTGTAGGGTGCTTAATGCTCTCTCCCGGTTTGACGATTTTATCGTCTATTTTGCATTTTCCCGGATGAGCTTTGGAAAAATTTAGATATTTTTATTCATAACTTTTAAATCTACAATATACTTGTCTGTGACAGAAAGGAGAACCTGCTTAAGTCAACTATGTTTGAGCTCAATTTTCGAATAGTTCACTCTATTGTTTTTGGACAATATTAAGATCTAAATATGCACTAACAAAACGCTCAATAACAACAGTACAATTGCACCCAGAACTAATAAAAAATTTAGCGCTAACCAATTTTGTTTAAGTAGACTTAAGTTGTTTTTCATTTTTGCCACTGATATTTGTTTCAGAAAAGAAAATTCCATACAAACCTGCGTCTCTGAAGTAGTCTTCAGTGTAAACGCTGGCAAAAGTTGTTGTAAAAGCTGCCAAGCAGAGAAAACTTAGAAAGATTATTTTGAACATCTTTTCAGTTTGGCGAGATGATAAGAACTGTTAATATTAATGAAAAGAAATAAACTTTAATTTCGTGTACTCTGATCAAGCTATTCAAAGCTAGTCATATTGTTGATTGAAATATGAGGTAAAGCTTTTTTAGACAATTCGGGGATATAATACATATACTTATGTCTCTCAAAAATCTTTCGCTCATCAATAAGAGACTTCAATCGACTTTTGAAAATTGTTCCAAAAAAGCTTTTCTCAACATTTTAATCAACAAAATGAGCAGCTTTGAATAGCTTGATCAGACCACATGAAACTAAAGTTTATTTATTTTCATCAATATTACCAGTTCTTATTATCTCGCCAAACTGTAATGATGTTCAAAATAATCTTCTTAAGTTGCCTTTGGTTGGTGGCTTTTCCAACGATTTCTGCCAGTGTTTACACTGAAAGATACTTTACCGATCCAGGTTTGTATGGCATTTGCTTTTGATACAAATAGATTCAAAAACTATAAATGCATAAAAATATCCAAATTTTTCGCAAAGCTCATCCGGGAAAATGCACAATACAAAATAAAATCGTCAAGCCGGGGGAGACCATTAAGCATCCCGTAATGTCATGTGGAGAATTTACTTGTGATAATGCCAATGGCTTAGCTACAATTGCAAGGTATGTTCTATTCATAAGCTCGTTATTTATTTGGATATCCAGACATAAAATGTTTTTTTCTTAATTTTAGTTGTGATCCTGTTACCGCATTGGCATCACCATTAGCGCATCTGCAGTGTCATGATCGTAAGGAATTGCCGAACTGCATTTGGGGTGAATATGTTGATACAACACAAGAATTTCCCAAATGTTGCAAGCGAAAATTCACATGCACCTAAAAAGTTTAAGATCAGAATTCTTATATTTGTTTTAATAAAAACTCCTCTTATTCGCTGCATTATCAAATGTTCTCATTTGCGTTAATCTAATTAAACTATTATTGTTTCCAACTGATAAACTGTTTGACATTTATTGCCTCATTCTATTGTATATTTAATGCGTATGTACATTAGGCCGGGTCGATCAAAATAAATATTGGAAAATCCGCCCCATGCTTTAAAGTTTACCATGAGAGTATCTAGGAAATAGATGGTATTTTTTCCATAACTTTGTCCGAACATAAGGAAAAAATTTGGGACTAATTTACAACGATATATAACTTTTAAATATCGGATATCACCTTCCGAAGTTCTGTAAACAAAATTTTTTGGCTGTTTTTAGAGGGATCAAAAAAAATAAATATTTTTTTTGTGTTTCCTACATACTGTCTCAAAGTAAACTTTTTTTTTGTATTCAGACCGACCCAACCTAATTTACATTAAGCTAGTTTGATTCATACGAAGCCAGAAAAATGTCATCCCAACATGGTCTTCAGAGTAAGAATGGCTCTGAAAACGATATCTGCATATGGTTTTTTTTCGTACCCAATTCAGGGGCCAAAAAATGTTAAAACATCAAAAACAACATTAATGCAATACATAGTGAGTTAAGCATCAGAAAAGCTAATTAGAAATTTTTGGACCCTGAATTGGGAAATATGTGTTTAAAAAATGCTTAAAATCATGCACTAAAAAAGTTCAAATTATTACGTCTATAATCTGGGGCATAAGTGTGGTATGTTAAGAAATTTTTCGGCTATATCAGTCTTAAAAAGCAAAATTAAAATCAATTTAATTTGTGAAAAATCATTTAATATTGAAAAAAGGTGAACCCGCCTATTAATGTTAGAATTCTAACATTTACAATTATAACCTTGCGAGAGCAAGAATCTCACTAGCAGTGGACAAATAATCCACAACAGTGGGATATTAATTGTGAATTGTGGAAGATAGCATGTCTCAAAACCAAATTTGAGAGTGCATTCAACATAATAACAATTAAGAAAATATTTCCAATGAACACAGCTGATAGCAACAAGTGTACTTACATAAATAACAACAACAGTGTTATTTATGTGAGGATCTTTGACGAGGTAGATCGTTCCGTAGCGTGGCCTAAGTGGTAGAGGTCTGCTGCACTCTTTCATTAGAATGCAGAAGGCTGCGGTTCGATTCTGACATATATGGACATATATATATATGCAAATATATATTTGTAGCGTCGGTTGTTGTTCATTGCAAATTTGACTGTACAAGTTTGTATTAATGGAATATTCAAAAATAGCAGTCTTAAAAAGCAAAATTGAAATCAATTTAATTTGTGAAAAATCATTTAATTTTTTTTATCTTCATTCTTTTTGACGAATATGATTACTGATGTGTTATAAAATATCTCCAATCAATATGAATTGTTCTACTTTATGACTTGTTTTACAAAAGCAATTTTATTGGGCCTCCCTAACGTTTAACCCTTTCAGGACCATAGGGACATATGTGTCCCAAGACAAAAATAAATTATATTTGAATAAGTAAGAAACCGATATATGTGATTTTGACATTTATCACTTCCTAAACGCTTCCTTCATTCCTATTAAATCTGGCAACACCATCAGAAGCACCGTTATTTCTGTATGATCATTCTAATGTGACTGTTTGTGTGGCGCACTATTGCTATACTTTACAGCAGAATTTATAGGTGTTTAATTGTTTTTAATCATATTATAGTGTGAAATAACTGATGATATGTAAATACATTGTTGTTTTATACATTAATTGAAGCATTATTTAAGTTTAGTATATTGATAAATCATAAAATTCTAAATGGGACACCGGTGTCCCTATGGTCGTAAAGGGTAACTTTTCAACACACTTTTGTACTAAAATTTTACCAATTTCACAGGAAATCAAAATAAAAAAATTTAATGAACCTGTTAGTAGACATATGTACTGTAACGTACTTTTTGACACTGAATTCGAATTCTAGCCCAGAATTGCTCATATACTTCAGGATTTCGAGATATCCATGCTTGAAGCTGAGAAAGCGCTGTTTTCAATCTTGCAGTGTAGTTCTAGGAGATGGTTTATTTTAATTCTTTTGATAGCATCAAATAGCCCTAATCTTACCTATCAAACTATACCTTCAAATTTTTTCAATTGGACCCTTACTTTCCGAGTTATCATTCTTTGAAATAAGGGCATATTTTGCCCGTATAAAATGTATAGGGAAAAAGTCTCCCTTAACGACCATAGGGACACATATGTCCCAGAAAATTCCAGAAAAACCGTTAAAATTTTTTGAATTTTTATTTTAAAATATGTTTTCTGGACGCCCAATAGACCATTTTAAATAGCTTACATGGTTGCATAAGCTCCCAATTCCTTACGGTCCTGAAAGGGTTAAGAGAATTGGCCCTATGCTCCTGCTAGGAGTTAAAGGAGAATACATACATACAACGTTTAAGAGAGAACATTTTGATAGAAAAGTTTTAGCTAATTGTATGAGCTTTTTAAAATTGTATGTAGGGTATATAGGGTTTAAAAAAATTCCGCAAAGTTTTAGACCTTTATATTTGATATTTTAATTTTTTTCCTATTTTTTGACTTTGGGGGCCATTTGAGTACAAAAAAGTCCACTTTTTTTTTAATTCTCGTTAAATTTCCTTCGATTCGGTAGTACATTTGTAATGGCAATTGTTTGATTTGAAATCGGAAAAAATACTTTTCAAGAACAATTCGTTTGTAGGGTCCGGCAGATAAAGGGCAGCGCGGCATCATATGCAGCGCAACATGCAAGTAACGTGTGTCAGTGGCGGATCCAAGGTGGGGCGATTGGCCCCCCTCTCAAACCAAGTGATTAAATTTTTTTTTAAATTATGTATTAAGATTTTAAAAACATTCTGTTATTATCTAGAAATGTAGTCAATCGGTCCCCCCTTTTGACAGTGCTGGATCTGCCACTGACGTGTGTGTTGTTACATTTAAGTAATTGTTTATGATATCAAATCAAAAAATTCTCATGACAAATGTACTAGCGAATTGAAGGAAATTCAATGGGAACTTCAAAAAAAAAAAACAAAAAAAATAAAATAAAAACAGGTATATTAATATGGACTTTTTTGTACTAAAATGACCGCCAAAGTCAAAAAATAGGAAAAAAATTAAAATATCAAATTTAAAGGTCTAAAACTTTGCGAACAATAAAATTGTTTCTGTAAAACAAGTCATACAGTAGCACAATTCATATTGATTGGAGATATTTTATAATACATCAGAAATCATATTCGTCAAAAAGAATGAAGACAAAATTTCTTAACAACATACTACACTTATGCCCCAGTCAAAAATTTTATTAGGTGCAATTTTTTGTTGGTCTATGCCTCCTCTATCGTTTTCCAGGAGCTTCGTACCCTTGCGCAATACACGCTGTATAGTGATCATTGTTTTTGCATTAAACTGTGCTGCATTTTTGAAAAAGTTAAAAAAGTATGAGATAAGAGTGAGTGATTTTTATAGATTTTTGCTCACTGAATCTGAATATGACCTCCAATTTGCTCCATCACGATTGAAGTAAAGGCATCGCTTATCCCTATAAAGGACTATCTTCAATTCGTATGATGATATCTCAGAAACCAATGATTCAATTGGAAAAGTTAAAAGTACGCCTTAAAGAGGAAGCTCAGGGTTATTCAATGTCGCTGTCTAAAGTAAACTAGACTACTTTGGGGATGTACGCCATATGTCTGAAAATAGCGTTTTCTGCACTTTAAATCAAGGATAACTCGGATCTCAGACGTGATGGAGCATATTCGGATTCAGCAAGCAAAAAACCACCTACTCTGATCTCATACTTTTTTGCATCGCAGGACTGTGTTATCTACGTAGTACGTTTACATTCGAATTTAAATTTTGTTATAAATATCGATATTGATATGTACTTGCTACTCATGGTTTCAAAACCCGTATCTAAAGAAATGAACTTTATTTTCAAATTGGATGCCAAATTTTTTAGTTAAAACTAGAACTGTCACTCACTATATCCATCAAATGTGTCCAAGGGAATTATAAAGTCTGCAAGGTTCATTGCACATTTGATAGAAAAAAAAGTGAGTGCATTTATGTAAATTAGGCAGGAAATCATTTAAAAATCAATAGAAAAATACAAACAAACATTAACTTAGGTACATATGTATCTACGTACTTACTCAATGAACTCTATCGGCCGTGTAAACAGAAATGCGTAAAATTGTCAATGGAATTCCCCCTTTGTTGTTTTTGTTTTTATAATTTTTTGTTTGCATCTGGAAGCGTTTATTGACAGAGTGCAGCATGTCACCAATGACTGCAACGTCGTGTTGTCAATCTAAAAGTTTTACTACGCTTTTACTTTAATTTCTATAGGTGCTATGGATATTAAAGTATTTTTTTGGTTTTTCTGAAATTTTTTTTTTTTTGTGTCATGAGAAAGTAAAACAAAGGAAAGCATTTTACAAATTTTATGCTCTATTTAAAGTGGAGTTTGTTTTTCGCGGGAGTTTTTTCTGTTTTTGTTGAAGTAACTTTATATCTTTATGGGTGTACTCGTATTTATAAAATGTACTACTTTTATTGATGGGAAATACCTATGAAAGGGTTGAATCGATTTTATAATTGAAATTAAAAAAAAAAAATATTTTGTGGAAGATATTTTCGATAGAGTTGTGTACCCATGAAAATATTTTTACATTAGTAATAGTTAGTTGAAAATTGTATTACTTACATATGTTACTCTCGAGTTTTTGCGGTACAAAGGGCAAAGGACAGGATCCCTTGCTTGCGCTCAACAATGTTTCAAACATTCCTATACATTTCACAAAAGTTAACTGTCTATTCACAAATGAATATAAAATGAAAATAATTACACTGACCTACTTTTTTGCACAATATACACACACAAATATATATATATGCATAATGACTTTGGTAAATATTTTTCACCGTATAGTCATCATCATCAACATTTTTAAGATAATAATGATGTTGATGATTACTTTATTTATCAGCGATGCCGTAAACTTAACACTGTTGTTGTTGTTGTTGTTGTTGTTTTGCTGATGATGACGAACAAATAAAATTCTTTAACAACTTCATAAATTGAAATTATTTGCATTTTACACGACTAAAAACATTAAATTTAATTTCAATTAGCATAGGATTTGCATTGCAAGTACTTGCGAGTATAGGGTGAGCGCGTGTTATATGGTAATAGTAACATCGTTTGCATGCGTAGGTAGTATGCAATTAGGGAGGTTCTTAATGATGCGGGGTTGTTTAATAGAAACACGACAATTTTATTAATTTAAAGTAAAACATTTGTTGTATTTTCTTAATTAAACAGTAAGCAAAAGAAGGTAATGATGTTGCTTTTTTAAGCAAACCTTCCGATATCATTGAACGAAACAAATACTTTCGAGTTTTTTGCAGTTTCCAATTTTATGAACAAATCAAGTGTTGCATGCACTGCTTAACTTTGAGTGCGGAATAAAATCTAAATCTTTTAGTAAGAAACTCTGCAAAAATCGAAAAGGTACCTTAAGCCCTCAGAGACACGGAAAGCAAAAATGAAAGAAAAAAAGTATTTTTTTCAAAATTTCATTAATGACACTACTTTTTAATCAATATTAATGAAAGAGTGGAACATTAAAATACCAACAACATAACCAAAAAATGGGAAACAAGATATCCTTGCGAACACTGGCAAAAAACACAAACAACAATATGTAAGCAGCGAGTTGACATCGTTCGCGTCCTTGAAAGTTTCTAACAAAATACCTTGATCGATTGCACAGTCCTGCGACGAAAAAAAGTATGAGATCAGAGTAAGTGATTTTTATAGATTTTTGCTCGCTGAATCCGAATATGACCTCCAATTTGCTCTACCACGTTAGAGATCCGAGTTATTCTTGATTTAAAGTGCAGAAAACGCGTACATCCTGAAAGCAGTCTAGTTTACTTTTGACAGCGGCATTAAATAGCCCTGAGTTTCGTCTTTAAAACGTACTTTTAACTTTTCCAATTTAATCATTATTTTCCGAGATATCATCCACTGAAGTAAAGGTACACAAATTGAACATAGCTCTTTACAGGTCTTATCGATACCTTTACTTCAATCGATGATATCTGGTAAACTAATGATTCAATTGAAAAAGTTTAAATAAAGCGTTAAGGACGAAGCTTAGGGCTATTTAATGCCGCTGTCAAAAGTAAACTAGTCTACTTTCAGAATGTACGCCATTTGTCTGAAAATAGCGTTTTCTGCACTTTAAATCAAGGATAACTCAAATCTCTCACGTGATGAAGCAAATCGAAGATCATATTCGGATTCAGCAATCAAAAATCTATAAAAATCACCTACTCTCATTTCATACTTTTTTAACTTTTTCAAAAACGCAGGACTGTGTTATCGATTTTGCATAGAAAAGAATAACAAAGCAATAGGAAGCGAATCTGTGTAAAGAAATTAAATTCGTCACAATCATTTGCATTTTTACAAAAAATTGTGTTGTTGTAAGAGTGTGAGCCATAGGGTTAGGTGGTGAGAATTTTGGTCTTATTTAGCCTTTAGTCTCGCGCTTTATTTTTTTGGAGAAAAACAATGTCCTAATAGTGAATCTTTTAAAAGTACATTGTTCGGCAGTTTGTTGACTGTGAAGAAGAGCAAACGATAGTGTATCGTTCAAGTGACTTATGCTGCGTGGAGAAGCCTTGGTTCAAGTCCTTCATTCGGTGATTTTCAATTCCAATTTTTTAAATTTTTATTAATTTGTAAACAATTTGTCTGAAGAGTCTTCGAAGCAGAAAATGAAACATATGTCAAACATAGGCGAGGTATAAAATATTAAAAAGTTAATAAAAAAATTTGTATCCACACTGATATTCGAACCCGGAGCACATTGCTCAGAAATACATAACAAACTCTTTAGCACATTCGGCTATAAAACCTTTTAACATTTTTGTGTAAATTTGAATTTCAAATTAAGTTTGTTGAAATTTATAAATAAAATAAAAATAAAAAATTGGCCTTCTTCTGGTCCGAATGTAATGCATAAGGAGACAATTGAGCTTTTTCTGGTCCGATTGTTATGGATTGTAAGGAGACAATTAGTTACGCCCAATGACAAACAATGTAAAACGTAAATAGAACTTTATATATGATGGGACCAGAATTTGGACAAGTCGATTTCTCCCACGGAGTAGTTTGTAAACTAGTTTTGAAATAGTCCGTGATCCTGCTGGGAGATTTTACATATTATTGTAGTCTTTTGAAAGACACATTGCAAATCTTTCTGTGATAACTTTTTCAAACTTTAAACATACGAGTCACTTGAAATCTGCACTATTTCTATAACTCAATACTTCATTCAAAGGAGCACCCTATTTCTATTTACATTTGCATGTATTTGTGTAGGTAAAATTAATGAGACACAGTGTGACTGTCTCCGCCAGTTGAACTGTCTATGTGACTGACATTGTAACTGGGTTAATGTTTAATTTAGCTAAATTTATGCTGCGCAAAAGTCATGAAAATTTGTGTCACATTTGTGATTAAAAAAACAAACATTCGTTAAATAAAAAACAAAAAACAGAAGAAAAAAAGAAAACATTTAATTCGTTTTCAAGGTGTTGGAGTTTAATTTATCATTGAACGCGTCATTTTTCAAAAAAAAAAAAAAAAAAAAAAAAAAGGTAATAATTTTGTGTAGGAAAAATTTAGCCTTTTAGAAATCTTCGCTTTAACAATGAAAGTGAAATCCCAAATGAGCCATCAAAAAATAGGTAAGCAAATTTTGTAAAACATTTCATACAAAAGGATACTTAAGGGAACACTTTAATATGAACAACCAGGAGAAAATTCTGTTTAAAAAGAAATATTATGTCACCTCAAATATAACAAAATATTCCAGGAACTTGTATCATGTGCTTGAAAAATAAACTGCATGGTAATAAAGTGGGAATCAATATGAAATTTTTCAACATTTTTGGTCAAGAATATAAGAAAACAAAATTGTCCTTTTTATCAGCAAAACCAAATACAAGAAGTGCCTTTTTAAAAACCCTCAAATCAGTGATGTTTTAAAAAGCTGAAATCAATCACAAAGGCAGTGGAGGTAGCACTTAAAAGCAGCACCGCAATTATCAAGGGAACGCAGATGAATGAAGAAGGCAAGTTACACAGTGAGAAAATTATTGGTTGCATTTTGTTATATGGAGTCCTAAAAAATTGCTTGTCTTTATAGTGCAAAAGTAATGTCATAATGTGAATTGTCTAGCATTTATTAGAAATGAAAAAAACTGTTTTCTGTTTGCACGCAAAGTTTACTTGAAGGTGTAAAATTTATGACATGAAGTTGAAAAAATGATATCGATTAAATGACCAACGACGGAATTGATGCGTTTTTGTGCACGTTTTACGGCGTTTTGAATTGTTGTTCGCAAAATATCTGCTTTCATACTAATTGGCTTATTGTCAACTAAGCTCTATTTGTCAACAGTATACCTATACGCCGAAGCACAATGATTTTTTAAGCAATTTGTAAAAATTATGATACATTTACATTATGACATTACTTTTGCTTTTTTGCACCGTTTATTAGTATTTTTTCAATTATCCTAAATTTAATATGCCTCATATTTTTCTGCGTGTATTCTCAACAATCAGAAAAGTAGCAGTAGCGTCGGCTGACTGCTGCACACCATGAAGCGTGACATTGTCATTGATTTTAGCTTGAATTTAAAAACAACAACTGAAAAAAGAACAAAAATTCGTTATGAAAAGAACAAAAAAAAATTGTCATGCGTCAGTTGAGTAATTAATCATTCAAGCATTTAACAGCAGCAATAACAATAACAACAACAACAGCATCAGCAACAATCACAAATGTTGCATCCGCGCAACAGGTTATATGTATTGCATCCGTGCGATATACGTTATCTTTTGATTTGATTTTAACATTTACAATAAAGTGGAATTCATTATTTTTGGAACGTATATTAATATTGTTATCTCTTTCTTATTGCGTGAGGCAACATTTGTTTCATGAAGAGTAAAGTGTAATATATCTACATATATCGTTACATCCAACGTAGAAGATTGTAACTCAAGTTACAAACTTTTTACGGGACAATGATTTTCGAAATCTGCGTATAAGATTCTACCTTGTGTCAAATTTTGGTATCTCTAGCTTAAAATTTGAAGGGCTGGGAGCAATTTTTGAAGTTACAACATAAGTATATTTTAGTGAGGTCTCCATGCAAAAACTTGGCAACTTAAGTTGTTAACTTATGCACGGGACAAAAATAACAAATTGCGTTGGTAATTTAATTTACAAAGTTATTAGTTAATTTTTCTTCAAAAATCAGTGGTTGTAAGTCCTACATACCAACGTAATGTACGTAGAATATTTTTTCATGGTAGTTGGCAAGTTAAGTTATCAACTTTTCTCGTGGAACATTAGGTTACTGAAACAGAATATAAGTTGTAACTAAATTTACAACTCATATGTATTCATTTTTATCCAAATTATAAGTTGAAATTGTTAATATCTCTGTAAATCAATTTGGAATAGTGACAACGATTAAATAGTCGAAAGACCTTTATTTGGACTACAGATTTCCAAATATTTATTCAATTTTTGCTTTTGGTTTTCTTGTTTTAACGAAAACAATACAAAAATGATCAAAACTTAAAACTACGATTTTCAAGTTACCAACTTTTACGTTGCACGTATCGATATAATAATACGAAAGATAAAAATTTGTCCTACCTTTTTTACTATGTTAGAAATGGAGCACGACTTTGAATTATAAGCCATTAGACAGATACTTGTGTCTAAATGTGCTCAAAGCTAAAATTATTTTAATATTTTGACTTTAAGGGCCGGTTTCACAATGTACAGTTAAGATATTTTTAAACTAAAGTTTACTAACGGTAGCTATGGGTATAAACTTTCCGTTAAATTATTTGGATTTCAATAAATTCCATTTTTTAACTTATGGTTAAATATATATTGTGAATAAATAACAAATTTCCCCTTAAAATGTTTTCAAAAAATGTAAACATTTAAAATTTTTTCATATGAATTTCAAAAAATATTTGAATTTATTTCAATCTGCCAGTTTAATTTTAACTGAAAAATTTATGCCAGTTAAAGTTAACTGAACGTTAGAGTTTACTTTCCGTCAGTTTATAAATAACTTCACATTGAGAAAACAATTTTATTCAAACTTACAGTTAAAGTTTCAGTTAAACGTTAACTGGACATTGTGAAAACGGCCCTTAGACAGGCAAATTTAAATAAAAATTTTTCAATGTTAACAACAACAAAATACACGGTCATACAGAGCACAAAGAGAAAGACAGAAAGCATAGCACTGATTTCATGTTTTGTTTATATTTCGCTTGAATTATACCAGAGATGATAAATGGGTTTTTCTATTTTGTACCACATAGTAAAAAAAAGTACTAAAAGTGTCCAAAAAGTATCAAAAGTATTTTATACATTTGTGGTTGAATTTTGACCACTGGGCGGTTTTAGCAAAAGTGAACTCCACTATTTCCTGGATGTACGCCATATGTCTTAAAATAGCGTTTTCTGCACATTAAAGCAAGGATAAATCGGATCAAAAACCTGGTAGAGAAAAGCGGTTGCCAGAAGTGGAATCAGTGACCGCAAATTAACCTATAAAACTGATTGAGATCTCATTCAAAATCTTTGTCTCTCAATTTGTTGTGATATGCCACAATAACTATTGGGTGTACAACTTAAAAACCGGAATTTGAAGGTGGATGTCCGTACTAACAAATATCGTGAAAGCTCGAACTTTATATATATGTCATTTTGAAGGTACATTTGACAGCTGTCAAAATCAGTCAACAAAACAATTTTATCTTGTGTGCATCATTATTATTTTTCACGATGAATAACTTCGAAAATTGGAGAAAAAGACAGTATTTGCGGGGGGTTCTAGTGGGTCATTTTTTTGCAAAGAAAACAGCTGCGGAAAGTCATCGCATTCTTGTAGAAGTTTATGGGGACTATGCTCCAGCTGAATCAAGCTGTCGTGAGTGGTTTAAAAGTGGTTATTTTGATGTCGAAGACAAAGAACGTCCTGGTCAGGACCAGCTAGGTGTGATCCATTATGAGCTGTTGACAGGTGGCCAAACCATTCATGCTCAATTCTATCGCCAACAATTGATCCAATTGAATCAGAAAATCCAGGCAGAGCGGCCAACGTATGCGACCAGACACGAAGCAATAATTTTTCATCATGACAACGCTCGGCCACATATTTGATTTTTAATTTTTTATAGTCTGTGAGCATTGACGATTCAGAATCTAAAAGACATTTTTGTTCGGGAGCATCGTGTGTATACTGAAAAAGCTACAATTTATTATAAAAGAAAACCAAACTGTTTTGAAGATTTAAATAAAGTTAATTTAAATAAAGATATTTGAAGTTGTTTGAAATTGTTTTGAAACAACAATTGACTCAGAAACCAGTGGTCGAATAAAATGTTTTTAATCAAGCTTAGAAAGTTTTTCGTAAATGTATTTTCACAAGCCCCTGTAAAACTGTGCCCTAAGATTGCATAAAATCAAAAACATTACCATAATTAATTGTCTATAAAAATTGCCAATGTGTGTGTGTGGATTGCATTTATTTGATTTGAAATCATTTCATTATTTGTTTAATTCCATTTGCCTAAATTAGCGTAGGTTGTCACGACTTTCTCCCCCAATGGCGCACAGTCAGCAGCAGCAGCGCCTTACAGCTCCATTTGTTAACAAGACGAGTGCGCGCGCGCGCGCTTTTCTCGACAATCCTCATCTTGTCGTCGTCATAATCGTCGTAGTCTCGCCTCAAACTGTTTGTTTCTGTTTTTTTTTCGCTTGACGCTTCTACTTGGGTAATTAATTACATTACCATGAATGGATGATTTGTATGTACATACATACGCATGCGCGCAATCTCGGCAATTGAGAAAAAATTAAATTAATCAAAAAAGATACAAAAAAATTATTAATTTTTTTTCAATTGAAATCGAAAACAATGAACGCTACATCATTATATGCCAATAATAAAAACAACAACAATAAAAAACAACCACACATGTTACCATGTAATTCAAGTTAACCAAATAAACTTGGAATCTACACCACTCTGGCATTTGGTTTAGATACCGTTGTTTATACCACGCTGTTTCTGTTTGCCCGTCTGTCTGTGCTCGAACTCTTCTCCAGTTGAGTGGCATACAACAGCGCACTAACAACCTCTTGAGTGGATTACAAAGTTTTACCCCCAAACTTTGCTCATTAGGCAGACAATATCATCCATCCATCCATCCAAGCACATCGAAGATGGTCAGGAGGCAACAACAACAACAGGAGAAAGAAGATTTTTTCAAATTCAGTTGAATACTTGAAATGTCAGTGTTCAACACAGAGGGCATGGCATAATGGGCTTTATGAGTGATTTCAGCTGTTAAAATTCAATTAAATTCTCTTTTTAACAAGGTAAATTAATATCTTAAAACAACTAAGTAATTATTGTATTTCAGTTTACTTTTGGGCCACCCGTAAATTTGAGCATATACTAGATAGTATCGATCCCCATACAAAAAAAAAAAAGTTCGCTGAAAGCCCCTCATTTTGAAAGCTTATTGGTTTTGATTTTTGATTTTCGCCCATGCAAAATTCTTTTGTTTATTTATTTACATACTGTTTGAAATGTCAAATGCTCAAAAAAAATATTACACAGCTTTAGGGGTCGATTTTGGTTTTTTAACATACAGTTTTTAATTTTTCGTACTGAAGTTTTAATTTTGCTATAACTTCTTTAATTTCAACCATTTGAGGAAGCTTTGTAGAAATGAATTTTATGATTTTTTATGGGCTTCAATTCTATGAAGTGTCTAATGAGTACAACTAGTTGAAAAACATTTGAGATAAATTACTTCTATAAATGAAATATAGCCCACATTGAGACATTTACAACCATATACTACTCTTGATGATCGAACGTCAAAAGGCGGAGCGATAGGAAAAAATCAAATCGCGTATTATTTAGAGATCGAAAAAAATAAGTTTTTTTCCCTTAACCCCTAGAGACCGAAGCCTAGACGGACTAAGCTTTTTAGTGTTTAAATTACGAAAAAAAGTAGGTCCGGAAGAGCCCCTTATAGCCGGAAATGGTGCACTCATATTACAGAGCGCACCAAAAAAAATCTAAAAAACTATTTGAATACTATTCCTGAAAGCACATGATGTTACTAGTAAAACCCTATCTGTGTTTCGCTTTTTGGCTCCAAGTCGAGTTTTATAATATTATAAAAATTGCTTCAAAACAGCTTTTTCAAAGTTGCCACGGCTATAAGTCGTAAACCTTTTGAGATTTTGTTTTCCTATCTTCTACGATGTTATAGATATAGATTAACCAAAAAAATTGGGTTTTGGGCCATAAAATCACAAAAATGCCGAAAAATTGTACCATTTATGGTCATTGCTATAAAACCGTTCCATATTTTGCCAAACAACTAAAACAAAATTTTAGCCAAGACTTAGCTGAACAACTCTCTAGAGTATGTCAATAGCATACGATTACTCCTTGATACAAATTTTAATTAAAATATTGATGTATCAAAAAATGCTTGGGGTCCTATGCGACCCCATCGGTCTCAAGGGGTTAAAAATCAAAACTGATATGCTTTCAAAATGAGGGCTTACAGCGAACTTTTTTTTCATGGGGATCGATATTATCTACTGTACATACTGCGTGCCAATTTGTATTATTGATTTGGGCCAAAAAAAGGGAAATTATTTTAATATTCAATCTTGTCAAAAATAGCTCGCCGGTGCTTACGAAGACTATCTCTTCTTTAAATGCGGACAAGAAAATCCTTTTTTTCAAACTGCGGCGAAAAAGATCTTTTTTGTGCGAATGCGGACAAGAAAAAAACTTTTTACAAAATGCGGCGAAGAAAATCTCGCTTCATTCGCTGCGATTTTAAGTGAAATGTTTATTTTCGTAACTCGTCGAAGTATTCACTAAATAAAGAGATTTTCTTCGCCGCATTTTATAAAAAGTGATTTTCTTGTCCGCATATTACAAAAAAGATTTTTTTCGCCGCAATTTCAAAAAAAAAAGATTTTCTTCGCTGCAACGTTCGGTTGGAGCTAAAAATTTTCATAATTTTTCCGTAAGAAATTTACCATCTAAAATCATTAAAAGTTCCACTGTGCATAAGCGTTTTATATATCATACGAGAGGCAGATGCTGCGCTGCGCTTGAATCATTGTTACTTTTTATTGTTGTTGTTGTTGATGAACAGCTCATGCGCACGCGCTAAAAGTCAAATTCATGTTACGAATGTTGTTAGTTACACGTTCAAAGACGCATGCGCGCGTTGGTGTTTGGGCTGGCAACATGAGGGTGCTCGTTCCAGACAAAACATACACACACGGGCCATGAAGCCCACTTCATCTTTGACGACGTCCAAGTGTGGTGATGAAACTCATTGAAGTTGTTGTTAATTGTTATTGTTTGGAGTAGTTGTTAGTGTTTTGTTGTTGTTGTTGCTGGTGATAGTGCTAGATTTTTTTCTACTTTTTCTTATTTTTCAAGAGTGTAGACAGACAGACAGCGTAATTCACATGTAAAATGATTTGTAAATTAATGAATTGAAGTGGGTCATATGGGTTACGATTTGATACAGGTAACAAAAAAAAAAATGTTAGAAAATTTACAGAGTTTTGCGAAGAATTTATCTGAGATTAAGCTATTAATTTTAATAAAAATATTTTCACAATTAAACTTAAAATTTTCACTACCTAAACATTTTTCCAATTTTAATCCAATTAATTCTAGTATTTTGCTTGAACGCATTTACACAGGTTCTTCTTTACCAACACAAACTTTTGACATACGATGTAAAATATTGGCTTAAAAGGAAAAGCATGCATACTACATACAAACATATACTTATATATGTAATATATAACTACGAATATTTGCGTGTTAAAAAGCGATTTTTGCCTTAATTACTTTTATATTCAAGTCGCTTCTTCATTTAGTGGACACAGTTTGAGTTCTTCTTGATTTACTTAGAACTAGCGCTAACAACTAGCGACACCAACTACCACCCCATAAATGTCCAAATGGTTTTTGCGCTGAGGGTTGAAGCCGCATACATAGATACACGTTTAGATATTAGCTGTCAGATATGCAAATTTCAACATTAGTCTTTGTATTAAAAGATGGAAGAGCAGAAAACATTGGTAAGAGATTACACTTAAAGAAATTTTAAATTAACGTGATTAAAAAAAGTAAAAATATTTAACAGTGTAACCTTTTCCCTGGCCAAATATTAAATACACTACACTGCAGAGCTTTGAAAATTTTAGAATTGTCATGCCTCTTATCCGAATTCACTTACTTTTACTCAGAGCTTTCACTAACTATTCCTAGTATTAGTGCGAAATTTCATAACATTTTCAAAACTTTGTGTGTATGGGAGGGGCCACGGTTAAATGATCTCAAGAAACGCGTTTTGAAACTTTTGCTTCTGTGGGAGGTGGCACGCCCTTTTATTTATTCCCAAGTATTAATGTGTATTTTCGTTGCATTGTCGTGAAAAATACTGCTAAAGTTTCATTTTGAATATATTTTTTGTATGGGCGGTAGGCGTATCCGTTTTCAATCGCAGGAGCTAACTTTGATGACGGAAGTAGTGGACAAAACTTCATTGAAGTTGGACCACGATTTCATCACAATGTACTCAAAAATATTTTGTTATGAAAAACATTTTTACAAAAATGCTCTTTTACAAAGTGGAATAAGTTCATTTTATCAACTACTGCTATATAGAAGGTTTTGTTTTTGAATCAATTTAAGAATATTGGTAAGCGTTATTAATCAACTTTTGTAATGCTGTAAAAATTTTTACAAGTGTAATAAAAAAAAATCGATTCTTTTTTGCTCTGAGTGGACTTGTTATACTTTTGTATGGCTTATTCAATTTTCAGTAACAAAATATTCAGGAAGTTCAAACTTTTGTATGTTTCAAAATTTTTTTCGATTCCTGGAGACTTTTCGATGTTTTTCTATAATATATGGTCCTTGTCGATTTTTTCAGCGTTTTCGGATAACTTTCGATAATTTACGATTCTTGCCAAATTTTTTATATTTTTCGATGCTTTTCGATTAATTCCAATTTCTGCACTCTTTTTTCGATAGTTTTCGATAACTTCAGGATATAGCCGATTATTTCAGTGTTTTTCGAAGATTTCTGACTCTTACCGAATTTTTCTAAATTAATCAAAAAATATCCAATCATTCAGAAATCATCAAAAAACACTGAAATAAACAGTTAAGTCGAAAAAGAGTGCAGAAATTGGAATAAATCGAAAAATATCGAAAAACTGAAAAAATCGACGAGGGCTTGATATTATGGAAAAACATCGAAAAAGTCTCCAGGAACCAAAAAAAATTTAGTAACTTACAAAAGTTTTAATTTCCCTTTGCCTTTATTTACAGAATATTTCGTCACTGAAAATGAAATAATTCTCATAAAAGTATAAATGGTTCTCGAGTTATGGAGTTTTTGTAAATTTTCCCGCTACGATTTTTTGGGTTTAAGCGCCCCGGGTGTCCAAACAAATTTTTTTTTTAAAAATCTCTCATCATTCAAAACCAAGCGGTCAAAAAATTTTGATATAAATACTCGATTTTGGTCTACTGTGTGGCTTGTTGTTAAAAATGATAATGATATGAGAATTTTTCAGTAAAAACAGGTTATTCTAATTTTATCAGCATAAAAAGGTTTGGCTAAGATCGATCCAATGAAATCGATCGAAGACCAAATACCTATACCATAATAGCCGAATTTCTTCTAATGGCTGTATCTAACTTTTTTGATTTCTCTCTGTGCACAGAGTAACTCTATAAATTATCGGCAACAGAAAACATAAAAAAGACAATGTTCTTTTTGTTTTGATGTCGCTTTTTAGGTAGAAAAAATCGAGTAGTTAAAACGAAACAAACCCTGAGGGTGAAATATACATGCATATATGCTCTGGCGTAGGTAACATTCCACACTGTGTGCCACCACACATAATATTGGTGTCCAAACAATGTATTTTAATAAGGTAATTTTTTAAGCCAAAGAGTATCATCAATATTACGACTTGAAAGAAAGAAAAACCATGTTTTATGGCCAAACAACAAAAAAACAACAAAGCTAAGGGCGTCTGAAACAGTTTGAGTTCCATTTTAAACGTAAGTTCAATTAGCTAATGAAAATTTTTCCAATTTTTTTATACTCTTTCCCTTCTACACACACAAACACACTTATACACTCTAATGTATTTTAGCTTTATTGCATATTTTGTTGTATACTTTTAGGCGCTTTTGCGTGGTAAGCAGCTTTATCGCTGTTATTTATAACAAAATGTTTATGTGTGTGTGCGTGTGTCTGTGAGAGTGGATATTTTTTCTTGTCGTGTTTGTTGCCAATTTTAACTTAAAATGCAGTTAATGTTAAGATTAACGTTAAATTATGTTCATACACCAATAAAGTTAAAACATTTAGTGGTAAAGCTTTTAACGTGGTTTAATACAAATATAAATGATACATGAAACTGGTAGATACATGTTTTCCAAGTATTGCTACATTGTCTGTGCTTAGTTTCTTGGAAAAAACAATATTGTTGCCGAAATATTGAATGGAAATATTATTTTTATTTGTGGGTTAATTTTTGCTTTTATTTACAGTCATTTAGATTATTGTCATATCTTTTGGACAAATTGTTTTTCATATTTAAAAATATTGCCAAATTTGTTTTATTTATTGTGGGTGTGTGCTACGCAAATAATGCCACATAATGTATTGTCTTGTCTTGTGATATCTATAAATTTTATAACTTTCTATTGTATTCTATACCGATATTTTTCGATTGAAAAGTTACTTTTTTTTAATTGTAAATTGCATATTTTTGTTTTTTGAAATGTTTAATAAAATAAACAGCAATAAATAAATTATTTTTCATTTATGAAGTAATAATTTATTTGTTAAACAAATCAAGAGTTTTATGATTCTACCCATCCCAAACCAATTTTAACGTCATTTGTTTTATTACTCAATTTGTTTTTTTCATTTTCAATTTTTTAAGTTTAATAATCCTAAGCCCAAGTAATTAATTCATTATTTAAGTGTCTGTCTAGTTGTTATAAATGTATTTAATGTATCAGTGTTGAAGGGGATCCATTATATATATATTTACATTTATCAAATCAGTTTTCGATTCAGACAAATATTCCTTTGTCGCAATCATTCCCTTGCTCATAATTATCTATGTACTTGGGGCGGATTCACAGTCATTAGTTAACCAATTAGTTAACCAAATTGGTGACAAGAGCTTAACTTTAGTTTCATAGACAAGAGAAAAATATGGCTAACGGCTAAATTTGTGGATTTTGTTTGTAGGTTTTGTGAAAACATATGTACATATTATAGCCTACACGCAGGGTACATTTATCTTGTTCTTCAGTTCGAAAGGCTCGGAAAGAGCGTGACAGGTAAAAAAAGTTTCGGATAGCATTTGACTTCTGCATCTCAAAGATTTTTTTTAAACTTTTTTGTCTTATAGTAATAGTTGAGATTAGCATCCATGATTTTTTTAGATTTTTTTCATCGAGCCGTTTCAGAGATATAAATTTTCAAAATACTAAAAAAGCTAAAAAAAAACAATATTTAGCATTTTTTTGAAATGCTCATAACTCCGTCATTAGCAAACCGAATCACGACCATTTTTATACCCTACACCCAGGGTATATTCACTTTGTTCTTCCGTTTGTAACGCAGAGAAGGAGGCGTGGCAGGTATAGAAAAGTATATATATTCTTGATCAGCGTCACCTCCTGAGTCGATATGGCCATGTCCGTCTGTCTGGCTGGCTGACTGGGTGGCTGGCTGGCTGGGTGGCTGGCTGGCTGGGTGGCTGGCTGTGTGCTGAAATACACTTTTTGAGAAAACTGAGCAAGATAATTCAATGAAATTTGGTACACTGCCTCCATCGTCAAAGATAGCTCGGGAGATTGTACACAATTATTTATAGTTTTGAAAGACAAAATCATATGCCGTAATTACATCACTGCATTCAGAAAAGTTTACTATTAGGTGACACAAAAAATTTTAAGTATATTTAACAACTATCAATAGTTTTTGTTTCGAATAATGAAACTCCTTTATTTTCCTAATTACGTGATAGCCACGGAATAATGTTCACTCGTACAAAATTATGAACCTAATTCCGGCAGAAATAAAATCATGGTTTTTCTTATAAAAAATAGTTTATTTGGTCTTAAAACCAAATAATTCGGTACATTTATCTTACCTACTTTTTTTGCCATTGATTTCTATTAAAATATAAGGAATATACATAAAATCACCTAAAAAAGAATTATTTAGTTTTGTCTGAATTTTTTTGGTAAAATAAAAATCGATTGAAAGTATAAAAAAAAAGAAGAAAACAGAACATGAACCAAAATGTATATATCAAATACATACATACATATGTACGCATGCATGTACATTACAGGTATATGTATAACATTGTATACAACATCAACACATATCAACCGTAGATATTAAATTTCCGACCTGATAATCACCTGAACTCACGCAAAACTCGTCAGATAACAACAAAGCATACAAATAACAACAACTACAAAATAGCAACAACAAAGACAACAATAAAAATTAACAACAAAAATATCCATTAAAATGAAATTTTGTTTTGTTTTTTTTTTTTACATAAACGACCAAATACAAAGTATCTAGTGATTATAAAAAAACAGTAGAGATACCAAATAGGAAGAAGAAGAAGAAAACAACAAAAAAGCAAAAACAACAAATGAAAATGAAAACGAACAAGCGAACGAACGAACGAAACGTAACGTAACGAAAAACAAGTCAAGTCAACATAGGAGTGGCCTCCTCAACACACGCGAACCAATCAAAACCGCAGAAAGTTGCATGCATGAGCGGCACAACAACAAAAACGACAACAACAACGAAACGAATGACAAGACATGGAACATAATGAATGAAAGAAAAGATGAAAACGACGACTACGACGATGTACAACAAATTGCCATCAAAGAGGGGGGACAAAAAGAAACGAAAAAAATTCAGACTTCAAATGTGCGAATAACATTGGGGATACAAATTAAAAAATAAAAATGGATGTACAAAGAGAAATGGTGGTGGTGGTGGTGGTGGTGGTTTAATGTCAAAAAAGATGGAGGAGAATAGCGCAGACCATATACAGTATCTAACTGTAAATGAAAATGAAAATTGAAATATGCGTACAAGTCAATAGTTTGAGAGATACAGTGGTACAGGTAGTTGATTTTAAAATTATAGTAATGTACACATCTAGTTGCGATGATACATATTAGGGTGGCACATATAAGTTGACTTATATGTTGAAAATTTTCTTAAAGTCAAGGCGATTGTTTTTGATGTACATTAGTGACTGTATAGACTTAGAGCTGAAGACATAAATTTGGAAAAACTAGGTGTAGTGGAAATTTGCATATGGGCATCTCCCAGGTGACGAACGTGCCCGTCGTACACATTTAAAGTGCAAAAAAAGTGGAATTAAAACATATTTTTATTTTGGTTTTTACTTTACATTACAGCTCTTAGGTAGCACTATAATTAGTCCCAACTTTAATAATATGCGAAGTCCTGGTTCCAAGATACACGCAAAATGCGACACAAAACGCACGTGACAAAAATAGAAGTAGTTTTCGTGCCTATTCAAAGAAAGTCAGAATTCAGCGAAACAATTCAGAATTTTAATGTGCGACTAATCATAGAATCTTATGCAAAGGAAAAGTCGTCGCAAGGGATCGCGACGAATGGAGATGTTTCATATTGGCCCTATGCTCCTCCTAGGAGTTAAAGGAGAATACATACATACAATCAAAGAATCTTATACAATAATGTTACTTTATAATGTAGTTTATTTGATTCAAATATCTTCTGTACTTTTCTTTGTTTTAATCAGTATCTGAATCGATACGTGACAATGTGAACATCACATTTTTTCCACCATACAAATTTTAAATTGAAAATTTTTCAAAAAACCAAGGTTTCCCAGTGAATGTTGGATCAACTTATCTTGTTAAGTTGAGGTGGCATTACCAATTTTTCCAAAGGATGTCATTTGCCTTATCCATTTTAAATGTGTATCAAATCTCATATTTTATGAATTTCTTTGTTAAAGGGCGTGGCATTGCCAATTTTCCCAAAGAACAATATTTTTCCTAGCGCTTTGTATACATGTATCAAATCTCATTCATGTGCGACAAATATTTTCGGAGATATGATGAAGTGATTTTTGTGGTGGCGTGATACTTCCATTTTTCCCAATACACATTATTTGTCTCGGTGCTTTTTACATGTGTACCAAATTTTATCAATGTACGTTAAATAGTTTCAGAGAAATGATGATTTAATTTTTTGGCTAACGGTGGATCTTTTGGCGGTAATGCCGATATGTACATACAGAACAAAAATATCAGTTAAGAGATGTTTCTAAGTTTTTCTGTATCTCACTTTGTATTTGAACTGATTGAACTTCGGAACCTTCATTAAAAATGTAATGAAACGCTCTTTTTCGAATATTAGCACTCTTTAAATGTGCAACCAAATCTTCACGGATCATATTCTTAAAGAAAACTTAATGGCACCAGATATTAATCAGGCACAACCCAGAGTCAAATGACATGTGGGGGTTGTACAGAGTTTAAATTTTTTACAAAAATATTCCCCGCAATATCCTGCATAAGTTTGTTGAACACATGATACACCTCAGATGTAAGAATCATATAGTTAAATTCATCGATTTATCACAAGAATGCGGTATTTTTGTTTTTTTCATGTACAGTGGATAAAAAACTTCAAAAATCGATTAAAAAAAATGTGACGGGCTGGAGAAAAACCACGAGACACGGGTATTTTTTTTTTAACGTCTACTTTCAGAATTTTTTGGATTTTCTCATGTGTTTTTTTTTGTATCGAACAGTGTAATGAGTCTCTAGAGCGCAATGAATGACGTTTTTGCTCTATCAAAGGTTTGATGACGTTCATCATCGAGATGTTGTACCAATGTGTTAACCTTGTTGGTGAAATAATGGTTGTTGCTCTGGATGTTCAAATCAGAAATTGCTTTAAAACTGGTCCATCTCTTTGAAAGTTTAGAGAAAAAGAAGGCATGCTTTCTAAAATTATATCAAATGAGGTCGTGCTTATTGGTTTGATTTTAGTGCAAGCAAAACCAAGTCCCAAGTCCCAAATTCCCCTTCCTAACTCAGCTGATGTAGGTAGAACAAGATCAGCAACTCTTGGCATCATGGACATTACAGGTCAAGTGAACTTGACATGAAAAGATTATGTGTTCAGATTATGTGATTTTAGACCGTATACTTGTGTTTTGTCTGTTAAACTTTTAGAAACGACTTTAAAGCTGCTAGGGGAAGGATTCAATGATGTGCGATAAAGTTTATATCGGATACAAATATGGTCACTTGTATCGATTGTTTTGAACATAAGTAATTGTAACTTGGGGTAATTGATTATTCTCTAGTGGCACTCGAGCGTGCTCAATGAAACGTCACTGCACTGTGACAATTTGGTGCTTCACTGGATGATTCTTCGGGCTCATTTACATTTGCGTCCCGACGATATAGTTTTTTACGATCGGGGTTATATGACTTAGTATTGTATTCCATGAAGGATTAAATTCCAGAAATTTCATATGTTTTGCAGACTGTGTCAAGTGAAACACAATTTCTTTGAGTAAAACGAGAAAAAAGTCGGATTATCTTAAAATCTCATACGTGACAATAGAGAGGTAGATACCTCACACTTTTATTCATTCATTACGTCAACTCTTAAGTAGCTTCACTTTACTTAAGCTCAAACTCTGTACAGCAAAAATATTCCATTTGCATTTGACATTTTTGTAAATAATTACAAATTATTGAAGTGTAATTGAAGTGCAATTAAATGATGTGCAACATGTTGTGCATGCGCGCTTCTCAGATACATATCTGTTGCATTAACGGAGAAGAGAAGTATGTATGTACTTACGAGTGTGATGTATCTTGTCGTCTACATATAAATTGACATATTATCTAAATATTTATTCATAGTAACTTAATTAAAATGTAAATGCTGTTCTACATATTCTTGGGTTATAAAGCAATCGATATTTATCCAACGAAAGCTAAATATTTGCACGTAAATACATACAAATATACATATGTATGTGTGTGATTTTTTCTCAATTAAAGATTTCTGATTTGTTATTCAAATTCGTAAATCAATTTGATTGTAATAAAATGCTATTTTTATTGAACTGTCATAAGTCAATTAAAACTTTCAGCGGCAATTGTTTTTGATCAAAAAATGAATACTGGTTGGCGCTTATAAATCAATTTATAATCATTCTACCAGATTTAATATTTAATGAAGTTCAATGTTCTAATTGCAAATCATTCGTGTGATCTGTAGCTCCTTTCGGAGTAAAACTCCTCTATTGTGCACTGTTACTTGATAATTGCTGCTAACAAATCTCATCAAAATTACACGATTATCTGTTGGGCGAATACGCCTTGTTTGACAATTGCATTGTCCGATTTGATTGCTAGCTATTCTTCTACCATAGATGTCTTTATTATCACCACCTAGAGCCAACCTCTCAGCTTGTCGGGACTATTTTTGAATTTTAAAAGATACAAATTTGGTAAGCGAAACAATTCTCCATTTTGATGTGCGACTTCTTTGCTGTAAGTTTAGTAACTATGGTTAGAGCAAGGCTTGGCTCTAGCCAAACAAATGCAATTGGCTCTAAGCATCGCACTGTACCAATTTCAAGATAAGGTACTTGAAATAAACCCTAATGAAGCCACTGGAAAAGAAAGCTAGATCAGAGGCATCAAACTTTGGGGTAGTGATGAGTAAGCCAAGACCATGATCATACTAGTATTGATCTTACTCTTGGGCATTGAGTCTTTGTCTTGGACATTACGTCTTGATCTTGAAAACTTATATATCTATTTATTTTGCTCATCACTTCTTGTAGGAAACGGTGCTAATGGCTTTCAAAGAAATCAAATTTAAAAATCTAATTCCTGATGAAACTCTAATAACTTGGAACAATCATTTATCTAATATAACAAATAGAAATGAATGATAGCTTGATTTTACAGAACTGTCAAAGTATGATCGTGTGATCGATAATGGAATCAATAAGGGTGGCCAAAGGTAGAACAAGTAAAGGCTCAAAAGAACCAAAAACGGTTTATTTATAATAGCTTGCCTATGTGTCACAAAAGCATTAACAACTTGCCAGAAAGTTACACTGGAAAAACTCACTTCACTAATTCTTCTTCAGACTTCCTTCTGTAAATCGACTAGTGATGAGCAAAATTAGTCTCGCAAAAGCAAGACGCTGATATAATTTCAAGACCAAGACTGCTATGGTCCAAATTTCCAAACAGTTGGGTTTTCAAAATGTTAAATTTCGAATTCAGAGATGATTTTATGATTTAAAAATAGTCCGAAGTGTAATAAACTTCTCTAAGCTAAATCCAGGATGAAAGAGAGGCCATAAGAGTCAAATTCAATATTTGAAGAGGTCAAAAATACTTCTTTCTATGGAGTGAACAATAGCTTTGAAAACTATTTAATATGGGAATGAGAGAAAAATAGTTTTTTTTTTTTGCTAGTGCAGAGTCCACAATGACAAGTGGTGGGCGAACAAACTCATCAACCCAGAAAGTGTTAAGGTAGAAGCTACTTTAAGCCTCAGCAGAAGAGGCAGATGACAATTCTTATAAGATCCATCAAGACGATTTAAAAAGAGCGGAGCATGTTTTGTGTACTTGTCCTACCGGGATGAAACTCGGTTTCAAATAACTAAGTGCGGCGATTCTAGATTGGGGTGATCTACTGTACCGGATTTTCAGGACTGTCGTAGATTTTGTCCTAGATTCCAAAAACTTACCGGAAACAGATCATAGATTATGTAAATAAATAAGTAAATATATTATGGCGAATATACCATAAAGGACAGCTAATATATCTTATATTTTGGCCCAGAGACCATAAATGACGGAACATAGACCATGTATTATGGACCATAGACTATTATGGACTATGTATTGTGAAACATAGACCATGAAAGTCATATCATAGACCATATGAGGGGTATAGAAGCAAAGGCGACAATCTCCATTTTTTTCTGAGCTTATCTCTTAGTGTTTGACCACAAAGCATCATCAAATGCAAGAAGATGGTACGATCAAAGAGGTACAGAATCAAAGACGACAGTCTCTTCTTTGATCATGGACATGTGTGATAGTGACATATAGTTGCGTTTGATGGTAGCTTGTGATCAAACATTATCAAACCCGTTCATAAAAAAATGGAGATTGTCGCCTTTTTTCTATACCCCTCTTATATTAAGGACCATAGAATTTAACGACAGATCAAAGACCATGTATAATGGACCATAGACCATGAAGTATAGATCATAGACCATAATTTATAGATCAAAGACCATAAAAGGACAGATCATAGACCCGGATCGGACTATCAAGAAAATGTTCAGCCTATTCTAGATACCACTGACTTGGTTAAGGATATAATACAATGGCTGTGACGAGATTAATAAATAGTATTGACATTTTTTAGTGGGACGAAAGGTTCCACGAAGGATCTTTAGGTCGTGGAAGTTAATTTTACAGTTGAGAAAAATTTTTTGAAAAATGGCAATAAGCTATTGGAGCAATACAATTCAAACTCTTATATTGCTACTTCAATATGCAAAGCACTCAAACTCAAGACCTCATTCTCTTTCTCTCTCTTATATTCGACACGCTGCTCATTGAAGGAATCGTATGAAAGAAACCAAACACTTTAACACAACACACCGGTGCTTAAAGCCAACAACACAACAGCGCATACCTTACGGTGTATGAGAGTTAAAAGCGTTGATCAACAGCACCGGCCGCTCTCGTGACTTTATACAGGTAAACGACTCAATTATTGCTCATTTGCTCAGTTCTTGTTGTGCGCTCTCCCGCGCACATCATCACCTGCATTAAACGTGTGAGCTGTGTGTAAGTAAGAACCAGATAAAAAGTTACTGACAAATAAAAAGCCAATGAATGTGGAATACGAGGAAAAAGTTACTCGCTAACATACGAACGCGGCCAAGATACTTTTGAGTGAAATGGAAATCGGAGATGGAAAAAAACGTAACAAGGTACGTCTGTGCTGAACCTTCGCTTATCCAATCAGTCTGAACTCGGTAATCAAGAGCGAAGAAACACGTTTGCGCCTTGAAGTCTTTCTTTGCGTTTTTTGAGGACTGCCGTCGTCTACTACGTTTTTTTTTTTGTTCTTTCGCGTTTTGTGCGTGCGATTTTTGTTTTTTGGCTTACGTTTTTTCGTGTCTCGTCTTCCGCGAGAAAAAGTGACTGACGGACGATTTGCCGTCGTAAATGTAGCGCGTAAATATGCAGAAATAAAACACAAAAGTAGCGTAAATTTTGTGTAAAAATGGAATTTTGCGAAAATTTAAAATAAAATTTTCAAACTTAATTTCAAAATATCAATTTGAAAAGTTGTACACACACTCTCATGCGTTAAAGTAAAGTTTTTCGAGAGATGCGAGTATCTCATTTGGTGTGTAACGTACCTCTTTGCAGGATTACAGTGTTACGAAAGATGTAAAAATGAACAAAATTTTGTTACGTAAAAATGTATGTGTCTTGAAAAGTGCCTTGTCTTCCTAAGGAAAAACAAACAAAAAAAAAAAATGATGCTATAATTTACTCAGCACCCGTGTGGCTTGAAAAAATATAAAAATGTCCTAATTATAACTTCATTGATATTCATACAGCCATAAAGAAAAAAATTCTGCCGTAAAGTGCCATAACTTTGTTACGCTGCTACTTTTAATGGTGACAAGCACCTACCATTTCCTCTTAATACTAATTTTACTCAGTGTAGTGTATATTTTATAGTTAAAATTGTGGTGTTTCGTAAAAGGATACCCGCTGACATCGACCGTTCTTCTTGTTAAGATACCAAATATATAAATGCATACGGATATCATTATCGGTGACCAATTTGTGCCATCGACAAATTATTGGGTAATGCAGGTGAGTCAATTTTTGTTGAGATTGTGTTGGATAAGATACTAGAATCATTTGAAAACACTCACAAAAGTTTGCAGAAAACAATGGTTTTCCCTTGAATCAATGGGAATAGTAAAGCCTGATTTCAAAATTCCTTACACGCAAAAAAATTATATGCAACAGTACAATGTGATAGTAACTAAAAATTACGGTTTTTTCCGGTATTTTACTGAATTCCCATGAAAAAGTCTTGGCACGAAAGTAAAATATACAGTTTAAACTCAAAAAATTGCAGAGGCAAACCGTAAAAAAACATTGAAATGAAAAGTAAAAAATTTGGGACAGGAAAAAATACTAGTGAGCTCTGCGATATTTGCTTAACAAACCCTTTAATTACTACGGTCTGGCATTGAACAAAATTTTATACATAAATATTTTTAAGTAAAGTGGTTAGTGCAGCGAAGAGCAAAAGTGAGCTAATTATGGCTCGCCAGCTACAACCATAACATTTCAACATTTTATAAATATCTTGGAATTACAACACCCATCATATTGAACATTACTGGAATATCGTGTTTTTTTTAAATAAGCCAAAAAACAGCAAAAACAGCTTTTCATGAGTGTTCTAGTTCTGAAAAATTTCCAAAATATTGAGATATTGTGGCTGTTGTAGACGAGCCAAAATTCTATGCAAACTGCGCTTGGTTCAGTGTTTTTGAAACGCTGACACCGTTGGGCTAGTGAGTCGCCTACACACAAAGGTCTTAAGTTCTTGCTTTTCCTTTACGGGAGCACAGTTACACAGAAAAACAACATTGTCAAAAGTGGCAGAAACGTGGTTATTTTAACAACGTTGCGACCTAAATTTTGAGCATGGCTCGTTCGTAGCAGTTTTTTTAAACGCGCGTTGCTAAATCAGTTTCAACTACGTTCGTGAGTGATTTAACATTGCGCGTTGCTAAATAAAATTCAAAAAAAAAAAAAAAAAATATTTTTATATTATTATTTTTTTACAATAATTGTATTTTATTCCAATCAACAACAATGAAAACTGATATTATTTTCTTTTTAATTTTCAACTTTTGATTTAAAATAAATATTTTTTTATTTGGTATTGGGGAGATTTGAACCTGAAACCTTTCGTGTGATAGATGCGGACGTAACTAACTCAGCCACTGCCATCATTATTGTGAGGTTGACTGAAGGTCTACTTGTTTTGAAACTAGCTTCTACAACATTCGTGAAAGCTTTGACTACGTTTCTTTGTAGACTTGGATTTCACAACGCATGGCAACTAGCGTTGCATAACACCATAGTTCCATAATGGTCTCAAAATGCTTTTGTACAATAGCAGTTAAGACTGCAAGCTTTTAGCTTAAGATGTGTTGTCTTAGCTTTAATGAAATTTCTCCTCGTCAGATTAACACAGAGGTAGATAACTTGATTTCCTTTAGGAATAAGAGCATTGTTGAGTGTTACTGTGCAGCATCTCTACAAAGTTTCCTCAAATTGCTGAAATTGAAGAAGTTATAGCGAATCTAAAACTTCAGTACAAAAAATTAAAAACAGTATGTTCAAAAACGCAAATCGCCCCCCAAAAACTATGCAAGATGTTTTTTTTTTTTTATTTATATGCATACTGTTTGAAATATCAAATGTTAAAAAAAAGAATATTGCATAGTTTTAGGGGGCGATTTTCGTTTTGGAACATCCTGTTTTTTGATGTTTTATACTAAAGTCTTAGATTCACTATAACTTCTTTAATTTCAACAATTTAAGGAAACTTTTTGTAGATAAATTTTATCATCTTTTATGGGTTCTAATTTTATGAAGTGTCCTTGGCACCTTAGATTGGTAGAAACTGAGATAATGAGTTCAACTAGTCGAAAAAAACATTTGAGATTAATTATTTTTTTAAATAAAGAGACATTTACAACGATATACTACATATATTTGATGATCGAACGTCAAATGGCGGAGCAATAGCGTATTATTTAGAGGTCGAAAAAAAGTTTTTTTTTCATTAAAATCAAAACTGATAAGCTTTCAAAATGGGGGGCTTACAGCGAACTTTTTTGCGATACTATCTAAAATACCCGCTCTGAGGGTAAACGTAAGATTTTTGTTCGTTAATTTTTATACGCCATCATGCTAAAAGTTTAAAGTTTTCCACTAAGATTTTGGATACTTTTTTTGGGCATTTGCAGTAACTGAGGATAGCGATATTGTCAAAAAATGCCGATGGCATCAGATAAAGGCTCGTTGGAATGTCTGTAGTATATATCACGTTCAGGATAGGGCATATGACACTTTCTTGGCAAATTTCTCTGTTAAATATTAGCACTCAACTGATGTGCAGCACGCATAACAAAAGTTGGCAATCAAATGGTGCACAGCACGCCTAGTTAATAATAACATCAATAATTTATTTTTTGTCTTTGCCATCAGCATCTGTCATTCTTTTCTTTTGCTCATATTCATAAGCTAATCAGTACCTGGAGACCGATCCCTGCTCGGTCAACAATCTAATCTTATTATTTGAGTCGATGTTCTTATTCATAGTTTTTTTTTTTGTTATGAAACTTATATCTTTTCACTTCTATCGGACATGCTTTCAAAATGATAAATAAACCGATGAGAATAATAATAAAAAAAAATCCCCGAAAGTATCGAATGGTATAGAAAAATATCAAAAACTAAAATTTTTTTTTGGTGAAATAGAATGCCCTAAAATAAATAAATGGGACATGCCACGCACCCAAAATATTTCGTCTTTTGTATGGCGGCTGAAATATCTTATCTTCAAAGGATCATAACTCGGAAAATAAGAATCCCATTGGAAAAATCCGAAAAGGTATTTGGAAAAGGAAGAGTGTAGCTTTTCGATGCTATTAATAAAAAAGAATTTTACCTTTTCTTGTAGCTACGCTGTAAGACTGAACACAGCGTTTTCTTCAACTTCAAGCAAGGATATTTCAAAATCCTGCAGGTATAATGACAGTTCTGCTGATGAAGATGGACTTAGCGTTAAAAAGTACATAAGACTGCAGATAAGAATTAAACAGTTTATTCCATTTTTTTTTGAGCCTGAGTTATTTACCAAAATTTTTATATTGATAAAAAAAATGGGCGTGGCAATTATTAAACAAAGTCTTCTTCTTGTTATGCTTTAGATACTGCTGATCCAGATCCGCATACCAAATTTCATCAAAATATATAAATGTAGCCTTTGCGAGAAATAGCATTTAATGTGTTTTACTTGTATGGGAGGTTCCAAGCGCACTTTCGATATTTTGCCTACTTTCAGGTCGTAGGTGTCTAAAAGCAAGTAGACTCCCTATAGTTAAATTCAGAAAGATTGCTTTAATAGTTTTCTTTTTATAGCGCATTGTATTTTTATGGGCGATGCCACGCCCTTCAACGAGTTTTCCCAATATAACGGCATATCACATATTAATACTTGTTTGCAGATGTAACAGCTCCTAAATTTTCATCAAAATTGTCGGAGTCGTTTTCGAGTAATAATGAATCAAAATTTTCAAGGGTTAAAAAGTGGGCGTGGCACTTATTCGATCCCGCCCACTTTTTGTCTGTTTTAAGGCATTATTAAATCGTACCTTCTCAGCAAATTTTATTCAAATATTTTGTATGGTTTGCGAGTTATGACCATATCAAATTTAAAATTTAATGCGATGCCACGCCCTCCGGTGAGCATTTACAAAGTTCAAATCTAGCTCATTCTTCATTGTATGCTAATATCTAACACTATACCAAGTTTCATTAAAATCGAGAAAAAAATATTGAGTACAAAAAAACAAACAAACAAACAAATATACAATTTTGTCTCGTATAAGAAGAGAAGATATTTTTCTCTTCTTTTTTAATCTTGTTACGGTGCACACGTGAAAATTCTAAACTTTTAAAATCATTGTTATAAATACCTAATTTAAGTTTCATAATAAGAATAAATTGATTAAAATAGTTTGATACGCAACTAACAAAGTGTATTTTTAAAGTTTTGCAAAAACAGAGTTTTTAGGCTTCGACTTAACCTTGTGCCCGGTGAACAATTTCATCATTATTTCACATTCTCCTTCGCAATAAACTCTTTACATTACATTGAAATGATCTATATTTAAGGAAAGATTCCAATAACTTATGTAAACTAGAAGGAAATAAGCACTAAAAAAACATTAACTCCAAAAAAATAAAAGGAAAATGATAATCTTCCAAATATACTGAAACAATCGCAAAGCTGAGGAGATGCCTTTTTTAAAAAAAGGAGATTCTGGGTGGAAAATCAATTTAAAAAAATAAAATTGCTATTTCTTAAAAAATTTGTGCAAGGCATCCAACGAAAAAACTGTATTAGGCAAAAAATGAATTTTCCAAAGAACAAGCGTGAATTTTTGGAACTTTGTTTTTATTTTTTCAACAAATTTATCACGTTAGTCAGTTTTGAAAAATTATAAAATATCTCAAAAAATTCTGAAAAAACTCACACGTGTTTTTTGGATAATTCTAAGCATTTTTTGCCTCATAGACTTTTTTCGTTAGATGTCTTGCTTCTGAGTGAAGTCTCGTTTTTCAGACCTCTTTATTGAAAAACGTAAAAAAATCAATTATTGGAACTGAACTATACTCAAAAAAAAAAAAAAAATAAATAAATTTAAGCGCCAAAATTTTTGCAAGAACGTGATCTTTATTTCTAAAGCACTCTTGGGTATCCATTTCGTTTTATTGATTAATATCCATTTCCTAATGAAAAAAAAAGTTGTGACCAAAAAACATGTTTTTTTTTTTAGCCAAAACAGACCATCAGTAAAATCAAAAGTACTCCACTGGTTTCTCTTAGAATGAAAATAAAAAAATTATGCAGATGTCGTTTTCAAAGGTCCTTCTTTGGTTTGGGGATGAATCTTGATTTCGACCCGGTCTAATGCATATATTACAAGCGACTTTAATAAGCAGCGTTCAACTTTGAAGCAAAAAATTGCAAATATTTATTTGAAGAAACTTAAAATTGAAGAGTCAAAACTTTGCGGCATGGAAACCATAGTCTCTGCTAAATTTTTTGCAACCTTTTCCCATATCAAAGCAAAACCAAAAAAATTATATTTTCATGGGTGGTAACCGGTTAAATAAAACGATAACAAAACACTTAATTAGTAACAACCAAGTTGGTCCATAAATTTTATAAACAAATTAAAATTGTATTGTTGTCTCTGTAATATGGAAATATATATTTTAGCATAACAATCTTGATGACTCTATGTGTCTTTCTTTTAAAGAAAAAATTAAAGAAAAAACAGGAGAAAAAATAATAAAAATTTGTCAAAATATCAACAGATACAGTGATTCATAAGAAATCAAAAATCATGAAACGTTGTCAGTCAAAGCCGACTATTGTTAATGGTTCTATAAAAAAAAACACGAACTTTCTTCTTTTCAAATTAATTGCTCAGAGATGGAAAAAAAATTTAAAAAAAGAAAATTAATTTAAGAGCCTATAAAACAGAAGAAACGTTTTGTTTTCAGAAATGGTATAAATCGTACGATGAGTGTTAAATTCTTAAATGACAATTAAGAAATTAAGCATTTTGAATAAAAAGCAAAAAAAAAAAAATGGTGTTACATTACAAGATTTAAATATTTATATGAATTTTGTTTCAAAGAAACGCAAACTTTGGGGTTGTTTTTCAAAAAAATCTAAATCTTTTATATGTCAATATCACGTTCGATTTAAAACGGGTTCAGGCACGCCGTGAGATACACGAGTAATAAACTTCCACCCAACTCATACTTCCTGTTCGAAGCATGTCTGATATTATTTTTTTGTTATAATTTTCAGTCCTATTATTGTTACGGCTTTTTTTTGTCGTTCTAAGCTCTCCAGGCAGCATTTATTCGAAAGATTGGGCTCCTACCTCAAAAACTATACACATAGTTGTATGTTTTGAAGAGTTTGATTATTAAATTATAATAAATAAAATTTTGTACATATTAATTTTTTTTTTTTTTTTGATTATAGTTATTTCATTGCTGCCCACTGCCCTCCTCTAAAACTTGTTTGTCTCGAATGAAACTAGCCATTGCTAAGTGTCCTACTCTTTTGCCATTGTGCTTTCGTATTCTATAGACTGAATTATTAAATCTTGTGCTAATTCGATTCTTTCCATACAAAAACCTATTATTTATCACCACAAAAGACCTTTTAGTATTCTGCCAAAAATCATACTTGATATTGGAGGTTATCGTGATTAAATACTACCGGGGAACTTTACGCATTCTGAGAAAAACTCCCCGGGAATAGTTATTCACTATAACCCACATTGTTACTTGCTAGCTACGTAAGCCTTTTTATGAGCTGATGTTGTTTTTGGTCTTTTTGTTCTTTGTGTTGGTTAGCCATCTACTTTCCCTTAAAGTTGTCAGATGCTTAGGCTTTTGCGCATTGTAAAACATAAGTGGTACTTCTACAATTAAGGGGGCATTGAGTGGTTGAACAACTTGTTTAGCAAGCTCGTCAGCCCTTTCATTATCCATAATATTGCAGTATCCAGGTACCTACAGTAGAGCAGGTCGAAATTTAGATTTATCCCGAAACAGACTCAAAAGTTAGAGGGACTCTTGAAAATGATATCTGCATCAGTTTTAATTTATTCTAAGAAAAACCAACAATGGAGCACTTTTGATTCTACTAAAGGCCTTTTTTGGCTAAAAAACATGTTTTTGGTCATCACTTTTTTTTTTCATTAGAAAACGGATGCCCAAAAATTTTGGCGTTTAAAATAATTTTTTTTTTTTGGGGTGTAGATAATATTCGGTTCCAAAAATCAATTTTTTTACGTTTTTCAATAACGAGATCGGAATAACGATTTTTTACTCAGAAGCAAGGCATATAACGAAAAAGTGTATACGTCAAAAAATGCTTAGAATTATCCAAAAAATGCGTGTGAATTTTTTCAGAATTTTTTGAGATATTTTATAATTTTTCAAAAAAATAGAAAAAATAAAAAATTCTGAAAAGTGAAAAAAAAATGAAAATCGATTTTGGGATGCGAATATGTTTTATTATTTTGCCAAAATGGGGCTTCAGGATACTCAAAATCGATGCATTGGTTTTTCTCGGAACGTAGAAAAATGTTGCCAATGTCGTTTTTAAGAGTCCTTTTAACTTCTGAGTTGGTTTCGGGATGACTTTTTGTTTGCTTCATTGAAATCAAACCAGTTTGATATATGGCCAACCGATAAGGGCAATTGGACAATTTTGTATACATCTCAAATTTTAAAGCTAAGTAAATATCGGACTCATACCCATTCCATACTTTGTAAATACTTTTATTCAATTAGGGATTTTATCAAAGTATTTGTGATTTATAAGTTAGGTAATCATATGAATTGCAGTGTTGATTTAATCAAATCAATGGGATTAACACAATAAAACGCAACAAGATACGTTACAACCAATAAATGCACATATTTGATGGTAACAACGATTAGCACCTCTTTAATAAACCACGAACAACATAATGAGAAAAATTGTTGTTGACAAATATGTTGCTGTTGCTGCTGTTGTTGTTGTTGTTGTTGTTGTCGTTATAACTCCCAATAAAAAAAAGTGTGGGTTTTTTTCTCGAATTTTTTCCCTTTTGGCTGTGTGTCACACATTTGTCAAAGCCGTCGGCAAAACTGCAATCGATTTGTAAATGTTGTTATCACTTGGTGTGTGCCACAACAACAGCAACACCAGCAACACCATTCAGCAACAGCAGCCAATAATGCGCTGTCCAACAGCTTGAGAGATTGTATTTCGCGGCGGTCTTCCTTTTTGGAGCTTGAACTGCGTCGTCGTCGTCGTCGTTGTAACAAAAGGGTTTTTATTTTTCTGTTTTTTGCAGTGGATTTTATTTTCTCCACTGCGTCTTCTTGTGATCTTTTCTCCTTTTTGGTCATAAAAGGTAACTTGTTTATTTACATGGGTTTTGTTGCTGTTGTTGTATTTCCTTTGGCTGTATATTTTGTTGTTTGATTTCTTTCTTCTTCTTCGTTTTTTGTTTTGTCATTTACTTGCAAAGTTTACAATAAATATTGATTTTAGTGTCCCGCGTGGCTCGTTGCCTTTGACCGTATTGGTATTGGATGATTTTTTTTTGTTGTTGTTGTTATTCGCCTTTAACTTGGCGGCTTATCCCCTTTTCCCGGGGTATAATTGAATAAGTTTGTTTTTGGATTTTTTTCAAAATTGTTCTTTTTTAAAAGGCTTTTACATGTTTACGTCGCATCTTGTCGCACTTGTCACACATTACGTCAAAATGTATGAATCAACATCCTTTCGTTTAAAAGAGTTTTGAAATTGGTTTTATCACTGAGTTTCTAGACAATAAAAAGGTGTTAAATTCTAGACATAAACTTTTGTGAGCGAAGTTTTTTTTCTTTGGAAGAAGAAACCGTTAAATTTCTTGGAAAATTATTTTTTAACGCAATGGTAGATAGTGGAGCAGTGACGCTTACTCTAAAGTTTACATTTTTGAACTGAACCTCACAGCTGAAAACAGAAAAAAATACTACAAAAAGACTTGCTGCATACAAACAGTTACGCATCGAAAAAACTATTACAAACCACAAAGTCCATTGACTGGCATAATAGCATTTATTTTTTGCTATGCTAACCAAAGCAAAGAAAATACCCGTGTCTCGTCGTTTTTCTCCAGCACGTCAGATTTTTTTTAATCGATTTTTGAAGTTTTTTAATCCACTGTACATGAAAAAAACAGAAAAAACGCTTTTTTGTGCTAATTCGATGAACTTAACTATATGATCCTTACATCTGAGGTGTATCATGTGTTCAGTAAACTTATGTATGATATTGCGGGAATATTTTTTTAGAAAATTTTATTCCTGTGCAACCCCCACATGTGGGTCATTTTTACCCTTTTCTTAAAAAGGTACAAAAATGACACCTAAACCTGGGGAATATTGAGTCAGTATGTGCTACAGAAATATTTGTTATAAAATTTCACTATTAGTTGCTGCACACTAAAAACTCGAAATTTTATACCAAAACCCAAAATATCATTAAAAACATCGTCCATCGTTTCATAGTCCATTTTGCTACAGTCAAATTTAGTCAGGAAACCTTAATATAACATTCGGGCTCGCTTTTAAGCCTACAACTGCTTTTTATGGGTACGACCTGGTACTTTTTGAAGTCTGTAGGTCTTCAGCTTACGTTTTTTCTTTAGTCTTTGTATGGAAGATTTCGAGGTACCTGCAATTGCAGCAATATCTCGCATTGAAGTGTTGGAATTTTGCTCGAGAGTAGCTTCGCTTTTTCGACCAACTGTGCGTCAAAGCTAGACTTTCTTTTTGAGATAATTTTTCGCACGATAAGAAGACCCTTTCTATGATTCAAAATAGCTCTTTGAACATACATTTTTTTTTTGAGCTATAACTAAAATTTTAAATCCAGTTTTTTCAAGAGAGTAGACAAAATCAGTTTTCAAACTTTTTAATGATTGCTAAACATCTTTCTTGTTTAAGACGCTATCACCAAGTGTTATATATTCTTTTAATTGTGATGTTATATGGAAAAACTGGCACCCATATTTCGACCTTCACTATAGTGAGAAAACAGTATGATTAAATACATCAAAATTTGGTAATAATTAACAAATAATATATTTGATATTGGCGAATCGAATATTTGAAATTTTTTAATGAGTGGAATATTCAAGCAATTTTATTGGTTCAATCGTGTATTTGTTAATAATTACCAAATATATGTTTGAATATAAAAACATGTATTATTTTGAATTTAGACCTTTTTTACTATTGTTAACCTTTTTATTAATTAGAAACTAACATGACAATATTTGCTAGGATCACGGCGACAAAAAAAAATCTTGTCTGAGCGGAGATTGAACTCATTCCCCCAGGGCATTTTGTTCTTTGTTAGATGATACCATATATTTACCAGCTACATTTGTAACCTTGGTTCATTGTAATCGTAAGAGGGAATCCATGTATAGTGAATTGGAACCATGCGGCGCGTATTGAATTCCTTAAACCTCTGGACGCAATGACCGAATGTAAATTACTGAATCTTACAGCTTAACAATCAGAACTATATTAAAACTAAAGATGTTCTACATATACAAATTGAAATGCGAAAAAGTTATAACGAATCACAAAGTCAATCAAAGTGAAGTAAAAACATAAATTAAGTTAAAAAAAAAAACACTTTCTTGTCTGGGGTTCAAACATACACCCCCAGGATATCAGTCAAACGTCTTATACTTTCAGCTAACTCTGTCTACATTTGTGTTGATTGTTATTTTGAATTAATTCTGAGCAAAAAGACAAACAAAAAATTTAACAAGTATTGACTGTTTTTTAATTACTTATTTAATATAAGTTGTTTTGAAAATAATGTCAGTATGTTTTTTGAAGTTTTTCAATACTTGTTGAATTTTTTGTATGACTTTTTGTTTACATTTAATGAAGATAAAGTTAGCTCAATGTATAAGACGTTTGAGTGATGACCTGGTAGGTTCAAATCCCAGACAAGAAAGTTTTTTCTTAATTATTCTTTTTTAGAGTGCATTCGAATCTTAGACAAGGTTTTTTTTCCAGTTAAAGCAAATATTTGACATTTCATCAAACAGATATAAGTTTTGGCCCAATCAACAATATTTCAAGGTCCAATTAAAGGCATATTAATATTTACCAAAATTTGTTAATTATTAACAAATATTTTCTAGAATGTTCAATCAAATATATTTCTTTGGTGGAAACATACTCTTTTTTCATCATCAGGTAAATCGTAATCTTAAGAAACAAAAGTATCACATTTTTCTGGACCAGTCCTTAGTTAGATTAAGGTGTTTTTGTGCGTCAGGTCAGGAAACGATTTTTATGATAAATGAGGATGTCCGAATCAAAACGCAATAAGTCCCACAAATTTGAACTTTCAGTAGAATCTAAAAAACTGTATTTTCTGGACCAGTCCTTAGTTAAATCACTGTTTTTTTGGCCAGTGCTTACTGGTACCAATTTTACCAATCCACACATGTATATCGGTAAATGCTAACATTTGTTATTTTTCCAGAAAATGGTTTTGTGGTCCGTACTTAATTTATGTATTTCGAAATAGAGCCGATGTCGATGATGTTGTTTGATTTGACAAAAGTCTGCCAATATTGCGTTTTGATTTGACACCATTTTTTAAGCTTCAATTTCGCGGTGATAAATAAATTTTTTGAATCTTTCAAGTATGCAATCATTTAGATTTATACCAGAGGAGTAAATCTCCATCATTAACTCATTTTCGGTCGGGCATTCCGATATCGCATTTTAATTTGGAAGTCCTCAAATGATTAAGGTTTTATACGAAATCATACAAAAAAATTTTAAGAAATCAGGGTAAAAATTCAGACTCAATCAAGCATGTTCTCAGTTCTGATTTCGATCGGAATCGTAATAGAATAAATCTTAAGATGCTCTGCTTTTCGAAAAACAAAATGGAATGTGAATTCTATTTCAATAAATAAAATTGGCTACTGGGTTCAATCTGATTTACTGAAACGTAATTCCGATGCGTTGTTCAATATTAAAATGCGGAACACCCAAAATTGGATTCGAGATCGATCAAAATCGGAATTGAGAATAACTCTAAATAATTTTAATGCGTACAACAGAAAATATTTATAGCTGATTCACTTATAAACCACATTTTTTCTATAAAACTTTATTGAACAGAATGGCAAATTTTGTTTTTGTTTGATAATTTGATAGAAGGCCATTTTAAAACGATGACAGTGGTGCTGATGGCTGTCCGCAAATATTTTTAACCATTTAGTAGAAATAAAAACCTTACCATAAATTTTACTTTAAAAATCTTTATAAAAGCCTGCAATTAAATATAAGGCTACAGAATCTATTTATAAACATTTAATGTATAACCCGCTTATATCCGCCAAATTGGCAACACCCTCGAGACTGGACTTGAGTTTGCTCTGCTTGCAATTGGCTTAAATTTGTACGTTAATTAATGTGAATTAATTGATTAAGCAGGTTTCTGCAACATAAATCATTTAGTTTTTCCTTCGCTTTATCTCTTGACTTCCTTAGTCGGCAGGGGCCTGCATTTGCATTTGAATGCCAAACGCCAGCAATTGCTAAGACACATTGGTAAGACGACGCATTGGCGATATGAATATGAACTTTGCTGCTGCAACATTATGCAGACATTTAAATAATTAGCTCCAGTTTTAGTTTGTGTATTTCATTTACATTCAGTCGTATTATTTATTTTGTTGTTGTTTTTGTTGTATTCTAACATTCTGCTCATAGATACTTTACACATACATACATATTTATTGTTTTCACTATGCGCTTTGTGTTTTATGTGCTGAAATTAACCAGAACACACCCATTTTTATGATGAGTTTTGTATTGGATTTGGTTGTCTATTGAGTTTTGCTGTTGCTGTTGGTCCGGTTGAATGAACACATGGAAATGGCGTCGTTTATGTACATTTGTATATTGAAATTAGAATTTGTTTGTGTTTTTTTTTTTTCTAAATATACATAACTACCTTGTATATAATAAAATGTTTGAATCTCTTGTTATGAATCATTATGTTCACCTATACGCATATTGATATGAACAATTTTACGAGAGAACGAGCATCACCGATCGCGCTGAGACATTTTGGAATAGTAGTTAACTCAATTGGTCTAGAAACACATTTTTTTATTTTGTCTGAAACTGGTTTTCTTGACCTATGGGCCATGTGACAAAAATTAAGGGATTTTCGCGTTTTCACACTGAGCAGAAAAAATAATAAAAATGAAGAAAAACATCTTTAATTTTATTATTTTCGTATATAAAACAGAGACCTTAACGAGTTTATTAAAATGAAGTTGGGCAAACTTAAGCTCAGGTCAAAGATCAAAATATTTTGATTGAAGATACACGAATTTGAATTTCAATTAAAAAAAAAAATACGATCCGCAGGAGGATAGGAATCTACGACCGTCCCACGCTGCACAGTTGGGCAGATTCTCTCAATACCTGGCGATAATTCAAAAAATTAAATGTTATTTCAGAATATCCTTTTATATTGGTTAAGTACAATACTAACCAACGTACTATTTGCCATTTTTCAAATGACTTGTAACGAACCCATTTCATCACTACAGCACGCCAAACTTTAACTTTGTAGACCGAAATAATTTTTATAAGTTATTTGCATATCAATCAAAGCAGTTTTTTGCTAAAGTTTATTAACATTTAATATTATTTGACCATGGAGCTTTCATCTTCAGGTATGTAACCGTATATAAACATGTTTTTTTCCTTAAAAATGTTTACGCATTTAGGTAGGCAAGTTAAATAAAATGGAGAAGAAAAATTTTACGAAATTAAATATATAATAGATAATTCAATTGGGGTCCAAGCCTTTCCAAGCATTAGTAATGATTCAAAAATATTCCGTTAAGTATTGCCTTCTAGAAGCGACAAGAAAATTTTGCTACTTTTTGCTACTTTAAAATTTACATCGATTTTTAGAACGTAACCTAAAATAAAATATTTTTTCTTGCATTGCCGACATTATTCAAAATTTCTAATTTTGTTTTACAAATGGCCTCTAACTTATTATTTGTCACGAGACAAGAACTTATAAACATTATGTATAGTTCTGGATAGGATAATTTTGAACAGCAATTCGGTTTTTTGTTAAAACAGATGGAAAAGAGGACAGGTGGTCATCACGAGCACTTAAGTAAGAAATGATCTCATTTCAAGTCCCAATATTGGTCAAAATACCTGAAAGCGTGTCTCTTAATTTCCTATCAGAGCTGACTTTTACTATTCGTAGCAATTGTACCAAATTTGCTTCGATTATCTCAGAAAGCACTCTCAATATAGAGTTTTTAAGATTTTGCTTGTATGGGAGGTACCACGCCCTCATGTCCGAATTCGCTAATTTTCCTACCAGAGTTTACCTATACTATTGGTAGAAAGTGTACGAAATTTGGTTTGATTATCTCAGATAGTACCCTCAGTATAGTTTGTAAGACTTTGTTTGTATAGGTGGTACCACGCCCTCTTATTCGAATTCGCAAATTTTCCTATCAGAGTTTACCTACATTATTGGTAGCAAGTGTGCGAAATTTGGTATGATTATCTCAGATAGTACCATCAGTATAGAGTTTTTAAGATTTGGCTTGTATGTGAGGTGACCCGCCTTCTTGTTCAAATTCGACCAAATTTTGTTGAAAGCTTAAGTGATCCATCCTTAGTATGTATATGTAATTTGGTTGCAGTGCGTAGCTCCGTTTATTTGATGCCACATATGAAAGCTCCTTGCCCCACTGTGCGCTGGTTCAAAATCCTAAAAAGCTGGCCAAAAGTCGAAAAAAAAAGTTGTTTTAAATTAACTTTTTGTGGACCGTATGGTCTAACTGATATTCACAGACCTCAAAAAATCGATAAGAAAGATCCAGGTATTCCTACAACGCTCTTGAGATCTCTCGAAAACTACGCTTCTCAGATGCAAAATTCTGTGAGTTGAAAGTAAAAATTAAGTGCTCACTGTAAAAATTGTGAGGTTACTGTAAAACTGAACCGATTTTAATGTTTGAATATGGAATCTCTTCGAAAAAGAAAATACTGTCGAACCTTTAAATTCAAAACTTGCATTAATTTATACTTTTTTGATAACTGTGATGAACTTAAAATCAAAATATTTCACAAAATTAGTTTGCAATGATTTTGGATTTAAGAAGATTGAAATCTTTTCTAATAAATATAAAAAAATTGAGGTGCCTATTTTTGTCTTTTTTGGTTGACGCTAATTTTTCTAAAGCGCCTTTTGGATGATGTAACTCAAAAAACTTTCCAAGTGTGAATTTATGCTTTTTGCCCGAAATTATAAAATATGTACTTAATTATACAGCTAATACTACAAAGTGACAGAATATAAGGCCCAATTTTATACAGATCAATATACAGTTGAACGCAGCTCTGTAAAATTTAAAGTTTTGAAATAAATTTTTAAATAAGATATAAAAATTGTGCAAGTGTTGTTTTTTTGGCATTTTGAGTCCGCCATTTTGTTTTTAAAAATTTATTTAATATCAGATTCGTAATCATGACTCCAAAAACTCCCGAGTAAATTTTTTTGTTGGATTTGGTTACATATTTATGCAACTGATACGCCATTTTGAATTCGCCATTTTATTTTTTATAAAATTTAACATCAGTTTCGTAATCAGTGACCTCAAAAATCCCGGGGTTAAAAATTTCGTCTCGAAAATATAATGATTTCGACCTTTGGCCAGCTTTTAAGGATTTGGAACTAGTTCGCATGATAGATAAAAAACATGTAATGTTTACTTACAAGCTCGTTAGACCTCTACTCCATTGACCAATGTGTAATATTTGTATATTAAGAAAATTTTAAGACAGGAATGTCTCTCGAAACAAAATTTTATATTTGAATCTTCAAAAAAATTTTTTTTTGTCTGCTTGCTTACAAAAATCATTTAGTATTCAATTTCAATTCAATTAAAAAAATAAAAAATAAAAATGCATAAAAAGATAAGGTCTGCAATAAAAAAAGTAAAATAAAAATTTCCCTGTGGCGGGAATCGAACCCGGGAACCCGGCAAACTTGCGTAATGTGTTTGTGAAATAACTCACACGACATTCGAAGATTAGCATATATAGATTTGTATGGAAAAAGCATTTTTTGAAGGTGCATACCTTGACATTTTATTTGAAGCAAATATCTTTAATGCGTTTTTTTTTTGGGTCAGTGCAAGCTTAAGAAAAATTCGGGTTCAGTAAAATGCTTATAACTTCGGTTCCCGTATGCCAATTATAACAATTTTACTTTTAGAATATGCAGAATCCAATCAGGTTTCAACAGCTGTAAACTTTATTTCATTATATTGTATAGCAAGAGAAAAGTTTTTAAATTCTTAAAAAGTACAAAAAATTTCAAACTTACACTCTAAAAAAAAATGTTTACCACAAGTGATATAGATGGAACTACTTTAACACTTGCGGCAAATAATAATAATCTATTGAATCAAACACTTTAAATATTTGGCATTAAAAAAAAAGTTATCGAATGACCACACCAGGGTTTGAACCCAAGACCTTCCGACTGATAGTCTAAAACATATCTTCTATACCACTGACGTATGTTATAAGCAAGTACACAATTTGATATTGCAATGCTTTATTGTGTTTTTAATTTCGATTTAACTAAACCAAACTAAATAAATTTAATAAAAATAAAAAACAAACACAAAAAAAAAAATAAAAAAATTTAAAAAAAAAACTACCCACAATAGGATTTCAACCCGCGCCAATGGATGCCAAATATTTTTATGATTTGTCGCAGGCGATAAAAAGATTTGGGTGCAACAGTTCATGAAATGGTTTGTCAAACTTACAGAAATATTTCCGATGACTTATTTTTTCGTATTAATGGAAAAGACTAATTTTTTATTTGTATCGAGTGAAATATTTTTCATAGTGTTTGTTGCAAATTCTAATCACTTGGGATAAAAAATGAATGTTTGCTTGAAATAATAAGTGCTTGTTTCAAATATACCGAATATTTGCCGCAAATACTTTCCAAACAATCTTTTTCTGAGTGTAAGCATTGGAAAATATAAAAATAAATCAGTGAATAGCAAATATTTTTATGGATTGATTAGAATAAAATCACATACAAAAACTGCAAAGTATTACGTTATATCACACGCGATTACGGTGATTTTTGCAAAAATTTATAATTCGTAAAAATCAAAAAGCGCGCCGCAATTTATGATCACAATTTCAAGCAATTCCCTTTAAGAATTATTACTCACATTTGGACTTATATTCGTTATCAATGATATGAATCGCTTGGATTTTGTAGATTTTTGCTAGTGATTGCAGCAGTTGGCATGGATTTCTACAACCTTACAATACACGATAAGATATGTATTTTGGCATTTCATGTCAAATTGAATGAAATACGTTTTGTTATCACTTAAAATTTGACTAAAGATAAGTTGCATTTAGCAAAATTCTGAAAAAGTCTTCAACTAGAAAATTGTAGATATTCTTAGTTTGAAAACAATAAGGCAATGGTTTGTTTTCGAAATCAACGCACTAAAGATAACTTTACACAGATTGCTCTCATGACTTAGTGGAAAAAGAACTCAAAATTCTATATTTCCGCACAACTTCCTAGAATCATAAACACCATAAGTGAACATTTCTGTTGTCTTACGTTAATTTCGAAAACGTGGGAACTTTTTCCCACCCCATATCTTGTAAACTCTGGGTATTTGTTATCTGTCTATATAAACGAAAAAAAAAAACTAAACTCACTCACGACGACGACGACGCTGTCAGTATTGACTTATCATTAAGTTTTTTTCGTTTTCTTTTCTTTTCTTTTCTTTCAAGTTTTTTAGTCCATTTTTATAACGTAACGACCGACGTTAACTAAGAAAGCAAAAGTTTAGGGAAACAGCAACGAAAAGCTTTTGTAGTTTAGCGACATCTGATGACAAATATTTGACAACGCATGCTTAATTAGTTCATTACAGGTATTCACATACTACATACGTACCTCTACGTAAGTATGAGTGTACATACTTTACCTGGGGATGTATAGAGACCTCCAAAGAGTTGTAAAAATTGATGTCTCAAGTTTTCGTAGAATTCGTAGCTTATCTAGAATGATAGGGTTTTTTGTTGCAATTATTTGTTGTATTTTGTAGAAATTTTTGTAGTTTTTCATAGGTAATTGACAATGAGTTGCTTTGGTCGGAGCTCTTTTTTCCCGTGAGTGATGTGAATGAGTAACACTTTCATTCATTCATTCATAAAGGTATATTGATGGAGCGGAAGGTGACAATTTGTCTGGGTTACATTTGCTTATTATTTTCGCTGCGTTTGTTAAGTTCAGTTGTTGAATGAAACTTATGATATGTAATTTTTACGCAGACAAATTTAACATATTTCTTGTCGAAAAACTGTAGAACTCAATAGAATTCTCTTCTGAACCAGCGTTGACATTGTGACACTTAGGTTTTGTCAGTGACACCGAAAAAATATCAGATTTTTGTGACACCACGATTTTCCACAAGGTGTCACGGACTATTGGGCTATATTATTTTTTTAGTAAGTGTGGCTGATTGAAAAAGTACTTTCGATCTCCAAAAAGTACTTTTCCGCATTGAATTAAGTACATCGAAAAAAATATGGGTGGCAACATCGTGAGCACTTATGAAATGTCAAAATCAGATTACGATTAAATTTTTATTTATAATGAGGTTTCACAATTAATGTGATTTAAGTAAGATAAGGAAACCGAGTTTTTTGAAAAAGGCTCGTTAAATTAAATTGAACTGTGATTTTGAAGTGTTAAATTTTCAGTCCTTGAAACAAACTGTTTAAAAAGTTTTTTAAAAAAAGCTACTTAAGATAAAATATATACATATACTCCGAAATTCTGATAAAAGTTTGTAATGTTCAAACACATGATTTTCGAATTCGTATGGAAGACTTACGAAATCGTTTTGGTCTTTTCTATTGAATGCAGTTATTTTTGTTAAGTTATTTTTTTCTTCAAAAAGAGCTAGAAACTAGTTGTGTGTGATTTTTCTTTAAAAAAAGTTATAACCACTATAAAATGATACATGATAGTTAAAAATCGTATGTAGGTTCTCATATGATTTTTCTCTATATGGTATATATCATTTTCAAATGGTCATATTTAAAAAAAAAAATCGCACAAAACCAGTTTATAGCTCATTTCTAAGACGAAGAACAATTCGTAATGATGTATATAACAGAAAAGGGCAAAACAATTTCATGCGTCTTTTATACAAGTTGTTATAAACTTTTATACAAAACTAATTTTCAGCAAATTATTTGCAAATCTTTTTGAATAAAAGTTTCTAGGTCTGAAAAAAAGCCATAAGTACAAACCATTTTTATATATGTTTTTATAAATTTCTTTACATACTAATTTATGTATTTGTTTTCGAAGTTTGTTTATGTTTTCATTAAGTAAATTAAAATTATTAAACAATCCTTGTCGATTTAATACTTGTATTTCTAGAACCTTAATTTGGAGACGATACGACGATAAAAACTAAGACTACTTACAAACAATAGTTAAAACTCCTATAAGATTAAATATAATATCGATACATCCAACGTAAAAGTTTGTAACTCAAGTTACCTACTTTTTACGGGAGAATAATTTTCGAAATCTGCGCATCAGATTCCATCTTGTGTCAAATTTTGGTACCACTAGCTTGAAATTTGAAGAGCTGGGAGCAATTTTTGGAGTTACAACCTGAGTATATTTTAATGAGGTCTCCATGCAAAAACTTGGCAACTTAAGTTGATAACTTATACACGGGATAAAATTGACAAATTGCGTTGGTAACTGAACTTACAAAGTTAAAAGTTAATTTTTCTTTAAAAATCAGTGGTTGTATGTCCAACATACCAACGTAATATCCATAAAATATTTTTAATGTTAGCTGGCAAGTTAAGTTACCAACTTTCCTCATGGAACTGAAAGAAAACATTGGTTGGTAACTAGAGTTACAACTCATATGTATTCATTTTATCCAAATTTATCCAAATTATAAGTTGAAATTGTAAATATCTCTGTAAATCAATTTGGAATAGTGACAACGATTTAATAGTCGAAAAACCTTTATTTGAACTACAGATTTCCAAAGTATTTATTAAATTTTTGTTTTTGGTTTTCTTGTTTTAACGAAAACAATACAAAAATGATCATAACTAAAAACTACGATTTTCGAGTTACCAACTTTAACGTTGGACGTATCGATATATAAAAATGAAGGGTGTTATATGACGCCAATTTGTACAATCAGAGGGGGTTATATGAGTATGACACCTTTTTTGAATCGCTGTGACACTCTCCCTTTTGAGTTGATGGTAACGCTGTTCTGAACTGTAACTTTGTCACATGACAATTTCAATTTGTTCGTTGGATCATGGGTTCAATCCCCATTCGAGACAATGAAAATTTGTTCTTTTTTTAATTTTTTAGTAAACACCATTTTTTATTAATATTTTTGTAACATTTGAGTTTTTATGTAAATTTTTCATTTAAATAAGTTTCGATGTTCATATAAAATTTGTCGTTGAACACTCTGCTGAAAAAGCAACTGTCTAATACAATCAAAAACTTGGTTTTGAGTTCTACAAAACTCTAGAAAATTCTTCTGCAGTTCGGGAACTTAACAAAATCTTTAACTGAGAATCGAATTAGTAAAGTTCGTTTTGAAAATAGACGAAAGATCAAAGAATTTAATCAAAAAACATCTACATTTTCTCATCGCATATTCAAGGCCAAAATATGTCACAAAATCCCATTGAATAAAAAAAAAATATTTATATTCGTCATATCATGGCATATCCAAAGAGTCAAAAATCTCACAAAAATTAACGAAATGAAAGAAATCCAGCTAATGAGGAGAAGAAATGAACGAAGATTTTGAAAAAACATACATACATAATCGCTCAATCATGGCTATGTCAACAAAATGGTTAGGACAAGCACTCAGTCTGCACTTGGTGAATGCGGTCCATATGTGGTACAACATACAACTCTGGCCAAGAAGATAGCAGCAGGCTACCCATTTATTCATTCTTTTTGCATACTTAAGCAATTAACACAACGCAATGAAATTTAGAAAAAACAACACAAAAAAAAAAAAAAAAAAAAAAATTGTTACTTTTTAAAAATATTTAGAAAAAAAAAACACTTAGGGTAAATTTACCAATTCTGCTTATTACACTCTAAAAAAGAAATTGTTTGCCGCAAGTGATATGGATGGAACTACTTTAACACTTGCGGCAACTAAAAATAATCTTTGAATCAAGCACTTTAAATGTTTGACACCAGAGTTCGAACCTAGAACCTTCCGACTGATAGACTCAAAACCTACCTTCTGCACCACTGATGTATGTTACGAATAGATATACAATTTGTATACACAATTTGTTAATCGAATGCTTCCTATTGTGTATTCAATTTCAATTCAATTAAACAAAAGTAAATAAATTATAAAAAGGAAAATAAAGAAGTGAATTAAAAAAATATAAAAATAAAAATAAGAGATAAAAAATCACCCTTACTGGGATTCGAACCCGCGCCAGTATATGTTTTAAATATTTGGTAACTTGCTGCAAATACTTTCCAAACAATCTTAATTTTTTGATGGTATCGGATAGCCATTATCTTCTTTATCAAACTATGCTTTCAAAGTTTCCCACCTGGACCCTAACTGTCCGAGATGTAGCCTTTTGACTTTAACGCATTTCGACACTCAAAAAAAGGACTGCATTTTCTATGTTGCGAATACTTAAAAATTGTTTGCCCTTACTTCAAATACAGTTTACTCGAAAAGTACTTAAGAACTCAATCGAAATCAGCTATTGGAAGAAAAATAAGAACACAACTTTGATTCTCAACAATTCTTTAACAAAGTATGCTTGTAAGTTCTTCAGGGTGTTCGGCATATTCGCTTGATGAGGTTGACCATGGTGGGTTCAGAACACCTAACTCATACCATTTTTTTTTTTTTTTTTGTTTTCTTTTGTGCATTTACCTTGTTTTCGTAATTTTATTGGTGGTTTACAAAAACACTGAAGATTAAGATCACCTTAACAAGGCATCTGATGCATGATTGTTGACAGAGAAAAAAGAAGAAAAATCAGTCTATAGTAAGGTCGAAATTTCTCATCTTGTTTTGTAGGACTATTGAAAATAATTCTTTTTTTTAAATTTTTTTTTAAATATTTTGGTTGAAATTTTTTTCCTTTAACATTCTGATATTTTTAATTTGTTTTAATATTAAATTAAATAATATATTTAAATTTAAATTTTTTTTTTATTTTTAATTTAATTTAATTTAATTTTTTAATTAATTAATTTTATTTTTTTTAAATTAACTTTAATGAGTTATCGTCATAATGCAAAAATTGATTATGTCTGGTCACTTTACTTTTACTGCTTTGATTTTTCTATGCAACACGATATGCTGCCCATTTACCCTAAAATTTAAGCTACAAAACGATCAAACGATCGATCAAATGCAACACTGACTGTTGTTTGATTTTTGTTGTTGTTGTTTTTTGTTGTTGTTGTCGTCTCTCGATACGGCTTTCTTCTTCTCTGCCAACGATTTCTATTTTTTGAATTGTAAATTTTGTTTATGATTTTTCATTGATTGATAATAAAAGTTAAACAAGCAAATGACTATAGCAACAACAACAACAACAACAACAATACATTGGTAGCACGAGCAACGTGGAATAAAAAAAGCTTTCAGAAAGCCCAACAACAACAACTCACTCAAAATAAAGATCTGTGGTACATAATTAGCTTCCTCGTAGTTCTGGAAGGGAAACATCAAGCATGACAACTCAACTTTTTTTAACTCTGTTGATTGCAGAGATACCAAAATGCCAAAAATACCTCAGCCAGTCAGTCAGTCAGTCAGTAACTGTGAGACCTATTTACCCAGTTTAAATTTTAATTCTTAATTTCATGTTGTTGTTGTTATTGTAGTTTTTTAATTTCATTGTCTGTATTTTATTTCACTGGCCTTCTTTCCATATAATTAGAAAGACAGAAGTAACAACTTTTAATGGCTAAACGAAATTTTATTGCTATTAAATCAAACAGTCCACATGATCAAAGTACCCCAGACCGCCGCTGCTGCAGATTTTTATCAAATTTTTATTGATGTTTTAATTTACGTTTAAAAAGACGAATTGATTTGCCACTAAAATCAGCAAGCAAGTTGTTAAAAGTTACTTAGTTGAAAATGGCCTGATTTGATTTAATTCGGTCAGTAGAGGAACAAAGACGTCCGGGGATATCTGAGGTTTTTTGCAAAAAAATCATCAAACTTTTACTTTCACACCTCATTAATAAGAGCGCATATGAATTGGTATCACAAATTGATTTAAATGTCTAACATTTACACTGGTCTGCAAAAAATCTTCATCAGATTAAAATTTTCAGAGCGTGATAATTTATAATAATAGCAATAAAATTAATATAATAATTACAAATATATTATAAATATTTACTTTGGATCCAAATCTGACCTCAGAATATGTCAATTACATATGATTTTTGAGATAACGTCGAGTCAATTACAAACTATCCTATATCATTTTTGCTACTTTCAGGAAAAAAAAACTGATTCTAGCTAGATTTTTAAAAAGACGTAAAATTTGTTTTCTGAATAATGTTCTATTTAAGGCTCTTTTTAAGATAGCATTATTTCTTTTAACTAAATTCCATTTACTTAAGAAGTAGACAAATTTTTAGAAGATAGTTCTTTTTGTTTTATATGAAAACAGAAGTGACAATGACTAGAATAGGTAAGTAATAAGTTTTGGGTGCAATTAGAGTTGTTATAGATCCCTTTTAGGTGAAGATTTATGAAAAAAATTTATTACACAAATTGATAGCAAATAGTTGAAAAAAATTTTTGGAAATTATCAGAAATGTTCCCGGTGGATCCAATTTTCTAAGCAAATTTACTGCAAAAAATTTTGCTCCAATCGATAAGGAAAAGCCGAAGAAAAATTTTGAAAACTATCTCCGACCCTTCTTAAAAGTTTTGGTCCCAGCCTCTTCCTGTCGAATGCAATAATTTTTGTTTTTTGAAAAATAGGACCACAACTCCTAAGGGGGGTCGAGGACAATCCTGATAATGTCAAAAACTTTTCTTTGGCCTTTCCCTATTGATTGATGTCGTGAATTTTTTTTAGAAAAATTTACCAAACAATCTAAGAGTGGTCGGAGACACCCTTGAGAAATTCTCTACATTTTCTCAACTTTTTCGTATCGATTTGGGGAACCAAAATATTTTATTAAAATGGTTACAAATCACAAAAAAAAAAAAAAATGAATTTTGAACAAACTTCGCTTACAATGAAAACTTTCAAATATTTTGTAGATATGATAATTTGCTCCGACTGTTTTCAGTCGTTTCGTTAAAACTAGGACCGTGAAGTTTTATCAAAAATTTCTCCTGATTTAATAACAAAAAATTTGAAAATTGCGATTTTTGAGATAGAGAGCTTACAATTGTATTGGCGACATGCTTATTTGAAAGAAAAACAAAAAAAAAAAGCGGTTTTAGGCTATATTCGAAATTATTTCATTTACTATATCACGAAAGTTTTTTTTTTCCCAAAACTTGTTAGCGGTGTTTTCAAATATAAAGTACCCATTCTCTTCAAAATGATGTTTGACTTTTCAAAATATCTCATTCTTCATATAACACTCCACACTAAAAGTTTCAGACTTTAGCTTGAACTACCTTGTAGTTCTATAAAAAATACTCTTCTACTCCGATTTGGAGAAAGCATTAAGGCGTGTTACTATCATGCCTCATACATTACTCCGTTGTTTAGAGCAATATATTTTTAAGCGTAAAATGACCCAAGATATATGCACTTTCCCAAATTGCTTTAAGATAATGGAAAACGTATTGTTATTTCACATTTAAAATCACACAATTGATAAATAGAAATAAAATAAAATAAAGTTGTTAACTGACAATTAACAATTAAAATGAACAACACAATTTGACAACTGAACAGCAATTGCAAATGTGTAATTGTATGCAAAAACTACACGGATTTACAGTTGTAAAAATACCGAAAAATGCAATGAATTTTCAATGAGCTCGAGCTATCACATATGGAAATTTGCACAAAATTAAAAATAAATTTTATTTGAAAGCGTCAGTCCCCCTACTCTCGCCGTCATCGTAGGCACTCTTAGCTGACAACGCAGGCAATTAACATAAGCGCACGATTTCTCATTCAAAGATCGAAAATACAATCAGCATCAGCACAAAAAATCAATCGGTATCGGCACAAAAACACAAAAATCTGACAACAAAAATCACACAACACACTCACACATGTGTGCGCGATTCATGATGGCTTGAGGCAAAATTTCGTTGCATATATGTAATAAAAATATTTCATTGTGGCAGCCACTAAATAAAACAAAAAAACAAAATTATTAAGAAATTGCAAAAAACAAGTGTTGGCTGTTGCTAAAAGTCGTAGCTGGTGAATGACAATCCAATGAGTCAACATTTTTATGACGGTATGTGAACTATGAACCTTCTAAGCCACATAAACAAAAAGAGTTTTTGGGATAAAAAAAGAATGATAAAAGAACAAAATTTAATCTAAAAGAATTTTATGAATGCTTTGAAGTCGGATATACATAGCATTATATATGAATACCTTTTTTTTGTAGAAAAAAAAAAACGGTTAGCGAGATATTCGCAAAATTCACGATTTTTGGGAACTTTGATGTCGATTTTTGGCACTTATTTCAACCCAGTTAGCTCTGGCGTTCTTCTAGAAGGATTCGGGACTTTGATCGATATTTTGATTTGGTGACTATACGACACTTCTGAGGCCCTTGGTTGTCCACCGCAGTCACCAGATCTTAATTCTATTGAAAGAAGTATTAGCGTATCATTTCACACTTAAGTATACGAAATATAACACAGTGCTACAGCGCTTTTAAACTTTGCATCAGACCTAGTAGATATTGTTAGTCTGGTTGAGTACTTAACATGCACAGCACATTAGACTGGCTCGAATTTATATGAAGCAAAAAAAAAAAAAAATCATCCGGAATCCAACTCAAAAGTTAGAAGGACCCTTAAACACGATATCTGCATCACTGGAGCACTTTTGATTCTACTGAAGGCCCATTTTGCCTAAAACAACATGTTTTTTGGTCATGACTTTTTTCATTGCAAAATGGATACCCAAGTGTGCTTTAGAAATAAAGACTAAGTATGTCCTTAACAAAATTTTGGTAAAAAAAAACGATTTTTTACTCAAAATCAAGGCATCTAACGAAAAAAGTGTATAAGTCATAAAACGCTTAGAATTGCCCAAAGCTTACATGTGAAATTTTTCAGAAATATTCAGGCATGTTCTGAAATCCAATTCACTTCGGAATCGGAATGAAAGCAATTTTCAAGAGCTCTGCATTTCGATAATTAACACCAAATCTGATTTATGTTTCGGTAAATCGAATAGAAACCATTAGAAAATTTTATTTGTTGAAAGGCAAATCCGATTCCATCGTATTTGTTGCAATGCAGAGCTCTTGAAGATTGCTTTCATTCCGATTCCGAAATAAATCGGATTTCAGAACATGCCTGATTTTATAGTTTTTCAAAAATTTATCAAAATGAGAGGTTTCAGCTGTTAAGCTTATGTACACAGCAAAAAGGTTGAGGACAAATTATAAACTTATTTATACTATTTGTTTTAATAAACTTATGCATTCCAAATTTTTGGATATAATTTATAATATCTTTTTTAACCAAAAACTTTTGATTTCTATGTAATTTATACCAAAATTGTACAATTCTAATATCAAATTCTGTTTGAACAACGTTTGCTTATAGTAATATACAAATATTTTACCTCTACATCGTATCGGGCGATGGTGTAGCGGTCTAACGAGCTTGTAATGATATCATACGGACAGTCGTAGGTTCGTATCCTTCTTCGTCGTTTTTTTTTTTTTTTTTGTTTTATTTTTTTTATTATAATTGTTTTATTTAACTTTTTTTTTATTTCACTTTTCTATTTTCCTTTCTCTAATTTATTTACTAGAAATACAAGACTCAAGAAAATCATGACAAGAGATTCTATTTAAGGTTGTAAGAAGCATTTGTATATAAAATTCAGTTTGAACAATATTTGCTTAATGTATAAATTTAATACCTCTTCTTCGTATCGGGCGATGGTGTAGTGGTCTAACGAGTTTGTAATTGTAAGTAAAAGTAAAATGTTTTTTTCACGGGCGGTCGTAGATTCGAATCCTTCTGTGGTCGTTTCTTTCTCTTTTCAATTGAAATTGTTATAATAGTTCATAATAGTTATAATAATAGTTATAATAGTATAACTTTTATACCAAGTTTGGTTTGAATTTTACACCCAAAATATTTTCTGTGTAAGGGTGCTTTAGAAATATGTATGTATGTTCTTAAAATAATTTTGGTCGAAATAACGATTTTTTCCTCAAAACCAAAGCATCTATGAAAAAATTTCATCAGACGTTAAATGCCTACAATCTTTCAAAGAACAAGTGTGAATTTTTTGACAGTTTTTGTAATTTTTTTTAAATTTTTTTATCCAGTTTTAAAAAATTATAAAATATCTCGAAAAATTCTGAAAAAATTCACATTTTTTTTTTGGACAATTCTAAGCATTTTTTGCCTAATACACTTTTGTCGTTAGATGCCTTGCTTTTGAGTAAAAAATCGTTTTTCCGACCGCGTAATTGAAAAATGTAAAAATATCGACTTCGGGACGCGAGTATTATTTATAACCCCAAAACAAATTTATAATTTTTAAACGCCAAAATTTTTTATGACCAAGTCTTTATTTCTAAAGCACTCTTGGGTATCCATTTTGTAATTAAAAAAAAAAGTCATGACCAAAAAATATGTTTTCTCGGAATGAAAAAAAAAATATCCAAATATCGTTTTTAAGAGTCCTTCGAACTTGTGAGTCGATTTCGGAATGAATCTAAATTTCGCAACTATTTAATACACACTTGCGTTCTTTATAAAATTTTTAAACTTTCAAAACATTTTTCCATCTTCTTCTCATCCAACCTCGATCTAAGTATATGTGTCATTAATAAGGTCTTGCTTGGCATTTGCTGTATGCAACGCACACGTGTTTTAATTTCACAATAAAACAGAGTTTGATGCTTTTCACTCGCACAATAAAATTAATAAAATTATGTTAATTTTAGACTCTTTAATGCAAGCGGGTTACGATGATTTTAATCGAATCGAAATAAAACCAACAATCAAGAGATATCAAATAAAAATAGGAATTTCATTCACAAAAATCACTTTTGCCAACCGCGAGAACCGAGAGTACGCGCGCGCTGTGTGTTGTTCTTCTTGTTAACAATTTACGCATTGGTAGCACGCTGTGCGTATAAACTTGGCATGTGGTATGAAGCCAAAAAAAAAAAAAGAAAACAAAAAGAATCCAAAAGAAGAAGCTGTGCTACAGAATTCCTCTGCAGCTTCAATGCTCTGATCGTCGGTCAGTGGTTCAGTAAACTGCGCCAATGTTAAAGAATTTGATTATCTTACAGATGACGATGACGACGATGACGATGATGATGATGATGTTGTTGCCACTGCTGTTGTTAGTCATGTTAATGGCTGTTATTGTTGTTGTTGTTCTTGGACGTCGTCGAACGTCTGTCTGCATAGCATTCCACCAGTTACAACCAAAAGTGAAGTAGAAGAAAGAAACAGGTTCCACTTTGTTGAATTTAGGTGCAGCAGCATCAACGTCAACCGCATCAATAGCAGCAGCAGAGAAGTAGCCTTTGCTAAGGCACACGCTAGAAGTAGGAAGCAACTCAAAATTGGGGCAACATTTCAGACCCGCATATTTGACGTTGCGTAAAAGCTACAAAACTCTTTAAATTGGTTTCATTTTAATTTGAATAATCGGTTCTTATACAACTAAGTGAAATAGAATATTTTTTTTCTGGAGAGTAAGTTTTAAGTTGTCTTCTGTCTGCGTCATTCAATTCTCAAAAAGTTTTTTTCAAAAAATATTTTTCCACATAGGCAGACAACCAACTTTCGATGGCTTATATGTATATTAAGTAATTGTTATAAAATTTTATTTAATTTAAAAGTTTTACTATCTATGAGGAATATACATAAGATTTAAAACAAAACTTTAAAAAGTTGCCGCGCACAGTGGGTGCCAAATGCTTGCGGCACACGTCGCGCAACATCAAACAATTGGCAAAATTTGCAAAATCTCCAAAAAAAAAGTGAAAAAATGTGAACTCATGCAAAAACACAACACTTTCAATTTCAATTTCAATAACAGTTGACTCAGACCTGACAGACGACTCACTTTCAATACGTGCGCCCCCAATTACATAATTGGGTCAGTATTGCAAACACACACACATACATACATATGCATTTTTTTTCGTATTGAAATTTGATAAGTGTTGAAAAAAATTAATTATATTGTATAATTGTAACAGACAATGGGGTCATTTAAATGAGATTTTTTGGTTTCTTTTCGTAGTTTTCGAAAAAAATCTCTTTGCAAATGTCATGCAATATTGCGATAAACAAAGGAAACAATACAGAACACAGCTGGAAACAATTCAATTAAATGCCAATTTTTCATAACAATTTTAACGCAATTTGAAAAAAATAATAATAATAAAAAAAAAATCTTAAACAAAAGTATAATTACGATATTTAGTCTATAAATTGTATATATCGCTTTTGAAGACTTCGACCTGTGGCTTGTGATGCAATTCAAACTAGGCATACCTTTTTTAACTATTTGCATCTTCATAGCACTAAACAGCAAAAGAAAACAAGCTTCTATCCTCACAGCAAGCATTGTGCATAACTGAAACCTTCTGGATGGTGCTAGAAACAGCTATGTAAACCTTCTCGTAGAAAAAAACTTTTTTTTAAAATACTTTGAATCATCACAGAACTGCAGTCACAACACTCTAGTGGAATAAAAACTAGCTTTCATTCTCATAGAAAGCGCTTTACAAGATTCGAACACTCTGAATAGTTCTTGAAACATCTTTCTCATAAAAATTAACTTTTTATAACACTTAGAATCTTTACAGGACTGCGGACATATCAAATGTAGCCTTCATTCTTACAGATAGCGCTACAAGTCCTCATTTGTAATTGGAGCGTACTTGAAGGTTTTCGCAACAACTACTAAACCTTCTTGTTGAATTGAACCTTTTCCAGTTTTTAGCATCTACATAGAATTAGCGCTTTGCACAGTTCAAACCTTCTCGTTGCTTCTCGTTATTGCTCTTGTTTATTTCTGTACTCGATTTACGTTTGGCTTTACTAATACAGTAGAGTGGCTACAAAAATTTATATAAAGTTTCTAGAATGGTGTATCTAAAAGATTTCGCACCAAAAGACTTGTGGTTGGGGTTAAAAATATGTATAGAAGTTTTTGATAAGAGATTCGGTTATGCTGAATCTGAAAAATGCCTATTATATTGTAACAATTTCAAAACTCAATTTTACACTTTCAGTAGTTTTCATACAAAACTAAATACAATTACCTTATCAAGGAACTCAAGATGTCTGAAATGGGTGGGAAAGGCACGACATACGACAACATCAAACTCTTGGAAGTACGAAAAAAATTTGAAATCACAAAAAAATTTGAAAATCATAGCATATAGAGATTCTACATAATGAGTCTTAATTTTCTTCGCTCTAATTTGTTCTTCACCAAGGAAATTACCAAAATCGCGTCATTTTTGTTCTTTCTTAATTTTCGCATGTTACGACCACAAACCCCGATCTAAACTATCTCTTATCAAAAACTGCATACAAATACCAATAATGCCATCACAAACCCAAAATTTCAGTCGAAGTAAAGAATTGTTCTAAAATATAGAACAGGACCTTAATGGAGTATTCAAAATATGAGTACCGAACAGTGATTTACATTATTATAGATAAGAACTCAAGTAACATGAAAATTGATGTTGCCGGGATATGCGGTGGTCCAATTTTTATCAACCTTCCTCTCTGTCCCCGCTTACTTTGCTATCACCTTATTTTATAGGCGTTTATGGTGGATTGAGAAGTTTTATTACGAATCTGAACTTGGTTTTCTTATCATGTCAGGTTCCTTGCTTTAAAAAAAAACCGAAATCAGTTAAAAAAGAACTAATTATATTATTTTATTTTTATGTAATAAAATCAATTAACAATTGAGGAGTGGCCGTACCAAAGGGCCTAAGTACCATTTCGAGGCAAAAGTAGTGTCATAATATGAAACGGGTGACATTTTGTTAGAAATTAATAAAATTATTCTCTGTTTTCACTAAAAATTTTCTTGATAGTGTGAAATTGATGTCATTATGTTGAAAAAATTATAACAGTCAAATAACAGACTATTAGGCACATAAAAAGTATAACATTACTTTTGCCTCGAAATGGTACTTATGTAGGCCCTTTGGTACGGCCACTCCTCAATTAGATGGCCTTTTCAACAGTTTAAACTTTTTTAAAACTGATAGCTATTTTCATTGTGATATTACTGTTTTTGCAACATTTTGTCATTCTCCGTTTAGTCATTCTCCGCATATAATTCTCCACCGGTTTTTTTATTAGTTTTGCCACTCTAGTTTCTATTTCTAATAAATGTTAGCTAAATTTCAAGTGAAAATAGTGACAACTCTCCAATGAAGTAAATTTTACCTTACTGTCTTAGTCAATTCAGAATTTTCGAATGATCCTACAGTCTAGTAATTTTTCTCTAACTGTAAAGTTAAAACAAAAAAAAAAAAAAAAACCGCATCGCACTAAATTTTTTTTTTTTTTTTGTTGTATTTTTATTTTTTTTTTGTATATAGAAATGTCCGCAACCAGAAAAGGAATTTTCGTGAAAGGGAGAGCTGATAAGATTTTTTGGCCAATATTAACATTATCACAAAGGTCCTTAGAGTCAGCCCCCCCCCATTTTCAGCTTTTTGTTAAGTTTTTTTTTGTAATAATCCTCTCCTTCAAGAACATTGTGCATTAGCGTTGCACTTTATGAGCCTTGTCGTTGCTTTTGTTTATTTCTGTACTCGTTTTACACTGTTTCTTTGTTTTTCTTTTCAATCGTTTATGTATGTGATGACACAGTTTTCGTTAGATGGCGCTAATAATTGTCAGTTTCATAACCTCCTTTAGCCCACCTTAGATGGAGCTGCTGAACACATAACAAAAAATTGTTAAATAACAAAAAAGTGCTTCAAAAACTTTTTCTTGAATCCGATTTTTTACAAACAAAATTCCATCATAAGCAAAAAAAAAAAAACGAAAAGCAAAAAAATGCTGACGAATTTCAATACTGAAAAATTTGCAAGCTAATCATCATGATCTTCAGTGCTACGATCATTTAAAATATTTAAGGTCAAAGCGTACAATATTCAATCACTTTCAACTTTAAAGCTGCCAAGGAAATCAACGAAAAAAAGAGTCATAATAAAGAAATCCATGTAGTTTTGGCTGTATACATTTTTGATTGCAATGATCATGGCACGTGAGCATTGTGCTGTTTGATCTTTCGTCAAAAAAGAAAAAAATGTATTCAAAAAAATTATGTTTATTAGTTTTATTTCCAAGAAAATAAGTGTAACAAATTACAATTTTATCATTTGTTTTTTTCATTTTTTTAATTTTTCTTAACTTGGCTTAAATTTATCTCTGAAAAGTTGTCAGTGATCGCATTGGTGTGACGTTCATTTTTAGTTTACTGGCGACGCTGTCTGCCAACACTGCGCTGCTGCTGACAATTCAACATTTTTGACTTAAGTTACAATTTACGTAACGTAACATAAATTCAAAAGGCGAAAAAAAAACCCCAAAAAAAAAGATCAGTTAACTTTGACCAAGATCAAGACAAATACAGAAAAAAATTAAGAAAAAAAAAAAAAAAATAGAAACCGAAAAAACGTATTTGACGCCGCATTAAGATCAATTATTTGATTTGGAAATCAAATCTGCATGGAATTTGGAGACCTTTGAGGTCTCAGCTGTCGCTGTATCTCACTCAGACAGTCACTTTATTTTGTGTTGTATCTTTTCGCTTGGCTTATGTATCTAACCTTCGTAGTTGAATTCGTAGCTGAGTGTTGCGCGCTAAGAACTTGGTGCTTTGGATTTTGAGTTTTATAAAAGTTGACGTTTCGCTGTCTAAGCTTTGTGAGCCGGCGCGCACACGTTGACTAAAGGTACCCTCTTACTTAATACGATCATCATCATCATCAGTGGCTACGTTGGTCTCATTGTATTCTCTAAGGTGAGAAGTACAAGGTTCGCTACATAGTTTTGCCAGATCATTTTATTAGATAATTTTTTATTTTTTTGGATTTCATCTTCACTCAGTATCTAATATTTAACATTAAGATTTTTTCAGCTCTTTATCATCTGTTTAAATTTTAAATTGATGGATTATATTTGGCAAAATAAAGAAAAGGGTTCCTCTTGTCACTCAAAGTCGGCTTCTTTTGTTTTGTTTTGGGGCTTATGAAATTCTTAATTTGATTGTTTGATTGCTTAATAAATTTAATTCTGATTTTTTTTTTTTTTTTTTCGTTCAATGCTGAGCTCTAATGATAACTATGTGACTTAATTAACAATGGAATCTTTGCTTTAGAGAAGCGGTGATTTATTATATTGTCACATGAGTTCAGTAGGTACAGAGTAATACCAGATATTTTTTTTAACAAATACTTGACTTACACTACTAGCCGGCATTATTATTTTGACAAAATCTGTTTGTGACTATGGAACAGTCAAATAACGATGCGAAAGTGATGTTCAAAAGAAAGACCGTATTTACAGCTATAATACATATGAAATATTTTATTGTATAAGTATTTTGACATCAACTTCGTATAGTCACAGTTTTAAAGCAAAATTGTGATTTGAACGAATCAACTTTACTTCGATTATTTGGAGTGTACTGAGTTAAAATAAGTAAAAAAATATAGTGTTGCCATGTTTTTGATCTTCCAAAAAATATACCATTCAATGTCCCGGCGCTTAAGACCATGTATTTAATTTAATTTATTGGTTAATTTTGATTTACTGGTACTACAAAGTTTAAAACCTTATGCAATAGCACCAGCAGCATAGATTTACAGAACACAAAGCAAACAAAAAAAAAATTTGATATTTTAACTATTTAATAAAGATAATTAACAAGAGCTTCTATACGAATAGCTTTAAAAAAAATATAGTTTTAATATGAAATTATAGCGTAAAGTGTTATAAAGTCACTATCCGTCCTGTTTCTGACCGCTGGTTAGTGAACTTAATTTGCCCGTTTTGCATATAACGTTATTTTCTTAAAAAAGCTTATACGACATTGCATGTATGTATATTTCAGTTGACATACATAGAAGTCGGTCCTTCATTTTAGATTATATCCGCTCAGTTTTTCTTATTTTAACCATACCTTTTTCAAATATTGAGTAAATACTGAACTGAAAGCGAAAAGAAAGAAGAAATTCAGTGTATCTTGAGCTCAGTCAGCTTTGGTTTTTCGATAGTGAGTGTTTTTTTTTAAAAAAAAAAAATTCTAATAATTTTGTAAAGAATGCAAGTGTGTGTCATTCTACGCGTAAGTTTTTTTTTAATATTACTAAACATATTACTTTATCTTTATATAATGAAATCAATAAACAATTAATTAATTTCAACATAACCTATGTCATTCTCCGTTTAGTCATTCTACTTCCGTCTTTTTGCAACATTTTGTCATTCTTGATTTAGTTACTCTCCACCTGGTTCTCATACCTTACGCTCAGGGTATATTCACTTTGTCCTACCGTTAGTAACGCTGAGAAAGAGGGGTGTCAGATATAGAAAAGTATATATAATAGTATATATTATATATATTATAATATATATTATATATATTATATATTCTTGATCAGCGTCATCTCCTTAGTCGATATAGCCATGTCCGTCTGTCTGGCTGGGTGGCTGGCTGTGTGTGGAAATAGATTTTTTGGGAAAACTGAGCAAGATAATTCAATGAAATTTGGTACACTACCGTCCTCAAAGTTAGCACGTGGTATTCAAAATGAGTGAAATTGGTCAACAGACACGCCTACCACCCATACAAAAACTATATTCAAAATGCACGATTTTTTCACGACAATGAAACCAAAGTACATTTAAATACTACGAATTGTAAGCGCAACCTCTGAGAAAAAACTGAGCGGATTTGGACAAGAGCGCGTGGCACCTCCCATATGAAAAAAGGTTCGAAACGCTATACCGAAAGAGTTTTTCGAGACAATCGAACCAATTTTTAATCAGACACTAATAAATTTATATGCAAGCTCTCAACAAAATTGGGTCAAATCGGACAAAGGGGCGTGCCACCTCCCATATAAGCAAGATCTTGAAAACGCCATACAGAAAATGTTTTTTTAGATAATCAAACCAAATTTCACTCAGACACTAAGAACTATAAATGCAAGCTCTGAGCAAAAATTGGGTGAACTCGCACAAGAGGGCGTGGCACCTCCCATATAAGCAAAATTTTCAAAATACTGCACTGTAGTGTATTTAATATTTGGCCAGGCCATAGGATACACTCTTACTAGTTTTTTAGATTAGATTAGATTAGATTAGATTAGAGTGGTGGCTTAGTAAAACGATGCTAAGCCTAAGTAGCACTGTTAGTGCCGTTTTAATACCACATAAGTGATCGGGCTGGCTGGTAGGAGGAGTTGTCAGGGTCTGGATTAGATATCCTTTAAAAGAAACTGTAAAGGATATTTATATCCATTTTGTTCTATTGATGTAGTTGAGCAGGGGGCCAATCTCAATATCGGCGGGTTCCCTCAAATCTTTGAGATTTAAGACTGGCTCTAGCTAGAGCAGGGCAGTTGCAGAGAAAGTGCTCGAGAGATTCCTTCTCGTTGCCATTCATGCAACTCCGATAGAAAGAATTAAAGGGGATACCCAGCATTTTGGCATGCTTGCCGATGGCCCAGTGCAAACTGCAGCGATTCTTGCAATATCAGCACAATTTCTGGATAGCAGTTTTTTACTTACTGTAAAGTTAAAACAAAAAACAAAAAGTGGACTGACCGCACTAGGATTCGAACCGGGTCCGTTCGTGTGAAACATAACGTCTGTAATACTGGCCCATATGAAACCAGATATATTTGATTTTCGGTTACAAAAACTGACAAAACGAAATTTCAAACAAAAAAAAAAACAATAAAAATATGGATTAGTCGGATGAGCAAACTGACTTTATTGAACAAATAAGACGATTTTAAAATTTTGTAGTTTTTTCAAAAAAGACTGGAAATTTCTGAGGTTCTCACTTTAAGAACAATAGTACAATCATTTGTGAGAATAAAATGATGTTACCTGGAAAGTTTTGCGGGATTTTTGCAAAGGGGTTCTTTTATAGATTTCGATTTGGTCTTTCAAATTTCAACTTTGCTACCTCGAATCGTGTTCGTTCGTGCCGCCATATTGAAAAAAAGGCGTCCAAAATCAGTATTTTGCAAATATCTCTTTAAGGGTAACATTTAGAGAAAAATATTGTGGCGCAATATTGTAGCTTATACAAAAATGATGTTTGAATTGTTTTCGTAGGACTAATAACTCAGAAGATATCCTTCTTCAAAATTTGAAAAAAATTTGTAAATAATGCATGCCGCTTATGAAGAGTCACAGTTATGTGTTGAGCTTAAAATTACGATAACTCATGAATGGTGAGTTACACGTTAAAAGTAAAAACATTTTTAATAGGGAATTACTTGTTCTTCAAGGTACGTATTGCTTAGTGATGAGCAAAATTAGTCTTGGTCTTGTGTCTTGTTCTTGGTCTTGCTAATTTTGCGAGACCAAGACCAAGATGCTGATATTTTTGCAAGAACAAGACCAAGACCAAGACTGCTTTTCAGTCTTGCTAATTTATAGTTAAAAGTTGTTTCACGCCCGTTTTGAAGATAAAATCATCTCTCGATTTGAATTTGGGCATCTTAAAAACCCAATTGCTTCGGAAAAATATGGTTTTGAATACTCAATATTTCTGAAAATTTTTTCAAGACCAAGACCAAGACTTTATGAGCAAGATCAAGATTAAGACCAAGACTCGATATCAAAACCAAGAGCAAGACCAAGACTCAATGTGCAAGAACAAGACCAAGACCAAGACTGCTATTGTCTTGGTCTTAGTCTTGGTTTGCTCATCACTAGTATTGCTTTTTTTTCGTTTAGCTTATAGTTAAGGAGATATTTTTTTATCAAACCAGAAATTTAGAAAAAAACCGTTAGGTCAGACTTACCCTTCATGAGATATCGCGACTTGAAAATCATTCAAAATTGAAAATAGTACTGCGCATAGTACAATGTTCTATTTTGAATGATTTTCAAGACACGATATCTGATGAACGGTAAGTCGGATGAAAAAACAAGTCGGAGAAACTCTTATAGGGAATTGAACGTTCTACAAAATGCGAGAAAATTTTTTTTTTAGAACGAACCGTTTTGGAGATATTTTGAAAAAACGGTTTTTTTCAAAATTTATGGTTTGTTAAAAAAATATCTCCTTAACTATAAGTTATACGAAAAAAAAGTAATATGTTCCTTGAAGTACAAGTAATTCCCTATTAAAAAATATTTTTACTTTTAACACGTATGTCACCATTTATGAGTTATCGTAATTTTAAGCTCAACACATAACTGTGACTCTTCATAAGCGGCATGCATAATTTACAAATTTTTTTCAAATTTTGAATAAGGATATCTCCTGAGTTATTTGTCCTGCGAAAATAATTCAAATGTAATTTTTGTAGAAAATTTTATAAGCTGCAATATTACGCCACAATATTTTTCTCTAAATGTTACCGTTAAAGAGATATTTGTAAAATACTGATTTTGGACGCCATTTTTTCAATATGGCGGCGCGAGCGAACACGATTCGAGGTAGCAAAGTTGAAATTCCTAAAGAGCACATCGAAATCTATGAAATAACCCATTTGCAAAAATCCCGCAAAACTTTCCAGGTAAAACTACCAAATGACTGTACTACGAAGAGTTTTCGTATTTTTTCAAAATTTCTTTGACATCAAAACATCGATTTTTGCAACTGGATGTGTAAAATATGTTGCAAAGAATTATCTTTAAAAAATGATTAATTTATCATGATATTTGCAAAAGTTATAGCCATTTCAAAACGCTTTCATACCGAGGGCTTTAAAAAAGAAAAATTTAAGTTAACATTAAAGGGTACATTTAAAAAAAAAAAAATAGTCCAGTGCAGTTTGATTTTTAGTGCTGCATAGTGTTATCAATACCATCTCAAATAACAATTTTACATCTTAAACGGAAATGATTTCCCACATAAGAAACGCAAACAGCAAAAGTAATTGAAACGCTAAACGCTGCTCATCAAAGATCATTTCAACAGCAATTAATGATATACAAAAACAATGTACAGAAAATAACAAAATTATTACCATTAATTGCCGGAAAATATGAGCAAGTCAATGTAGTAATGAAATATCCCCCTTTGATTTCTTGAATATTGAATGAACCAACAAGTAGTTGCGCAGCAGTCCCAGCGTTGTAAAGCGAACGAAACCCGTCCACATTTTGACCAAAATAAAAACTGTTGCTCCTGCTTCCCTGCGATTGCTGACATAAAATTAATTGTCCGCAAATCCTGTCCACTGTTTACAATTTTCTACATTGTAGCAGTTTTTGTTTTTTGAAAATAAATATTTTCTTTTTTTACTGAAAAAAAGTTTGTAGTCGGAGAAAACTGTTGATTTTAATTTGTGGCCCTGTGCATTTTGCCTTTACAGCGCGTACTACACTTTTTTTCCCGCATATCATTTCAAGGTTCACTGCGCGCAGTCAATGAACATTGATCGGCGGTGGTAGTTCAGTTCAGTTCCAGTGATCTAAGCGATTTATTTACGCGCTTGATCGAACGGACGAACTTTATAGTTTGCTGCCTGATCAAGTAGTTGGTACCTTGAGTTAATGGTGTTTGCATACGCAAGTATTCATTGAATATTTTAACCCGGCAGTGGAAATTGCGCACATTTTGCGCTTCCTGTTGAAAAGTCTTCACAGTCACTTTGAATGTTAACCTTATAATGTGTTATCTCTTGGCTTCAGTGCACACATAATATTGGTTGAGGAGAAAAACAGAGAAAAAACCAACGAAATATTGCTTGTGAGAAATTTTTGTCACCCACACATTTGACCGATGGGAATCCATCCATCTAGATGATTAAAATCGTAACTATATACTTCATTGAGTATATCGAATTTAACAACTCAATTGAATGTTGCATAAAATAATTTAAGTTTTGATCCTTTTAGTTTCAACTAGAGATTTTTCTCGATTATCGTGAAAGGAACAACTATTTTGGAAAAGCGATGCAATAATTTTCGGTACAGCTATTCGAGCGCTATCCAGAACACTATCTTTATAAGAAATCTTATTATTAAAAAAAAAAAAAAAATATATAATGTATGAAGAACTCCAGAACTCTTTTCTATGAAAATTGTTATCCAAACTACTAAAAAAAAGGCACACATTCGATTTTTGGTACAATTTCGCACAACTACGGGTATTTAGAATTTTTTAAAGAATTATTTCCAACGGTCTCAGAACTCATAAAATAGTTTTCGGTTTTCAAAAACTCCGAAGCCAACTTCATATGAGTCTTTTGGCTTCGTGCAGAAAAACAATATCGAGATATGCCGAGCTGTTGCGTACACTATGATCAGTCGATAAACATTACAGTTGAAAAGTGCGCCGTCTCAGTGCACATAAAGTTACTAAAATCATGGAGAAAATTCCAATTTACGCTGGAAAGGAAAATCGAAGAGACAGCTTCGGTACTCACAAACCTACTTGGATCCTCAAATAAATAAGACAAGTGTTCGAAATCTGGCATTGTTCAATTCAACAGATAAGGAAAAGAGTTATATGATCATTCAATGTTGAGTTGCTGAGGCAGTGCTGGATTACTCATTAGGCCGGACTAGGCCATGGCCTAGGGCCCCCAACGAGCAGGGGCCCCCATGAAATCTGAGAGCTAAAATATTTAATCAGCTGATTAAAAGAGCTAGCTCACAAAATTTGGCAAATCTAAGTCCAAGCATGTTTTGAAAAAAAGTTTGACAGAAAATAAGTACCGCAAAAAAATTGCAGGCTTAGTTAACTTCTACCCTGACGATTTAGAAGATTTTTATCCTGAACTCAAACAGTTTCACGATTTTATCAAATCAAAATTTCCATCAAAACCTTAGTTCACTCACTCTGAACTCTACAAAAGTTTGATTCGAGATAATCTTGAAACTATTTTCCCAATTGATTACAAATTGTACAAAAGAGCGCTCTTTTTGAAAGTTGAAACGCATAAAAAACGAGCAAAGAAGTGTTATGGGTCAAGAACGATTGGACATGCTAAGTCTGATGTCCATTGAAGCGGATGGTATTCGTCAAATTGATTTTGAAGATGTCATTATTGATTTGAGTGGTCTGAAATGTAGGAGAAAAGTTTTTTAGAGATGAACGTCGTTTTAATATTTGAAAGAGATGTCCAAAGATTATTTTATAAATTACTGTACTTTAAATTATGTAAAATCAAAAAAAAAAAAAAAAAAAAATATAATTTAGCGGAAAAAAAACTATTTTGATTGTTTTATTGTGTTTAAAACCTTTAAATGATATGAATAAGCGTTTTAAATGCATAAATAAAGATTAATTTCACAATTATTAAAAAAAGAGGGCCCCAAAATTTGAATGGTCTAGGGCCCCTATTTGGCTTAATCCGGTACTGTGCTGAGGCTAGCATATTTACTACCACTTTAAACGATTGCACCCTAAGCTAAAGAATCCATAGTTCACATAAATTCAATATACAGGGTTGGGAGAAATCGGTTGAACTGTAAGATTCATGGAACTTATTCCCATCAGTTTCACAGAATCAAATTATTCATTTCTAACAAAATGCTAACCAATTCGTATGATGATACTCCTATTATCTTGTTACCCCACTTACTAAAATTAACGGCTCAAATAACTCCGTTGAATAGTCAGCATAGTCCCAGGAATCTTCAATTTTTTGGTGTTCTTCCGATTTCTTCCCACCTTAACTTTACTCAAATAAGGAAATATCAAAGGGCATTTAGCTCATTTGTTAAATATTTTTTAATTAAGTAAGCTACCAAAATACTGCATGTTTTCAAACCATTAGATACCGAAATAAATTTGTCAGCAAAATTACCAACCTGAAAATTTCCATATTAAAAATCTTAATAACGACTAACAGCCTGATTCTGTGATTTCTTGCGTTGCTAATTGACGATCCTACTATCTGAGCTAAGCGTTATGTTGAAAATCGATTTTCTAAATTTTATTATTATAAAAACGTATACAATTAAAATTTAGCCAACTTGACCGTTTAAAAATCTTGATAAAATTTCTTGATAAAAGTTTTATCAAGAAATCACAGAATCAGGCTGTATGTAGACTTAAAAAAATAAAACAATTTATAAAATATTAAAAGAAATCAAATGAATGATTTAAGCCGATAAAATAAAAATAAAATGAAAGCATTATTATATAAATTTAATAAAAAAACTTTAATTTGAGCAAATCATAGCAAAAAATGGCGATCAAATTAACATCAAAATTAAATTATAGTGGAGAATTAAAAAGCATACGAATTAAAAAAATAAAAAAATAAATTAAAAAGTAAAATAAATAAAAAGTCAAAAGTAACATTTTTAATTTTTAATTAATTCAAAAAGGTAGCAGAAAAAAACAACAATGAGCAAGAAAGAAACAAAAACAATTTGAAAGAAACTTTAGAAAAATCGAAACAATCAAACAAAACAAAATGGTGACTTTAAAAGTTTAAATGAAATGAGACAAAAACAACAACAAAAAAAAAACATGAATCCAAATGGAAGCGAAAAAATTACACGCTAGATGGCATTTAAAAATACAAAAACAACAACAACAATAGCAACAATACAACGTTACAAATACAAAAATGTCACAAATTGCGGTCATTCGTCATGCGCACATGAGCACAACGACGTACAAAAACCAACAACAACAACAACAATATTATTATTAACAATTGTTTTTGCTTTGTGCGATATCTATTCACATTGTTCCAAAAGCTTTTTGTTGTTATTTTCTCTTTCTATTGCTTTGTTGTTTTTGTTGTGTTGTTGTACAACATAACGTGTATTGTTGTTTTTGTTGTTGTTTTCATGAAAACAAAATTTGATTTGCTGACGCTCGCTCAACTCACAACACAAGCGGAAGCCGCCGCTAGGCAACGAACGCGCCACTCGCCACTGCCGTTGTAACAGCACCACAGCACCGTACGAGTATTTTCGTTCGTTCATTCGTACGGGGTACGTTGGCATCAAAAGAGTGGGGAAAACTTTTGTTTTTGCTTTGCGTGTTGTCAGTGGGGTGGTGGTGGTGGTGGATAAGTTTCAGTGTTAATTTGCGCATGTCACTGGGAAAACTTACGCTCTTTCTCTCTCCATGTTTTGCTATCGTGTACACTACGCGATAAGACGCCATTTTTTTAAGTTTTTTGTTGTTTTATTTATTCAACAAATACACGCAAAATGAACTTTTTATTTTCTAAAACACAACTTTATGTCTGAGTTAATTACTTCAACGTATGTATGTATATTTGTATACAGGGTGGGTAGAAATCGGTAGAACACCTAAAACTTTAAGATTCCATTGGAGGTCTTTGAGCCGTAAATTTTGAAAGCGGGGTAATAAGGCAAAAGTAATGTTATAATATGCATTGGCTGATATTTTGTTAGAAATTAGTTAAATTAAGTTCTGTTTTTCATGACAAGTTTACCTGATAGTGTGAAATTTACGCCATTTAATTAAAAAAGTGATATCGGTCAAAAAACCGATTATTATGGCACAAAATGTGTATGATATTACTTTTGTCCCTTTATGGACTCACTGCAATTTCAAAGTAAACGATTGAAAAGTAATGACGAACACGTTTTGTGCCATAATAAACGGTTCTCTTAATTTTAAATTTACTAATTTCTAACAAAATGTCAGACAATCCATATTATAACATTACTTTTGCCTTATTACCCCACTGTCAAAATTAATGTCTCAAAGACCTCCATTGGAATTTTAAATTTTTCGGTGTTCTACCGATTTCTACCCACCCTGTATACAAATATTCATACATACGTTGAAGTAATTAACTCTGACATAAAGTTGTGTTTTAAATAGAAAATAAAAAGTTTATTTTGCATGACTAAATAAAACAACAAATTTTAAAAATGACAATAGAAAAAGTTCAGAACAGTCCCAGGAATCTTACATTTCTGGTGTTCTACCGTTTTCTACCCAGCCTTTATAATGAACTTATGTGAACTATGCCCATATATGGATAAATGTCACAAACTACCGGAATTTCGGGAAATGAAAATTTGAATTTGTAAAGTTGTTGAAATGGTCCAGTAACCGGTGAATTCCATCGTCTAGATCATAAGTAGTCTGAAAAACCTCTGAAATTTACACGACGCCTCCCATACTCAATACTCCAATATGGCGGTCAAAAATTCAATATGGTGGACTTTATTTAAAAAAAAAGCAAATTTGAACCAAATTTCGTGCATGGGGGTTTTATAGGTCGCTAATCACGAATCCGGGATAGGATTTACAAAATTAAAAACGGCAGATCCATGTTGACGTACAAAATTTTCAAAACTCAACCAATTTTCCTGAAATTTGGCATTTGAAAGTTTTTAGGGACACTGATCACGTATCCGGGTTCGGCTTTAAAAAATTCAAGATGGCGGACCCAAGATAACTGACGGTTGATTTTTGAGAATTTTGTCCGCCATTTTGTATTCTCCAACTTGAATTTTGTAAGTTCTACTTCGGATTCGTGATCAGCAACTTCAAAAACACTCATTTACCAAATTTCAAAAAAAAAGGTTGATTTTTGAAAATTTTGTACACCAACATGGATCCGCCATTTTGAATTTTGTAAATCCGACTCCAGATTCGTAATTAACGACCCAAAAAACTTCCTTGCGCGAAATTTGGGTCACATTAGTTTATTTTTAAATAAAGTCCACCATATTGAATTTTTGAGCGCCATAATGGAACGGCCAATTTGGGTTTTGTTAAAAACATGATATTATTGATAAAGAATTTCAGCTAAAGTAGTTGCATACTACTTCGTAGTTTCCAACACTAGAAATAGCAATAACGTAAAATCATGAAAGAGTGGACACATAACGGAGGGGACATTTGGTGAATAATTGAGCATTACGCACACAAAGCAAATCGCCAACTCTTGCTACCGGGGACAATCGACTAAGTTTGACAGTCTCTTCATTCATCAACGACAATGCAGCAAAAAAATTCCACTTCTCGCCAATATTTTGACCATGCCGGAGGGGACATCGACTTTTTTCCCGTACTTTTGTCATTTTGTTTCGACCGCAGCAAGTACATGAGAACATTTGGAGAGAATTCCTCTGTTGAGCTTGGTTTCTGTGTTGATGGATTTGAAAAAAAAAGAACCCAGCGCAGAAGCCTTCCAAGTCAAACGCGGCGGAATAACCGCGGTAATTAAGAATTATCAATGGTATACGAAAAATGCGTGGGACAATAGTGATAATGCCACCAGCAAGCATCAGAGGGTCAGAATTGGGCTTTCTCCACGAAGAAAGCATCTGTTCTTTTGGAACCTAAATATGTCCACATGCAGAACATCAGTGAAATATTGTATTTGGCTAAATCGAACGTGAAAAAGGCTTGATTGGCAAATGGACCATGAAGGAGGGGACATTTTCGGTAGTTTTTATGCGATTAAACTTTATCAGAATTTTTTTTTGATTCCGGGATGTATGTACATTACTAAAAATGTTAATTTTGAAACAACGTCATGGTGGGATTGTCGAAATTTTGCTTCAATCGCGCAATACAATCGTGGGATTGGTGTCTTTCGGCATTTCGTGACTTTCACCCATATATTCTTTGTCTAAGAGTGCGTTCGCAGTGCGCGTTCAAGCAAAAATGAACGTAAAGCTGTAAGTTGCGAATATGGATCCAAGTTGGAAGCTGTCAAGTTGACTTTCTCTATGACATTTCAAAATGTTTAAATATCCGTTTTCTCCTTTGGTGAGTTTTAACACTACAATGTCATACTGTATAGTAATGCTATCAATACATGAGTCTACTGTTTCTTGTTCCGGTAACAAGCCACAATACTAAATTTTTTTTTTCGACTTTCTAATAGCCACACTTCAGAGCATTGGCGTAGCAAGTTCGGATCTAAGGGAGTTAACAAATCATATAAAATTAAGTACTTAATGTAATTCAAAACATTTCCTATAACTTCAAAAGCAAAAAGCTAAGTATCTACGGCAGCTATTTAAATTGCCACGGCTCACAGTGCGTTGAGCCCATACAAGCAATGGTCAAAAATAGAAGGAGTGGTTGGATATCGATGAAATTTGGTACTATAAGTAATTTGGGGTCGCTGAGCTCAAAAATGATTTCAGATTTGTTGTAAACTTTATAGTTTTGCCAAAAACCAGGTATTTAGGACGATTTTCTTAAGGTCCATATATAACGATGATAAAAAAGTAATGTTTAATGTTAACAAATGAAATGTACGTAGTAGAAATAATGTTTTTTGTACTTTTGAGACTATTTGTGTTCATAAAAACAAAAAAAAATTTTCAACATAAATTTTATATTTCATACAAATTTTTCGTTTTAAGCATTTTTTAAAAAAAGAAAAAAAATATTTGTAGGACGAAGTAGGAAAAGTTATTTGCAGTTCTTGATTATATAGAGTCCGTACTAGTAGATTAAAACAAAAAACGGCACTTAATTTTATACTATTTGTTTTTTTTTTTTCATCGAAATTTGTCAATTTCTGAAGTTTTTCATATGATAATATCATATATTAAAACCACTACAATATATACTAAATTATATATTTTCGAAAATTTTTTAGTTTTATTTATTTACTTAAATATTATTTATAATAAAAAACTTTACTTCGATTGGTTTAATCAAAAGACAAATTTTTGATAATCATTTGTTTAAGAGAACCCAAAACGAAGTGAATAAAACATGATTTTTTTTGAAAAATATCTCAACTTTGAAGTGTCACAGCGTAGCCAAAACTGAGTTTTTCACCTAAATATTTTGTTTTTATTTTATTGATACAATTACCTGTCGATTGATACCAATATTACTAGGTTTCGAGTCACAAAAAATTTTAATTTTTGCCCACTAGCCAACGCAGTGTGCGGCTGCAGCTTAGTGTATTTCATAAAAACTTCAAGCGAGCTACTAACTGGGGTGGGTATTATAAGCCATAATGCCAAGTCCAAGCCCAAACTAAATGCAAAAAAAAACACCAACCGACCAGCCAACCAATCGGGTGCAATTAGCTAATGAAGTTTCTGTTTCGTTTGCTGTGTTTTTAGCACCTCTCGTAAAAATACAACAATGTTGCCGTACAATTTGTTGCAATACAAAATGAATTTTATTTGCGCAACTTACACGAGTTGTCATTAAACTGACACTTAAAGTTGAAACAAAAAAAAATTACATTTAGTGGCAGGAAAAATGGCGGCGTCAAGTACTGCGTCGCACCACTCTGTCTGATGCTTGAAATTCTTTTTGCATAGAGGGTATTTCGTTATTTATCTAACGAATTAAGTAGTTTATTTTCTTATGCCAATAATTAACTGCAACATTGTAATTTCCATTAATTAGCATAGCTGTTGTTGTTGTTTTTCTTACCTTAATTAATTTAATCTCAATTGTTCAAAACTTTCATATTGCAATAAATTCAAGGTTTTCTTATTGATTTTTTTGTTGTTGTTTTTTTTCATTTTATTTTATATATTTTGATTTTTTTTTTTTATAATTTGCTTTTTTTTTGCAATTAGTTGGGGTGGCATGGCGTGAGTGTGAGCTTGACTGATTGTGAGTGAGCGAGTGTTTGAATGAATGATTGCGCTACTCAAATACTACACACTACGCTCCACGCCATGCCTGACAAATTAATCACTACTTAATTAGTGTTGCCAACCTTAGCGAGTGTTCTATTGTTTTGCGTTGTTTTTTTTTTTTTCTTCTTGGTTGTGACAGCTTTTAGGTACAACAAAAACAAAATTTTTTGCTTCTACTTTTCGCAATGAACAAAAACAAGGAAAAGAATTGCTTATATTAAAGTGATTCTTCGGGAAGGAGGATGTCTTTCCAGTTTCTTTGAAAAATCATTTCTTTCTTTTCTGAAATTGCCCGATAATGTATGCTTTTTGAAAGAGACCTGCCAAAAAGCACAATGATGCAAATGCCGGCTAATTTTTGTCCATTCACCTTAAGATATACACACTTTTTCCGAGTGCCGTTTTGAATATGGGGTGAATCACATAAGGTCACAAAACATTTGGAAGGTGATAGAAGAGGACTAGACCAACAAAAAATTGCACTTGAGGGTCAAAGTCAAAAATGAGAATAAAAAAATTTTGAATATCTACTTTAAACGATATTCTTTTAAACCTTATAAACCAAGTAAACTTTTAAAAAGCTCATACAATTATCTAAAAGTTTGCTTTAGAAAAGTTTTCTCTAAAATGCAAGGGTGACTTAAGTACAATAATTTTTTTTTTCCTAAAACAAGTCATAAAAACAGTTCTAACTCTATAATTCCTCAGGGGTACATTCTAGAACTCTAACTCAGTTGCAATTTTTTGTTAATCCTCTACTATCACCTCCCAGAAACTTTGGAACATAATGCGATATACCCTGTATAAGACAGCCAGAATTTTGACTATTTACCGAATTCAATACACGTAGTAACCTTAATTTTCTTACTCTCATCGGTAAAAGTTCAAAAGTATTACAAAACATCAAAGATATCAGTAAAAGTGACGAAAAATATTTAAAATTTCGGCACAAGTCGAAAAAAATCGAAAAACATCTAAAATGTCGGCAAAAGTCGAAAAGTATTGAAAAACATCTAAAATGAAAGTTCAAAAGTAACGAAAAATAACAAAACATTGGTAAAATCCCGAAAATATTAAAAAACATTTAAAATATCGGTGAAAGTTTAAAAGTATCGAAAAATATTTAAATTATCAGTGAAAGTCAAAAATGTCGGAAAGTATCGATAAATAGCTTAACTATCGGTAAAAGTCCAAAACTATCGAAAAAACATGTAAAATGTCGGTAAAAGTATCAAAAAAGAACTAAAATGTTGGTAAAATGCCGCAAATATTGAAAAAAATTTAAGTATCGGTTAGTCTAAAGTATCGAAATATATCTAAATTACACTAGTTTACAAATGATTAAAATTTTTTTTCCCAGCGAATGCCGTTACTCATTTTATATGGAAAATGGGCTGCTGATTCCGAAAATCACATTTTTTTTTTTTTATTTCATGTCGTTTTCGAGATATCGGTCATTTTCGGTTTTTGGACCAAAAAAAAAAGATAGTTCCACTTAAATACAAATATCTCAAGAACCAATGTTTGTATTCAAACAAATAATATGTCATATTAAAGGTAATTAAATTACCTACAAATGATACTCACGTCACTTTTTGGCTGGTTTGTTAGTTTCGATGAAATAAATTGATTTCTGAAAAAAAGAGTATATTTTTCCGAAAAAATTACAAAAATGTCTAAATCAACTGCAGATTTTTACAAGAAAAAAAAATTTTAAAAATCATTTTGTCTTTTTATATCATAGTCTATAAATTTGTTAGGCAAATAAAATACCATTTAAGAAAATCGATGGAAAAATGCAAAAGTTGTATACAATTCATTGATAAGTTACCAAAATGCGTTTTTCCCTATTTTTCCGTTCTTTTGTAATAAACTGTTCGAAAATTTGAAACTTTTTGTAAAAGAAATTAGAAAATACAAAAAATTCTTAAAGAAGGCATTAAAAGGAAATACCCGTGCCTCGCCGTTTTTCTCTAGCACGTCAGATTTTTTTTTAATCGATTTTTGAAGTTTTTTAATCCACTGTACATGAAAAAACAGAAATAACGCATTCTTGTGTTAAATCGATGAATTTAACTATATGATCCTTACATCTGAGGTGTATCATGTCTTCAGCAAACTTATGCAGGATACTACGCGGAATATTTTTGTAGACAATTTTAACCCTCTCAAACCCCCACATGTAGGTCAAAATGACCTTCATGTGGGGGTCAAAATGACCCACATGTGAGGGTTTTAGAGGGTTAAAATTTTCTACAAAAATATTCCGCGTAGTATCCTGCATAAGTTTGCTGAAGACATGATACACCTCAGATGTAAGGATCATATAGTTAAATTCATCGATTTAACACAAGAATGCGTTATTTCTGTTTTTTCATGTACAGTGGATTAAAAAACTTCAAAAATCGATTAAAAAAAAATCTGACGTGCTAGAGAAAAACGGCGAGGCACGGGTATTTCCTTTTAATGCCTTCTTTAAGAATTTTTTGTATTTTCTAATTTCTTTTACAAAAAGTTTCAAATTTTCGAACAGTTTATTACAAAAAAACGGAAAAATAGGGAAAAACGCATTTTGGTAACTTATCAATGAATTGTATACAACTTTTGCATTTTTCCATCGATTTTCCTAAATAATATCTTATTTTCTTCACAAATATATAGTCTATGATACAAAAAAAAAATATTATAAAAAAGTTATGTCTTCTTGTATAAATTTGAAGTTGAATTTGATTTTTTCTTAATTTTTTCGAAAAAAAAAATTTTTTTTTTAGAAATCAATTTATTCCACCGAAACTAACGAACCAACCAAAAAGTAACTTGGATATCATTTGTAGGTATTTATATTACCTTTAATATGACATATCATTTGTTTAAATACAAACATTGGTTCTTGAGATATTTGTATTTTAATGGAACTATCTTTTTTTTTTGGTCCAAAAACCGAAAATGACCGATATCTCGAAAACGACACGAAATAAAAAAAAAAAAATGCGATTTTCGGAATCAGCAGCCCATTTTCCATATAAAATGAGTAACGGCATTCGCTGGGAATTTTGACTGTAAACTAGTGTTATCAGAAAAAGTCCAAAAGTATCAAAAAACATCAAAGATATTTGTAAGTGTCGGAAAACATCGGTAAAAGCCAAAAACTATCGAAAACATCCAAAATGTCGTTAACAATCGAAAAGTATCAATAAACATCTAAGATATCGGTGCAAAACGTCAACTGGGTGTAAGGAAACTGGTTTTTGAAAGCAAGAGAAATCCACAACAAAAAATTTCTCTCACTCCATTGGCTTATCAATTTTCTTAAAACACAGCATTTCACTTACTTATTTGTTGTTGTTGCACTTAGATGGGTAGCTTCGACCCTGTTTTTAGATGCCTTAGTGGCAACTTATGAGGATGTTTTTTTGTTCTTTGCATTCAAAATCGGAGAACATTTCATGTAAAAAATAAATAAACCGAAATAAAAAAATATTTACTTCGTAGCAGGAAGGGCAAAGAAAATCGTTCACGTATTTATATACGGATTCTACGAAGTTGGTGTGCATCGTACTAGAATCATCGAGAAAATTCCAATTTACGACAGCAGATGGAGAAATATATGTATATAAAAGCTTTAGAAAGAAAAGAAGATAGTTTTGTTTTGAATCGAATGACAACTGTGTAAGCATAAGCTTTTTAACAAAATTTCAAATTTAATTTCAAGAATTTTTATCTTTTTTCCTTTTTTGACTTGAAAAAATCGAACTGAAAGACGAGTTCCTGCAAATTAGTGGCGCCACTAAGTACATCCCAACCTGCTGTGTAAGTTGCTGTCAATTAAGTTTCCTTTACATGAAAGTTTAGATCCTGACGACGTCTTTTAATTTGTGGCTCATTAATGGCAATCGATTGAAACACCAATTGGCCAATAGTTTCATTTTATGCGTTGCAGCAACAGAAAACCAAAATTTGTGCAAATCGCTGGCGGTGTCTGCTATCTTTGAGCGTTTGTGACTGAGAAGCGGCTGCTTAATTTGTTGGTCGTTTGTTCGTCCGTCGTTTGTTTTCACAGCTGACAATAAATTGCACTTGCAAATGCGCATTCGCATGGCAAATCATTTGCCAGAGTATTTTGCGTAGGTGTCCTTTTAATGTTTTCCCATTCTTTTTCCACAGTTTCCACAGATAACGTTTACTGTGGGAGCGCAAACTGGCAGCAAAATTAATATCAAAATAAATTTAAGCAAAGAGGGGAAAACAAGATGCATGCAACATTGAGCATTGCGTAATTTCATGTGTGTTTTTACTTTCCTTGTTAATTTTGCTTAAAAGTGTTTTTCTATGTACCTACTGTGAAGAGGATATGCCAACTTCTTCGATACGCGAAAAAAGAGATGAATAAAAAATCATTATGGAAGTTTTTCGATACTTTCAGGCTTTTACCGATATTTTGGAAGTTTTTCGATATTTTTTGACTTTTATCGATATTTAAGACGTTTTATGATACTTTTGGACTTTTGTCAATATATTGGATGTTTTTCGATACTTTGGCACTTTTACCGATATTTTGGATATTTTTCGACATTTTTGAACTCTTATCGATATTTTGGATGTTTCCCGATACTTTTGGACTTTTGGGAAATTTTCTTTTAGTCAATGAAATATGTTTTTAAAAAATGCCTAAAATCATGTAATGTAATGTGCTGTCTGTCTGGGGCATTAACTGAAAAGGAAAATTTCATAAAGAAATATTTTTCGAGCCTTTTTTTTTTTTTAGCAGATATTTTGGCCAATCAGCACTAAGCGATAATTCGAGCATTTGTTTTATGCTGACTGAATGTTTGAGCTTATTTTACAATGTTCCACCATAAGAGTTACATTATGTAAAACCATGAAACAAACAAGCATTGAAAAAAAAAAAAAAAAATCGCTTTCCCAAATTGAAACAATCATTCAAAATACCAAAAAAGGAGGGCACACAAAATCTCTATTAACCCCTGGCGCCATATATTGCGCACATAGTGAACAGCATCACACAATGCAACCCACATGTCGGTGGCGGTGGCGGACCACAAATCTCTCAACTTTGCAATTTAAAAGATTTTTCACAGCAGCGTTGCCAACGCTGATTGAGAAATAAAGTAACAACAGCCAAAAATATCGATTTCAAAGCGCCGCCAAGCAGAAATTTGTGCCAAAAAAACAGAAAAAGAATCAGCGCATTACTTGCAACAGACAGCAAGCACTAGGTATATGCAATGATTAATAATTTAAACCGAACGATATCGATAAACTTTAACACACTACTGATGCTGAGACTGCCGCCACCGCCATTAAAGAAAATCAAAATCCTCAAGTTATTTAGCATACGTTGTAAATGGCTGGACTTTACAACGCTGCAAATTGCTACTTTATATGGGTGGAGGAGAAAGAGGAGGAGGCAAAGGAGGACAGACGTTAAACTTTAACGTTTGAGTGATTTCTAGTAGCTGACGCGCACCACACTCACATTCGAATGGCCTTAACATTTTGGGGGTCCCCAGCAAGGGTCATCATCATCAATATCAGCCAGTCAGTCAGTCAGTCAGCCATATGGTCGTCAACTGTCAGGCGGCTTACATGCGCCAATGTTGCTTGCTACCTAACGGTTGGCTGTCTACTCAATTAATTCTTTTTTTTTCCCCAACTACTTCTTCAGCATTAACTGTCTGCTGCTGGTGCTGCTGCCAGACAGAAGTTTGATTGAATGGCTTTTCAATATTGACCGCGTTTTTGCGAATATTTTCAATATTTTCTTGATTTTCTGAGTAGTAGCAGTAGTTTGTGTTTGTATTTGTAATTTTATAATCAACACACACGCAAACACACTTACGGCATTTATGGTGTAAGTAATTTTCCTACATCCTCATTGATTGGTGGTAATGTCAATAGTTCAACATCGAACTGATAGTTTTGATGGCGCTGCGTAAGATTTATGCGCTCGATTGCAGTAGCTTTTTTGAACTTTATGAATTGGCATTTAATAAATCTTCATGGGGTTAATGCTGTGATTGGTCTAACAGTTTCAGAGAAAATTAATGAAAATCATTTTGATGCTTGTGAAATGTGTGGTTGTGAGAAAAAGATTTCATAGAAGCAACTTTTCTTTTCGCAAAATCAACATTTGAATTTTAATGCGGCCAGCGTTTAAAGCCTTAATTTTTATTAATGCAATTGGAATTTGTGTAGAAAACTAAGGAAAATTTGTTTAATATTATATCGGAGCAAAGATATGACATTTCGCAGAAAAGTAGATTTAAATGCAAATTAACAAACATGCCGTATGAGTTACATTTTACATTACATTTTTCTATAACAAATAAACAAAAAAATATCAATCATGTTTCAAATAAATACAAAATATTGTAGTGTTACATTTCTCTGCCCGCTTCTCAATTCATATGATTGTTTTTGCTTTTCATTTGCTACAAGATATCGTTATAAAATTCCCAAAAGTTTTAAAGATATAGACCAAAATGTGAATTTCCCCAGCCACGCCATTAAAAGTGTTTTGTGTATCATTATAAAGTTAATTTCACTTCCTACACAGCAGAAAGTAAGGGTGTAAATTTCAAACCAAATTGGAATGAATATAGATCCATACCAAACTTGTTATATAATCTATGCTTCAATTTGGTATACAAACCGTTTATGCTTGCTCGTATATAATGTAAACACATAAAGTAGGTACTTACACAATTTAAACAATTTTGGTTTAAATTTTATAGTAACACTATATAAAAATCTTTTATACTTTTTTAGTATAAAATTTATATAGAAGTTTATATGAAAGTATTTTAAACCATTTTATTTCAAATTCATATTATGTCCATATAAACCAATCTACTTATGCACAATAAATTCCATAATAAAAAAATATCATTCGATTTCTAATACACAGCAATTTGAATTTATTTTTGCCAAGCATGACGTATGAGTAACATAAAAAAATTACAATAAATATATTTTTTACATATAATCTGCTCGTAACTTAAATTCGATATCAGTTAAAAACGTTATGTATTTTTAATTTCCTTTCTAAATAGAACAATTTCCAAAATAAGTAAAATTAATTGATGGCAGCTAAGGAAAAATGGCTTTAAATGCATATCCTTTAAAGAAATAAAATTTTTTTTTATATCTTAGGTGAAATTTCTATCATCTTTTTATAATTTTATAATGCAAAGGTTTGAAAAATTTTTGAAAAAAAAAATCCTCTAGTGCACTCATATCTCAAATAGTAATATTTTTCTCCCATTTCTTTTCATTTCAGGTAAAGTAATATACAACAATATCTTATGATTGACCAAATTAAGTCAATTTGGATTTTATTTCCTTTTTCATTAACTGTTGGAGCTTAGTAAGTAAATATTCATTTTTTTTTTATTTTTCTTTTCATCACTTTTACTGTGTGTGTGTATTTGTTTGTATGCAAATAAATTCTTCAAAAATAAAATAATAATCGTCATTTAAAAAATTAGCATATAAAATGTTTTATTTATAACAAAAATATTCATGTTGCGTTTGTACGTACTACGTAAGCCACTTGGTAAGACATTGAGTCAACCAACCGTCAAAGCAGCCAGCCATCCAATGAACCACATCCATTGCTGTTGGTTGCTGTTTTGGGTCGAGAGATATCACAGTCAACGTCATAAGATCCATAAATTGTGAATAATTTCTATCAAAAAAAAAAAAAAAAAAAATTGTTGGTTGGTTTTCGTTTGGTTAAACTTCAAATCTCGTCATATCGCTAGTTAATAACGACGTTTAATACAATTTTTATGATTTTTCTCTACCAAATCAATAATAATAAAAATCAAATGAACGATTTTATTGTTATTATTATTGATATTTTTCATATATTCATGCATAAGTATATGAATACAATACATTCATATGTATATAAATCTTTGTTCTGCTAAGTGTCGTTTGTTTTTGGTATTGTGCTAAGTTCATTACTTTCATCGGCTTAATAGCAATAAATTGATGTAAATGAAATTTCGTTTATTGATGCTGTTGGATCAGATTTAAATATTAAATGACCTTTTTCACTTTTAATTTTGAATTTGGCGCCCAACGCGGGGCATAAATAAAGCAGCTGTTATATTAGTAAAGGAATAGAAGCTAAACAAATTTAAATCTTGCAAAAAATATGGAACTAAAACAAAGGAATTTTAAATTAAAAAGTAATTAATTTTATAACCCTATATTTGGCGCCCAACTTGGGGTCTGAACTAAGCAATTGTGTTATGTTGACTTGGAAATAGAGGCTAACTAACTAATTTTAATTTAAAAAGAAATAATTGATTTATCTATTACACTTAGCGCCCAACGTGGGGCTTAAGTTAAGTAAGTGTGTTATATTAGTAAAGGAACAAAAGTTAAATAAATTTTCAGCTCAACAGTATATAAAATAAAAATTAAGGAATTTTATTTTAAAAAGAAATAAAGAGATTATTCCTTTACATTTGGCACCCAACGTGGGGCTTGAATTAAGCAAGTTTTGTTATATTTGTAACGGAATAAAAGTTAAAAAAATTTTCATCTTAACAAAAAAAATAAAATAAAAATGAAGGATTTTTAATTTAAAAAGAAATAATAAAATTTTTATCCTTTTCGTTTGACGCCCAACGTGGGGCTTGAATTAAATTAAATTATTGGTATAAGAATAAAAGTTAAACAAATTCTCTTCTTAAGAAAAATGAAATAAGTTAAAGGAATTTTAATTTGAAAACTGACACCCAAAGTGGAAAACATAAAAAAACTAGTTAGGGTGTATCCCTTGGCCTAGCCAAACATTAAATACCTTACACTGCAGTATTATTTTGCTTATATGGGAGGTGCCAAGCTCTTTTGTCCGAGTTCACCCATTTTTCGCTCAGAGCTTGTATTTATAGTTCTTAGTGTCGGAGTGAAATTCGGTTGGATTATCTCAAAATACGTTTTGGATATAGCGTTTTGAAGCTTTTGCTTATATGGTAGCTCTGTTAAAAAGTGGTTATTTTCATCACAAAAGTAAAAGCAAAACAACAATTTCCATACAAAAAAAAAAAACATTTAATTTTTGAAACATCAAATATCTCAAAACACTTAAATCTGACGTTGTACTTTTCACTTTTATAAAGACGATATATACTTTTCTATGTCTGCCACGCCTCCTTCTCTGCGTTACAAACGGATGAACAAAGTTAATATACCCTGTAAGTAGGGTATAAAAAAAAAAGTTTACTAATTTATATGGTTAAGATTAAGAAGGCAATGATATAGAAAGCAGATGATAATTTTCTGAAAAGCGTGTGCTTGTCCATCAGTAATAGAGAGTCAGCCTCTTCGTCCTGCCAAGTTCTCAAACTAAAGTAGGAAAACAATAGAAGGATGATATCTTAGTGAGATTGCCGAGGCAAAACAAATTGTGCAGTGAATTGGAATTTTCTCAAGGATTTTCGCGTATCTCGGATAGTTTGGTCTAGATCTTTTGGGGTTATCGTGAATAAATAATCCCGGTGAACATTTCTCAGACTGCCGTACAATATCTACTGCAGTTTGAGAAAAATTCCACAGAAATATTGATTCCTAAGCATTTGTTGATGATGACTTGGAATTTGTTCATTAACTGGTCCTTACCGTAATATCATTATCATTATATCTCTACATGTTTTTTTGTTGAAAAGGTTGTGAGGAGGAGCAGTGAATAAGAGTTTCCTTTTTCACAAATGTGGGCGGTGCCACGCCTATTAACAGAAAAAAATATTCTCGGCTAAGCCGCTGTATCGATTTTTATGAAATTTGGTATGCAGTTAGGGTTAACACTAGGGAACGATAATATATCTTTATATTTTTAAGTGGTTGGTGGCACGCCCATTAAGCGCTAATTGACGGAAATTTTAAAAAATGAGAATTTATTTGCTTAAGAGCTGGGTGGTCAAATTTCGGCCACAAGGCAAATTCTGCTTTTTCTAAATCTAACATTGTAAAATTTTTATTTTTTTTCTACTTAACAAGCAAATAAAAAATAGAAAGATATATATAAAAATAATACAAATCCTAATACATAACACAAACAAGCGTTAAGATGTAAAGTCATAAGTGTGTCCAAAGTAAACTGCAAATATTGGCACTAACAGATACAACTACTAAAGAAAACTATCATTGCACATTTATTGCCACATTTGTAAAGTGTAAACGAGACAGAGACAAGCAGACAGACGAACAGACAGACAGACCTGGGACAGATAAGCACACATAACTCATGCCCATTATGCTGAACAACACTAATCACAGCAGCAGCAGCAGCAGCAACAGTATTAAAACAACAACAACAATCCATTGCAAAAACAACAAAAACCATTTCAATTCACTTAATTTCATTCCATGCCGTTTCATTCCATTCCAACTGCGCTTACACTCTCGCATACGTTACGTTCATAGAACGTGAAAAAGGCGTGAAAATTATTACGAGTCGCGTCGTCAAGTGAAACGAATGCCACACACGCTGTGCCGTGCTGCGGTTGCGCTTTTTCTACATGACTCGCATTTGCGCATGCGCAACAGTGCTGACGTTTATCTAACACCTTGTCAGTGTTGCAAGGTGGCGGTGACGAGGGGGTGTTCGTTCTACCTCTCGAGTGCAACTTAAACACTTTGCTTGCTTTTCATATTTGCATGATTCACATCACAAGAGTTGCGCTGCAGCAGCAGCAGTCGCCGCCAACTCGACTGCAACACGCGAAATGTCAACAAAATCGCGGTCATTGCACAAATCTCGCACAAATCGTAATGATTTGATTTTGTTTTTTGTTTTTTTCTTCATTTTGGCATTAAAAAATTTAGTTCATAGAAACGCATGAATGTGAATTGTTTGCACTGTGTGCATGCGTTGTATGTGTGTGTGTGTCTTTCCGGTCGTTGAGTATCTGTGATGCGCATAAGAAACCGCACTCGTCGTCGTCGTATGCCAAGTTGTGTTGATGATGCTGTTGACTTTAGGATGCAAAACGCATTTCCTTTAGGTTAAACGCGTTAATTTACAGTTTTAATTTGTTCGCTAATGATTTGTTGAGGGTTTTTTGGCTTTTTGCTTTTAATTTTTATTGCGAAACTATAAAATTTGCCTTTTTAATGATTTTTTTTTTGTTTTTATAGCAAGAAGTTAGCATTATTGTTTGTTAAGTTTTAGTTTGTTGTGTGTTCTCTGCTGGCAGATACTCATTAAGAGTTTGCTGAGTGTTTATAATTCTTTGCTGACAAAACCTCATTTTTAGTAATGAAATATTTTTTCTTGTCAATAGAGAAGACCAATATTCAGGATGAAAGCTTTAAGGTTATGAAGCTTCTGGGAATTGATAAAAATCTATCCTTGAGGTATTATTATGATTATTTTCTGACATGTTTGACCAACAAAAGTTTCTAGCCTCACCCTATGAAAAACTTTCAGCTTGGAAGCTATTTGGAGCTATTCAGGTTGAAATTTACGATTGTTTTTCCTATTTTTCGATTTTGGAAATTTATTTCCACTTTTGACTTGAAGTATTTTTTTCTGACCTTAAACAAAAATTTGGTATGACGAATGTACTACTGATTTAGCGAAAATTTAATGAGAATTTTAAAAAGAATTATAAAAGAGTTCGATATTATAACCTTTTGCATACAACGGCAGCCGAAACAAAAAAAAAAAAAAAACAAAAAATTTTAGATTTTAATTTCAAAAGCACAGAACTTTTCCAAGTCCTCCTCAACCCTATAAATCATTTCTACCATTAGGAAGCAAATACAATTTACTAAAATTTTTTTTGAGAAAAGTTTTTTCTCTAAAACGTAAGGGTGAACCAAGAAAAATTTTGTTCTAAAACAAGTCAAATTGTTAGGTTTTTCCTAATGACTGAAAAAGGGTTACATATAATATTTTGTTAGTCGAGGCCTCCTCTATCACCTACCAGAAGCTTCGTCAACTTAACGTTCAACGTTTAAAAGCGCCTTTATATTCAGTGATCAAATTTTATACTGGAGTTGGAAGTGCCCAGCAAACCAAATGTTCCAATTTTTCTGAATTTTAAGTTTTTCGGAACAAATTCGGAACTGTTTAGAGTTTTCGGAACGAATTCGTAACGATTTCGTAAAGATTTCTTTGAAAAATTTCTTAAACTTTTTTCTTTTGAATTGTCGGAACAAACTCGAAACTGTTTGGAGTTTTCGTAACGAGTTCGTAAAGATTTCGTAAAGATTTGTCATAAGAATTTCTTAAACTTTTTCCTTCGAGATCTCGGAACAAATTCGAAACAGTTTGGAGTTTTCGTTACGAATTCGTGAAGATTTTTCTTAACAAATTTCTGAACTTTTTCTTTCTCGTTTCCATTTTATAATTTTTCAGACTAAATTTGGGTTAAATGTTAAAATGTTTTAATTAATTTTCAATTGAACTTTAAGTCATATATTTGCGAAGATCCACTTTCATATTTCATATATTTAAAAAATATGAAAAACCAATTTTAATTCCTGGAAGATAAGATATTTTTTTGTATGAAGCATCACATTTGTAAGCAGGAACAAAACAAAAGCTTTTTGTTTACAATTTTTTTAAGCACTGATGTTCAAAGCCTTTGCCCGTGGGCACTTGAGCTTTTGAGCTTAAAAGCATTCCGTATTACTATTCAGTTTATGCAAAATATAAAAGCTTTGAATGAGCTTTTATACATTTACAAAATGCGATAGTATTGAGTCTGGTTATCGCTGTTTTAAAGCCAAAACCTTTACCCAACTGAATACCAAATATTCTGAGAACATACATACATACAATTGTATATCGTTAGAAAAAAACATACTTCCTGATATGCAACTTATATAACAGATAACTCTAGTATTAAAAGTTATTTGTTGCTATTTTCTAATTCATGGAGCACTCCAAGTAGGCATAATAATGAACTTCTTTTCTCATATCAAGAGTAATTGATATAAGTCAATTTTGTCTAATTTACATAACAAATCCATAAATATATTAAAAGTATTATAAACATTGAGAAGGAAACTGTCAATTATTTGCTGCCAAATTTGAAAAACCTCCAATTGATGATTCAAAGCACCAATCTTTTTGCATTTGGTAACGCATTGCTGATATAGTTACTGCTCTTGTTACCATATTAATACACTGAAAAGCGTTGTTTTAATCAAACAAATTTCTTTGATTTAAAATTTTAAAAAATATATGTACGTATAGGGGAGATATATGTACCTTGGTCCGAATGGACCTCGGTCCAAGTGCCGTTTACCACGTGTAAGACAATGTTCTTCTATGGAATTTTCCAATCATATCGCTGGCTAATATTGGTAGACTTCAGGCCGTCAAGCTGTATGCGTGTGTACAAAGTGACGGTAAAAGTGTTTTAGGTGTGTAAAAATTAGTTTTTGGAGAAAACTTCGAAACGTTTTGCGAGAATCTTACTTGAAATGTTTAAGTTTTACAACATTAGGAAGGAAGTTAAGTTATTTTTTTACGCTTTAAGTGTATTTTAGATGTATTTTCATTAATATATGTATGTTATGGAAGTTGACAGTTTTTAAAACATGCTGTATACGTGTGTACCTTGGGCCTATGCTTTTTGGCCAGCGAACCTTTTTAGACGGGAAACCAGAAAGCCATAATCGCCTTTCAATTCAATAATATTGTTATTATTGTTATTATTTACGTGGTTAATGTATTTATTTACAACCAGTGTTTGCTTAATTAATTGTTTTTTTCTAAATACATAGATTTTTTTGTGTTATAATTTTTTTTTTATGATTAATTTTTTATTTTTATTGAATAAAATGTTACTTTTGATTACATAATAAATGGTTCTTTCATAATTTATAACCCATATAAAATGTGTTCTCTTTTATTTTTGATGGTCCATGGTACACTTGCATGGTGTACCTTGGACCGTTTGAGATCGGAACGGAAAAAAAAATATTTCTACTCAATGGTTAGACATAGAAATATTATTGTCACGTCATTGAATGCTGCAAGCAATGTAGAAATGTAACTTAACCAAAAAATTAAACAAACTTTGTTGGAAAATCTTACACCCTGAAAAAACTGAAAAGCGGACCAAGGTACACACATCTCCCCTACACATATTTACAATAAACATATTTTGGTAAATATTAATTAAAACTAACTGTTTTTAACTAATAAATGCTTTGGTAATTATTAACAAGCAAATAATTTATTTAATAATATTGTTTAGTCGAATCAAATAAACCATTTGTTAATTATTATCAAATTTTAGTAACTATAACCAAATTGTTTTCACTGTGTAGAACAAAAAAATACGAAAAATTGTTACAATTTATTTAAGTTTTGCATAATATGGCGAAAACCCCCTCCGAAGGCATAAACAAACAACTCTGTGTACTTTGTGTACAAATTACAAACTTCCGCTTTCAATTTGATTAAACGTGCAACATTTCAGTGGATGTGCCAATAGCTACATTGCGCATTTAGTCACTTCGCATTTACAAAAAAAAAAAAAACGAAATAATCCATTCTTTTAGTATCATGCGTATTTTGCAATAACAAAAATACAAAAATTTAAAAACAACAATAGCAACAACATATGAAAAATCCAAAGGAAAACCTACATCTGTGCAAACTACAACAATAACTCTGCATTTGCATCTTAAGCAACGCACATGGATATAAGCAACATAGAGTGATAGGTGCTATGAGAGTTATTTGATTTAAACTTTTGTAGAAGCATCCGTTCACTTGAATTTTAAACTGCTGCTGCGAGAAGTTTGCATTTGGTAGATGTAAATTGTTAAAACATCTTCTTTTTGGTAATATTTCCTAAAAGTCAACTGATATTTTGGAAGTAAGAATATGAGCTTTGTTCCATTTGAGATCTGAAATCAATTTTTTCGACAATCTTGTGTGTCAATAATCATAAGTGCCCACAAAATCTAAGATATTTTTAATTTTTAAGTAAATCCGCTCACAAAATCTATTTTCATATAACAATGTGACACTCTTGAAATCTGCTTTTTTTTTGTCACTTAATTTTACAATAAAAGTTTATATTTATAATAATAGATAAACAATATTTGAAAAGTTCATATATAATAATTATCTGAACAATGTACTTACCAATTTTATGATGTGACACTAACGACAATGATTCAATATCTAGAAAAGAACAAAAATAGTGTAAAACAATTTACTTTTGTATCAAATTGCGATATTTAATTTAATTCGACTCATTTGATTGACAATTGACCCTGAGGAATGTGACACTCGTGACATTTTTTCTTTATTTTTTTTAAGTCTACCCTTTATATATTATTTTATGTGTGACACTAATAACAATACTCAATGGCGATACTTACTTCAATTCAGCTCATTTCATAAAATAGTGACACTCACGTAATTTTTCTAGTAAAATTTTTTAACTCACCCTTAAATTCATTTTTTACTAAAACACATATTACAAAAGAATGTTTTATTTCATAGATTTTCTTCTAAAATAAAGTTCTGATTTCGCTCAAAAATATCCAAAGCAAAACATCCAAAAAAATACATCCAATGAAAAACATTATAAAAACACATCAAAAAAAAAAAATGCATCCAAAAATAAAAACAATCCAAAAAAAAAGCATCTAAAAAAACACATCCAAAAAACAACCAAAAATAAAAACATCCAAAAACAAAAACATAAAAAAAAGAAACATCCAAAAATTTTTGGACATTTTTTTAACAGAGTTTTTATTAAGTGGTTTTATTTTTGGTTGTTTTTTTTAGATTTTTTTTTTTTTTGGTTATTTTTCATTGGATGTTTTTTTTTTGGATATTTTTGATAATCACCTAAAGTTCTCACTCGTATTTGCTGTGCAACAGTGTGTCAAATAAGCAACCTTTACCCTACAGTGGCAATATTGTACAACATAGAACGCAGTACTTAAGCCCACATTGTTTATTGTAACACTAATGGTGCACTGTAGCACTTTTTTTTAAGTGTGGCAAAAAGTTTGAACTCCGTTATGGGGTACCTAACCAAAAAGCAATTGTGACTCACTCACATTTTAAGTTGCCAATTTGAGTTTATTTTGTGGTGCGCAACTACGCGTCGTCAATTGGCAATTGCAATTGTTGTAGTTGTTGGTTTTCGTGGCAAACAGCGCGTTTAGAACAAATTATGCGGTTTCTGCGCTACAATAAAATCAATTTGGCCCCTGGGGCCATATTAATATTTTCTAACAAGCCATGGATGGAGCAGCCACAGCAGCAGCAACAACTATTGTATTATATTCATCACACGTGTGTGTAAGCATGCGTGTTTATTATTGGTGCATATGCGCAGGCGCGTAAGATTGCATTTTGACGCGCATGTTGCATGTTATGAGTACATTTTAAATTATGTTTTGAGTTTGGAAAAAAATTACTTTATTTTTCAATTTACTTTGGAAATATTTATAACAATTCTCTAATCAAAATGCAAAATAAAAAAATAAAAAATAAAAGATTGTGCAACGAAATTCTGAGGAAATGGAATCCTACGTGAAAATGAGTATATATTTTCACACGTTTGTCTCAAAGTAGCGCTGCCCAAAAGAGATCTAACACAAAAACGGCCAAATGGACCACATGGTAACACTTTTAATAAAGCAAAAGTAGCAATATTTGTACATATGTGTATTCTTTAATGCTGTTTTAGTTCGGAAATTGCATTAAATGCATTTTTAATTAAATAGCATAATAAACATAAATCATGACATATTAAGAAAGTCAAATACAATAACAACAACAGGAACAAATTACGTTTAAGCCAGCTTTGGCATTAAAGAAAAAAGGTATTTCTGTAATACAAAAAAGAATCTGTTGACAAACACCAAATAACAACGCTAACAGCCCACAAATCAGCGTTGGTAACAAAAGCACCAAACAACAACAACAAGAAATGACTAACTAACGTTAAAGCAACACGTGAATTTTTCAGCTTCCTCGTGTTAAAATGAAGTTTTATTTTTAGTCGCACACCTTTTCCATTACCAAATCGTTCAGTTTTTTTTTTTCATTTTTTTTTTTTGCTCTTAATTTGGCTGCAAATTTAAGCCACATTTAATGCGCATTGTTAAGCAGCCTAAGCGACAAAGAATGAGGTAAAAATGTGTAACAATAAGGGTTGCCACATTAACATTTTGTCTGAAGTGAAACTGAATATGAACTTTAACTGAATTCAAATTAAATTTTTCTTGAAAAGTGGCAGGATTTTGTATTATTGTCATGAGTGTCACGTCGTAAAAATAGTGAGTATATTATTTAAATATCTCGTGAGTGTAGAGTTACCTTTTTTTTCAACGACCTTTCTTATTCGATCATCTATGTATATTATTATAAATATAACTTTATTTGCAAAAACCACGCGAAAAAAATCAAAATGAGTTTCACTATCATGAGTGTCACATTATTTATAAAAAAAAAAATGAAAAAGAGAAGAAATAATTTTAACTGGCGAATGTATTAGAAAGAAAGAAACCTCTGAATATTGTGACTAAGTACTCTCGATAATTTACATTTTACATATTTGTCTGGAAAAATTTATTTCAGACCAAAAACCGAAGATCGGCCATCAATCCCTATATTTTCTTTTAATGACCCACAAATTTTTTACATGTACATTACTGTTTATATTTTTTTCTCTAACTGAGAAAAGGAAATAGCACATTCTTTTATAATATTTAATAAAAATAGTGTATCTGGGTTAAAAAAAAAAAAATAAAGGAAAAATGTCATTAGTGTCACGTTTCTCAAGGGTCAGTTGCCAACTATGAAATGAGTTGTATCAAAGGAAATATTAGAATTTGATATATAAGTAAATTTTAAACTCACTTTTTGCTCTTTTCTGGATACTGAATCATTGTCATGAGTAAAAATGTCATAAGTGTCACAATCCTCTGGGTCAGTTGTCATGTAAAAGTAATTTTTTAAAAGAATGTTTTTCGTTTTTGGCTATTAAGTCATTATTATGAGGAAAAATGTCATGAGTGTCACGATTTTCAGGTTCAGTTGCCAACTATCAAATGAGCTAAATAAAAATAAATATCACAATTTGATCTTACAAGTAAATTTTTTACTTAATTTTTGTTATTTTCTGTCTTTTGAATCATTGTCATGAGGAAAATGTCATGATCTTCATTGTCAGTTATCAGCTGTAAAATTAATTGAACCAAAGTAAATGACAGAATTTGACATAAAAGTAATTTTTTCACTTAATTTCTTTTTCGGCTTTTGAATCATGTGCCAGATCATAAAAGTGATAAATAACCAGTGAATACGTGTATGAAATTTTCTACCAATATTTTCAATTGGTATTCGAAATCAAATCTGCTATATGTATTATTCTAAATACAATCTTGTACTGAAAATGCAAGGTATTTCAAACGAAAGCTTATTTTTGTTTAGCTTTCTGCGTGAACGCAACAAATCTGGAGGTCTGTCTATTTATTAATTTAGGCGTGGGAGAGTTTTACAAAAATGGTAAAATCGAATAAAGCCCATACTCGTACTACTCATGTACTAAAATATCAGTTGGCCCTTAGGAATTATTACCAACAAAGAGTTATTACATCTCCTTAGTTCAACCAAAGCCAAAATTCTCTCAGCAGCAAGTTTGAACTAAAGAGTACTGATTCTTCCAAACAGAATGAAATTCGAAATGTTTTGTCAAATTTGAGTATTATATCTTAGACTGGTGCGATGGCAACTCTACCGCTGACGTGTTACTCTATTTAAGTGTAGCATTTAAGGAAAAAAATGAAATGTTTTGATTAAAAATTTGCACATTTTTCACAAATGCGATAAAACGAGTTAATGAGGCATTGTTGCGGTTAACAACAACAACAACAACGAAAAGCCAAATTAACAACCAAAGAAGAAAAAAAAATCACAGCAGGAGTAGCAACAGCAACAGCTGTAACAGCAGGAGCAAGTGGTGACAAAAGTATTAAAAACTGAAAGTGCAGTGGCAGAGTCGACGTAACACTTGTTACTTAGAGAGTATGTATTATGCAACCTTTTATCTTAATTTTATTATCATATCACTCGCTGTCATTTTAATTATGGCTATTTTCATGAATTTATTTTTAAAAGTTAAATCGAATGCGAGCAACTAATTTTAATTACACTGAGAAAACGTTGTGTTTGAATGAAACAAATGACTTAGAAAAGTTACATCATTATACAGGATGTTCGGCATAAGGTTACAAAGTTTCTGGGAGGAGTTGTAGAAGGTCCAGGCTAACAAAGAATTGCACCTGGCTGAATCTAAAATGTACCACTGAGGAGTTATTGGGAAAAAAATGATTTTCTGACTTGTTATACACAAAAAAAAAAATAGTTTTTCTTGAGTCACCCCAACGTTTTAGAGAAAACTTGCTTTTGCAAAATTTTATTTAATTGTATAGGCTTTTTAAAAGTGTGTTTGTTTCATAGGGTTTAAAAGAATTTCGCAAAGTTCTGAATCTTTACAGTTGATATGTTACATTTTTTCTCCCACTTTTTGACTTTGTCTGGCATTTCCGTATGAAAAAGGTCTTATTAACAAACCCTTTTATAATTATTTCCTGAATTCTCGATAAATTTCCATGAATTTGCTAGTATATTTATTGTACCAGTTTTTTGATTCGGGGTCAGAAAAAAATACTTTAATGTTACAACACACACGTTACTCGCATGCGTTGCGCTGCTCGCGTTTCTTTTATCTACCGGAGCTTTCAAACGGATTGCTCTTGAAAAATATTTGGTTCTAGGTTCACAAAAAAAAAAGAAACTATTTCCAGCCGGACGCATTTTTATCTACGTCAATTTATTTATTAATCTCACTAGACTTTTTTGTGGTAAATATTTTGAATGCTTTGTCTCTGTCGGGTCAAAACAATTAAGACCGCACAACCAAAAATTGTTGACACATAAAAAAGCGCATAAATAATGATTTCCATAATTTGTGCATTAAATCATTTTGGACCAATTTAAATATTTTTTTTCATGTTTCGATATATTTGAACAACAAAAACCGTTTGGCTCTGTTATTTCTTTTTTTTGCTGTTTTTGTGGTAAAAACTGTATTTCTTATGTTTTGGGACAACAAACACATTATGAGCTCATTAATATTAAAATTTCTATTTCTGTAACAGACGCGTAAAAATATCGCGTTCGCGTTGTTTGTCGCTATACCTTTGAGTTTCTTTTAAATGCTTGTATTTGAAATGCTTACATGTGTAGAATTAATTTCTTTTACATTAACACCCTGAAAAATGAAACAACAACAACGACTTCGACGACAACCGTAGATATATGACATGCAACTGCAAAAGGTGTCAACAAAGTCCGAAATAAAAAATGTGTTTTTAAACGTTAATTTATGTGAAAAATAAACAACTATAAATCTATACCAATATACTAGGTACAGGGTGGGCCAATTATGGTTTTAACGAAAGTGAATAGAAAACTAGTAAGGGTGGTATCTTTGGCCTGGCCAAAAACTAAATACCCTACACTGCATTTCAAGTACTCTTATATTATTAAACATTTAGTTGATGAATACTATACAATGTACGTATTCTTGTACATACAAATTTTTAATAAAATAAATTGTTGAATTCTTCCGTAACCTCGAGGAGAGTATAAGAACAAATTGCTTATAAGGGGAGTGCCACGCCCTCTCCGATTTTACCTGGATTTTGCCTAGAGCTTGCATTTATTGTTCTGAGTGTTAGAGTAAAGTTCGGTAAATGTTTCTTAAAAAAAATCTTTCAGTATTTTCAAACTTTCGCTCATATGGGAGGTGCCACGCCCTCTAGTCCTAGTCCTACTTTTTGCTTAGAGTTTGCAATTAATGCTCTTAGTATTTGAGTGAAGTTAAGTTGGATTATCTCAAAAACGCTTTCAGTATAACATTTTGAAACTTTTGTTTATATGGGAGGTGCCACGCCCTCTAGTCCGAAGTACTTATGTGTATTTTGCTTCTGTTATTGCAAATAATGCTCTTATTATCACATTTTGAATATATTTTTTGTATGGGCGGTAGGCGTGTCCGTTGACCGATTTTGCTCATTTTCATTCCCCCGAGATAACTTTGGTGACGAAGGCAGTGTATCAAATTTCATTGAATTATCTTGCTCAGTTTTTCCAAAAAAAGTATTTCCACACACTGCCGTTACCCAGCCACCCAGCCAGGCACCCAGCCAGTCACCAGCCAGCCAGCCAGACAGACGGACATGGCTATATCGACTCAGGAGGTGACGCTGATCAAGAATATATATACTTTTCTATACCTGCCACGCCTCACATCCGCGCGATTTAAGGCAAAAAACTTTTTTCTATAGGATTTTGATGGGAGGTATCTCATTTCTTCAGGAACTTACGCTGATGTCAAATTTGAAAGAATTTTTAAAATCCCAACGACAGTTTTTTTTTTAAGTCGGGTAAAGTGATTTTTCAGTACAAAATTTTTGACCATAATTTTTTAAAGACCAAAATTTTGAAAACAGAGGCCTAAGAAAAAATGTAAACCGCAAACTTTATTCTACAGATTTTTCCCTATCATTTGATATAAAGAACATAAAAATGGAACTGCCGTAGAAAAAGTTATAACCTTTTGAAATTGAGAGTGTTTTTTTGGTAGTTTGCACACTAAAATCTATATATGCCAGGTAGGAAAAAATTTAAATCGAACTGTTGTGAACTAAAAAAAAGGTGTCAGTAACTCCTGAGCACTTACTAAATAAGACAAAATATTTTTGAAAAAAAGTTCATCGACTACTGTTTGAAAAAGGTCGAAAAATGGTACATTTGTTAAAAAACAAAACAAAAATAGTCATTTTCGATGTTTTTATTAGTGGTGAATTTGAATCTGGACCCAAAACTGCTTTATCACGTATAGTTTTTGAGATATTGTAACCTAAACAGGAAATTTCGTAACAATATCAACTCAAAAATCGTGTTTTTGATATTTTAGGTTTCAATAATTCAAAAACTACGTGACAGAGTAGTTCTGAGACCAGATTCAAATTCACCACTAATAAAAACATCGAAAATGACTATTTTTGTTTTGTTTTGTTGTGCTTTTTAACAAGTGTACCATTTTTCGACCTTTTTCAAACAGTAGTCGATGAACTTTTTTTCAAAACTTTTTTGTCTTATTTAGTATGTGCTCAGGAGTAATTTGACACTTATTTTTTTAGTTCGCAACAGTTCGATTTCAATTTTTTCCTACCTGGCATATATTGATTTTAGTGTGCAAACTACCAAAAAAACACTCTCAATTTCAAAAGGTTATAACTTTTTCTACGGCAGTTACATTTTTATGTTCTTAATATCAAATGATAGGGAAAAATCTGTAGAATAAAGTTTGCGGTTTACATTTTTTTCTTAGGCCTCTGTTTTCAAAATTTTGGTCTTTAAGAAATTATGGTCAAAAATTTTGTACTGAAAAATCACTTTACCCGACTTAAAAACAAAAACTGTCGTTGGGATTTTAAAAATTCTTTCAAATTTGACATCAGCGTAAGTTTTTGAAGAAAATGAGATACCTCTCATCAAAATCCTATAGAAAACGCATTTCGCGCGGACGTGCGCCTCCTCTGCGTTACAAACGGAAGGACAAAGTGAATATACCCTGGGTGTAGGGTATAATGATGCTTGATGGCAATCATACATAAAATATAATAATGACCAAGTCTTTTGATGATGGTCCAAATATAATTGCTGCTTTATGCCACCAATATACCTTAAGACCCCATTCTATAGGTCTTGAAATCCAGCTGTCTTATACTAGGTTTCCACCGGAGACTTTGTTGTGACGAGTTTTATAAGTTAGTTGTTAAATGTTTTCTATTTCCACCGGCCGAAAAATATTTATTTTTGACAGTTAATGTCAAAAGCGGGAGAATGAAAGTTGTTTTCCTTTTCTTCTTAATGAATATTTATCTTCCATTTGCTTTGTTGTTAATGACATTTATTGTCAATTTTAAAAGTGTGGTGGTGTCACTTGGTCGAAAACAGCCAAAATCGGTAACTCTGTTGAAATTTATACGAAGATTTTGAATAAATAAAGTCAGAAGCAGATTTATTTTTTTATGGTAAATCACGTTACAATTTACAACGAAATTTAGAGCTAAATCACGAAACAGCCGAAAATCACCTTATAAATCTACAATGGAACTATTGTTGTAGATCCAGAACCAAAAACACAATGGAAAAATAACCTTACAAGTTTCATCTTTTAAAAATTTTGGTTTTGGGGGACTCTTGGGTGGAAAAATTTTCGTAAAAAAAATATCGTAAAAAACCATAAAACGCGTAGAAAGCGCGAAAAAACAAAAAAAAAAAAAATTTAAAATTTTTGCTTTCCACATCCAAGAAGGGACTCTTGGGTGAAATTTTTTAGGTGCATAAAGTGAGCTATGCAGGTGTGACGAATTTCGATGTTTTTTGGTTGGGAATTTCGAGCTATTTTCGAGCTATTCAACAGTAATTTCGAGCTGTCTGGGAAATTTTCCATTTTCCGGAAAAGCGGAAAAATTGTTCTGCATAGCTAAGTTTATTTTTTCAGCCAGACGAATTCGCGGGAAGAGTTAGCGATGAAATCTTTTTACGCAGGAATTTCGAGCTACTTTCGAGCTAATTTTGAGCTAGAAGCATTTTCCGGAAAACTCCCAATTTTCCCGGAAAATCCCCAAAAAACTTTTTTTATGGCTAACTTTATTTTTTTCAGCCAGACGAATCCGCGGGAACAGTAAGGGATGAAATCTTTTAACGCAGGAATTTCGAGCTACTTTCGAGCTGACCTTGAATGAGGTATTTTCCTTAAATTTCCCCGGAAAATCCCAAAAAACTAAAATTTTTTTTTTTCCCTGTGTTATGTCCGCATATTATTATTATTATGTCCGAAAGTTTTTCGCGGATCAGCCTTTAATATATCCAACACCTAGTTTGCTAGCCACAGTAATTTTACATAAGAGTAGGGATAAGTGGGCGGCCTGCGGCCGCAGCTCAGGATTTAAAACTCCCAAAAATCCAACACCGGCTTCGCGGCGGCCTTCGGCCGCGGATCAGTCGGTAATATATCCAATAATTTGCGGACATAACACTTATTTACGAAATGGGGATTATGTCATGGCACCGCCATAAAAAAAGATTTTTTGGGATTTTCCGGGAAAGTTTGGGGTTTCCCGGGAAAGTTTGGGGTTTTCCGGAAAACACTTTTCGTTTTTGATGAGCTCGAAACTAGCTCCAAATTCGTGTGTTAAATGATATGATCGCGAAATATTCTCATGGGTTCGTCCGGCTGAAAAAATAAAGCAAGCCCTTAAAAAATTTTTTGGGATTTTCCGGGGAAATTTAAGGAAAACACTTCATTCAAGGTCAGCTCGAAAGTAGCTCGAAATTCCTGCATTAAAAGATTTCATCCCTTACTATTCCCGCGGATTCGTCTGGCTGAAAAAAATAAAGTTTGCCATAAAAAATTTTTTTTTGGGATTTTCAGGGAAATTTGGGAGTTTTCCGGAAAATGCTTTTAGCACAAAATTAGCTCGAAAGTAGCTCGAAATTCCTGCGCAAAAAGATTTCATCGCTAACTCTTCCCGCGGATTCGTCTGGCTGAAAAAATAAACTCAGCTATGCAGAACAATTTTTCCGCTTTTCCGGAAAATGGAAAATTTCCCAGGCAGCTCAAAATTATTGTTGAAAAGCTCGAAAATAGCTCGAAATTCCCAAACAAAAAACATCGAAATTCGTCACACCTGCATAGCTCACTTTATAGACCTAAATTTTTTTCTTTTTTCACTAAAATGTCGTAAAAAGTCATTAAACGCGTAGAAAACACGAAAAAAGGAAAAAAAAAATTTTTAATTTTTTATTGTTCCGACATACAAGGGCGACCCTTGGGTGAGAAAAATTTTTTTTTTTCACTAAAAAGTCATAAAACGCGTAGAAAACGCGAAAAAACCAAAAAAAAAAAATTTTGTAATTTTTGGTTCTAACATCCAAGGGGGGCCCTTGCGTGAAAAAAAATTGTTTCTCTCCGAATCTGACTGACGTTGATTTTTCGATCAAGTCAGGCTTCTAACTCCTATAACCATATTGAACCATTGTCCCACCCTGCAATATGTATTTATGAGTATGTTGCCTTTGTATCGATTAATTTTGTGTGTCTTTTGGCTAAAAGCACCTAAACGCTTATCTGCTTATCAACGCTGTGGCAGTGTTTTCGTAAATTAATGAAATAAATTTATGTTTAGTTTGTTTTTTTATAAATTAACGTTTAGATAAATATTTTTCATCTTTTTTTCTTTTATCTAAACAAAAATTAATTATTTTTTTTTTTCTTTGTTCACAAATCTGTTAAAAAATCAGTCAGCCGTATAGCGTCTAATGAATAAATAAGTCATCAGTTTTAACTGCTTATGAAATTTGTTGTTGTTGTTGTTGTTGTTGTTGCTTATGTTTTTGTTTTTCGTGTATTTTTCCAATTTTGTTTAGCTATAAATTTGGTATTAATTTGTTGTTAAGATATGTAAATTTTTGTTTTTTGTTTTGTTTTTAAGAGTTAGAAATCTCCGCATTTCATTGATAAAAAAACAAGCGATTTTTGTTGTCAGCCTCATAATCATGAATGGGTTTTGTACTGGTTGTCAGCAGCGTTTTCGGCACAAAAATCAATCCAATGTTGTTTTCAATCTGGTTTTTGTCTATTTTTTTGTTTTTTATTTTCTGTATAAAGAAAGTTAATAATCTTAGCGAAATTTGTCATATTTTTGTTTATATGTTAGCAAGTTTTTCTTTGTATTCATTTCTTTTATCTTGTAAATTTTAAATGACATCTATTCTTCTTTTGCTTTAAATTAACATAAATTCATTTGTTTGTTTTACTTTTAATTTGTACAATATTTTTCAACAAAGTTTCGTTGAAATTTAAGATCTTTGTTTTGTTTTATGCAGAAGAATGGGAGGATTCGACAACTTAAAAAAAACCTAAATGTTTCTTTTAAATGCACTTTGTTTTGAATACACATAGCCTAGGCCAAAATATGGCTGAAATCAAACTTTCTCCGCCGAATCTGTATGAATTCTAGAGTTCGCTTGATCTTTGGAACTGTAAGCCTTTTTAGTACAGATGGTAAAGGACGGTTAAACATTGGGAGAACGTGTCTCAGGGATTTCGTATTGAATCGGGACCATATCCAGTAAAGAAGTAAGGACAAGAAGATCATACCCTTGAACAAGGACTCCCTCCATACCTTGTGAAAAATCATATTCAGGGATAATTGTTGAAGTATATGGATAAATTCTAGTTTGTATTTAATGTAAATATATGTATTTATATATTGGGGGTTATCGTGAATCAAGATTCCCGGGGAATTTTCTCGGACTGCCGTGCATTCTCTATTGCAGTTCAAGAAAATTCCCCGGGAATCTTGATTCACGATAACCCCCATTAAGTATATTAAGATAGAAACTTCAGCCTAGCCTAATAAGATTTCAAGTGTTACTGAAATTTGATGCACAATCTCGTTGCATGCCTAATAATCTAAGCACTAAAAAAGTAGTAAAAATAATACTTTTTGCAATATAGAAAAAACTTACTTTGCGCTAAAAGGCTGATGCACTAGCTATCCAGAAAGAGGTCAGAAAATGAAAATCGCCTCAGAAATGTCTAAGTTATACACCATTTTTGTAAGTTTTGTGAAGAAGTTTCAGTTGATTTCATGTTTTGGAAAGTTTAAAAAATCTTAACTTCTAAACCGCGAAACATGCCATTTTTTCCTAGTTTTCGTATGTAAAATGTTTTTTTTTTTTTTTCTTTCTAAGAAATATATTTTGGAAATTCAAGAAGTAGTAAATTTTGTAATTTTAACATATACTTAAAGATTGATTTAATACCTTTTCAAAAATGTTTTAAACGTGAAAATCGGATAAGAACTGTCTAAGTTATTGACAATTATGTTTTGAACCGCAGTCTGGAAGACCGTAGGTAATCTTAAAGAAAAATCTTTGTAATTTACGCTGTTCGACACAAAAAAAAAAAACAAAACACATGAGAAAATCCAAAAAATTCTTAAAGCAGACGTTTAAATAAAATACCCGTGTCTCGTGGTTTTTCTCCAGCACGTCACATTTTTTTTTTTAATCGATTTTTGAAGTTTTTGTATCCACAGTACAAGAAAAAAACAAAAATACCGCATTCTTGTGTTAAATCGATGAATTTAACTATATGATCCTTACATCTGAGGTGTATCATGTGTTCAGCAAACGTATGCAGAATACTGCGGGAAATACTTTTGTACAGAATTTTAACCTTACACAACCCCCAAATGTGGGTCATTTTTGCCCTTTTCTTAAAATGGTACAAAAATGACACCTAAAACAGAGTCAGTATGTACTACAGAAATATTTGCTATACAATTTCACTACTAGTTAAAAAAGCAAAATTTCATCCTGAAAGCAAAAAATCGTTAAAATCAGTAAGCCCCTTTAACCAATCAATATTTCCCAAATTTCACCCCACTGTAAAACTCTTAAACTACATTTTGGACAAAACTCGTTCTCACAAGAACATACCGAAATCACACAAGGATCATTTTCTTATAACTCATTAACCTATTATATCCTGTTTTTATGGGTTTTTTGACATTTTTTTCTAAAACTGAGCCACAATGGGCTAAAGAATTTTGCAAAAATATCCTACAAAAAATTTCACTAAGAGTTACCAAAGACGAACAATTCTAAAAACTCAAGCTAAGCGCGTCAGGGATGTAATTAATATGCAATGTGAAAATTCCTAATTGATTTTAATGATTTGTTTGGTTTCGGGCTCAAATTTCGACCTTTACGTGTTTAAAAGCTAGTAGTGAAATTGTATGACAAATATTTCTGTAGCATATACTGATTCAATATTCCCCTGTTTTAGTTGTCATTTTTGTACATTTTAAAGAAAAGGGCAAAAATTACACACATGTAGGGGTTAAACAGGGTTAAAATTTTATTTAAAAATGTTCCCCGCAATCTCTTGCATAAGTTTGCTGAGCACATGATACACCTCGGTTGTAGGGATCATATAGTTAAATTCATCGATTTAACACAAGAATGCGGTATTTTTGTTTTTTCTTGTACAGTGGATAAAAAAAATTTCAAAAATCGATTAAAAAAAATCGGAGAAAAACCACAAGACACGGGTATTTAATTTTAACGTCTGCTTTAAGAATTTTTTGGATTTTCTTATGTGTTTTACAAAATGTTCGAAATTGTCGAACAGTGTTATCGATCCCTTTAATATGATCAAAACCCCAGTTTTTAATGCTGCATATGTACCTGATTGGAATTTTGCTAACTTCAATTGCTCTCCTTTATAGAACCACTTTTTCCGTTCGAAAATTCTCCCTACTTTTCTGAAAATCATCATCTCCGACAAATTTTAAGAAAAAATCAATCAATTCCATTTCAAAACGAGTAAATTAAAAACCATTCATTAGATCTAGATGACTGCTGTATAAGTAAATACCTACATATATAGTGAAAAAATGCCTCAAATTAATTATGTTTAATATGTTAAAGAGAACACCACTGCCGCAGCAACAACTAGCAACATCAGTACAAACTTTATTATTTGGCTTGTTGGCTTAACAGAGTCATTAACCGTATGTCACACGCGTGTCACAGCGTCAAACACTCTCTCTTCCTCAGTGTGTGCTACGCACGTAAGGCAAAAAAGGTACACTCAGCGCATCCGCTGCAGTTAAAGGTTCATTCCAACAACCAGAACATCACAGTTACCCCCTAATTGACCTTTTAACAACAGCCACCAATGCTTTTACACGGTGGTGGTGCTATACTTGTGCTGATTATTCCGGGAAAATTAAATTATGTGGTCGCGTGCCAGTGCGCTATTTAACATCCACTATTTGGCTGACAATGCGGACGTACAGAAGGTACTGTGTAATGGTTCTTGGTTTCTTTTTTTGTCAAAGACAACAGACAACAGACAGCCAGATGATACTTGTGATGATGATGAGCACAAAAAACGAAAAAAAAAACTTGGGAAACACGCCGCGCATTTTTTTAACTTCATGTGGGGGTTGTTTTTCGCATACTCCACTTAACCATAATGACTCGAGGGCTAGAACCATTAACTTATACGTTTACGCTGCTATTAACAGCATTTAAACAGACGCACACGTACGTCAAGGTGTTAAAATTGTAGCACCGGTCACGCAAAGTACAGGATACGAAAATGTTGCACCACTGAATGACGTCAGTCAAATGACCCCTTCGAAAAAGAAAAAAAAACTCTTAAAACATTAAAGTCCTTAATGAAATGTAGATGAGTCGACGTGAAATTTATGATTTGATTATGGGTTTCATTGTGTAGAATTTACTGTTCTTCATATTTGTTGATGATGTTGCCGGTTTTTTCCGATTCTTTGTGTTTATTCGATGTAGCGCGTGCGGTCAGTTTGTTGCATGCAATGCTGCAGGAGTCAGTCTTTTTTTGAAGGATAAGGCGCCGTGCCATATGGCATTTAACTGCACTTTAAATTAAAAAACACATTTTAAGAACAATTTTGTTTAAGTATATTCTTGATTTAGGCAGCTGGAATAAAAAAAAGGTGTTTCTGAAAATGAATTGATTTAGACTTGAATGATTGTAAATATTTAGAAGTTACCGCATACAAGGGAGATAATTTATCTTGTATATTCCTGTGAAATAACCTTCATTTTGACGTTCTTGAGAAATTATCAAAAGCCATATCGTCAGGTTAAAACGACAACTAGACATGTACATTTATAATGTTTTGAAAAAAAAGCGTTTTAAGTTTTTAAAATTTCGTTTTTTATATGGGAATTTGCAGTTTTCTGGTTTTTATTCTTTGTGTAAAATTAGATGGGGACTACATTTCAGAAAACCGAATAGACTGGGGCATAGAACCGTTTTTTCTTCATGTTTTTGTATACTTAACTCAAAACATCAATACATGTAGATGTCTAGTTGTAGTTTTAACCCGACGATATATAATCACAAGTTATAGTGTCAAGATATCGGCATTCCCACCCAACTTAACAAGATAAAGTGATCTGACATTCACTGGGAAATTCTGGTTTTTTGAAAGATTTTCAATTTAAAATTTGTATAGTGGAAAAAATGTCATGTTCATATTGTCACGTATCCATTCAGCTTATGATCAAAACAAAGAAAAGTACAGCAGATATATAAATCTAACAAAATACTTACATTATAAAGTAACATTATTGCATAAAATTCTAAAATTAGTCGCACTTTAAAATTCTGACTTGTTTCGCTGGGTTCTGACATTCTTTGAATACGCGTGAAGACTTATTCTATTTTTGTCACGTTCGTTTTGTGTCTATTTTTGCGTGCATCTTAGAATCAGGACATCACCTGCTATTATCGTTGCCACTAATTATAGAGCTACCTAGGCAGCTATAATGTAAAGTAACATTTTAAATAAAAATATGTTTTACTTCTTCGTCTTTTGCACTTTAAATGTGTATGACGGTCACGTTCGTCAACTGGGAACGAGTACGTGGAAAAGAACGAAAATCAATTTTTTGCAAAAAACTCGCTACAATTTAGTATATTAAAGAGATTTCTTAAAAATTTTTGTTAAAAACTTTCTAAAAGAAAGGTAAAGTGCATATGCTTAAGTTATTAACATAGTAATAAATAGGTCTACAAGCGCTAGAAATTTTTAAATCAATGTCAAAATAAATTGCCAAATGTTAAACAATTTCCCTAACATATATTTTTTAATTCAATTATCTTGTTAATTTTACTAACAGTTATTTAAAATGTTAAAATTCATAGCATTCACAGCAGGATGCCAAAGAGCTAAATCCAATCTTTAGTGTAAGAAACGATGATGAACGTGGCAGATTTTAAATAAACTTCAGCACTAAAAATGTTGAACTTATTTATTAAATTAAGTTTTGTAGCGAAAAAAATATTAGACTGACCCACATTTTATTGCGTGTGAATTAAACATAAAATAGCAGTGTGTAAATTAAAAAAAAAAAATGAATACTTGAGCACTGATACACACCTTAACAAAGTGGTTGAGTTTATTGGCAAGTGATATAAATTGTGATTTAGAAAAAAAAGAAGTATATAAATATATTTATTATTTGATAAAAAAATATGAAGAAATTAGAAAAGTAAAGCGCTAAATATTTTATTAAAAAATTTACTTATACGTTGTAGAAGATAGCACTTGGAAATCCTTTTAATAATTTAATGTTTACAGGAAGTGCACTTGAGCCATTTTACAGTTTATATATATTTTACTCAGCACTTGTAGTTTAGCTGATACATGTGTAATTATCGAAAAGGTATGAAAAGCTTTGTTTTTTCTTTGTCTATAGTAAAATACACTTTTCTCTAGAATGCAAAATTTTTGAGATAAAATATAGATATTTATTAATTTTTTTTTTTAAATGTCACACCTTTTTCCAAATGTTTACCTCAAAGAAAATTCTTTATGTATATCATATTGAAATTTTTAGGGAAATTATGCGTTTTCAATGGACCCTCCAGTCATTCGAAGACTGATCAAAGAATACCAAAAGAATAAGCATTTTTTGAAACGCATCATTTTCAAAAATCGAAAATAGCAGAAATCCCAAAAAAAGTTTCAGTTATTCGACAATAACAAACTATGACATCGCATTTCAAGGTCAATTTGAAGTCGAAAAAATTAGCAAGTTTATTTTTTAAAATTTTTTTTAAATATTTCTCGAAAGTTTTGAGTACAAGATAGACAGATTGCTTGGTAATCAGTGGAGAATAATATACTTTCATAGACCCAGAACCCATTAGCGGAGTGAACAGTAGCTTCAAAAAACCTAATTCGAGAATCGAAAGACGATCTGAGGAGCCCAAGAAATGTTACTGCCTGCAGCAGGCAAAAAGACTAACCTTAGATGGAAACTATTTTCAGCCTCGGTAGAAATTTTATAAAAATCTGCTTAAGTACTCTGAAATAATTTCAAGACACTAAGTAGAACAACTATTCTTGAAGACTCTGGACCAGGACTTGAAAGAATTAGCTTCTGGGACTCTAACCACAGGGTATAGTCCATGGAAGCTAACTCTGACGTCAGAGGCAGTGTACCAAATTTCTTTGAATTATCTCGCTCAGTTTTCTCAAAAAATGTAATTCCACACACAGCCAGCCAGACAGGCAAACAAGGCTTATCGACTCTGGAGGTGATTCTAATTAAGAATATATACACTTTTCTATATCTGCCACACCTCCTTCTCTGCGTTACAAACATAAGAACAAAGTGAATATACCCTGGGTGTAGAGTGCAAGCACATGGAGACTTCAGATCATAATAAACTTACGAAATATATATGCCTAAGAGCAATTGCTAAAACAAGATTTGGGCTGTAAAACTGTCTACAATTTCATGCTTTTTGAGAATAATTAAAATTTTTAGCGTTAAGGCCATCATTCAAACCTGTACGGTAGTTTTATTCAAAGCCCCATTATATCAAAAAGAAAATTCTGAAATGTGCATATTAATAAATAATAAATCAACCTCTAAAGTCTTGAATCTGAATGGTTAACCTGAAAATTGGTTTGTTTTAATGTAGAATTTGAGTTGTGTTTTAAAGGAATTTCTAACAAACAAAAATTCATTAAAGAAAAAATTGTTTCAATGTACACACGCTTCTCCAATATGCATAGAAGGCTTCAAATGTGCTTACGATTTACATTTATTTATCTAACGAATTCATTCAAATATCAAATGCAGCGCAGAGTTACAAATTCAAATATCTGCTGCATATAAAGTACGCGCAGCCAGCCACCACTATCGTTGTCTCTATCGCAAACGCTCGTGTCATACATACAAGCATGTTTGTATGTAGGCAAATGTATACTATGCAGTTTGTTTTTTCTATGTTCACTACAACAACAACTACAACAAAAATAAAAAGATTTACGAGCACTGCGGCCAATAAAATGATTGCGAGCGATTTTTAATGCAAATTATTATGTTTTTATTTATGACTCATGCAGTTTTTTCGTAGCTTTTAAATGAAAAAAGCAAAAAAAAAAACAACAAAATTTTTATGAACTTTTTTTTCATTTTGCTATTTTGCAGATTTAACTGTCCACGCAGCGGTCTAGCTGATACGTAAATTTGTTTTTTTTTTTCTATTTTTCTGCTTTTTAATTCAATTTTTTGATGAGGGTCAAATCAAAAAAAAAAAAGAGCGCTTTTTAAGTATAAGAAAAAGTGGAAAAAAAATCCAGCATAGCTTTGTGTTGCGTTGTTTGTTGGATATGTAGCTCTTTTTGTTATTGTTGGATTTTATGTGACCAGTTATTATTATTATTATGGATTTTTTTTTCTACTTTGGTTTTATAGATTAACATTTGCTGATAAAGTTGACATTTTTGTGTATTTTTTATTGTATTTGTTTTTTTTTTTCATATTTTTTATTTTTTTTTTTTGCGCGCGTAAATAGCTAAGAAATGTTTGTTGTTGTTCGCAGCGAATTTTCCAAAACGAGTTTGTAGCTTAAGTCTTTTGTTTTGAGGTGAGACAATTTTTGGAAATTTGTATTTGCTGTAGTTCGTATTTAATTCTGAAATGTGTGTATTTGCTTATGCAGTTTGATGCTTTGGCCCAAAACGAAAGACTTAGACAACGAACTTTAAATGTCAAAGTTAATGCTTTGGAGTATGCAATCCATTTTAGTAGCGTTGCCGCGATTTTCAAAATAGAAATGAATAAAGTGAATATAAGAGGCTGATAAAAGTAAAAAAAATACGCAATGAATTCAAGCTAAGTGATCTTAAGCAAATTTTAGAAATATTAAAGAATAATTCGTAATAAAATCTTTGACATAAAAATGTATGTGAAATTCCATTGGAAAAGGTCTCTAATACTCCCAGAAGAGCTTAAAATAGTGAGTGATGAGCAGTCCAAAACCATGATCATAGCAATCTTGGTCTTGGTCTTGTTCTTGCACATTGAGTCTTGGTATTGGTTTTGATATTGAGTCTCGGTCTTGGTCTTGGCCTTGAAAAAATTTCTAAGGTTGTTGAGTATTCAAAATTTCCAAACCTTCTTTTAAATAAGATGTTGGGTTTTTAAGATGCGAAACTTCGAGTTAAGATATGATTTTATGCTTAAAAGGGGCGCGACACTCCTATTAACTACAGGATCCGCCATCTAACGTTTAACACTTAGCTTATGTCTAATTTGACAGATAATTAGTTTTATCCTTCCGCTGAACGAATATGGTTGTGTATACGCTTGAACAACGCTGAGAAATATTGCGACATTACTTTGAAAATAAAGATACCGATTTTGCCAAAAAAATCATCTTTTCAGATGAAGCTCATTTTGATCTTGGCGGGTATGTAAACAAGCAAAATTATCACATTTGACACACAGAAAACCCGCACGCATACATTGAAAAGCCGCTGCACCCAAAACGAGTCACTGTTTGGTGGGGATTTTGGTCTAGAAGCATAATTGGGCCATTTTTCTTCGAAAATGAGCAAGGAGTGGCCGTTACAGTCAATGGCGATCGTTATCGGGCCATCTTGAACGAATTTTTGTTCACTAAAATTGAAGAAGAGGATATTGGCAACATTTGGTTTCAACAAGACGGCGCTATGTGCCACACAGCCGAAGCTACACTCGATGTTTTGCGCCCTGTTTTTGAAGATCGCATTATCAGCCGCTGAGCTGATGTCGTTTGGCCACCTCGGAGCTGCGATTTGACACCGTTGGACTGTTATTTGTAGGGTGCTCTCAAAGATTAGTGTTACGCCGACAAGCCAGAGACAATTGACGCTTTAAAGGACAATATTTGTGAAGCCATTGGTGAAATACAGCTGCACACAATCGATAATGTGCTTAAAAACTGGACCGATCGTGTAGGTTACTGCATGGTCAGCCGAAGCAGCCAGTTTTTTTTTTATAGAATTTTCAAAAAAAAAAAGAAGTTATTTGGCGGAACCTGTATAAATTCGCAAGCCTAAAAAGCAGTCTTGGTCTTGATGATCATCGTGAGAAAGACCAAGACCATAGCAGTCCAAGACCATAGCAGTCTTGGTCTTGCAATGATATCAGCGTCTTGGTCTTGGTCTTGGTAATTTTGCAAGACCAAGAATCAAGACCAAGACTAGTTTTGATCAAAATGGAAGCGGTAGATTATGTAATTTTTCTGATCAATGTTGATCTCAATGATTTGAAGATTTCTGCAGGTTTTTGAGTTTATATAAATCAGAGAGCAGACAATTTTCTTACTTTAATACCTACGTACTTAAGCTTTTCATACTAAAACTTTATATGATTTCATATCTTTCAGTTCTTGATCCCACATTAAAAAAAGAATTTAATTATCGTTAATAGCACATTTGGGTTAGTTGGGCTTGAAGGGATTTTGCAAAGTTCTGGACTTTTTTACATGATATCGTCCCTATACAAGTGAAAAGTACTAAGTCAGTTTTTCAAGTTTTGTTATAATTGATTTCCAAAAAATTAAATTAAATTAAATTAAATCACTTTTATGATGAAAATAACCACTTTTTAACAGAGATATTGCTAAATGGGTCTTATCAAGCTAAAGAGTATAATATTTTGGATCGAAAAATACCAAATAACTCAAAACTAGAAAAAACTGTCTTAGTGCTTTTCATTTGCGATATTTTAAATTTTTCCTACATTTTGACTTTGGTGGCTATTTTAGTATGAAAAATGTCCTGTTAGTACAACCTTTTATATATTTTTTTTTTTTTTGGAATCCTTCTTAAATTTTCTAAAACTTGGTAATAAATTTATCATAACAATTTCTTAATTTGAATTCAGAAAAAAATACTTTTCAAAAACAATCCGTGTGAAGGGTAGCGGACAGACCATATCATATGCTGCGCTATGCATGCGAGTAGCACGTGTGTTGTTATATAAAAGTATTTTTTTCTAAACTCAAGGAAATTTAACGAGAATTTAAAAAAAAAAAAATTATAAAGAAGTATGTTAATGGGATATTTTTCATACTAAAATGGTCGACAAATTCAAAAACCTGGAAAAACAAATTGAAAATATCAGCTTTAAAGCTCCAGAACTTTGCGAAACCGTTTAAAACCTTATAAAGTAAATACGTTCTTAAAAAGCGTATACAATTAGCTAAAAGTTTCTTGCAGAAAAGTTTTCTTTAAAGCGTTAGGGTGACCCAAGAAAATTTTTTTTAAAAAAGGAGACAGATAACCAATTTTTTTCCTAAAACTCTTCAGGCGTACATTTTATTTATTTTATTATTTGTTAGCCTAGACCTCCTCTGTCACCTCCCAGTAGTTCATCAACCTAAACGTTTACACCATGCATATAATTTGAAATATTAATTTCATTTGTCCGAACTTTGACTAAATATTTTTAATAAAGAAACCAAAAAACCATTCAACCTTTGTGGTAATTTCTGCATAATTCATGTTCAAAGATGAAAAATACCCCAATCAGTATTTCATTCGATTGACAATATGGCACGCGCGTTGTTATTGAAATATGGCGCTGTACCACTGATTTCAGTGCTCAAAACAAAAAAAAAAAAAAAAACCACAACAAAAAATTTTGCATCAATTCATCCAAATGCTGTAATTAAGCAAAATTTAAACTCTCTTTGTGACTACATGCTACTGCCCCTCCCTCCGCACCCTATACAAGACTAGAAAATAAATTTGGTAGTTGTATTGTATGGAGGGTTACCCCAACGACCACAAGTGGAATAATTAAACATTTAATAATAATAAAAAATAAAATTACAAAGAGGAATTGTTATTTATTGCGAGTATTGATCGATGCCAACCGGTAGCCGGCAGCATATTTCATTGTTATATTGTTGTTGCAAATGTTGTTGTTTAAAGTCAATATATCTTCGCTGTTGTTGTTGTTGCTGTTTCTTTATCTTCAATATGACGGGTTTGGCAATCAATATGAAAAGATTTCCGCAATTGTATTACCAACATTAAAATAATCGTTTTTTAATGTTTTCATTATTTGTCGATTTTTTTTTTCTGTTTTGAGATGATAAATTTTCGATTTTGTTTTTTTTTTTTTCTTGATGCCGCTGAGTTGTTATTACTTTCAGCTTAACTTAAGCTTATAGTTTAAGTGAAAGTTTCGATAAAATTAAATTGTATTCAATTAGGTAAAATGTTGACCAGATTTATGAATTTCTGTTTATCTATGGTTTTTCATTTCAAATCAATTGCATGCAAATTTGTTGAAGGCGTATCACCGTTCATTAATACTTCTGTTGCTATTCACATATTTACCAAATTTTATTCATGTGCGTCAAATAGTTATGAAAAATTTTGGCATGTGAAATTCGTTGCTTAAGTCTTTCGTTTTCGGATAGTAAAGTAACCATATTTGAAATAAAGAATTCAAAGTTTCACAAGATTTTCTTTATATTTGATTTAAGTTCACAATCTCCATTGGGGCAATTCCAAAATGAATGTATGAAAGTATATTTATGGTATTTTCTACTTCACTACTAAAGTTCAATTATGAGAATCTAATGAGAAACATGTTGTCTTAGATAAGAAACAAAAATATGTTGCTCACTTCTTTATATTGCAAATTCACTTGAATCCCCATCGTCAAATTGATATCACTGCACTGTGCTTCACACATGAAGTAACAGCTATAAAAGTAACGTTTACAGAATTTTAATGCAACACCATGAAAGTGTCCCCAACGGACACTTAAGTAACGCAACACAACACAGCAAAGTAAAACTGAGGCTATCACAGCAAAAACTTCATCATCATCAACATCGTCAGTATTGATATAACATCATTGCTATGATCATCAACATTATCATCTTCATCATCATCATTATCATTAGCTGTAAAGCTAATAAACACGTTAGTGCAACAAAACGGTAACTTTTGCGCATGAACGACACAACAACGCATCGGCGTCGTAGTCATAACAAACGTTGGTCATTTTGATAAGAGCATTTTGTTCTTAAAAATTTTTATTGCTGTAATTTTTTTATTGAAAATGATTTCTTTTATGAATTTCAATGCAATAAAACGCTGTTGACGTTCAATTTAAACTTCACTTGAATTGCGTACGCAAAGTTATTTTAAACGTCATCCAAACGTTAAAGCAGACAGCCTCAGTACACAAGTAGCAGTCAGTGTCAGCGTCAAATTCAGTTTTAGCCGCAAGTTGTAATCAGGAAGAATTTTTGTTATTTCTTAAAGTTGACAAGAGTTGGAAAAAGTGAGAATTTTAGTTTATTTTTAAATAACAAACTTGTGGCTTATACTTCTTCAAATAAGTGCGACGCACAGATTGACTGTATAAATTTATCTTTATGCGCATTACACTGTTAATAATTTGTTATTATTATGACGAGAGTAACAGAGAATATAAACATTAAAAATTACTAAATATTTTAAATGACTGACGGCTTCTGTAGCCGCGTTAAGTGTATAGTTTCCGCGACACTTTCGTTGCGAGAATTTTTTTTCGACATTGAATCTTTTTCGACAATTATTTGAAGACAGTATTTTGGTGACACTTTTTTTTATCCATTATCCATCACACTTTTTCATTAATTATTTTTTGTTGACTCTTTTTGGCGAAACTTTTTGGCAAAATTTTTTTGCGACACTGTTTATCAACACTTATTTTCTTGTTTTCGATGCGTTTTTCCGACCCTTTGTCGGTGATGCTTTTTTTTACTCTTTTTTCGTCAACACTTTTTGGAGACATTTTTTTTAAAAACTTTTTTGAACTCTTTTTTCGCAACTCTTTTTGGCGACAATTTTTTTCCACACAATTTTATCAACATTTTTTAGTGACAATTTGTTACCGATACATTTTTTTCGACACATTTTCATCGACCCTTTTATATCGACACTTTTTTATGGAAAGTTCTTTTTCGACACATTTTTGGCGACACTTATTTTTTCCATAAGAAAATTTTTTTTCAACTTTTTTTACTCTTTTTTGGTGTCACTTTTTTGACACTTGTTTTCGATACTTTTTTTCGTCACTTTTTTAGTGATGCTTTTTTTGACACTTTTTCGTACATGTTTTTCAAATCTTTTTTGTCAACTCTTTTTGCGACACTTTTTATCGACACTGTTTTTCGATACTTTTTTTTCGACACTTTTTTGGTGATACATTTTCGTCCTTTTTTTTGAACTCTTTGAACTCTTTTTCGCAACACTTTTTGGCGACCCTTTTTTTTACACAAATTTAGCAACACTTTTTGCGACGCTTTTTTTTACACTTTTTAGCGACACTTTTTTATCGATGCAGTTTTTTCGACATATTTTCATTGACACTTTTTTATAAAAAATTATTTTTCGATACATTTTTCGCGACATTTTTTTGGTAACTCTTTTTTGGAACACATTTTTGGCGACACTTTTTTTTGCCACTTTTTTTTGAAAATTTTTTTTTACGCTTTTTTTTCAAACTTTTTTTTGACATTTTTTTTCGACTCATTTTTGGCAACACATTTGGCATGGATTAATTTTTTTTTTAATATTTACCATCGACACTTTTATGGCAACACTTTTTTATTGAAAATTCTTTTTCGATACATTTTTGGCAACCCTGTTTTCGGACACATTTTTGGCGACACACTGTTTTTCGACACATTATTTTTGATACTTTTTTTTTGACACTTCTTTTTGACAATTTTTTTGGCGCTTGTTTTTTGACATTTTTTATTGACTCAATTTTGGCAACCCATTTCGGCCCGAACTTTTATTGAAATTTATTTTACGGCACTTTTTTTTTTGACACATTTATTATTTTATATGATTATTTTCTGAGATACCTGTTGGTTTCCGAAGGTCACCCGAAGGTATCATAGTAAAAACGCAGAATATATAGATGCACTAGGGAGAAAACAGTAATGGTGGATTATCAACAAGCCTTAACCGAATATTTCCAGAGACACACGAAGATATTTTGACACATGATATTGCAATTTCTATCACTGGGTTGTTAAAAAAAAATAAAGTTTTTTCGGAAAAGTAGTAGCAAATTAAAAAACAGGCCGGTAGAGCTAGTTTGTTATATCGCGCAAGCTTTAAGAGCTATTTAAATAAAATTTTATGGGTAGGTGCCAAACATGAATACCATGCGCTGCTCGTAAAGTAGGTGTACGCTTCATAGATGAGTTTCATTTTCTTTGCGTGTACTGAGTTGCACGCATATATTTTTTTTTCCTGCCACATAAACTCAAACTCCATATTTCAAGTTCAATATTTTGCTCAGTGTATTTTCATGTACCCAATGCTTAAATAGTCAAATTAATTTGTATTTTTCTACCGATTTTTGTTGCGGCTCTTGGACATTTGCTACCCACGCTTTTTTTTCAGGTGCTGTAAATTTTTATTGGCTTGTAAGCTTTTGTTGCTATCAAAACTTATATGTTTTATATCACCAATTCAGTGTTTTTTTTTCTCTTTTTCGTTTTTGCTTTTCATAATAAAAATTAATGCCTCTTTTATGTTTAATTTTTTCAAAAATTCTACGCTGCTACTGCGCTGCTCAATAAAATTTAATTTTAATGCCAATGTGGCACTAATTGTGCTGCTTTCGTTGATTGTTGCTGTTGTTGCGGCTGCTGCTCGTCAAGTGATTGATATGCAAAGCAGCAGCCGCAACATTTGAGTTTTTTTGATTTTTATTAAATTTATAAAAGAAAATACTTAACTACTTATGTTTTGTTTCTTTTTTTTTTTGGTTGTTTGCTAATTTTTTGGTGCTTTGTTGTTGATGGATTTTTGTTTTGATTCCGCTGCGGCTGAGGTTCTTGACCAGTTTCTTGTGTGGTGTTGCTAAAAAAAAATATTTTACGTCTTTATAATTCTTGCGTTTGCCGCCGCAAATTTCGTTGGCTGCAATTTATTTTCATCTTTATTTAAATACAATTTACACATAAATATACTTACTTTCATACATATGAGTATATTCTCGTATATAAATACTTTTTTTACTTCTGAAATTTTTTAGTGTTATCACGTTGAGCTCGTTAAATGTTTTTTATGTTCAACATTTATTTTTATTAAAGTGCGCAAATGGCAAGCAAAATTTATTTTTATAACATAACTTGACGTATGAGTAACATTTTATAACGAAGAAATATTAGTCCAGAATATTAGTTTATGTAGATATGGTTGTATATGACTTAAGACATAAGTTTTCTGTAGAATTCATTCATTTTTGATGGATTTACAGTCCGTACAAGTTCTAATGAAGCCCGGAAGCTATTAAGTGTCAAAAATCTATTTTTTTTAAACACGATTAATTCAGAAACAATATATGAACGACAAATTTTTACCCATTACATATGCCTCACATACTGTCATATCCAAAAGGTACCGCCAACTACTTTGGTTGATAATTTTTTCCTACAAAAATTGCAAAATCGCCACAATTCCCCAGTTACATTCACATTTATGTATATGGTGGCCTGGCACCTGCAACTGTAAATGCAACATTATGGTCACCACCACCACCACCAACACCTTCACCACTACCACAATCGCCAATACCAAAACATTACTAAAATCTGCGCCCAGTCACTAGAGCTGACATTTCATCTGATTAACGTCATTATCTGCTCATTGCTGGATTATTATACGATGCGCAGACGATGCGACTCCGATTTAAGAGTTACGTATGGACTTGCATAAATTTACACACTTTCAAACACACAGAGCCCCGCCACCACCACCACCACAACAAGAGAGATGAATGAATGGACAGACCAGTCAGAGAGTATCAGTTAGACAGACGTTTGTACAGACAATCCGGCAGACGTACTTACGATAAGCAAGTGAAGTTGTTCAACCTGCAAAAATCGTATATTGACAGAGCGGGAGAAATAGCAGAATTGAAATAAAAATGCAATAACTACCTACTGCAGTCTAAGTAGTGATGACGCCTGGAGAAACCGATAGACATACTCGTATATATGTATTTTAGATAGAGGAGAAGATAGATACGCGTGCGGTAAGCAAAAATCCAGATGCTAGCGTAGCCACACAGCACCACCACCTTGCAAGAGTGTTGAATTTATTACCAACGTTTTTGGTGATAACGACGTTGCAATTGCTATGTACTTAATGTCTAGGGTGGAGGTTTTACAAGGAAATTTTAAAAAAGCTTTGTGAAAAAAGGTACACACTTTAATGGTTTAAGTTGGCAAAGTGCAGAAGACCTGAACAAAGCAAGTTACTTTATTTCATTAATAGAATCGCACTTGCTACGGACTATTTTAATTGAAAAGCTTTCGAATTGAAACTTCTTTCGTCACGCTAAAGTTAAAAACTGGTGGTCGTGACACCTTTTTGCGACACTTTTTTCGATAAATTTTTTTAACTTTTTTTCGATTTGTTTTTTCGACAATGTTTGCGATATATTTTCTGACACTTTCTTTGACACTTTATTCCGATACGTTTTTCGATACTCTTTTGACACTTTTTCGATATATTTTTTTGACACAATCTTTTTGGCACTTTTTTTCGAAATTTTTTTGTGACATTTTTTTCGATACGTTTTCACGACACTTTTTTGACAATGTGTTTTTACACATATTTTTCAAACTTTTCTTTTGTCACTTTTTCGACAACCTTTTCGACACTTTTTAAGAAACTTTTTTCCGACACATTTTTTCGATACGTTTTGTTGACACGTTTCTTGACAGTCTTTTTGTCAATTTTTTTTGACACTTTTTTGACATTTTTTTCGATACGTTTTATCGGCGCTTTTTTGACACTTTTTTCGATGCGTTCTTTTGACACCTTTTTGACACTCTATGTATTTGATGCAGTTCTCTATTCTCTTTTTCAACAATTTTTGGACTCGTTTTTAGATACTTTTTTGAACTTTTTTTATAAAAGTTTTTTCGATACATTTTTATCAACAGTCTTTTTGCCATTAGATACAATTTTTCAGACATTTTTCGATACTTTTTCCGACACTTTTTTGAAATTTTTCTACATGTTTTTTCAAAACCATTTTCGACACTCTACTTGATACTTTCTTCGACACTTTTCTGATAAGTTTATAGAAATTTTTTACCCTTTTTTGATACGGTTTTTCAACATAGATTTATCAACACTCTTTTTGGCATTCGATACGTTTTCCCATATTTTTTCGATACTTTTTTCCGACACTTTTTTGAAATTTTTTTTTTTTTTTTCTAACCTTTTTTTTGAACTCTATTCGATTCTTTTTTCGATGCGTTTCTTCAACACTTCTTGAGACATTTTTTCGAAACCAAATTCAAAAACTTTTACATAGGTTCACCCTAACATCTACGGATGCAACCATTTTATACTCGATTGATGCTGCACTCTGCTGCTGCGTTGTTGCTTTTAACTAAATAAGTAGATTGAGCGTTAGTGCGTCTGCGTCTAAAATTGCAATTTCTGCGCACGTCCCAACTTTGGTGCTAAATTCCTAAATGAAAACGGATTGAGCAAAAAAAGAAATATCTACTCAATTGCAAATAAAAATTAAAATGTAAAGAAAAAATCAGGAAACTATGCCACGAAAGCAAGTGATCATAAACATGTACACCCGATAGTGGCATGCATTTAATGATGAAAATGCTGGATTTGATTGCAGCGCTTGTGATTGTAGAAGATGATATTGTGACGCATTGTAACTCTGCAGATAATTAAGTTTTATTGAACATTTTAAATGCATTTAATTGGAGCAGATATCCTGTGCAACATATGTAGCATATATAATTTAGTGTAAAAAGTTGATTGCTGATAATTGTCAGTTGATTTTTCCACCAATTGACCAGCGTTGATTGAATAAACTTACTTACTTTGTAAGGTAAGGTAACCTTTACCTTCAGCATGTAGTTTGAAAGCAAGTTTTGAGTACGAGAGTACTTTTTAATGTTTGCAAAGTAGACTGGGTTGTGCAAAAAGCTGTTCCATGTGTTAAATTTAAAAAACGTTGAAGAGTGCAGGGTTTCAGTGATCCAAATTCTATTATTCTTACTCAATTGAATATATAAAACTATAGAAATGTACAAAATGTATTAAACTCATGCAAAATTTCTGCCCAAAAGCACAAAACATAAGACTTAAGCCACGAACTCGCGTTCAAACATAAGAAGCGTCGCGCATTACTTTCACTAGCACAAAACTTAAGCGACACAACAACAATAAAAATCAAAAACAATAACATGTAACTTATCCAAAATACAAAAAACAAAAACAGCAACAACAACAAAAAACCAACTACAACCTGTTACAAAGTTCACTAAACCATTAAATAACAGCAATTTTTTGTTTTCGTTTCTCCCATTTCCAGCTCAAAGGACGTTTATTTCACTTTTATTGCTAAACTTCGACACACAGACGTCGTTTTGCTTATTATTGTTGTTACAGCTATTGTTATTGTTGTTGCCGTTGCTATTGCTGTTGTTATGCTTGATGTTGCTGTTGCTACTTTTGCTCTTTCAACTTTTCCACTTTAAAATCGTGCGCTGTCGAATTTTATGTAACCCCATTTTTATGTCTGCACACATTTCTAATGACATTATCAGCAACACTTTGCTTAAACAGCGCGCAAAAATAGCAACAACAACAACAGCAACATGAAAACTATTGTTTTGTCTTTTTTTTTGCTTTTTTCTTAAATGACCCTAAAAAATCAACAGCAATGCCCCCACGAGAATCTTGTGTGCTGCATGAAGAGCAGAAAAAATCAATTTTTATTATTTCTTCAATGCTTTCGATTGTAAAAAACAAAGAAAAGAAACACAATAGAAGTTGTAATCAAGAAGTTGGAAGTGAAGACTCAGCAACAACATTCAAAATATGTAGTAAAAAGTAGTGAAGCAGCAACAGAGAAATAAAACACAAGCCATCAGAAGTGTAACCGTATGAAAACGTGACAATTTTGACCCAATGAATGAACTCTTCCTTTTGTCATAACAATTTACATTTGTTGCATTTGTTTATTCACAATTGTTGCTACGCGGCAGCAATATAACTGATGATTGCTTAAAGATTTATGGTGGGTGGAAGCAAAAACTGTACTGCAGAATAAGTTGAATTACTGGAAGGCCCAAAGAAAACGAGAGTGAGCTACGCAAATGAAAAATATTCTGTAGAAAGTATCAATTGGTGTATGCTACCAGAATCTTGTAATTAAGAAGGCAATAAAGGCCGTGATTGTCCGAAATTGAGGTGGAAAAGTTGTTGAAGAAAGAAATCAAAAAGTCGGAAAATTTGTGAATTCGTGGAATTCGCTGGAGACTATTTATTTTGATCCCATGCTACTTGCAGGTGTTACAGAAGAATATAGTAGTAGAAAAATAGAACGCCGTGAAAAATAAAAGAACTGCAGCTTAGGGCATACATCAGGGAGTTCACTTAAAAATTCGTATTGTTGTCTCAAGGCAAGACCATGTATTTCCAAAGAAATTCCTGAATTCCCCATGTACTATCAAAAATTTCATTTGACGAAAAATTCAACAAAACAAAAAACGGAGCAAATATCAATCAATTTTGTCGCTGTTGAATGTCATTTCCTGAATTTAAATTTTTTTACATTTTGAATAGAGATGTGCAAACTACGCCATTGCAGCATTATTTTTCCTGTCGTTACTTCCCCCGTCATTACTCATTTTGTCTTTACTGCCACTGTCATTACTGATCCCGTGATTATTGATCCTGTCTTTACTGTCACTGTCATTATTAATTCTGCCAATACTATCCACTGTCATTAATGATACTGTCATTACTGTCTCTGCCAGTACAGATTCTGTAATATCTGTCCCTATAATTACTGTTATTACAGTTTTTGTCATTAGTGTCTGTGTCCCTGTCATTACTGTCCTTATCATTACTCTTTCTTTCATTACTGTCCTGTTCAATTCAGTCACTGAAAATTCTGTTCCTTTCCTTACTGGCCGTGTCGTTACTGTCCCTGACATAACTTTCCTTGTCATTACTATCCCTCGTTCAGTCATTTCTGTCCCTATCGTTACCGTATCAATCATTTCTGTCCCTGTCATTACTGTCCTTGTCATTACTCATTCTTTCATTGCTGTAGCGGTTAATGCTGTCACTCCAGTTCTGTTCCTTTCATAACTGTCCTTGTCACTACTGCACTTGTCGTTACTGATTCTGTCTTTACTGTTCCCGTCATTATGGTCCTTGACATAACTGATCCTGTCATTCTTGTTCTTTTCATTTCAGTCCCGGTCAATACTGTTCCAATCCAATGCAATAAAAAATTTATTGCTGTTTCTATCTTTGTAATTGAAAAATTTGAGTTAACTCCTCTTTAACTTCAGATTTGTGTGCAAATTCATAAAAAGTGTGTGCCAAAATTATAAGTGATTTATGTAAGGAAAAGTAAAATATTCTCAAGATTCTGATATAGTAAATTAACATCAACTCATGCCAAAGAGTTTAGAATTATTTGTGATTTTGATTGCCTCCCAATTTAGAGCTCGAAAAAGCGATAACAATAACATTAACACAAAGAGGCCTTTTGAACAATACACTTAACATTTTATATAATACGAAAAAAGATTTAGTATTGTTTTTACCGAATAGACCTGCAGCTCAATGACTTCAGCTTTTCCTAACTAATGGCAATCAAAAGTAATTTCTTTTATCTAAATTTGCAGATATTTTTTCTAAAGTATGCTGCTATTAAAATAAGTTTTAATTGTTGTTTGATGAATGGAAAAAAAAAAATCAACTAACCTACTTTATTTGTGCCTATGTTACAAAAAGTGTTGCTTATCTAAACAGGAAAGCTCTTTGAAAACAAAAGACTTAAGTAACGAACTTTAATTTTAGAGTTAACATAAATTTGTGTTGCATTTTCGTTTTGTATTCCTTTGGGAAGCACAGCTTTTTCACTTAACTTGAAAATGCGTTTAACAATGCTTTTATATATATCATATAGGGTATCAAAATTACATTAACAAAAACACAAAAAAGTTTTCTTAAAGAAAGCAGAAAAAACAAGACAATTTTGTAACACTTAAAAATATTTTAGTAGAAAAATACAAAAAAAGTCGAAGAAAAAAGAAACAAAACACTGAAAGAACCTGCATTCATTTTAATAAAAATCACATAAACTTTATGGTTGACACAAACACGCAAACGCACACACACGGTTTAATAAATTTAATATGGCCAAGGTATGCATGTTAACAATCTCATAGAACACTCTGAGTGGTGCTATCAATGCTGCACTCAAGTGAGTGGTTGTGCGCATGCGTATAACTTGAATGATAAAAATGCATAAAGATAAAAATCGAATCAGAATTTATGCTGCGCGCTTTTGGAAATCAATTAAAAGAAGAATGCAAAGTAAAACTGGCATAAGAGGAGCGCGTGTGCGCATGCGCGTGTTTGCCATCATACTTTTGTTATGTTTAAAGCTGTGTTGCCAGATTAAAGTAATGCACTCTGTAACATAAACAGATTGTTGTATGTATTGGAAAACGAATTCAGTAAAACGTATTTTTGTTAGAGAACCCAAAAAAATGCAACTTTCCAATAAAGTGATAATGGATTTAGCATAAGCTATGGTGTTTGCAGTTTTTAGATTATTAGAATTCCTTAAATTAAGAAATTTTGATTTTATTTTATCGATTTCATGTTGCGCTTTTTTGCGTTTTTTTGAAAAAAATCATATTTTTCTAGGCAGCTTACGCATGCAATATAGCGAAATAGCAAAAGTTTGGTTTGCTGAATATTAAAAGAAAATTCCATAGCAATCAAAGGTTAAATTAAAGGAAACAATTTAGCTCTAAGTACTAACTTAGCTTCTTTATGAAACTAAGAGCAACATTTTTTAATAAATAAGTCATTCAACTTTATTTGGATTTGGTATCTTCTTCTTTTGTACCCTTAAACTAAACTCCCAAAAAGTGATAAAATATTTCAAAGCTGGCAACTCAATTAACCCAAAATGCTTAACTCAACAGCAATTTGCCGTGTTGCCAATGAAATGATGATGCTGATGATGACGACGAAGACGGCAATGTTGACAGTAATAAAAATCAACACGCGACTAAAACGCAGCAGCAGCATCAACAACTGCAACAACACACAAATGGAAGACGATTGCAGACAAACAGACAGACATATAGACAGACAGACAAACATTTAAAGTTACGCGCATTTGTTTAAAACGTTGCTGCTTAAAATGAATGGACAGGTAACTTAACACCTTTTTGATTTCTTTAACTGCGTTGTGTTGGTCATTAACAACACAAGACAACACAAAACGCGGAGGATGCTGCAGCATTAACAGATGCAGATGCAGCATTTAAATTGATTTTTCCTCACCATTTCTGTTCAACTTTTTCTGATTTTTTACTGTTGCTCTTATGGCTAATGATGATGGCTGACTGAGAGATAAATTCGATATTTTGACTTAATTTTTTTTATTTAATTTTGTGATTTAACATGGATATTTAATTAATTTTATTTAAATGCTGAAACATTTTCATTTTGAAGATTTTTCAAAGAACTTAAGCTTTTAAGTGAAACGTTAAAATTAAATTTTATTTTTTCAAATTAATAACAGCCGTCGTGGAAAAAAGAAAAACATTTTTGAATTGATTGCATGATATCTAAATCTAAGTCGCGGCAGCAACTTGAAGTTTGAGCACAGACGCGCGTGCGCTCTCTCGTCAATGAATGCAATTTATTCGAAAACGTGCACAAGTGACATTTAATTTACCAAAGTAATTTACTTTGATCAAAAATTTGCTTATAATTTATGGTTAATGCATAATGAGTTGTTGCTGTTTGGTTTTTTTTGGTGTTTTTGTCTAATAGCATAGTGAAAGGAAGTCTTTTTTGATTGGTATTTATTAAAATTTATTTATTCTTAAGTTTTAAGTTGTTAGTCTGTAAGACGCTAAGACTAAATTTGTATAGAACTTGTTGCCAAAAGTCATGTTACACAATATATTCTATTTCTATGCGAGTTTTTGATCACATTTTCCAAGAACAAGCTCTTTATTCGGCTAAAATGTTCTACAAAAATATTTTACAAAAAATTTCACTAGCGGTCACCGAAGAAAAGAATTACCTTAAACTTAAGAAAATGCCTTGAAAATCAATTCCACTCAAAAATATCCAAAATAAAACATCCAAAAAAAAAAAACATCCAATGAAAAACATCCAAAAATTTTTGGACATTTTTTTAAAGGAATTTTTTTTTTATTGGGTGTTTCTTTTTGGATATTTTTTTTTTTTTTTTGGTTGTTTTTATTTTTGGATGTTTTATTTTGGATGTTTTTCTTTTTGAATTTTTTTAGTTTTGGATTTTTTTTTTTTTGAATTTTTTTATTTTTGGATGTTTTTTTTTTTTGATATTTTTAATGTTCACCTTAAAAATCCAATTGTAGCGATTAAATGATTTTTAAAGCGCCATCTGGTAAAATATTATTTTTGCAACACTAAAGTAAAATCTTCTCTGTAATACTTTTCTCATAAGCCCATGATCTCAAGAATCGCAGCGCTTTTTTCATTGTGGTCGACCGAAGAGAAATGGCATCTTTTTAGTTGAACAGCTGTGAAAACAGAATTAAAAAAGATTTTTTAATTAATTTATATCAAATAATAGTTCTTCAGCTTTAACAAAAATTATTGCAAATAGGTTTTTCTTTTGTCAATTTGAAAAAAAAAAGTTATAAAGTGCCAACATGATTTGGCATAATAAATGACTTCAAAGTTTTTGTTGCTAGCATTGTTGCAAGTTTCCATATAAAATGTACTGGTTTTATATGCATAGTCTTCTCAACATCCAACGCACTCATCAAATTCATCTTGTAAGTAAATATTTTCTTCACCTTCATCGGAAAATGCATAACAAGATACCATCTTTCATTTCAAAGTCCTCTTAAGCCTATTAATCTATTAACTACCATACTTTGCATTGGTTGTGTTTTCCGCTTTATGTTTTTCTTTTTCTACTGGACCATATTATAAGAAGACGTTCGAATACTTCCAATTCCAAACATCTTATAACATGTAAAGGTAGAAATTGCACCCGAATTATATCACCTTCAGTAATTGGGTGCCATTTCTACTTTTTGGTATGTAACAAATAAAAATGCCATGAAACAAATAAGCATGTTCACTCGCGGACATATTCACCCAAAAACTAAATCACATTCAACTCTATTTATTTTGATATACGCACCATACAAATGTTTTGAATATTCACCGTTTTTCTGTCTGCCTCCCAAAATACTTGCAAAAAAAAAAAAAAAAAATCAGCTCTTGACATTCCCATTTTTTAGAACCCATACACAAGTATTTATAGCAACTGCAGCTAAACGAACTATATACCATGAAATCCTTCGAGCAACTGGACTAAATTTTATCTATGTTTGAATGTTACGAAAGTGTATGTATTCTCCTTGTTACGAAAGTGGTGCCATATTACCTTGGGGGTGCCATATCTCGCGGGCTTACCCTATAAATAAAACCATTGGTTTCCTAAAAACTTCTAATCCAGCTTTACAGAAAAAATTACCTAATGCAACACGGCTAGCATATTCGTATTAAGAAGATCAAAATACACTAAAAACACTTTTCAAAATTCTTGGATTTTTTTTACTGTGGTACAGTGGAATTTTTGTTAAACTAAATAACTAAAAAATCTTGTGAAATAAAACTTTAGTGTTAGAAACAAAGCCTTAAGTCAACAAAAGTGTCTGAATTATTTTCCATTGAACCTTTTTGTCATTATTGATTGGCACCTTTGCACCATTGAGTGATAGCTAAAACTATGGGTTTTATGGTATTACATTCCTTTAAAATTTCTATGTAGGGCTTGGTCTAAAATTAATCATCTCCACTGGAATTTTAAAAAAGCCGCCTAAAAGTATGCATTGAATAATCACCAATAGATAACATTGCGATGATAAGTGAGAAAAGTAAATTTTTCATTGCATAATTTTAGGCTAAGCTCAAAACTAAAAAAAAGACTAAAATTTTCATGAACGAAATCTTTAAATTTTCCAAAAATAAAACAATCAATTTAATCCTCTGTATTTTATTCTATTTTCAGTCTCCAGAACTGGATTGTCGGCATGAGCTGATGGGTCGTCTGCATAAAATCGAACCACATGATGTTGAACTTGAAGTATTAGCCTCGCCTCTCCACCACCATCATCAGCATCATCATCACCATCATCATCATCAGCAGCAGCAGCACCATCAACAACATCAGCAACAGCAGCATTTTCAGCACACGCATCAACTGCAACAGCACAATAATTTGCAGACACAACAACACCTCAACAACAGTAGCCATTTAGAACATAATGAACAACTGCAACATTTAGGCATAAACTACGAACACCAACATCATCATCATCAGCATCATCAACAGCAACAACATCATCATCATTATCACCAGCAACATCATGCCAGCAATCATGAACATACGTCAACAGCATTTACAACACCACAACCGCCAGCAACATCAGCAACAACTGCAACACTTAATGCTGCCAACAATCTCAGTGAAAATCCTGCCACTTCACCAAATTCAAATTCGAATTCTGGCTACAATTGCACAGGCGCTTACGAAAGCGGTACGGCGACATCAGCGACAGCAGCAGCAGCAACATATGATGCAGCGGCTGCAGCAAATTCATATGTTGCGGTGTGTGAAAAAGAATATTTGCTTGGTAAGTATTGTGTGTTGTGTGTGTTGTCTTTAAAAGCTAAATGGGGATTTATTTTGATTTTTATTTAACACTGAACCAATGGAGACTCTACAGCAATTGTGTTTTGTGTTATGGCAATGGCAACATCAGCAGCAGCAACAGCAACACTAAAAGCATGGCAACATGACCAAAAATAAAGTGTGAAATATGAGCTTTTATTCGAAATGTGTTGCGTTGTTGTTTCTTTTTTCTTTTTTGTTGTGTTGTTGACATATTAGACAAGTCGCCAACAAAATTTGTTAAATCAATAAACATTTTATTTATTTTCATTCAAAATACTAAATTATTCAGCTGTGAAATTTGAAACTGAAATTAAATTTTTTTTTTCTTTTTGTTTTGGGGGAGGGGAGTGATTAGTTGGTGCTAATGATGTTAATGCTGCTTATAGCATTTTTTCTTCATCTTTCTGCTGTTTATTGTTGTTGTTAACACAATTTGATTATTGCATAAAATTAACGTTGATTAAGATGAAATTGTGAAGTTTGGGTACCCCATTTGCTGTTGCTGTTGTTGTCGAAAATCAGCTTTAATTGTCAATATTTGTTCGACTTTAAAACAAAATCGCATTATTTTTTGGCATTAAACAATTTGACCATAAGTGAAATAGCAAAGAAACCTAATGATTTGTGTTTGTGGTATTAACATGCTATAAAAGTTTTGTTTTTCAGGGGGAAACTTGTTATTTGAATTAAAAATTTAGGTCTAGGAAATACTCACAAAATCACTTATTACGATATACTATACAAAAAAAAAAAACTTTTTGGGAAAGTTTTTCTTTAGGCAATTAACAAGAAAAATCAATATGGGAAAATTTCCAAAAAAACATGTCATAAGGTTATAAAGCTTCTGGAAAGTGATAAAGGAGCCCTAGACTATGAAAAAATATCACCTGGAGGGGGTCTTAAATGTACATCTGCGGGATTATAGGACTAAAACTTATTTTCTGACTTGTTTAAAAAAAAAAAATTTCACCCTAATGTTTTAGGGAAAACGTTTTTATAGAAAATTTTTAGCTAATTGTATGAGCTTTCCAAAAGTATATTTTGCTTATTGGGTTTAAAAAGATTTTGCAAAGTTCTGGACCTTTAAAATTGACATTTTCAATTTTTTTCCTATTTTTTGATTTTCGCGACCATTTTAGAATGAAAAAGGTCCTATTGACATATCTTTTACAATTTTTTTTTGGTCCTTCTTAAATTTCTATTAATTCAGTGGTACATTTGCCAAACAAACTTTTTAATTCGGAAAAACTTACTTTTCTATGTAACACACGCGTTATTCGCATGCCTTGTGTTGCATATGATGTGCGATGTTACTTCAATTTAAAAAATTGGTATGACAAATTTACCGCCGAAATATAGAAAATTTAACAAGAATCCAACAAAAATTAATAAAGGGTATATTTATTTGGGTATTTTTTGTTTTATAATGGCCACGAATGTAAAAAATGGTAAAAAAACTAAAAATATCAACTTTGAAGGTTCAGAACTTTGCGAAATCCTTTTGAATTCTATAAACCAAATACATTCTCAGAAAGCTCATACAGTTTTCTAGCAGTCTTTTATAAAACAAGTTTTGTCTGAAACGCTAGGGAGACCCAAGTCAATTTTTTTTCTAAAATAAGTCACAAGATCAGTTTTAACACTATAAGTCCTCTGGGGTATATTTTAGAGACCCCTTCTCCATAGCCTTCTCCAGTACTTCCAAGAACTTTCGTAACCTTATATACTGTAATGGTATTCGAGGTCAAAGGTCACAAAAAACCGATTTTTGCAAATATCTTGTCAACGCTTTCTTTTACAGAAAAATGCCCTGCACAATTTTGTAGCCCAAAAAATTTTCTATGAAAAAGATTATGTAATTTTTTTTCATGCGACTTATATTTAAGAAGATATCTCAATTCAAACTAAGTATAGCTCGCATTTCCATAGCAGAGTATACTATTGCCAATGGTCATACACTAAAAAGCGTCTGTTCTTAAAACTCAGATCGCAAAACGTCTGCCTCTTATGGTTTCATGCTCAGACAATTTGAGAGTACTTTTATGCTTAACGGCAGACACGATAATGTGAATTAATAAAGTGATTTTTTTACATTTTACAAAACTACAGTTATTTTTGCAACAATGTTGGTATGGCAGACATGGGTTTTATTACTCTTTATGATGTTATCTTAACAAAAATTGTAGTCTGCCTGACGTAAAAATCACATAACTTTTTTATGTTCTAAGGATTGAGAAAATTATTATTAATAAAAAACCCAGCACGAAAAATGTCTGCCGCTTGTACTTACCTTATTTTTTAGCTTACATAATTTTTAAAAATGCTGGCAGACGCGAAGTTATTTCATATCATAGCAATTTTTTTTTTACATTTTTCAAGTGCCATAATTTTAAAATCAGCAACAAATAAGTGCAGACCTGGCTTTTATTGATTGATTTGCACCAATCTTCAGAATAAAAATTTTCTGCCGAACGATATTCACGCATAATATATTTTTGGCAAAATCTAACTAACCAATAAGATAAACCGATTTTTTAATTTTGCGGAACTTAATTTGCAAACAACACTTATAACATTCTTAACCCTCCCATTTCACCTACCATTCTCTCTCCCCCACAGATACCAAAAATAAAGAGGCTCTCTGCACCCCCTATCCCGACATTGATGATCCATATCCCGTACGGCCTGGCCTATGGGATGATATCACCAGCTCAATACAAAATATCGATCCCGAAAATGCTCTTATGCTTGGCTCAAATACAAACACAGCTGCAACAACCATAACGGCAGTAAGCACACATAACGGTTTAACAAATAACGATGGTACAACACCAGCAACATTGTTGCCGCAAGTCAAAATGGAAGCAATCGATGAAACTTTGCTCGAAACACTCTCTACGCCATTGCTCAGTCCTATGGAAATTAAAACGGAAAAACCAACGTTGCATCATCAGTCACAACAACAGCAACAACATCAACAACTGCAATATCATCAGCAACACCAACAACAACACTCAACCCACCTACAGCAGCAACAACAACAGCAGCAGCATTATCAGCAACAGCAACATTTGTATCAACATCATCCAAGTTTAGTTGGCGGCGTTCCTGAGACAATATCACTGATGCAGCTACATCAGCAACATGTTGCCGCCTCCAATCATAACAACAACAACACACTCAATAGCAATAGCAATAGTCCTAATCAACCAAATCGTTGCAGCAGCACAGCAAGTAGCCATAATGCGGAGGTTAGCAACAACAATGCGAATAGCAGCAGCAATACAAGTGATAATAGTAACATTTCCTATCAATATGCATCTCAGCAACATTTGAGTGTCAGCAGCACAAGCGGATATTTGAATGGTGTGATAACAACAACATCTGCAACAACGACAACAACAAATTCAAGCAATAATTCGAGCAATAACAACAACAATAATAATTTGACAACGACAAACAACAACAACATCAGTGGCTATAGCTACAATTGGCAGAGTCAGAGTCATAGTCAGGTTAGTTGAAGTCAGGGGATGGGGATTTTGTTGCCACTTTTTGCAAATTTACAGCGGTAGGAAATTACGCCCAATGTTTGTTATTGAAATGAAATATCGCCCAGAAACCACGAAGAAATATCGCCCAACCTAATTTCATATAAATTTTGGAGATAATAGTTTAGGAAATAACGCCCGAAATTTGACCTTTATTTCGTTAAAAATATGAGTATTATTTCGTTTTTTTGGGCGTTATTTCTTAAAAAAAAAAAAAATATTGCCCAAAAATAAGATTCGAAATAGCGCGTTATTTAGTTTTTATTTTGGGGCTTATTTCATTAAAAAGAAAACGAAATAACGCCCAAAACCAAAAAACGGAAGAAAACCCGAATTGTTGTCATATAAATAAATTCTGGGCGTTATTTCCAAAACGATTATCGCCCAAATTTTTATGAAAATAATTTGGGCGTTATTTCGTTTTGGTCATCGGGCGTTATTTCATATTGCTTGAGCGATATTTCATTTCATTATTCTGTTTTCTTATTTTTGGGCGTTATTTCATTTGGTTTTTGTATTTTTTTTGAATAGATTACGCCCAAAATAAAAAAGAAATAAAGCCCAAATTGTTAAAGAAATAAAGCTCAAGTTTGGGACATCATTTTAAAAATGATTATTGCCCAAATTCATGTAAAAATAATTTGGGCGTTATATCGTTTTGGTTTTGGGCGTAATTTCCTACCGCTAAAATTTTAATAATAATTTTTATCTACTTTGATATTTCTCCATCTTTTTTCCCCCAAACTCCATCTCAATGCAGTCATTTCATCCTAAATACCAAATACCACCGTCGCTATCCTCCCAACAACAACAGCAACATCATCATCATCACCAGCAACACCAGCAACACCAGCAACAACAACAAAATCCACAATTGTGCCCACCTGTTGCTCCACCAATGTCAACAAGACTCATGTATGTACCACCATTAACACCACCCAGCTCAGATCCCGGAAGTCCGGGTAGTTCAATGGTAGCGGCGCAAGCAGCCGCACAAGCAGCAGCTGCAAGCAATCACCAACAGCAACGTCGTACCACACCACCGCCACCATATCAGCAACTACAGCAGCAGCAGCAACAAGCACAGGGTCATCCACTTTCTGCGATTTGCCCCAATATCGTTGCTTTACATCCTACAGCGCTAACGTTAAATGCAAATGCTGGCGCTGCTGCAGTGCATCACCTCAGTCCGGGGCGCTCATTAACGACGCTCACCTCAAGCAATATATCGTCGTCGTCGTCGTCCGCAGTAACGACAGCTTTGGGCGGTGCTAATAATGCAATAACAACAATATCAAACGGTCGTTCTGGTAGAGGTGGTGGCGGTGGCAATTGTGGCAATGGTGGTACTCCAGCGCATTTAGCCAATATTATTGTGCCAACGATACGTACAGTGCGTTATAATCGGCGTAATAATCCTGAATTGGAAAAGCGACGGATACATCATTGTGATTTTGTGGGTAAGTAAGGGGATATTTTACAGCTTCTTTTATTTAAAGTCAGATCTTGAACTAAAATGGCGTTCCAAAAAATCTTTTGTACCTACCTAAGGGTCCCCCCTTGGATGACGGAGACAAAAAATTTATAAATTTTTTTTTCGATTTTTCGGGTTTTCTTCGCGTTCCATGACTTTTTAAGAAAAAAATTTTTCACCCAAGGGACCCCAAAGGGTCCCAAAGCCGGAACCAAAAATTTATACAAAAAAATTGTTCGTGTTTTCTACGCGTTTATTAAATTTTAACGACATTTATGTGGGAAACATCCTTGGATGTCGGAACCAAAAATTTATAAAATTTTTTTTTTTTGTTTTTTCTTGTTTTCTTCACGTTTCATGACTTTTTACGACATTTTAGTGGAAAACATTTTTTTTCGTGCGGGTGCCCCCTTAGATGTCAGAACCAAAAAGTTTGTTTTTTCCCGTTTTTTTCGTGTTTTCTACGCGTTTCATCATTTTTGGCAGAAAAAAAAATTTTTCACCCAAGGGTTGCCTCCTCGATACCAAAAGTTTAAAAAAAAAAATGTTTTTTTCTGTATTTTTTTTTTTGAGTTGTCAAAAAAATTTATTGATCATATCGCTGAAAATATTTAACAGATATGGATGAGATTAAGAGTAGCGATATAAATAATGTTCAAGTGAAAACTGGGCGGTACCATATTCTTTAAAAAATTTCATATCTCTGAAACTCTTTAAAGCACATAAATGTGATTTAGTTTAATTTAATTGGAGATTCCCCGCCCTCTGTACCAGAAAAGGTGTACATAAAACTAACTTTGTATTCGTATTAATTCTTCTGAAGCGATATTCTAACAATTTGGGTTACAGACATAATTAACCTTATGTTCGGTCGCAAACACTCTACCCAGAGCAACATTGTTAGTACAATGATGTTAAACCAAGTAGACGCGCTAATAAATTGTGAACATTTTGAAGCACGTTTAAATACCAATTTTGGCATAGACCATAGAATACAAAAAAAAAAGAAACAAGAAATTGTTAAGAAAAATATTTACCAAATGAAGTTATTATTCCATAAACGCTGCGGCATTAGGAAAAAATGTGTGCGACATATGAACACACACTTGCGAACGCATAAGAACATTTATGTATGAAGCGAGATCCAAAAGAGACAAAACGGCACGTTTGCTAAAACGACAAGAAAAGCGGTAGTAATGCCCGAAAGTGGCCTAGACACTGGCTGCTAAAAAAAAGTATTAACAATTTTGGGAAATTCCACGCAAAAATATGTTCACTTTTTAGGCAGACTCGTAATATTGCAGAAAATTTCCAATTACGTTAAATTTAGTTTCCACTCATAAATTCTCTACCCTCCAAATTTACCATAAAGCGAACAATACGTGTAAAATAAAGAAAGGAATAAATGAAACGAAACTTATATTTGAAAAGTAGTTGTGTCACGAAGCTGATAACGCCCACTTTTTAATCCATACATGATATCAATTTTCGGCATCCTACCTACCAAATGTCATCTAATATTTTGTATAGATTTATGGTGTTGTAATTTTCAATCGTTAAAATGTAAGCGTGATACTAGTTTGATCACGACCACTTTTGAACCTATATAATGTATTCACGTTCTACACCTATCTCGAAATTTTGCGGTAGGAAATAATGCCCAAAAACTCCAAATAACGCCCAAACTATTTTCATTGAAATTTTGGCGATAGTCATTTTGAAAATAACGCCCAAGACTTGAGCTTTATTTCGTTAAAAATTTAGGCGTTATTTCCTTTTTATTTTGGGTTCATATTTCTAAAAAGAAAAAACGCCCAAATTATTTTCATATATATTTGGGTGATATTTCATGTCATTAAATGGGCGTTATTTTGTTTTTTATTTTGAGCGCTATTTCGTTTTTCGTCTTTGAATGAAATAATGTCCAAAATAAAAACGACATAAAGCCCATCTCTCTACGAAAAACCACAAAATTGGGGCGTTATTTCCAAAATTTAGCTTCTATAGCTTGCGAAATATAACTGGAGTGGCAAATTTAACAAAAACTAGCTCCAGAAGAAGTGTCGCGGCCTTGAAATTTTACCCCAACCCGGCCAAAAGAGTTTCATTTCGAAAATAAAAATTTCAACAAATTTCGCAAATGCTAATATAAAAGTCACACATGGAATTTCCCCAGTACTTAACACGTTTCTGTTTATTTTTTTCAATTGTTTCATAAAATATTGCTTACGGTATTATTAAATGTAGTGTTGTTGTTTTTTTTGTACTGATTAGTATTACTGCCATCACTTGGCACTTGGTTGGATGGTTGGTTGATATGTCTCCCTCGTCTCGCTGCTTCGATGAATGTCCAAAGATTTTACTTCTACGCTCTGCCATCGTGTTCTAAGCAAGAATACGCGTGTGTCACATACACATATTCACTTCTAGCAACATCTTGTATTTTTTTTTATACTTTACGTGCGCATATTGTTGCGTTGAGTTGCGTCTGTCTTACGTTGTGGCATAGTTATGCGTAACATGTCGCCAAGTATTTCAATCACGTTCAATATGCCATGCGGATTGTTGATAACGCTCTCTGTTGATCTCGTGCATTACTGCCGCCACTGCTGCTGCTGATGATGATGAAGATGATGTTGTTGATTGCTGTCGCTGATAAAGGTGCTATTTGCTGTTGCTGAGTGTCTCAGTTGACATCAATTGGCGTCAATTTGAGCAACAAAAATTTTTGCTGAATTTAAAAAAAAAAAAAAAAAATATATGGGCACTTCCATGGCATCGCACGTGACCGTCGAACACATTTGAAGTTAAAAAAAGTCAAAATAAAACGAATTTTTAACCTATAGCTCTTAATAAGCCCATAACTGATGCTAAGTTTAATTTTGGGAAATTTTTCGTTTTCACAATAGTTGCAAAAAACCAAGCCGGTCGCACGGCACAAAAACAAAAATGTTTTTCGTAATCAACAATTCAAACGCCGATTTCAGTGAAACCTAAGGCAATATTTAAATGGGGTTCATTTTAAAATGTTGTGCATTGATATCTCTTAAAAATTGTTTTGATTGTACACAAAAATGATTTTTACTCTTTTTTTTATTTAACATTAATCAGGGTCACATGGCACGTGTCGCTCGGGACATTTTTTTCCACCATACATATTTTAAATTGAAAACCTTTTGAAAAACCAGAATTTTCCCAGTGAATCTTGGTTCACTTTATCTTGTTAAGTTGACATGGCATTACTAATTTTTCCAAAGGATGTTATTTGTCCCTATCTATTTTATATGTGCAAGCCTTTTAGGCGCTCTCTATACATCAATCAAGTCTCATTCATGTGCGTCAAATATTTTTAGAGATATGATGAAGTGATTTTTGTGGGGGCGAGATAACCCCATTTTTCCTAGTACACATTATTTATCTTGGTGCTTTATACATATGTATCGAATCTCATCCGGTAAATAGTTTCAGAGGTGTGATGGTTTAAATTGTTAGCTCCCGTTTTACCTTTCTTTGGAAACATTCCAATTATTTCATTCATTTCATTCATTCTCTCTATTCCATCTATCCTATCATTTCATCAATTCCTTCCAATTCAACCCTTTCAAATATTCCGCACATTCCTTCTATCCCGTACATTTCAATTATTCCAATTATTCCATCTATCCCGAACATTCCAATCATTTTATTAATTCTGTCTATTCCGTCCATTCTATTAATTTTATTCATTCCTTTCAATTCATCCCTTTCAAACACTCCATCCATCCCGTACGTTTCATTTATTCCGTATATTCCAATTATTCCATCCATTTCAACCATTCCGTCTATTCCATCCATTGTATTCATTTCTACATTCCTTTCAATTCATCCCTTACAAAAATTCCTGCCGTCCCGTATATTCTCTCCATCCCGTGCATTCTTTTCATCCCGTACATTCCAATTATTCCAAACATTCCATCCATTCCGAACATTTGAATTATTTTATTCATTCCGTCTGTTCCATCCATTCTATTAATTTTATTCATTCCTTTGAATTCATCATTTCCAAACATTCCTCTCATCCCATAAATTCTGTCCATCCTGTACATTCCTTCCATCCCGTACATTCCAATTATTCCAAACATTCCATCCATCCCCTACATTCCAATACTTATATTATGTAATTCCGTCTATTCCATCTATTCTATTAATTTTATTCATACCATTCAATTCATCCCTTGCAAATATTCCATCTGTCCCGTAAATTCCAATTGTTCCTTCCATTCCAATCATTCTATCCACTCCAATTATTCTTCCCATTCTATTAATTTTATTTTTTCCTTCCAATTGACTCTTCCAAAACATTCCATCCATCCCGTACTTTCCAATTATTCACTCCATTCATATTGTTCCATCCAATTCGTCAATTCGATTCATTCCATCTAGTTCATCCAATACATTTAATCATTTCTTTCTTTGACTCCATTTATAGCATTAATATCATTCTTTCCACCCATTCCATCAATTCCTATCAATCGATTTCTTACATCCATCCATTCATTTTACTCAATTCAAATATTCTAGCTATTCCATTCATTCCTTTTGTTACATTCATTCTATTTATTTCATCCATTTCATTCATTCCACTCTCTCCATTCATTCCGCCCATTCTATTTCTTCGGTTCATTCCTTGATATCCACTTTTTCCATCGATCTTATCTATTGCGTCCAATCCATTCTTTCCATTAATTGCATCAATTTCGCTCATTCTAATCATTCCTTCTATTTCACCTATTCTTGCTATTCTACACATTACATTACTTTTTTCTAGTCTTCTCTTTTCTTCTTCAGAAACATTCTTCAGATACTCTAAAAATTAACTAAGATGCCAAAAAATGTGCATTGAATTCAATCTTAAATCAAATCAAGCATTTACCACAACCATTCAAATAGGGGGCCGTTAAACAAAAGCCACTATTAAACCACACAAACTGCAGTCACTAGCAGCATTTCCATTACCATTACCAATAATTAAATCATCAGCTTAGTTTTAAATAACTTAATTAAGCCACCACTCATCCATCATTATGGAACGTCAATCAACATCAGCAGCAGTATGCAGTTGTGTTGCTGCTGCTAAGCTGCTTAAGTTTTAAATCATTTTTAGTACTCGAGTCTAAGTCTTGAGCTGCCCCTTTTGTCTTTCATCTGACTAACAGCCAACCATTTAGAGTGTCAGATAGCTAGCCAACTAGCCAGTCAGTGGCTGAGTTAACTTAACCTAAAGGCAACTTCGACTTCTGACTGACTCTGCGCATGCGTTGTGCGCTGTTAACCATGTTAAATGGATTACTTGTCATGCATCATCTTTTAACGAACTACTAAATGGCGCAACAACAAAAACAGCAAAAAACAACAACAATAACATGGCAGTAGCTTGTTCTGTTGCAGCTTAAGGGTTTTCCTTTTTCAATCACTTTTTTGCTGAATCGCTCTCTGGTTTGCTGTTTATCTTTTTGTCTTTTTTTAAGAACTGACTTTGTATGTTTAACTTTGGCTTGTGCTAATGTTCTTGCGGTTTAGTTTTAGCCATGTCTAGGTTCGTATGTGTAGTAAGAATTCTTTGATAAATCCAGCTTGTTATATGGTGTTTGTATATATGTATGCGCTTACATGCGCTTAGTGCGCAACATATTTGACATAAATGAACGTTAATCAAGCGTGTGTTTTGTAGAATATACTATGCGTGACATTAATATGTTAGTTTCCAGAGCTGGAAAAAATTTGTTAAATAGTTTTTTTGTAGCAATATGCTCGATTTCAAGTTGCCGAAATATTCAACCATTTTATTATTTTGCTTGGATATTTCTCGTTCACTTCCGCAAAAGTATTGCTCCAAATATTTTTTGAATATTTCTCTTAGAAAACTTAATTCAAATTTTGGTATACGTAACTTGTCGCGTTGAACTTTTTGCGCTGTTTATTTTACTTTAATTGTTTTTATGATAAATTTACTTTCCTGTCAAACATTATGAACACTTTTTCGACCACATCCACTTTTTTCGACGTTATCAAAATTTTTCGGCTTTATGAACATAGTTTTGATTTTATCAACATTTTCGGACTTCATCAACATTTCTTGACTTCTTCGACTTTTTTCGACGTTATGAACATTTTTCGACTTTATGAAAATATTTTTGATTTTATCAACATTTTTCGACTTTATGTACATATATTTGATTTTATTAACATTTTCGAACTTCATCAACATTTTTCGACTTCATCGATTTTTTTTCGACATTATCAACATTTTTCAACGTTATGAACATGTTTTTGATTTTGTCAACATTTTCGGACTTCATCAACATTTTTCGACTTCTTCGACTTTTTTCGACGTTATCAACATTTTTCGACTTTATGAACATATTTTTGATTTTATCAACATTTTTCGACTTCATCGACTGCTTTCGACGTTATCAACATTTTTTTGGACCTCATCAGCAATTTTGTACTTTATTACTATTATTTGACCTTATCAACATGTTTGAACTTCTTCAACAATTTTCGACCGTATTGGCAAGAACTTGATAGGAACATATTACGTATATACATATATTCACTGTGAAGCAGACCATTCCTTGATAACATTAGGATAGAGTTGTCAGATGGTCTGGAATATTAAAAAGTAGAGACAAATCCTAATCTACATTTGGCAAACCCTACATTGGGTTGCGATTTTAACATAATTAACATTAATAAAGCAGCCAACTCTACTGATTTTTTCAGGAGACTCGTTATGTTTTATCTGGTCTCCTGGTTGAACATAGGTACTGCTAAATTATCTCTTGATCCCTACGACTTTTAAGGATCAATGTTAATCCAAAAAAGTCCATAAGTTACTCGATTGTTTATTTCACTTTAATTATGTACACTCATTTTAGGATGTGAACTTCTATTGTTTTGTTTTTTACTGCTTTTTTCATATGAAAAACTGGTAAAACTGTAAAATTAAATTTTTTGGTGAATTTTTTCTGTTATTCGGTCTGTACATGGGGCCATCCATATACGTAGGCTGATATATATATTTCTGGCCTAGGCAACACTAAGTGTTGCCAGGTGCAATCTGACATTGCCATTGGAAAGTTTAACATTAACATCAACGATCATCATTTTTGTTGTTTACAGTGACTTGAAAAAATAAATTTGCCAAAAAAATGGAATTAACTCGTGAACATTTTCGTGCGATCATTTTTCACAACTTTCGACGTGGATTATCACGACGAGAGTGAATTGATGAACTTAAATCTTTGTATGGCGATGAAGCACTATCCTATAGCACTGAAAAACTGGATTAATGAATTCAATAGTGGCTGACGCTCGCTCAAAGACGAATTCCGTGAAGGTCGTCCAAAATCAGTTGTTGTGCCACAAAACATCGATGCAGTGCATTAACCGAAAATGAAAGATCGTCATGTGGCATATTGTGAGACAGAAGCATCCTTGCACATTAGTTCCATTTTGCATGAACACTTAGTTGTAAAAAACGTTTGTTCTCGTTGGAAACCCCATAATTTATCAATCGCTTAAATTGTCAAATAAACAAATAGCACTTGTACATCAAAACGTTGTGAGTACGTTTATGCTAAAAAATGTCAAATTTTCCATTGGAAATGACAGATTGCACCTGGCAACACTTAGTATTGCCTAGGCCAGAAATATATATAGCAGCCCACGTATAAGGCAATTACTTGTTACAAGGTTTCGTATTTTTCCCATGTAAACAAGTAGTAAGTAGGCCTTAGAAACTACAGCATTTCATATTATCTGGTGGTGGCCACTCTGTCTCTTTAATATTTAGCAAAAACCACTTCATAATTCAAAACCTTAGCAATTTTTTGACTTATGTTTATGAAAATAATGAGCTCGAATTCTAGCACGTCTTTTTTAAGCTAAAAAGAAGTTCTTTGGTGACTTTTTTTTCATACTGCAGTTATTTTTGCTTTTCGTGATTTTTCTAAAAAAAAAAAACACACTGTCAAAAAATTAGCTGTTAAAATTAATTTGCATAGCAGCAAGTTGTCACATATAGCAACAAACAGCTGCAACACATTTTGTAGTCACAACAAAACAAAATACTTGAGTAGTTAAAGAACAAAACTTTGAAGTTAATGAAAAAATTAAATAACAAAAAAAAAATCAAAATTCCCTAATTAAAAATGCTTATCGCGTTAGCGTTTAAATCAATTTGAAAGCTGTCAACAGTGAATTAATAAAAATTGAATAGCAACAACAGCAACAGCAATGAAAAACAAAGTTAACAGCAATTTTGCTACTGAATGTAATATTTATTATATATTACAAACAAAGCAAAAAAATATTTATTAAATAAATAAAGAAAAATATTTGTAAAAAAGTTGATAGTTATGCAAATAATGCCATTTGTTTGTAAACAAATTATTGATTTTTTTATAAACACTATGGAAAATGCGCATTTTTGGCGCTTAGCCAATTTCTACATCAAACAGTTTAGTTGCATAAAGTTGATTTTTCACACAAACTGTAACTCTCGGAAATTCCAAGCATATGCTTTATATGCAAGTTGTGTGTAAAGCATTCCGTTCTTTTCATTCTACACGTTAATGATTGCTGGACACACGATGTAGTAAATAAAATTTATAATTTTGATTATAAATTAAGCTGGCATATAAAGTCAAGATTGTTTTGTAAAAATTTAAAATCAGAATTTTATGTAGAAGATTACAGCAATACGGAAAGCTGCACAGTCTGTGAAGAAAACAACAATAAAGTTACACAAGTAAAAAACTTTGCCTGCACTTACATAGATGCTTAATCCACCCACATACACTAAAATTTCGCTTGAATTAAAACTAGAAATAAAGTGTTGCATTTTCACTTTCCCAGACTTTTGGCATCAAAACAACAACTACTAACGTGTCTAATCTGTAAATCTTCATAAATGAAAAAGTGCATTTTTAGCATTAATGTCATGTTCTACACGTCGTTCCTACATACAAGTTGTTGTGCACTGTCTGCATTTGTACATACACATAAAAGTCTGGTGATTTACTATATATTTTTGTGTTAATATAAGTATTGGCTGTGTGTGTACACTGCCTTGCAGACATTTTTCCATGTAACACATGACAGGAACAAAGCCAAGAATGTCAACTCGCATTTGTTTGTATACAACACGAATATGGAGCATGAAGTTATGTTGAGCATGACCAGAAATTGTATTACATGCTGTATTTGAAAATCTACCTATGGAGGAATATAGAGTGCAATGAATAGTTTGCAATTTTTTGTTTCGTTTAGATATTGAAATTAATTAGCTTAGTTCATAGCATCAAGTTTGTCGCTTGAGTCTTTTATTTTTTAATTACTAAAGTGAATGTTTATTGCGGAGAGAGTAACAAAAACACTTGGAAGTCGTTAGTACTGATTGCTTTTAAGTACACTGTTGTACTTTTTTGAACTTTTTGTTTGACAGACGGGAAACATCCTTAAGTAAGAATTGTTAGGCAACCGCACCAACCTATGTGTTGTATTGGTCTTGGCCCTACAGAAAAATATCAAATAAAAGTTTTATTCGACTAGATTGGTTTTTAATTGAAACTTATGAAGTTAGTTTATATAATAAATCGTTAGGTTCTTATAAGTAAAATAGTTTTCGAACTGTAATAAACACACAACATTTTACAGTGGTGACATCTAACATTTCTCGTTGCAAAAATCATAACTTCTGAACCATTTGAGATATTTTAATTCTGTTTTCGGTTATGGATAGAAAATTCTCATAGCTACATATTTTATCTTGAAAACTTTTTCTAATAATTTTTGTATTTTAAATATCTTTTCAGGTTGTACAAAAGTTTATACCAAAAGCTCACACCTAAAGGCACATCAGCGTATACACACAGGTTTGTTCTCAAAAAATTTGATTTGATTTTATTTAATAAGCATTTAGCTCAATAGCTATCAATAGCCAAAACTTATGGCACTTTTTTTGTGAAACCAACCACCTCCTTAGTCCAAAAATTAAATGCATCAATCGACTTTCGATCAGAGTGTATACTAGATAGTATCGATCCCCATAAAAAAAAAAGTTTGCTCTAAACCGCCCACTTTAAAAGCTTATTGCTTTTGATTTTTAAGGAAAAAACAATTTTTTTTTTTCGACCCCTAAATAATACGCAATTTGAAATTTATCTCTATAAAGTTTTCTCCAATTTATTTAAATTGAAGAAGTGTTAGCGAATCTAAAACTTCAGTACAAAATATGGAAATTAGGATGTTCAAAAAACCGCAATCGTCTCCTAAGACTATGCAAGATTATTTTTTCATATTTATTTGCATACTGTTTGAAATTTCAAATGTTAATTTTAGGGGACGATTTTCGTTTTTGAACATCCTGTTTTTAATTTTTTTGTATTGAAGTTTTGGATTCGCTATTACTTCTTCAATTTCAACAATTTGAGGAAACTTTCTAGAGATAAATTTTATGATTTTTTATGGGTGGTGAAACAGAGATAACAAGTACAACATCATTAAGAACTAAAATTAATGCTCGCATTGAAAGTCGATTAATAACTGAAATTTTTGGTCAGCTAGGAGTTAGACGTTTTGACAAAGGACATGCCATACATAAGTAAAAGAACGGCTTTTGTTTGAATAGTAATTTTTATTTAATTTTATAGCATTAATTGATAGAAGCAATCATTATTAGCATAATGGCTACAACAAAAAACAACAGCTGACAAATGAAAAACAAAACCAAAATCTGTTGTTGCTGGCAATAACACTAAAGGCCTAAATTTAGTGCAAAACGTGCCATAGATTATGCTAATTTTCCACCAACAACAACAACAAGATTAGTCAACTAACTAACTAAAAGTGTTAAAGGCACACTTTTCTCTCTATGTTGGTAATAAAAAAAAAAATATTTTTAAAAAAAATTGTTTAAAAATTTTTGTGTGGGTTTTAAAAAAAAAGATATTTTTTATGGGAATCCTATAGAAGTGTTAGCACAGATACGAGTATAACTTTTTTTTGTTTTTCTTAGTCATATGTGGCAACAGTAAAAGCACAATAGGGTGGATGTCTTTTATTTTTAATATAAAAGGAATGGTTTTAATACTTAACGAAGCATAGAAGTAATTAATATCTGGGCACTAAAGAGATATTCCTAAAAAGCCACACAACAAATAGTTTGGGTGTATAAAATCTATGTTTCAATTTGGTACACAAACCGTTTATGCTTGTTCATTTAAAATGTCTACACATAAAGTATGAACACAATTTAAACTATTTTGGCTTAAATTTCATAGTTTCGCTATATAAAAATTGTTTATACTTTTTTTGTATAAAATTTATATAGAAGTTCATATGAAAGTATTTTAAACCGTTTTATATAAAATTCATATTATGCCCATATAAACCAATCTACTGAAGCACAATAAATTCCATAATAAGAAAATATCATTCAACTTACAATAATTGACCGTCAATCAAAATTATATGTGGTTTTTGGTTCAGCTTGAAATGACTTGAAGATTTAAAGTGAAACCTTTCAATACCATAGTGGCTGTTCTATTATAATCAAATAGAAAAGTTTGCTGGAAAGAAATGTTTAACAAGTCGTGGATAAAATTTAGTGTTCTCACATAAGTTCTTATTCGATGAAGATTAAATTCATTCAGGGGCTCTATGCACCTCCTAAGAGCTACAGTGCAATATACTAACAATTTCATTAAAGGCAATACACTCTAATGAATATATTTGATATTTTTTATAAATCAAAATGAGTAAAAATTAAACAGAAACAACAACCTACCAAATAGCTCGAAGCTAAAAAATTGAGCAACTACTTGCTGCTGCTGCTGCAACAATGCGCTGCATGCAACATTTTTTTTTGTTTTGTTTTTATTTGAGTTGTTTGCCAGCCAATTGATTTATTTTTAGTTAACGCCACACGTCGTTCATTGTTGGCAGTTGGATTAATTTTGAAATATTGTTTAAAGATTGCTGGTGCCACCACAACAACAACAACAATAACAGCAGCAACAATTTAAAGCGATTTTTTTGTTGTTGTTATGTTTGCATACTGAAAGGCGTTTTGCATTTGTAACAAGTCGTTAAAGTGCAATAGCAACAGCGCCAGCTACAACTCTCTGGCTGCCAGAAATTTGATTTTGATTTATAACAAACGTGATAGTAGTGAAATTTCAAGAAAACAACATCTATATTAATAATTAATTTTTTGTAGCTTTTTTGTGCATGCTTAGGTGCAACAACAACAAGATATTTAAAAAAAAACACTCATGAAAAAAAAGCACTAATGAGATTTTCAAGTGATAAGATTAGTATTTAGAAATGTTGCGAGTTCGCTGCTGAAGTCTTTCGTTTTTTCTTTGAAATACGTGGCTTAAATCACTTTTTAAATTGATGTGTTTTTAATGAAAAATTTTAATTAAAATAATGTTTTCAACAAAACGCTAAAAATAATGGCAATCAGCAATTCACATTTGCAACAGGAAACCATTGCTCCCTTTTTTGCAAGCAACCACTTTGTGCAAACTTATTGTTGTTGTGCTTGTGCTACCTGCTTCTGGTGTTCATTTCGCCTGCACTCATCACTTAACCCAATTCATAAGCGGCACTTAAATGGTCACTAGGCACTCGCCATGCTGCTGTTTTGATGCCACACCAGCAATTTAACACAGTGACCCACAAATGTTGCTTTGGAAAAATAAAAGGAACTCAAAAGAAAAATAAAAAACCACATGCTGTATGAAGACAAAATGAAATAAAATTCAAATTGAAGAAAAAGGAGCAGAGAAGCAAAATCGCAAAATAAAAGCAAAGCACAAGAAACCACAGTGCCGAAGAATCAAAATGACCAACAACACGAGCTGCGCCAGTGCGGCATCCATCCTTTTGGCGGTACACGCAAAGAAAATTTAATCTAAAAACATTAGTTTTTAGAAAAATGTTTAAGTTTGGCTACAGACAAATGAAGCCGTTGCTTGAAGATGAGGACAAAAAAAAAAATCTTGAATAGTTTTAGTGGGCGATTTTCGTTTTTGAGTTTTCCTGTTTTTCATATTTTGTACTTAAGCTTAAGATTCGCTATAACTTCTTCAATTTCAACAATTTGAGGAAACTTTGTTGAGATGAATTTTATGATTTTTTGAAGTGTTCTTGACACCTTAGAGTGGTAGAAACTGAGATACAATTAGTCAATTAGTCGAAAAAAACATTTGAGATAAATTACTTCTATGAATTATATAAAATTCGGTTCCACAAATAGATTTTTTTACGGTTTTCAATTACGCAGTCGGAAAAATGATTTTTTACTCAAAAGCAAGGCATTTTAGGAAGAAAGTATAGGAGGCAAAAAAAGCATAGAATCATCCAAAGGAGATGTGTGCATTTTTTCAGAATTTTTTTAACTCTGTTTTGTGACCAATTTTTGAAAATTATAAAATGTCATAAACATCCTAAAATTCACATTTGTACCTTGGAAAATTCTGAGAATTTTATGCCCTTTACATATTTTTCGTAAGACGCCTTGCTACTGAGAAAAAAGCGTATATGTTTCTGACCTCAAACTTAAATATTGGTATAGTAAAATTTTTTAGCAAATTAAAGGAAATTTTACAAGAATTTAAAAAAAAATATATATAAAAGGGTATTAATAGGACCTTTTTCATAATTAAATAGCCACTAAATTTAAAAAGTAGGAAAAAAATTTAAAAAAAGTATCAACTTAAAAGGTTAAGGACTTTGGAAAATCCTATAAATTAAATACATTTTTGAAAAGCTCATGCAATTAGCCAAGAAATTTATTTAAAAAAGTTTCTTCTAAAGTATTAAGGTGGCCCTGCTCCTCACGTTTCAATTTAGAAACCACCCCAGGAGCAACTTTTTGTTAGTCTAAGCCTCATTTGCCACCTCCCAGAAGCTTCATAACCTTACGCTTTATATATGAAAAAAATCTATGGATAAATAGCAGAGTTATGATCAATCAAGGAAGCTACGAAAATTGTGCTTCTTATTGAGTATAAATAAAAAAACAGCCAACTTCTATTGAACCAAAACCCAAATTTCATGCAAACGAATACATATTTATTCAAAAGTTTAAGTTTTATTATTTCATTCACCCTTTACTTTTTTCGCTATAAAACCTTAATAGTGCCACTTACAAGTTTTTTCCAGTGTAATATATGTTTATATAGCATCAATGCCTTCGGGGATTCCGCTTCAAATTGACGATCACCAACAATTGCTGATGATGATAATAATAATAATGATGTTGATCATGATGATGATGGTGATGCGACCACAACTTGCACACAACAACATTATTCACAGAAAAGAGCAACAGCAGCAGTAACAACAACAACAATGTTGCTTTCTACTCTGGAAGTTAAAATGCATTCATTCAATGCAATTCAATTCGTTTTCAATTTCAATTCACTTTAAATCGTGAGTTTGTGCCGCTGCTGCTGCTGCTGTTGCTGCTGACGATGATTTTTGGTTGCATCATCATTCACAATGTTGTTGCTTGCTGTGTTGCACTGTGCGCGTACACTAAATGCGATCATTTTTGTGCGCTGGCAGCTTCGACAATTTGCTGGTGCAACACGGCAATGTTTGTGGTTTTTGGATTCTGTTTTTGTTGGTGTTGCTTGTGACTCAGATTACGCGCGCGATTTGTTGCAGCTTGATTAGGTTTTGTGGTGGATTTTCTTACTTTTGTTGTTATTTTTTTATCTTTTTTTGTCTTAAATTTTGGGAGGTAATTTTTTGTGTTTTTAATTTATATATAAGAGTTAACAGCGATAAGCGAATGCATTTTATTATGTTGCTGGTGCATTATTTTTTAAATTAATCGCTCGCGCCCTCATGATTTATGAGCGCCAATTTAGTTTGCACTAAAGCAGCAGTTGTGTTTTTTTTAATGCAAAATGTTTATTTTCTTGAAAAATATGGCAATTTTGAACATAAATTTGTACCGTTGCGAGATAATTTTAATAAAGAAAAGTCAATTTTCATAAAGAGACCAAAAACTTTTAACGCTCTTTGAAGAAGAAAACAAAAAAGTAGCAGTTCTAATTTTCATTGGAAGTATAAGCCCCATCCAATTTATTTGATTGAATAATATTTGAAGCTTATGATAATGCAAGTGCATTGAGTATATCCGGGAGATATGGCACCTTTTTTGTTGAACTGCTGTAAAGCCAGAATCAAAAAAGAATTTTGAAGAAACTAAACACCAGCTTATCCATTATTAAATTTAAAACAAAAATAATTTGAGAAAAAAAAATAAAAATTATTCCAAAAAGACATAGTGATATGGCACCATATCATAGGCGATTTGGCACCTTAAGGGCTTTTAAGTTTTTCTAACCAGAATTGTTGCAAGTTTTTGCATGAGATGTACGTGTTTCATGTGACTACATATTGCATATTACGCATTGCCTCCAATCCTCTGATTAGGGGGCTTGTGCATAGTCTTTTGTACTGTCATGGCACTCATTAGATTCATCCTGTAAGTACATTTTTCCCTCATCTTCATTGAAGGAATCATAACCATGAACCACCATTCGTTTGTAATTTCTCTTCTTTGGAACCACCAAACGTTGCCTTGGTTGTGTTTTCCTCTTCAAGTTTTTCTTTTTCTATTGGACCACATTATCAGAGACGTCAGAAACCTTGCCGTTTGTTTTCTTGTGTTTGGCTTAGATTTTTTCAACGTTATTGGCATATGTGAGATTTCAATTGGCACCAATTCTGCCGTTATAACACTTGTATTCAGGGTTTCCATAAAGCGAAAAACTCAAATTAATCAGGTAAACATGAAAAAGTAATCATTTTAGGTCCTACTTAACTAAAATTCTGCGATTCTGAAGTGAGTTTAGGTTTAAGCGCTTCTTATTTATACTTCCAAATATCTCAAAACGTGCAAAGCGAGATATAGCACTCGAACCATATCACCCTCAGTAATTGGGTGCCATTTCTCTTTTTTGGAGTGCATAGAATAAAAATGCTAGAATTGAATGTGATCCACACCAAAAGAAGAAATGGCACTCCAATCATATCTTCCTCAGCACTTGGGTGCTATTTCTCCTCTTTGGTGTGTACCGAATAAAAACGCCAGGAAACTAATGAAAATGTTCACTTGCATATTCATCCAAAAAATAAATCTTATTCAATTCTGTAATTTTTTTTCGATTTTCACCCTAAAGGAGAAATGGCACCCAAATCATATAAGCCTTAGTAATTGGGTGCCATTTTGACTTTTTGGTCTGTATCGAATGAAAATGCCAGAATTGAATGTGATTAATGCCAAACGGAGAAATGGCAACCCAACCATATCAGCCTCAAAATTTGAGTGCCACTTCTCCTTTTTGGTGTGTACCGAGTAAAAATACCAGAAATCTAATATACAAGCTCGTATTCATCCAAAAATGAAATCACATTCAATTCTGTTTATTTTGATATATGTATTCACTATATTGTTGTATCAAATACTCACCGCTCTGTTGTCTCTCAAAATATATGCAAAAAAGGTCAGCCGCAAGTTACAATAGCAACTGCAGCTTAACGAACTATTTACCACAAAGTCTTTCACGCAACTGAACCAAATTTTGTCCATATTTGAATGCTACTAAAGTATTAAAATTTCAAGGGGTGCCACATAACATGAAGGTTCCACATCTTCCAGGCTTACCATACAGATCTTTGTATTCAAATAGTTAGCCAAGAACTTAACATAATATATTTTAAGTACAAAAATCGACCAACATTCGATGTATGTGGCAATCAAATCATCTAACAAAGTCTTTGTAGCAAACTCCGAAAGTGCGTGCTTTAGATTTAATAAGTATTTCAAAAGTCACCAAAAGAACCTAATCAATTACTCACAATATGTACGATTACAAATTAAGGTATGGTCTTACATCAAATAAACAAATTCATATATTGGTCAAAAACCGACAAACGTAAAATATTCATTCAAATGCAAATCTCGCAAAGGTTAAACTTTTAGACGCAACCCAATTCATTCAAATCCATTGCAATCGAATTTAACTTGTATTTTAGACTGCTGCACATAACTCAATCAATGCCTTAAACGGGGTACTTAGCTCATAGACCCCGACCAAAAGAATAAAATCTAAAAAAATTGACAGTTCAAGCTGCTTAAAAGCCACGTGTTGTTGTTTTTGTCTTCTTTTGATTCGCAGCAACATTTGCATGCCAAAAGGTATGGCATGTCAAATGTTGTAAATGGCTATAACTATTTGGCCTTTTTTTTTTGTTGACGTGAAATTTAAAACGCCTTTTTCGTGGTACATTGGAAAAGCAAACCAAACCAATATTGCTGATGCCACAGCATTTTCAACGGAAAATTAAATCACAGCAGCAACATTTAAGTAAATTGAAGCCAACGAATTTTATTCGCAGCAAGTGCAGGTGTCCTGCTGGGTATATTGGTATTTTTTTATTTTTGCTATGCAGAGCTGTAAATTATCATATATATTTGTGAAAAAAACCAATTAATCTCTTTATTTGCTATTTGTAATTAAAAGTCTATAAAGATTTGTAATTAAAAGTCTATAAAGATTTTTACTTTTTTCACTAGTTTTCCATGTAACTAAGCGGTAGTCCTATTGTAATTTAAAGAATTTCGAGATATTTTTTCAGTTTGGAATTTTTTGGATACTCCCAAGTTTTACTTAGTATAAACCAATTTACAAAATTTTTTATTTGTATTCAGTTTTTTTTTTTTTTGTTTCTTTTGTTTGACTGCGGAAGGTTAATATGAGAAGTAGCTAGCGCTTGGGAGAGTACTTCACGCGTTGTTCTTTTTAAGGCTTTCTAAACATATTCGGCGCCCATCTAGCCCTGGTTTTAGTCATGCCTAATACTTTATAGTAAAAGTATCTTAACAATAATTGTCTGATACTCCAACTTTTTCAACAAGCTATGTGTTCTTTAGTTGGGAATCATCCAATATTAATTTTTGGTCTTTGTGAATGTTTTCCAAAGTCGCCACCTCAATTGGCCGTCCTGGTCATGGGTCTTCAAGTGAGTCCCTGCCTTGCTTAAAGAGGTTTTACTGGTTGCAAACCATAGCTTTAGGCGCATAATAGTCTTCATAAACGGATGAGATTTCTACGAGTATGATTTGAACATCTCGGTACTCAATTTGCTCAATATTAGAGATCTTATTCGGGGTTGACTTGTCTGTTCGACATTAATTCAAAGTCTAGTGCCCCAAAAACCGCATTGGGGTAGCAGGAAAATACTTTTTTATGTTAACTCCTAACCCTTCATTCCGCAGGCCTCCTGGTAAAATAAATATATCAGTTTGATTGTTTCTTATGCAGATACGTACATACTCGTATCGTTGAAAATTGTTGAACGATTAATTTATCTTAAACTTTCATGGAATTGCTCGGATTGGTTTTAAGTATAATTAGACCTTTTAACAATACTGATATAAGCATTGGCTTAGTGGGACTATGCAATAAACTTTAAATTAAGTAACTTAAAACGTTAAAAATTTTATTTATCGGATTTTGCATTAAACGTTTTATTTAAAACAATACAAAACTAAGCAAAAATTAACGATTCTGATATCTTTAGTTAGGCGTCATAATTACCCTGCGAAGAAGTAATATGTATACTATACGTACGTATTTCTTTAAAACTCGTATAAAACTACTCACTCTGCGTTGAGATGAAGAACCATCAAATTGCCTTAAGCCTTAATGATAAATACTTTAATAATAAGTTCATAAATGATGCCATGATTTAGTTAATATTTACCTAAGCTTCCATTACGCTTAAGTCAAGCTTGACTTTGGCTTAATTGTACACACTTGAAAATATAACTTGGTAGCACTTATGTTATGTATGGTCATACACATGCTTATGCGTAAGTGTGTGTGTGCCTAGTGGCTCAACAAATATGCTGCGCGCATGCTGTGTTTACTTTGTGTGAAAGCTACAAACGAAAGACTTGAGCAACGAACTTGAAAAAGAATTTCGTTTGAAAACCAAAGGAAAACAAAAAATTTCAGTTGTGCACTAATGCACTACACTACTACTGCAAGACAAAATAAAAAATGTATGCCAAAAATTTCAATTTCAAAATAACTGAACTTTAATCGATCTTTGCCCGCATCACAGAGCGTTTAAACGATTTTGATTTTTTTAAGATTTTTTTTTTGTTTTTGGTGTAAATAAACTGCACTTAAAATGCAATTCAAGTCGCGCTCCACCAAAGTGGTTATTAATACTGCATTTAAAAGTGCATTTAACTTAAGCTTCTGTCTGCCAGCGCTAGAGTTTGCTTAAAGTCTATGTTTATATGTGCTGTGTGGCATTTTGGCTGGCTGTCTATGGAGCGCGCACATTCATCTCTTTATCTTTCGCATATTTCAGTATTCAGAGATTCAAGTGTCTATCGTATGTCTGTCTGTCTGTCTGTTGTGGGTAAAAATAAGTTTCAATTCCTGACTGTAATGCATCACAGCTTGTTAGCAGCATGCTGGCGCCATATTACCCATAGAGTAACACCCTCCTGTATGCATATGATTGCTGTTGAAACAAAACATTACGGTGTTATGAGCAAATTGGTATTTTCTTTTGAACCCAGTAGCTATTTTTGAAGTTCCCTTTTATATGAGTTTTCATTGTTAATTGCAACTAAAATTAATTTCAAAGCCATATATTTATTCGCTATTAGGCCAACTTTGGTAATAAATTTGTGTAAATAACCATGTTAGCAGCAAAAGTTTAATAAAACGTTGAGTTGACAATATTGCGATTTTTTCCTCCAATTTATTTATTAAAATCGCGCAGTTGTCTTTTAGTAATCGCTACACAATTAACCACTTTTGGCAATTTTATTTTAATTTTATTTTTTTGGCTTTAAGTTAATTGACGCGTGCCGCAACAGCTGCGCATGAGTAAAACACACGTACTGACACTTTGCAAATCAAGCAAATATGTTGTCAAAGTTTTTCTACATACAAAAATGGTAGATTTTTTTCAATTTTCTATGTTAAGTATTCGGTAATACAGTAAAAGAACATAATGAGTGATGTTTCGTTTCTATTTATTTTCATTCTAAAAACTCGAAAAACTGCAAAAAATTAGCATTTGAAAGATCGAAATATTAAATAACGCATATATCATTAATATGCTCTGTTTCGCAGAAGACAGTCCATTTCACTTAAAGATATTCTTGCTTCGATATAAGTTTGCATACAGTTTTCAATATCAGTAATAACATTGAAATATTTTTGAAAAAAATTGCAAATTTGTTTATAGGCTGCCTTGAAACCGCACCACAAAATCTAGTCAAAACTTAACATCTTTTCATCAAAAAAAAATGACTTCTTGTGTAGTTCTCTTATAGACAACCGTCGAAATAAATTCAAGTTCCTAAAGCTCCATTTTATACAGCGACTAATTAAGTTGGATCGCCTGATTTGACTCATTCATTCAAATATAAGAAGTATTACTCAAACCTTACGTTTCTATCCATATTTACCCTAAAAATAAGAAAAATTGCGAAAAATTATCATAAAGAAGGTTTTAATAGTATATAAGGTATATATCACTCATACGCTCTGTTACTCAAAAGTTGATACATTTTATTTTAATGTATCCCAGCTTCGATATAAGTTTGAATGCTGTTTACTATATCAAAAACTAAATTGACATCTTTCTAATAAAAATTTCAAATTCGTTTATTGACTGCTTTGAAACCACCACATAAAAACAAACCAATACAAAATAAATTTTTAATATTTTTAATTTTGAATTTTTTTAAAACAAATTTAAATTGATGATCCCATGCCAAAAAAAAAAACAACTTCTTATGTAGTTGTCATAAATACAGCTTTAAAAACTGTCGAAATAAATTCAAATTCTTTAAGCTCCATTTTATACACAGCGACTAATTAAGTTGAATCACCAGATTTGACACATGAATGCTATACGGAATTTGGTATTTGTTTTCAATTTCATTGCCGTATTTCTATGCAAATGTACACACGACTTACCAAAACGAACCAACAGTTCTACACAAAAAACAAGATCTAATGTTAAATTCGTGTTCTCATACTTCATTTATCATATTCATTAGTCATATGCTGTGTTTCAGTTCCAAAAAATATAAGAACAAGCAGCGTATGCCAAAAGAATCTGAATTGTACCAGCCAGCCTGCCAGCTAGCAACACAACAAATACAACAGCGATATAAAAACACGACGTGTGCTATGAGTGCTGCCAAATCTGGATGAAAAAACTCAAAAAGATATGTGGCAAAAATTTAACATAACAAAGTAAAAGACACAGAAAACAGAAAAAAGAAAAAAAAAAATAAAGCAAAAATGTAGTAAACATAAATAGAAACGTTAAAACATAAAATGAATTAAAAGTCAATGCAAAATGCAAATTTGAAGCGGCAAAACGAAAAAAAAAACGGCTAAAGCCCGTTGAATTGTGCGCGCACGCTGACGGTCCGTCATTGGGTAAAAAAAAATATATCTAAAAAAGAGAGCAAAAGGGTACTATTGATGCTTGTTTATTTTATCGATACTTTATGCAAATTTCTAATGTTGTAATGGAAATCCAGCACTTAAGTTCACGATACTTGTAGTGATGGGCTTTAATGAATTCTCAGTATGCACTCTGAGAAAATTTCAGCCGAAATTTTACAGAATGCCTTACATTTACATCCAAGGGAGAGCCTTTGGGTGAAAATTTTTTTCCACTAAAATGTCGTGAAAAGTCACGAAACGCTTAGAAAACTCGAATAAAATTAAAAAAAAATAAAATTTAATTTGTTGGTTCCGACATCCAAGTGGGGACCCTCAGTTGGAAATTTGTTTTCACTAAAATGTGAAATGTCATGAAACGCGTAGAAAACACGTTAAAAATTTATTTTTAAATTTTTTAGTGGGACATTTGGGTGAAAAATTTTTTTGCACAATAATGCAATTTTATACAATATTTTGGTTCCTACATCCAAGAAAGAACCCTCGGGTGAAAACAATTTTTTTCCACTAAAATGCCATGAAACGCGTAGAAAACACTAAGAAATTAATAAAAAAAAATGTTTACTAAATTTTTGGATCCGACATCCAAGGGGACCTTGTGTGAAAAAATTGCTTAAACTAAAATGTCGTAAAAAAACATGAAACGCGTAGAAAACACCGAAAAAACCGAAAAATGAATTTTTTTTTTATTTTTTTGGTTCCGACATCCAAGGGTGATAAATTTTTTTCCACTAAAATCATGAAACGCGTAGAAAACACTTAAAAAAAACACTTGGGTGAAAAAAAAAGAACGCGCCGAATACATCATAAAACAATAAAAAAATGCCAACAGCATCGGATATTCACAATTTTCCTCATTAAAGTTTAGTTTCTGGCATTTCAAATTTGACAATTGGACTTTCTGAGTTATCGCACATTAAGGAACAGCTATTTCAAAGTCCAGATGCATTAGGCACTCATATTACTAAGCACTTTTTCTAACCATAGGCAAATTAATTCAAAAAACGTTTAATTAGATATTCATGTTAGAAAAATCATGTCACTATGTGTTATTGCTTTTTTCAAGCATTATCTAACGATACTACGACTAGTATCGTCACAAGAACTATTTTATTTACCAACAACTGAAGCGCTGCTCCATGGGCTATGACTTCTGCAACAGCAGCAGTGGTGGCGGTATTTTGAAGTATTTATAGATTTATGATTATTTATGCAAAATGCATTTGCAAAATTTAATTAAAGTTTAAAGTAAAAAAAATAAAAACGTTCAACATTTTTAAAGACAATGTTGCACGTGTTAACACACACATGTACGTCAGTCAGCAGTCATTGCAGTTTTTTAGTTTTGTTGCTGGCGCTATGTTGCTTAAATCAAATGCATACGTACAATTGTATTCACTGCCAATGAGAGACGACGGCATTAGCAACAACAACAACAACAACAACATCAACAACAACAAATTAAATTTTTTTTTTATGTTTTTGTAATTGCAAAATATCTGCGCACACATTTTTATGGTTGTTGCCCGGTTGTTGTAATTGTATTTTAATTTCTGCAACGTGTATTGCTTACGGGGGTGTTAATTTAAGCCGCCATCTAATTGTTGCACAAATTACGGCTTTTTTTTTTGCTTTATGTACTGGCGACTTTTGCATATAATCACTGACTGAGTGAGTGAAGGTAGAGTTATTGATTTATGAAAAGCTGTTGTTTATATTTACATAGAGATAAAGTTAATTTATAATGTATAAATCAAAATTAAATGTAATGAAAATGCAATTAGCGCTATGTTTGATACAAATAGCAAATTTGCTTATCGTTTAAATTCATTTCAATGCAAACAAATGTTTTACTTATAAAAATTGAATGAAACTCATACGTCCTGATTCTCCGGCAAAAAGGTTAGATTCAAAAATGTTGTATACTTTATTTTCGATGTTACTTAGTAATGTCATGCTGCTGTAGAAAGGTGAAAATAGTTTTATCTTTTAAATTTACAAATTTTATTGATGGCCGCTTGAAAGAAATAAGTATGTTCAACGCCAAACTTAAAACTTTGAATTAAGAAAAATCCAAAATTTTGTTGTTTAGCCAGCTCAAACAATTATAATTTCACTTCAAGAAATTTTTTACATTTGTATACATATAATGAAATATCACTCATATGTCCTCTTTCCCGAAAAAAATCGTATTCAAAAAAGTTAAATTGTTCATTTGGGATGTAGCTTCAATTTCTAACCCTGTCGAGACACGCTCATAAATAGCTTCATCATGTCAAAGTTAATACTTTGAACTAAACAAAAACAAAATTTTGTTGTTAAGTCAGTGTGAATACTTATAAATTCACTTTAAGAAATTTTTGGCTTACAAAATGAAGTATCACTCATACGTCCTGCTTACCAAAAAAGAAATCACATTCATAAAAACTCAATTATTCATTTGGGATGCAATTTAGAAATGTAAGGCTATAGTTGCAAGTTTAAAAATAGTTTGAACTTTTAAATTTACAAATTTGATTGTTGGCCGCTTGAAAGAAATAAGTAATTTCAATGCCAAACTTTGAAATAAAAATACAAAAGTTTGCTCTTAAAACCATGTGAACATTTATAAATTTACCTAAGCAAATGTTTTATATACACGAGAACATATGGTCTAAACATCACTCATACGTTCTGTTTCCCGAACAAAAAATACACATTTAAAAAAATTCAATTGTTCATTTGGCATGTAATTTAGAAATATAATGCTGCCGTAGCAAGCTTACAAATAGTTTCAACTTGCAAATAAACAATTTTAAATGCTGGCCGCTTGATAAAAATAACCGTGCTCATTCCAAACTAAACCAAAAATCACCAATTTTTGTTAAATCAGCTGTATAAATTCATTTTCACTAATAATTTTTGGCACATTTATCTAAGCGGCAAAATCATATAAATTTCCTTGACTCAAACAATAATTTTTGCTAAAATTAAGACATACAATCTTATGCGTCTGTCTGTATGTAGTGTAAGTAACATTGAAATACTAATAAAAAGCCATAAAAAATAATCATAGCAAAACATTTTTTTAATTAAAAATCAACATGAATGCCAACAGCTGAAACACAGAGCTTAACAGTTAGTCACAATTTGGTAACATTAACATAGCAAATCTAAAGATCTTTACATGCACCCTCCCGCTCTGTAGTATGTTAAAATCCGAAAAAAAAAAAAATAGGTTGTCCAAGTTTTGACATTTTAAATGGTCACATAAATGTAGCATATAACTCGCCCGCCGACGGTACATTAAACAGCTCCGCTGCTTGCGCTTGTTTTAATGTAAATGTTTAGTTTTTCATTCAGAGTTTCAGCAGCAGCATTAGTCTTGACTTTATTTTGACTCTAGTTAATATGCAAAACAAATAATGCTGTCAAGCGTTTGGTCGGTTTAGTTGCTTTTTTATGCCTAAATAAAGTAAATTTTCTGCAACTAACGATTTAATATTTGTCATAATCAACAATCAAAATGCCGCCGACAAGCGACCAAACGAACAGCATTACATTGCTGCAGCAGCAGCAGCTACGGACCAGTAACAGCCATCCACTACTGTTTGTTGTTGTAGATATAGCTGCTGCGGACAGCTGCGTGGTTGCTCTAACATGACACTCGGGAATTTAATCGAGCATCTATTTATTTAATTTTTAAAACTTTTTTTTTTTTTCATTCATTTAACTATAAATTATTCTATTAATTTTTGCTTTGCTGTTTTGCTGTAAGCTTAGCGTGGGAAAATTTGCTCATAAGCAAAAAGGCAAAAAACAAATGTATGCGTGCTCTTGCGGTACAAAAAAAAATATAAAAAAAACACTAAGTAAATGTAAATTTTTATTTACTTAATGTTTGTTTTAAATTGCTGAAGCCATTAAAAAGTTATTTATAAGTAAAACATTTAGCGGCAGGGGCATTTTTAATGCCTTACTTAATGAAACTTGTCATCATTGCTGACATTTAGTTTGAGCTTAGCGATTTAGTTAAGTGCGTTGATAATTTTATTAGCAGAATTTTTAAATTACATGTTTTAAGTGGTTGCTTTTATTACAATTTCTTAAAATAAGAAAGTTTGTCGCATAAGTCTTTTGTTTATGCATACTGTGCGCTATGATTCTTAAGTTATGCAAAGTGTATTTTTAAGGATTTTATGATTTTTAAAAATAAAATAAAATTATAAACATATTGATTTGAAGTTTTTTCTTAGTTCCTTTTTTTTAATGCAAAGACTATAATTGGTTTATTTTTCTTATTTATTGCAACAAATTATGCCCCATTGGGTGCGTGTAAATACTGTGATTATCAGTGCTTGTTACAGCTGAATTTATTGCATTCAAACCATATTAGTCACTAGTTTATTGGTCAGCAAATAAATTCTATTTAAGCTAAAATTTTCTACATTTACATTTAGCAACAACAAGTTACATAGAAGAAAAATATGCATATAATGATAAGTGGACTATTACAAAAAAAAAAAAAGATTTTTTGAAAACTCAAAAAGAGGGTGTCGAAAAGTAAGTAGGGTAAGGATGGAAATAAGGACCACCAATCTTTCTTTTTTAAATAAAACTCACAATCATAAAACAAAACTATTAATTTTATTTCATTCATTAAAGGAAACAATTCACCATAATTCTGATTCACTTTTTGATAAGTATCTCATCAGGATATAGAAAAAAATTGAAAAAACTGAAAATACTCAAAATGAAGTTAAAGCTAGTAAGGGTGTTACCTTTAGCCTGGCCAAACATTAAATACCCTACACAGCAGTATTTTGAAGGTTTTGCTAATATGGGAGGTGCCACGCCCTCTTGTCCGAATTTACCGAGTTTTTTCTCATAGTTTGAATTTATAGTTCTTAGCATTTGAGTGAAATTTGGTTGGATTATCTCAAAAAATGTTTTCAGTAAAGCGTTTTGAACCTCTTGCTTATATGGGAGGTGCCACGCCCTCTTTTCCGATTTTATCCAGTTTCTGCTCAAAGCTTGCATTTATAATTCTTAGTTTCTGAGTAAAATTTAGTTCGATTATCTTAAAAAAACGCTTTCAGTATAGCGTTTTGAAGTTTTTGCTTATATGGGAGGTGCCACGCCCTCTTGTCCAAATTTTTCTAGTTTTTGTTCAGAGCTTGCGCTTACAATTCGTAGTATTTATGTGTATTTTGGTTGCATTATCGTGAAAAATACTCGAAAAGTTGCATTTTGAATATATTTTTTGTATGGGCGGTTGGCGTGTCCGTTGACCGATTTCGCTCATTTTCAATCCCCCGAGTAAACTTTGACGCCGAAAGCTGTTCACTAAATTTCATTGAATTATCTTGCTTAGTTTACCCAAAAAGTGTATTTTCACACACAGCCAGCCAGCCACCCAGCCAGACAGACGAACATGGCTATATCGACTCAGGAAGTGACGCTGATCAAGAATATATATACTTTTCTATATCTGCCTCGCCTCCTTCTCTGCGTTACAAACAGAAGGACAAAGTGGATATACCCTGGGTGTAGGGTATAAAAAAGTGCAGTGTTATATGGACTGTATAGTCCATATTACCCCACATATTTATTTGGTTCGGAAGTTGCATATAAAAATGTCACTTCCACATCCGGCGCATTCTTCATGACTCCAAGAACGCCAGGTTACAGATTTAACCCAAACCTCGCCACGGCGATCTTCTATGCAATGGGTATTAAAGTATATGCATTTTTCATCCTCCTTTCCTCAGGGGTTTTCGAATTCCAAACCATCACCATCAGACTCGTCATGAAAACTGCAACTAAATTCTCCATCTGAAGAAGATGATAAATACATTTGTTTTTGAGGCTTTTTTCCTTGGTGGTGCATATTGACCGCAGCACGTGTTGGTGAATTAAATGGTTTTTAATCAACAACTCCTGTGGTTAATGAACTTATTTGTGCTAATAACTTATAAATGGTATTCACTGACTTTATATAATTAACCATTTATAAAAAATTTATTTTTTAATTGAACTTTTAGTCATATATTTGCAAAGATTGACTTACATATAAATCTATCAATGCATTTTCTAACACATAATTATGACAAATCAAGGAACGGATTAAAAACACGGCTATACTGACAAATGTTTCGTCTTTCGCCACAAAGACTCATCAGACTATTATTGTTGTAATTATAATTATATTTATTTTACTAAATTAATTATAATTGAAAAATTGCAAGTTTGAAAACTTTTTGTGTTTTTGGCCTGAACGTGAGTTGAACCAAGGAACTCGCGGTTGGTAGCAAAAGTCGCTACCACTGCACCAGCCTTGCCCGGCTGCGAAGCCGACTTTTGCCAGTTTTGCTTGTGTGTTAATACGTATTGATATATCATAATTGTTGTTTTTGTGTTATATATTGAACCGCAAGTTCCTTGGTTCAACTCACGCCCTGGCCAAAAACACAAAAAGTTTTCAAACTTGCAATTTTTCAATTATAATTAATTTAGTAAAATAAATATAATTATAATTACAACAATAATAGTCTGATGAGTCTTTGTGGCGAAAGACGAAACATATGTCATTATAGCCGTGTTTTTAATCCGTTCCTTGATTTGTCATAATTATGTGTTAGAAAATGCATTGATAGATTTATATGTAAGTCAATCTTTGCAAATATATGACTAAAAGTTCAATTAAAAAATCAATTTTCTATATATAATGTCATTAAGTTACACACTTAAAAATTCTTAAAATTAACCATTTATTTAAAAACACGATGTCTTTAAAGAGAAATAATGAAATTTACTCACTAAAAAAAAATGATCACTAAACTTTTTTTTAGAAAAAAAAACTTTACAGAAAAATGCGACTTCACCAAACGCTAAAACCGCACTGATATAAGTTTTAGGTATTGGCGTAAAGTTTGAAGATGAATAACGCTAAATCTTATGCACGCAATCGAAGATATCCGTGTGGTCCATATTACTCATGTAGTCCATATTTCCCTCCCTTACCCTGAGCATTTTTTTGAAATTTTTTCAATAACATTTTGAGGTCGCCGTTTTATTCAAAATTCCGATTTTTATTTTAACGATCTCAAAAATATTGGATAAAGTTGTGTGAGTTTTCAAATTTTTCGTTTTGGCTTATGGTATACAGTGATCTAAAAAATAATAGAAACGCCTGGCATTTTAACATTTTTTTCCATTCTTTCTAAAATCCGGTTTATTTTCAAATACAAAATAAATATGTACAAAAAAATCAGCCATCGCGCAATGTGTTATACTTACAAAAAAAGGCTATTCATTTATTGCCTTTAAAAAAAAAATAAACAAAGGCCTAAAACTAACCAACTCAGGATTTTTTATCAAATTTTAAACTACAAACTATTTTTTTTTTTTTAATCATGTAAAATTGCTTTATATAGCATTTAAGTTTATATAAAATGGTTTAAAACTCTTTCATATGAACTTCTATACATGGCTGTACTATTAAATTTAAACCGAAAATAGTGTAAATTGTATTTATACTTTATTTGTATAAAATTTATACGAACAAGTATAAACAGTTTGTATTTATACCAAGATGTAGCTTAGATTTTATAGCAAATTTGGTGTGGATTTCCATTCACTCCAATTTGGTTTGAATCTTACACCCAAACTATTTGCTGTACAGCTATCCTCTTTTTCAAGATCCCACAAATATGTTCAATGGGGCTTAGGTCCAGCGACTGTGAAGGCCATTCTAAAAAAAAAACTTTGTTATCCTGGAACCATTTCTTTGCCAGATTTGTAGAGTATTTCGGGTTTTTAACTTTCATAAACTTCCATATTATTGGCATTGCTTCTTTGGTGTATGGCAACATTATGTTATTGACTTTACGGACATAATTAGTGGCGCACTTTTTACATTTAATCCAATTTATTGGACCAATACCCAATGAGGAAAAACAACCCCATAGCATAATATTGCCGCCACCATGTTTTATTGTTTTAATTGTGTTTCATGGACAGTTTGTAGTATTATTAGGGTCTTACGTCAGATGCAATCAAATTTCATCTGACCATACATAGCACATTTCCCCAATTCTCACGCAGGAGATGTCTCACAGTAAAATTTATTCTGCTGCGGATATTTTTTTTGCTGAGATATGGAAGTTTTCATGCAAAATGTATCTTCAAACTTTTTTCTATCAGTCTATTTCTTTTTGTTCGACTGGTCATTGGTGCGTTTAACTTCTTTCTCAGTTCTTCCAATGACAAAACGAAATTTTTTATTTTGAATGGCGAATCAAAAACTATTCGAATTTTTCAGATGTTGCTCACTTTTTGCTCCATGTTTCTTCCCTGGATTGGAAATGAATAGCAAAAATAGTAAAACAAAGAGATTTATAATGGCGTGTCCAAACAAGAAATGCTTAGAATCTTAGTATTACTCGTAAAAATTAAAAAAAATTGCATTAAATACAGAATTAAGTTCACTGAAGTACACAAAAAACATATTTTTGGAACAATTTTTTTGTAAAAGCTTTCTTCTCAGTTCACTTTTATGATATCATCTTTCAAATTTCAGAACTTTTTTGAATCAATCTATTGTTGTTTTTATAGTTCATAACAGATTTTATTTAGTTTTATATTTCACAACAACTTTTTCGAATGATTCTCTCAGTTATATTTTATTTTATACTAAGATCTCAATGCTTTTTTCGAATGTTTTACTCAAATTATGTATTCCTTTATAGTTCATAACAGCTCTTTCGAATGATTTTTTAAATGACTCGCTCAAAATATAATCTGTTTTATACTTAGTTCACAATGCCTTTTTCGAATGTTTCGCTTATTTCGTTTTATAGTTTATACCAACATATTCGAATGATTCTCCCAAGTTATATTTTCTTTTTAGTCCATAACAACTTTTTCGTATGATTCGCTCAAATTGTATGTAGTTTTATAGCTTATAACAATTTTTCCAATAGTTTCGCTTATGTTGGTATCTATCACAATCTATATTCATTCCTTGTTCTCTTGCAGCTTGTTTTTGATCCAATAGGCCTTTAACTGCCCTGATGCACATTTCTGTTCCATATGTTTCAAATGTTATTGACAATGCAACATTAAGTAAAAATACTTAAGTTTAATGTTAACAAACTTATAATATCCACAAATTAATGACATACACATTTGCCAAAATAAAATTTCACCCTGTATAATGGTCGAATTGTTTTGATATAATATGTTTAAGTCTTAAGTTTTTCAAAGCATTATAACTTTAATATTCATGTAACTTTTTAACTTCATATTTTTCTCAAAAAAATTTCTTGCAAAAATCTTGAAAAATGCTCAAAAAACTTTAATATTTTCTTATTTTCACACGCATAGAGTTGCATGAATTCTACGGTCACATTAGGTAAATGTCAATATTGATCTGAAGAAAGATTTCTCTATCACATAATATATTGAAAATCTTAAGCTTTTGACAAATTCTTAAATTCCTTAGGCTTAATTTCAACTACGCACATAATTTTCAACATCACTTACTAACCATAATACATTGAATAATAAAATTTACTAACTGTCGCATAATATGAATAAATCAATACAAAAGACTTAGGCAATAAACTTGGCAGCACGCACTTAAAAATGTGCATGCAACTCAATTTACTTTTTTGACATGATTTAAAAATCAATTTGGAATTTTTTTTTTTGCTTACAAGTAAATAAATTTCAATGGTTAACACCAAAAAAAAAAAACGCATGCTTACATATGCAACATTTCATGTGGCAGCAGCAACATTCATATGCGACATGCCCTGCAGCATCGTGCGCAGGCAACAGGCGAATAAAACAAACAAACAACATGCAAAAGACAAATAACCTACAAAATGTTTACAAAAAAAATGCCGCATTTTGCTGCTGGAAATGCGCTGACAACACTTTAATTTCTATGTAAAACGCAAAAAACGTGGCTAATAACATGCCAACAGAGTGCAATCAACACAAACTTTTTGCAGCAACAGCAGCAGCAGCATATGGCAAAATGTTGTTGCTTGCGGCAAGAAAAAAAAAATTGCCAAATATGCTGCAAGCAAGCATTATTTTACATAAATATGCAGATATCTATTATTTATTATTTTTTTAATGAACTTTTTTTCCTTTCTTTGTTGCACTTGTATTGTACGTATGAACACAGCAATTGTTGCATGTGTGCATTTGGATTTGCGCTAAGTGCAGGATTTTTTTGTTTTGTATGCTGCTTATGAAGGATTTCATAGTTCATAAAAAACTTCATAAAAAGGACCTTATCTTCACAATATACAATTTAGTTCGAAATTGCATGCTCTGCATTTTTTACGTGATTTTGTTTGTCATAAACTCCCTAATTTTGTTATTTTTTTAGTAGAACCAAGAACTAAGGTTTGAATTCTTATTTCAAGAAAATCTGTTATATCAGGCCAAGAACTTTTTTAAGCCAATACAAAGAAAATGGCATAAATCTTTATATTTTGCTTTAAAAGCCAACTCAACTGCCAATTTTGTCTAGCTTATTGCTGCAATAATCAGCATTGCCATCAAAAATTAAAACCCACCACTGTCAGTAGCATTAAAACGAACAATCAGATCGTATCCATTCAGCAACAGCATCCATTGTGTAGCCACATTCAAACATCGATCATATTTTTCATTGATTAGAAAATTGCAAATGTTGCGCATGCGCACAGCAGCAAATCGAATTTATTTATGTTATATTGTTATTGTCATTCTTATTGTTGTTGCTGTTGCTGTTATTATTATCACAGCTACTAAAGTCATTGTGCTGCTCATTAATGTTGCTCGCTATCGGCTGCTGTTCCTATTAATGTCTAGTTGCTCTTTACTAAATGCTTTTGCTACTACTGCTGCAATTATTGTTGTGTTATTATTGTTGCTCTACGCTTTGTTGTTATTGTTGTTGTTGTTGTTGCACTTGGTAGCCACAATTGCAATTATGCGCCCATTATTGCACTAAATAAGGAGTAAAACTGTTGCTGACAGCATCAATCGCGAAAAATTTTGCGTTGTAAAGCCGAAAAGGAAAATCCAAATTGAATCAAAACGTGAGTCAAAGTCTGCACAAAACAAGAAAAAAAAACCTAGCACAAAAGTCAGCCGCATATGCTTACACAGCAAAAAAAAATTAATTTTAGTGAAAAACATCAAAATAAGCGTTGTCATTTCCTCAAACAAAACGCTCCTGCTTCCTATTGCTGTATTACAAAATGTTTTTTCTCAGTGCATTGAAAAAGTACTTTTATAGCACAATGTGTTGCTGCTAAGTGGCGCAAATATGTGTAGGTGACGCATTTTAACTTCAATCAGAAAAAACCGAAAAATCAAATGCGTCTAACTTTGGGCTCCATTTAAAGTTAAAAGTATTTTTTAAGTCTTTTTCAATTTGACTTTATGCCTTACGATATACTGTATATGCGGGACATGGCCAAAGGTGACCAGACTTGAGAATGTTGGTATCACAGTAAACGATGACAATTTAAATGCAATTTATTTATTATGCAATTCTATTGTCATTGCGTATCTTACCCAACATTGTTATGAATAAACTATTGCTTGCAAGAAACTTGAAGAAGTTCATGATATTTTTTGCTGTCTCATGCGATGTTTTGTTTTGTCAATTGAATTATTTAGTAAGTTTTATTGAATTAAATTAATTAGAGTTTTGAAAAGCTTAACCTTCTAAAAAAATAATGTAAAACATTTTTAAATCGCATGTTAGTTTTCAATATGTCATATGATTTTTTCTTTAATTTTAAACAAAAAATCAATTTGCTGATCAATTTGTAAGTTGCAAAAAGCTCGAAAAGTTGTATGATACTTCTTATGTGATTTTCTATTAAAATATATACGAAAATGGTTACCGCTCATGAAATATTCTTCATTTCTCTGGAAATTGCTCTAAATTGTATTTTTTATAATTTCATGATCAGTTATAATGTTGCAAGAAGCTCTAGTACAATAAAATCAAAAATCCGCTTGATATTCCCCAATATCTCATGCGAGTTTCAGTCAAGATATAAATGAAACTTGATACCGACAATGATGTATCCTTCGAATTTCTTCGAAATGGCTAAAAACTATATTTTTGATATTTGGCAACGGCTTGCAAAAAACTGTTAGTTCATGATATATATATCTCACGCGTCTTTTTTTTATCAACTAAAATTAATTGAATGCCTCTAATTAGAGTTTTTCAGTTCATAAAATTTTGAAAATTGTATATAAAAAATTTAAAAATCTCATGATAGTTTATGAAATCTCATACGACTTTTTCTGAAATTTTAAACAAAATTTTCATGAATTAATCGGTAAAAAAGTTGCAGGAAGTCGCATTATACCTACTCCTTTATATCTCATGCGATTTTTTGTTAAGATAAATACGAAAATGCAAACGTTTAAGATGTATTCTTCAAAAGCCTCCAAAATAGCAAAAAATTATGTTTTTTTTATAATATTTGGCACAAGCTAGCAAAAAACTTTTGATTCATGATATATTTTTATATCTCATGCTTTTTTTTGTGTGAATTGATCAACAAAGTTTTATTGAATGTCCCTCATAAAAGTTTTAAGTTTCGTAATATTTAGAAAATATATAAAAAATTTAAAAATCCCATGTTATTTTTAAAAATCTCATGCTACTTTTTTCTAAAATTTTAAATTTCATAAGTTAATCGATAAAAAAAAGCAAAAAGTTCTACTGCGGTAAAATTAGAAAATCGCATTCTACTACTTTATGTCTTATGCGATTTTTTGATAAAAATAAGTGAAAATGATAACTGTTTCAGTAGAATATAAAACGATTTTGGTTTTATGTAGCTTATGAAATTTCATATTAATGCATTTATTTAGGATACAAAAACTTATGCATGAAATATTTGTTATCTTTACTATTGGCTTCTGATTTAATAGCACGAATTAATGTTGTAAAACTTTATGACAAAGTGAAAATAAACAAAAGAAATACAGTTTTTACTGAAAATGCTTCTATCATAAATGTAGCAATTAATTCGAAATTTTTGGAGTCTGAGCGCTCAACATAGACAGTTACAATGTCAACAATCCTGTTCTATTAAATACAAATGAACAAAAAACTAAGTTATTAATTTTATGCAATATTCCATATGGAATAATTTAACACTTCAACTAATGGTCCATCCAAATAGATCTCATGCATAATCATAACTTATGAATATTGAAGAGCGCATTTAAGCGAGAGCAATGAATAAAATTTACATTTCAAAATTCATGTTAAATTCTCCAGCAATTTAATTTAATCAACGACTTAACTAGATCGCTGCTGCTGCTGCTGCTGTTGCTGACGATGATGATGTTGGCTTTCGAAAGTGTTGTCTTTTACTTTGCGCTATAGCAAAATATCTAACGTACCGAAAGTAAGTTAGAAACAAAAGACTTAGACAACGAACCCGTTGTTTTTAATTATTTCATATGCTTATCAACAGCAAACAAATTAACAAATTGAGCAGAATTTAAATGTAGAATTTATTTTTGTGTTGACATTTTTTATTAACCATTTTCTTATAAAAACAAAACCAAAAAAACAATTAATTTTAAGTGTCGAATGCTGCATATATTTATGCGTTTGCATCATTTCCACACTGTTGCTTGGTATGCACTGCAACTTTTTTACATTTTGTTTTTAAATTTATGATTTGCTGTTATTTATTTGCACATATTTGCAATAATTTAAACACCATAGCGCTGTAACATAAAATATGTCATGTGCAATTTGACAGCCGCCGCTGCTAACACTGACTATGTTAAGATGACGCTAATTTGTTGTTGCATGTCATCAACACCTGGAGTGTATGTTATATGGCAAATGCCAATAACAGCAGCAAATAATAATTTTCAACACAAAAAGAATTAATAAGAATTTTTAAAATTAAAAAAAAAACAAAAATTTTTTTAAAATATTAAATTTTTAAGTTAATAACTTAAAAGTGGCAATAATTTTTAGCTCTCATGGATTTGCATGTTTAGTGTATGTTAACTATTGACATCAAGTTCTATATGTTTAACAAAAATCATCATCAAGATCACAGCTTTGATATATCGAGTCATAAAATCTGACCTCATTGATTTGATAAAGAAACAATTTTTGTATTTTTCTTTTGATCAAAAGCAAATTATAAAGTTTATGAGTTTTCTTTTATACCACCCAATAAAACAGTTTTGATTTTAATGCATAGTAGTGAATTTTTAATTAAAATCATTTCGAAAAAGAATAAAAATTACTTTTTTTTACAGCATACTCGCTTAAATGTTTTGTTAACATAAAATGACACTGTATCTTAAATTTGTTAAGCCACTGGCTGACTGACTGACTGACATGTTGTCTGCCTGTAGTGACAATTAAAATTCCAACACGACTGCTGCTGTTGTTCATCATTTATGTGATTTTTGTTGATATTTTTATTGTCTTTTTATTATTTTTTGTTTTTCTTTGTCAAATTCAAGAGTATAAAATTTATGTTTTTAGTAACTATTTTGCTTGAGAGCAATTCCACGTGCAGCAGCAACAGAATGAATTTGTTTAAAGAATATACAGTATTGGAAATTCACAAGTATTTTTTTCATTCTCGGACTTTATATCTGACTATGTGGGCTTAAGACATTTTATTTACGAATCTGAGCTGAATTGTTCTGAGTTATCTTTGTTTTAAGTATATGGCGCACTTCTAAGTTTTTTTGTTTGTTTTGGTATAAGTTTTAGTATAAAATTTGTGATTTCCTCTTCAATGTTCGCTATCAACATTTTAAACAGTTTTTAAATATGAAAGTCAAAATAAAATCTTTTAGAAAAAACTTTTTTTTTAAGTTTTCAAAAAATGTTTTCCTTAAAAGATTTATAAAAGTTTTTTAAAAAAATTTTTCATAAAAACTTGTCACATCAAAGTTTTTTTCGTGATATTTTTTATATCTCACGCTTTTTTATTTTTTTTTTTGTGTATATTTTTTTTTGACTAAAAAATATATTTTTTAAGCCATTTGACAACTGCTTGCAAATAACTGTTTGCTTAGCTTATGATATTTGTTATCTCATGCTTTATTTATTTTTTATTTTTTTTTTTTTGAATTGACCACCTTAGTTTCAAAGAATGCCTTGAAATTATAATATTTAGAAAACATATAAATAAATTTAAAATCTCTTGTTACTTTTCAAAATCTAATGCGATTTTTTTTTTTCAGAAATTTAAAATGTCACAAGGTAATCAGTTAAAAACTTTGCAGAAAGCTATATGCAATAAAACCCTAAAGTTACTAGATACTCTTCAATATCTCATGCGATTTTCTGTTTAGATATAAGCAAAAATGGACACTGTTTAAGATACAAGTCTCATGCAATTTTTTTTTTTTTTTTTTTTTTTTTTTTGAATTGATTACCTAAGTTTCAAAGAATGTCTTGAAATCGTAATATTTAGAAAATATATAAAGATATTTAAAATCTCATGAAATTTAAAATGTCACAAGTTAATCAGTTTAAAACGTTGCAGAAAGCTATAAAGCAATCAAACCATAAAGTCGCATAATACTTTTAATATCTCATGCGAATTTTTTGTAATGATAAATATTGCAACCATTTAGTATATATCCTTCAAAAGTCTTCAAAACGGCTGAAAAATATATTTTTTATATCATTTGGAACGGCTTTCAAAGAACTGTTCCTTTTTTTGAATTGATTACCAATGAATGGAAACTATATAAATAAATTTAAGATCTCATGTTACTTTTTAAAATCTCATGCGATTTTTTTTCAGAAATTTTAAACTTCATAAGTTAATCAGTTAAAAAGGTTTACAGAAAGCTTTTATGCGATAACATCATAAAGTCGCATGATACTCCTAAATATCTTAAGCAATTTTCCGTTTAGATATATACAAAAATGGAAACTTTTTAGGACATAAGTTTTTGAAATGCTGAAAAATCACATAAAATTTTTTTTTTTTAATACACACAAAATATATTTTTGACCTATTCCCATCGATTGGTACGACGATCAATAAGAGCGCTCACTATTGGTCATCGATTGGTGCAGTGAAATTTTTTTATAAAAATGGGCCCAAAACTGTCACATTTTTTCTTTCAGTCTCCTAAATAAAAAATAATTTAAATCACACGTGTTTCGAAACAGGCCAATACATTTCAAAGCATGAATTTTGTTTGAATGAAATTAAAATGTGAATGTAAATATGAATGTTTTGTGAATTATGCTTTAGAAGATGCTTATCATGTTGTGATGGTGGCTGGAGATGAGTATGAGGGGCTAGAACTATATTGATATAACGATATGGTTTCTGCTTGAATCTGCTTCCCAATAAAAGGCAATATTTTTGAGTTCCAAATGGCGTAAAAAATTAACAAATAGAATGAAAGGCAAACTTAGTGAAGTTAGTAAAAGCTCTCTCATGGATTTGTCCAGATGATGACTAATAATTTCACCCAATTTTCTCCGTATTTTTTTTTTTTTGCATAACCTCGACAGATTTCTGAGCAATAACGTGTTGTGTAGTGATAAAAATTTTTTCACAATAAAAAAAATGACATAAATTTAAAAAAACGCAATTTCTTTTATCCTTAAGTAAAATCAAATAACAAAATCATTTTAAACAACAATTTGCTTTTATAAAGATGAACGTGCAGCATGCAATTTGCAATAATAATCTTGACTTTCTGCCCGACTGTATAATGTAGTAATGATTGCTTCTTTTTGTTTTATAAATAAAACATGATAATGAGTTGCAAATTTCACCCACAAAATTTTAACTGTTGTTTTGGTGTTTTTGGTTTTTAACAGCAACTACGTTGTTGTTGTTCTTATTGCTTTTTAAGCTCAAATTTCAAAAAGTTTTATTACTTAATTGCCATATATGTAATGAATCAACTTTAATTGATGTCAATTACTTAACAAATATCTAGTTATAATTTTGTCATATACGAAAAGTAAACTCAATCATAGTTAATATAACAAAGTTGTAAAAGAATTAACTCATAATATACATACATATAAATGTACATTCCTACAAACATACATTGATATATCATAAAAATTTAAAGAGTCGCATTCATTCATAATTGGAAAATTATAACTTCTCAAATTGCAATCTATCAACTGATCATACCATAACTTGTACTAAATGGCATGCCATAACCACAATGACAACAACAACAATAACAGCAACCAGCATAACACTTGCTCGCATCAAAACCATAAAGTCTCTGACTCCAATTTTACTTAAATGTTGACTTATGAATCTTTGATTTTTCGCTATCAGTCTGTCTGTTTCTGTCTGTCTGTCTGTCTATTTATTGCCTGTCTAGTGCTACTCTCATTCATTTAAAGTAAGGTGTTGCTTCATTTAAGCCTGATTTTATAGTTTTTGTTGTTTTTGTCTAAAAACACTTCACTCACTTACCACCACCACCACCACCACCGATGACTGACAGTGACTCAGTGAAGAGATTCAACCGCAAATTGTTGAATTTTTCCATTTTTAATTAAAGAGCTCGCGCGCGCGCGCATGCGTTTAAATGTCGACATTTGAAATTTATTTGATTTTTATGCGAACATCGCCTATTTTCCGTTTTGATAAATGTTGATATTTGCGGTGACGTTTATGATGGTTGCTGCGCGGTAAATGGTAGCGTTGCACGCAATGCAAATGCTGCTTTGTTATGATGGTACCTGATGAGAAAAATTGTCACTGTTGATGATGGTGGACTTTTTGGTGAATGTAATAAAACGTACAGAGTTAAATTTTTTGAAACGGACACTTTTTTTTTAAAAAAATTTTAGTTTTTTTAAAAGTTATAAGCATGTGAGTTTTTGTGTACGTCTTTTCTAAATTGCGATTTCTCCATAAATATTGAGCGAAAGTTAATTAAACTTTTGTGTTAGGACTAAAAATAATTCAAAATTTAGATGAAATAAATTTTCCATGAAAATTTTAAAAATTTCTTATAAATAATGCACTTTTTAATAAACCAATAGATATTAAAGCTATTTGTACCTATAAATAAGAACAAAATTTTTACACAGAAGTGCTCTCTGAAATATGCACAACGTTTCTATGAAAAAAAAAATTGGAGGAATTTAACATTAATAAGAAAGTTACGAGTACCCAAATGCCGCTACATAGGCGTCTTAGTTGTTGTGGACGAGCCATAATCAGCTCACTGTTTTTCTAAGCTGACACTTTTGTCTAAGCTGTACTCTCCAAGAAACTTCTACCAGCAATTTATAAGGGGTGTTAGTAAGGACGACGGCAACACTCATGAGATTGGTTTTTATTATACACACAAACTTGCTGAAAAGAAAATGGGCTTAAACTCTAATAAGTAAATATTGGGGATGCTTGCAGCTTTCTGCGAGGCGCTTAGGGGTTACTGGGTGCTTGAAATCATCTTTTAACGTCGTACTCGGTTTCAGAGCCCCCAAAAACGTACAAATTGTTATATACTTTATATTTTTGTGAAAAGTGAAATTTTAACCACCTTGGAGGGAGCGCTAGTGGGTACCAGTGCTACTAAAACTATTTTTTTTTTCGTCATCTTCTGCTCCAGCCTACCAAAAAATCTACAAATATACATTCCTTATATACAATTTTATAAAAAAAGTTATTTCATCCCTATTGGGGGGCTCTAAGAGGGCTACTAGGAGGTGACTAGGTGCTCCAAATTATTTTTTGGCATTATTTTCGCATTCAGAGCACCTAAAAACCTAGCAATATGCACACATTTAAAATTTTTAGAACAAGTATAATTCTAACCCCTAAGGGGGTATTAAGGGGGCGCTAGCGGGAAAATCAAAATGGTTTTTCTAAAAGTACGATTTTCGGACACAGCACCCCCATACATGGGGCCTGGGGGGTATACTCTCCGGGTCTTGACTTTTTTTGTTTGTGCCTGTCTAGTCTATGAAGCTTGGTATACATGTACATCCTTTGGAAAAATTGGTAATGTTACCTCAACTTAACAATATAAAGTAATCCAACATTCACTGGGAAATCCTGGTTTTTTTGAAATATTTTCAATTTGAAACTCACGTTCATATTGTCACATATCGATTCAGATTATGATCAAAACAAAGAAAAGTACAGAAGATATATGAATCAAACAAAATACATTATAAAGTAACATTATTGCATTAGATTCTAAAATTAGTCGCACTTTAAAATTTTTACTTGTTTCGCTGAATTCTGACTTTCTTTGAATAGACACGAAAACTACTTATATTTTTGTCACGTTCGTTTTGTTTCTTTTTTTGCGTACATTTTGGAACCAGAACTACGCCTGCTATTAAAGTTGGCTGTAATTATAGTGCTACCTAGGAGCTATAATGTAAAGTAAAACCCAAAATAAAACTAGTAAGGGTGGTATCTTTGGCCTGGCCAAAAACTAAATACCCTACACTGCATTTCAAATATATGTATTATTAGGAGAGTATAAGAACAAATTGCTTATATGGAAGAGCCATGCCCTCGCCTCCGAGCTTACCTTGATTTTGCGTAGAGCTTGCATTTACTGTTCTGAGTGGTTGAGTAAAATTCGGTTAAGTTTTCTTAAAAAAATCTTTCAGTATAGCATTTTGAAACTTTTGCTTATATGGGAGGTGCCACGCCCTCTTGTCCGAGTTTACCTAGATCTTGCATATAGCTTGGACTTATAGATCCGAGTGTTTGAGTGTAATTTGGTTGGGTTATCTCAAAAAACGCTTTCCGTATAACATTTTGAAACTTTTGTTTGTATGGGAGGTTCCACGCCCTTTAGTCGGAATTCGCCTAGTTTTTGCTCAGAGCCTGTACTTATTATCCGTAGTATTTATGTGTATTTCGCTACTGTTATTGCAAATAATGCTCTTATTTTTGCATTTTGAATATATTTTTTGTATGGGCGGTAGGCGTGTCCGTTGACCGATCTCGCTTATTTTCAATCCCCCGAGCTAACTTTTACAATGGAGGCAGAATACCAAATTTCATTGAATAATGTTGCTCAGTTTTCCCAAAAAATGTATTTCCACACACACCCAGCCAGCCAGGCAGCCAGCCAGACAGACGGACATGGCTATATCGACTCAGAAGGTGACGCTGATCAAGAATATAGATACTTTTTCATACCTGCCACGCCTCTTTCTCTGCGTTACAAACGGAAGGACAAAGTGAATATACCCTGGGTGTAGGGTATAAATATTTTTTACTTCCACTTTTTTGCACTTTAAATGTGTACGACGGTCACGTTCGGCACCAGGGAAATGCCCGTATGCAATTCGGTTACAACTTGCAAAATTTTTACCTTTAGACTTGCAAAATTTTTACCTTTAGGTGGCCCTGAAACGACCAGATTCAATATTTACTATACCATGTAGTATCTTTTGTGGCAAATAACCAATATGTTTAACGTGTATAAAAATTAAGTTAAATCACTGTTTTTAAAGCCAATGCTTACTGTTACCAATTTTACCAATCCGCTCATTTAGAAGCCTATGGCATCGTCATATGCTAACATTTGTTTTTTTTTTTTTCCAATTATTACATCAGAAAGTGACGAAATGCGCTAGTAACTCAATTATCACTGCTTTAGAATCTAGTTTCACTGGACTATTGTGGAAAAATGTTACAATATATTTTATTCAAAGTATTGTCCATTGGAAGCTACATTTCAACATCTTTCAGGCAATTTATGAATTCCATCCCAAAAAAATTGCGCCGGCTTGGCGGCCAAAAATGAATCGAGCCAATTTTCGATATCTTGAACTTAAGTGAACCGTATTCCTGATAGGGCATTCTGCATTGATCGAAACAAATGGTAGTCAGATGGTGCAAGGTCTGGGCTATAAAGCGGGTGAGGCAAAATTTCCCATCCGTTGTTTTCCAGATAATTTTTGACTGGGGCAGCAATATGTGGCCGAGCGTTATCGTGGTGGAAAATGATTGACTCGTATCTGGTCGCATACGTTGCCCGCTCTGCCTGGATTTTCTGCTTCAATCGGATCAATTGTTGACGATAGAGTTGAGCATTAATGGTTTGGCCACCTGGTAACAGCTCATAATGGATCACACCTAGCTGGTCCCACCAAATACAGAGCATTACCTTCGAAGCGTGAATATTTGGCTTCGGCTGTGATGGGCCGGCCTCACCTTTCTTGGCATACGCTGTTTTGCGCTTGAAACTATCGTAATGGATCCATTTCTCATCGCCAGTGACAAAACGATGCAAAAAACCCTTCCTTTTGTGGCGTTCAAGCAGCATTGTGGACATCAAAAATCGGCGTTCGACGTCCCTTGGCTTCAACTCGTATGGCACCCAATTTCCCATCTTTTGAAAAATTCCCAAGGCTTTCAAACATCTGAAAATTGTTGCTCAATCAACTTCCAATGGTTCTGCAAGTTCTTCTTGCGTTTGACATGAATCTTGATCGAGTAATGCCTCCAATTCTTCATCCTCAAACTTTTTCGGCTGACCAGGACGTTCTTTGCCTTCGACATCAAAATCACCACTTTTAAACCGTCGAAACCACTCACGACAGCTTGATTCAGCTGGAACATAGTCCCCATAAACTTCTACAAGCAAACTATGACTTTCCGCAGCAGTTTTCTTTGCAAAAAAATGACCCAACAGAACCTCCCGCAAATGCTGTCTTTTTCTCCAATTTTCGAAGTTATTCATCGTGAAAAATAATAATGATGCACACAAGGTTAAATTGTTTTGTTGTCTGATTTTGACAGCTGTCAAATGTACCTTCAAAATGACATATATATAAAGTTCGAGCTTTCACGATATTTGTTAGTTCGGACATACACCGTCAAATTCCGGTTTTTAAGTTGTGCACCCAATATAAATTTTTAAAGAGTAGATAGCAGTAGATAGTAGTTGAAATGTTTTCTCTTTTCATTGCATAAGTATTATTGAGAAATAACGAAAACAACTTATGTCCGCATATGTGGACATTAATGCAACTGCAAGTGGATTATTATTAAGATATTTGAAAAATTGGATTAAAGAACGTTTTGTTTGACATCTTATCATATCACATCCTTTTACTTGTAGTAAAAATTTTTAGCATTGATATCTTTTTTTCTTTTCTTTATTTTCAGGTGAAAAACCCTACACCTGTCAGTGGCCTGAATGTGAATGGCGTTTCGCGCGTTCTGATGAATTAACGCGACATTATCGCAAGCACACTGGCGCTAAACCCTTCAAATGCATCGTTTGTGAGCGTAGTTTTGCGCGTAGCGATCACTTGGCGCTGCATATGAAGCGACATCTGCCAAAAAATAAATAAAACTACAACACAACAACAACAACAACAAAACGCCTATATATTAAAAACTATTAATTTAAGTAAAAACAAAAAGAACATTTAATTAAGTTAAAACAACAACAACAAACAGCTTCACTCAAGTTACCAGATTAAGAAAATGAAAAATGAAAAAACCAACAAATCCAAAGGACTCTTCACTTTAGTTAAATTTAGTTACTTTTACTTTAAGTTAATTTTTACTCAAGCAAATTAAAATTTTAATAAGTTAGTTTTTTTTGCATTTTAATTATTGTTTTTTTAATAAAAAAATTTTAAATTAAATTTAAAAATAATACAAACATTTCATTAAATTAATTAATTAATTCATTGTAATGTTAAAGTTAAAAAAAATGAAATGAGAGAATTTGTTATTTCGTTTTTAGTCACTTTATTCCTAATTGTTTAGTTCGTTTTGCACACAAGTACCGTTATTTTGCCTTTATTTAGATTTTATGCTTTTCAAAATTTAACAATTTACTGCGTTAAACTTCATGTATCCCAGTGTCTTTGAAACTTACACATGTATATTGTAAGTTTTAAATTTAAATCAAGAAAAAAAGAAAACACTCAAATTTGCTATTCCTAGTTCTGTAAAACAACTAAGCGATTACTTTGTGTATACGTTCCATGTTAGTTGTAGATTTATAAAAAAAATTGTATTGTATTTTATTTAATTCTTTAGTTTTTTATTGTTTTTTTTTCTTAGTGTAATTCAACTTTTAAGGCCTTTAGCTGATAATTCAAGAATTTTAAAAAAATTTATATGAAGAAAAAATGCTGACAAAAAGTATCTGTCATCTGAAAACCTACTTACGTATATGAAATTTTAAGTAAATAAAATGAAATACCACCAAAGTGCTGGCACAAAATTTTAAAAAAAAAGTTAAGTGTTTTACTGAACACCCTTTTTGAATTTAGTCTTACCAGAAATATTTCTCAACGAAATGAATCGTTTTCATTGAATTCCATCCTCAACAGGTATGTTACGCTGATTTGTATTTCTCGACAAAACTTTAAAGAAACTTGAATTTGGTGCTCCCATGAATCTTTCGAAATGACATTATATCTACTATTTTCTTGATGAGCCAAACCGGTAGAGGAAAAAAATTATTTTATATAAGAGGAGCAAAAGTAATGTATGTGTGTATTCTCCTTAAACTCCTAGGAGGAGCATAGGGCCAATATGAAATCTCTCCATTTGTCACGATCCCTTGCGATGACTTTAATCTCTTTCAACGACTTTCCCGATTCTGGAATTTCATTTTCCAGCGACCTCTTCCAGTTGGTTTTGGGTCTACCACGTGCTCTACTACCTTGTGGATTCCACTCAAGAGCCTGGCGACAAACTTTGCTGTGTGGTTTTCGGAGAGTGTGACCAATCCATCTCCATTTGCGCAGCTTGACCTCGATTGCTTTAGCCCTCTGATTGCATTTTTGATGTAGCTCGGCATTTGATATAGTGCGAGGCCACCAACCATTTAGTATTCGCCTTAAGCATTTGTTGACGAATACTTGCAGCTGGATCGTTAGTTGTTCAGTAACAAGCCACGTTTCGCACCCATATAACACAACCGATTTCACATTCGAATCAAAAATGCACACTCTCGTTTTGGTGGATATAACGGATGAAGACCATATTTTGTTCAGTTGAGCAAACGCGCCTTTTGCTTTTGCTATTCTTGAGTTGATATGCTCTTTTGCTCCACCATCCATGGAGATAATGCTGCCTAAATACGTGAAGCTATCGACGTTTCCGATGTCATCACTGCCAGCTCTAAACGTGATGTCATTGCTTGCGTTAAGTTTCATGCTTTTAGTCTTGGATACGTTGATTTTGAGGCCGGCCTTTTGTAATTCCAAGACAGGGTCTTCAATTTTTGGATTTGATCCACGCATGATTGGTTTCGCCGGAATCCTGCTTGCTGCTTTCGAATGGCCGAATCTAGTTTTTTGTTTACGCTGTTCAGAAGCACTTTCGTCAATACTTTTGATGGTACTGAGAGCATGGTAATGCCTCTATAGTTTCGGTCCTCGCTTAGGTCACCTTTTTTCGGCAAGTTGACTAATATGCCATGTAGCCAATCTTCTGGCAAACGCTCTTCCCTCCAGATTTTGGTGAGCAGAGGATGCAGAATTTTAGCTGATGTTATGTGGCATGCCTTTAGCAGTTCAGCTGTTATTTGAAAAGTAATAGTCCATAATATATGATCTATGATTTGTCCTTTATGGTCTATGGTCAATAATATATGGTCTATTTACTGTCCATTGTGGTCTATAGTCAGTAATATATGGCCTAGGGCCCTTATCTTTAATCTATGATCTGTCTTTTAGGGTCTATGGTCCATAATATATGATATATGATCCAAGGAAATTAAATTTTTTAAAAATTTTTGGTTTCTTCAACCGCGGACTTTTAGGTGAAAAAAATTTTTTTTGCATTAAAATGTTGGAAAACACATAAAACGCGTAGAAAACATTAAAAATCAAAAAAAAAAAATCACAATTATTGGTTCCGACATCCAAGGGGGCGACCCTTGGGATAAAAATGTTATTACACTACAATGTCATAAGAAACGCATAGAAATCAGAAAAAAACGAAAAAAAAAAAATTTTTAATTTTTGGATCCGACATCCAAGGTGCCATTGGTTGAAAAAAAGGGGCGAACATTTTTTTCACTAAAATGTCATAAAAAGTCATAAAACGCGTAGAAGATGCGAAAATTTTTGGTTCCCACATCTAAGAGGTGCCATTGGATGAAAAAACATTTTCGCACTTAAATGTCGTCAAAAGTCAGGAAACGCTAAGAAATCACAAAAATAACAAGAGAAAAAAAATTTTTAGTTTTTGGTTCCGACATCCAAGAGGGGATCTTTGGGTGAAAAAATTTTTATTCGGCTGAAATGCAGTTAAAAGTCATGAAACGCATAGAAATCATAAAAATAACAACAATAAAAATTTCAAATTTTTGGTTGCAACTTCCGAGCGGAACTCTAGGTCTGTCTTTGATGGTCTACGGTCTTTTAACTAAAATTTTATTAGAATAAAATGCTACCATCATAAATTCAGTGCATTTTCAGGACATGCATGAAAATTCTGGACATTTCCGAGACATTTTGAAACCGGGACGAGAGGGCAAAATCCAGTACTGTCCCGCAAAAGAGCATATTGTAGAACTTCATTAGATTGTTTCCTGAGACCATGTTCTACTCAGACTCATTCGAACACATTTGATTGTATATTAGGTGTAGGTCGGGGCTTGAATAGTTTTGAATTCAAAGTGAGTTTTAAAGAAAAGTTAAATTTTTTCCATGATTTATTGTCAACTTATAAATGCAATTTTTTTGAGGAATTATTACGAAACATTACAAAAAAATTTTCAAAACTTTTGAATCACAATTTGGCAATAAAACACTTATGGGTAGAACTAATTCCACAAATTGCATGAAAAAAAGATTTATATTAACCTTGGATTATCATTTATATTGCAAAAGTAAAACAGAAAAATCTTAATGCGCCATCATGGCGCAACATTAGCCAACATGCATTTGCCGCGCTGTTCCATTTGTTGTCGCTGTGTGTTGCAGTCGTTCAAAATTTTATCGCACAAATGCCGCATGAAAATGAAATAATAAATTCATAATTGTCCGTATACAAAAAAAAAAAAGACAAAAACAACGAGTAATTCATTTTGCAATAAAAGAAGTGAATAAAATTTATGTTGTCGCTATTGTGTTGTTGCTGCTGCAGCTGATGTTTTTTCATTGTTACTGTAATTTAATAAGTGCGCAAGCGCAAACACCCGCATAAAATGCGCATCAACAGCAAATGGAACAAGACAAACAGTTTACCGTAAATGTCCGCATGGTTTGTCCATGTCCATGGTAATATTTTGGAACTTTTTAAAGGTTTTTCGCTGAATGTCAAAGGCTTGAAATATTGGGAAATCTTTAGTTTTAGATTTCTTTAAAACTAATTTCCTCCTGTTGAGTCTTTTGCAACAGATAATGAGAATAAGCACTTGATCTTAATCTTTCAGTTTTAGTGTTCCCACCTGACAAAAAAACCCGTTACATAAGTTGGCTTGGTTATTATTATATTGAGATTGGAATTATTTATAACTTTAATTGCAAAACAGACCGGAGGTCAAACTCTTCAAAAGTGATCAAATACCCAATGAGCATATCCTCAAATATATAAGTTTTCCTTATCGTCGAACTCAACTCACACATTTTTATTCAAATCATATATTTAGTATTAGTTTTTCTAAAACTTTTCTCACCCACACTTGCTGCTTTGATAAATCCATTAAATTAGTGCTCATAGATATACACATGTTTATGTATATAAATATCAACTACAGCTTTATATATAAAGTTACGATTATCTCATTAAAAACTAAATCAATTGCCACTTTTGCTGCAAAGAATTCACAAACTGCAATTATTTCCCACAATTAAAATACTTAATTCTGAAATTCACATACACATAATTATATGGATTTTAATTATAATTAGCGGCAATTTTAATGCTATTTTCAGTGTATTATCGATCAAAAGCAGGCAGGCAGGCAGTCGAGCATGCGCAGCAGCAGTCTTAACGAGCGATCAACGATTGTACGCTTAGACAACAAAACACCAAGTGGTGGTGGTGGTGGTAACGAGAACAATAACAAAAACAGCAACAACACCTGTTCTAATTGTCTATAAATTTTGCATTTTTATCTTAGCGATACTTAGGCTACCCGAGTTCTATCTATCTATGAACAAAACATTCAAGAAAAAAAAATAAATTCAATAAAAAATGCAAAAAAATAAAATCAATTTCTTTGCCATTAACAACAGATTTCATTACCAAACAGAGTTAAAGACACAATCGTAATGGACAAACATACAGAGATACAAATAAATAATCGCAGCGATATAACGTGGTCGGACGGACGGACGGACATATAATCGTATGGACACTTAGTGAGCTAAGCTTTAATTAATTTTGAATTCCTGCTGTAATTTGAAGTGGATTAATTTGCGGATTTAATTAATGAACTCATAAATAAGCAAAAATATTTGATATGAGATTTTAGAGTCAGTTTTCTGTTGTTTTTGCTGTTGTTACATGCTACTCAGCGACAACAACATATTGCTTAACAAATGTAGACATTATGTTTGTGTTCATATGTATGAATGTTATGGATAGTTGGTTTTTATTTATCATGGCATTATAATTCACAAATTTATTAAAACGAAAAAAGCTTTGAAGTTTTAAAGAATTTTGAGGAAATCTCAGAGATGATGCTGATGCTTACATACAAAGATAGATGATTGAATTATGTATATTTACTTTATTATGTGAAAAATTGTTCTACGTGGGCACTAGATACACGTAGTATCATCCTCATACAGAAAAAAAATTTCACTTTAAACCGCCCATTTTAAAAGCTAATCGGTTTCGATTTTTAAGGAAAAAGAAATTATTTTTTTTTCTACCTCTAAATAATACCGCAATTTGATCGCGTCCGATCATAAAGTATAGAATATCATTGTAAATGTCTCGATGTGGGCTATATTTTATTCATAGGAGTAAGTAACTTATCTCAAATATTTTTTTTTGGCTAGTTGTACTCATTATCTCAGATTCTACCACCGTAAGGTGCCATAGACACTTCATAAAATTGAAGCCCATATAAAATCATAAAATTCATCTGTGAAAAGTTTCCTTAAATTGTTGAAATTGAAGAAGTTATAGCGAATCTAAAACTTCAGTACAAAATATTAAAAAAAAACAGGATGTTAAAAATGAAAATCGCTCCCTAAAACTATGCAATCTTTTTTTTTTTTATTTATTTGCATACTGTTTGAAATGTCAAGTGTTAAAAAAAAGAATATTGCATAGTTTTAGGGGGCGATTTTCGTTTTTGAAAGGTCCTGTTTTTATATTTTGTACTGAAGCTTTAGATTCGCAATAACTTCTTCAATTTTAACAGTTTGGGAAAACCTCGTAGAAATGAATTTTATAATCTTTTATCTGAAGTGAAAGAGATGGAAAAGACAACACATAACTCACTAAGCAGCATAAGCAGAAGCGACGCAAATGCAATCGATCATTCTTATGCAAGATTGAATTTTTTTCCAATAACTTCATACTAAAAAAAAGGTTTATCTTTTAAAAATCAAAAAAATAAGAATGCACTTTTATTCCTTAGTACACGTAGAATGTTTTTTTTTTAAAGTGATTAAAATCGGTTCGGTATGTTTTGCAAAGCAGCGTTACACAGGGTTTCCATATAAGCAATTTTATATAAATAGTATTGATATCAAGAGAGAATTGTAGAATAATCTGAAAAATTTCAAAAAATATCATATCAGCATACATTTGGCGCCCAACGTGGGGCGGCGCATACTGAAAAATTTGAACAAGTTTTGTTGAGTTTAAATAAAGCAAGTTTGTATGTAAAGCAATTTCGTAAGGGGTGCATATGTCTAGTCAAAAGATAATTTTTTTTTTATGAAAGTGTGACTAAAATTCCTGGTATGTATGGCCAGTTCAACGTCGAAAAATTACTATAAAAAAAGCAAACAAATAAAAACGAACTTAAAGCCAATGCTAATGAACTTAAGTCCTTCGGAATTGTGAAATACTAAAAATCATAAAAATCTTATCTATCATATAAATATGTGGAATATTTTTTAAAAGAAACCAAACCAAATTTCTCAGCCGAATGATAACAAAAAAAATGTTCACACGTAAAATTGTTTAAAATTAACAAAACAAATACTTTGCACAAAAATGACTAATTCTCGCCCTTATCTAGAAGTAATTTCGAAACACAATACAACAGTATTGACTTATGTTTATCAATAAACAATTTCAATATGTACAATATATCAATGCTTGCATACATACAGACATCATATAATACGTTCATAAGTTTGTCATGTTAGCTGTCATAATAAATTAATTATTGTTGCATTTTAATTGTTGCACAAAAGGGGAAAAATCGACACCAACCAGAAAAGGCCAGAATAGAAAACTACAAATGAAAATACAAACAATGGCAGAAATACAATGAAATAAAATCATTATCATATGAATTTCCAGCAAATCTTTTGAAGATTTTTGAATCACCAATATCGAATCATCTTGGAAAGTCATTTGTGGCTTCATCTTGGGGAATCATTTGTGGATTTGTTCAGGGAGGTCATTTTCAGATTATTTTATATGACTACTATTCACTATATCCACCGGTCAATTTCTCCTGAAAAAACCACAGAAAAAGATAAAAGGGGGACAATAAGCAAAATGTTTCAAATTTCTAAAAGAATTGAGAATCTCGAATATGTATATTCAACAAATATTGAGAAATTCGCATAGTTTTAGAAATCAACATAAAAAAATTATTAATTATTTTTAGTGTAATAGCTAATCTTTGCTGCAAAATTCTTCAAACTTGGCATATGCCAACAAGAAAGGTGTGTGACATTAAAGCTGACATTTTGCTTTATTTTTGTGATTAAAAGTATCATTGCAATTGCTACCTTCAAATCAAACAATTTGTCAAATGTTCAAGTGCAGTTGCCTTACAACTGTCACAATTTTATCAAATGCTGTCCTTTTGCTGTTCGTGTTAACCGAATGAATGCCCCATGTAAAGAACAAATAAATACAAAGAAATATGAAGGCTTAAATGCGCATGTCTTTGTCAAAGAGATAAAACATTAATATGATTGGTGAAAAAAAAAACTTACATATATCAAATATGTACAATATATATCAAAGAGAAAAAAATTTCTACAAACAAAATAATACCACATGCGGATATAAATCATTTTTACAATTTAATGCTTTATAAATCATATTTACAATTAAATATTGACAGTTGTGGTAATTTTTTTTTTTTTTTTCTCAATCTCCAACTGGCTCAGATACATTGTTAAATAATGAAAAATTAGCGTTATTCTAAAGATATATATTATTTATTATTTGTTCTATAACAACTCAACAATGGAATTCACAATGTTTATGTTGCTTTCGATGAAGTTAATTAAGTTGATAATCCATTTTATCGACTTGACCCAAAGTCATGTATCATTGAGACATTGTTGCAAAGGAAAATATCATTTACACAAACAAGCGTATGAATCTGAAATGCATTACTAAGTTAATAATAATTTTAAAATTAACATTATTTACAATTAAATTAGGAAAATGATTTATTACTTAAATAACAGTCTGTTGGCCTTTACTTTGTAAAAGGTTAGAGAATTTTCCCATTTGCCAAAGCATAGTCCTGAAAACCATCTAAAACAACTTTTATGTCGAGAATTTCTCACGACAAAAATGCAAGTTTTACCTAAGTTAAAGGTTTCTCAGGCTGATTTTTTTTCGGCAATTCTGAAGAAAAACTTTTTTCCAAAAACTTTGGGGGAAAAAGTACCTATGGCGAAAATTTTGCGTAATTTCATACTAGAAAATTTTAAGAAAAAATATTTAATCTCAAAGATTCAGTGTTTCAGATCGCAAAAATGGCGAATATTAAATTTAAATCATTGTTTTTTGAATCCTTTTTCAGCTTATTACAGATATGACATTATAATCATAAGTGTCTCAGTCAGGAATGTCAATATTCATAAGAAATAGGTTTCATTCGTAAACTAACTTGAAAAAGTCCTAAATTGTTCGACCACGAAGATTTATTTTTGTTGCGAGTTTTTCTAACATCAATATTTCTGACATGTATAGGAGGTGCCCTCTTATTCGAATTCATCTGAATTTCAGTCCTAATAACTGTGTAAAATTTAGTAGCATGATCTAAAACCATGCGCTCAGCAAAGCATTTTGAAGATTTTGCTTATATATGAGGTACCACGCCACCTTGCTCAAATCAACACCCAGTTTCGGTGTCTGTTCGATCTATTTCACTCATTTTACATCTAAAGAGGCTTTTCTAATATAACATTTACGAGCTGCCTTCCCAAACGTCAGTTACAATACATTGTCTGCCATACCTCCTTCTCTCCTCCTATAAACTTAATTTTTATTGAGACTAGATTTCGGTTTGGATTTGAATTTGAAATTGAATTGTCAGCAACACCGAACATTGAACATTACACATTGAACATTGAACAAAGAACATTGAACATTGAACGCTGAACATTGAACATTGAGCAATGAACAGTGAACAGTGAACGGTGAACATTGAACATTGAACATTGAACACTGAACATTGAACATTGAACATTAAACATTAAACATTAAACATTAAACATTAAACATTAAACATTAAACATTAAACATTAAACATTAAACATTAAACATTAAACATTAAACATTAAACATTAAACATTAAACATTAAACATTAAACATTAAACATTAAACATTAAACATTAAACATTAAACATTAAACATTAAACATTAAACATTAAACATTAAACATTAAACATTAAACATTAAACATTAAACATTAAACATAAAACATTAAACATTAAACATTAAACATTAAACATTAAACATTAAACATTAAACATTAAACATTAAACATTAAACATTAAACATTAAACATTAAACATTAAACATTAAACATTAAACATTGAACATTGAACATTGAATATTGAACATTGAACATTGAACACTGAACATTGAACATTGAACATTGATCATTGAACATTGAACATTGAACATTGAACATTGAACATTGAACATTGAACATTGAACATTTAACATTTAACATTGAACATTGAGCATTGAACATTAAACATTGAACAATGAACATTGAACAACGAACATTGAATACTGAACATTAAACATTGAACATTGAACACTGAACATTAAACATTAAACATTAAACATTAAACATTGAACAATGAACATTGAACAACGAACATTGAATATTGAACATTAAACATTGAACATTGAACACTGAACATTGAACACTGAACATTAAACATTGAACATTGAATAGTGAACATTGAATATTGAACATTAAACATTGAACATTGAATATTGAACATTGAACATTGAACATTGAACATTGAACATTGAACAGTGAACATTAAACATTGAACATTGAACATTGAACACTGAACATTGAACATTGAACATTGAACATTGAACATTGAACATTGAACATTGAACATTGAACATTGAACATTGAACATTGAACATTGAACATTGAACATTGAACATTGAACATTGAACATTGAACATTGAACATTGAACATTGAACATTGAACATTGAACATTGAACATTGAACATTGAACATTGAACATTGAACATTGAACATTGAACATTGAACATTGAACATTGAACATTGAACATTGAACACTGAACATTGAACATTGAACATTGACCATTGAACATTGAACATTGAACATTGAACATTGAACATTGAACATTGAACATTGAACATTGAACATTGACCATTGACCATTGAACATTGAACATTGAACATTGAACCTCAAACATTAAATATTGAACATTGAACATTGAACATTGAATATTGAACATTGAACATTGAACAGTGAACATTAAACATTGAACATTGAACATTGAACATTGAGCATTGAACATTGAACATTGAACATTGAACATTGAACATTGAACATTGAACATAGAACATTGTCATTGGCAGCCACTTACTTTTTCAAAGGATCCAAATATACTACATGCATATTTATATACTTCAAAAACCAATTTTTATTCTATCTTAATGTCTAAAATCACACTTTTTTCGAAAGAGCTACTTAAGCACAAATCTGTCTTAAGTGTATTAAACCCACACACATTCACTCACATCGACTAATAATTCCCAATTATTAAAAAATGCTCAACTTATCTTGGCTAATTTCAAAACAAAGGCGCAAATAGCTACCAAAAAAATATATATCACTATATTAGTACCCGTGCCGCGCATGCGCCCCGCCAAACAGAGTGCTCTTCCAATCAACCTTGTCTCACTCTCTTCGCCGCCACCGCCGAACAACGTGTGCAATCATTTTCACAAACTAATGATTGACTGATCGTGCTGGTGGCAACCCACTTGCCTGATTTAATTTAGATTTTCCACAACAATAATGACAGTTTGCTCTCCGCAGCCCGAATCTATTGAAGGCTTTGGGCTGAAAGTTGATAAAAAAAATACAGACCTTTGAAGAAAATAGTGATGCAGTTGCATTGATAAAGTCGCTATAGATGACAAAGTGACTGACTAACTGCCTCGGTTGGCTATGAAATAAAATCATTGAAAAAATGTCTAATGCGCTATTGAAAGATTGACATTATTAACGTCGTCGTTGCACTGCTTGATTGAGTGAGTGAATATAAAAAAAATTAAATTTTTTTTTTGGCTAAAATTTTGAACTGCATTTTGGCATAACGATACAGGAACACAGCTGTTCATTTGGAGCTATCTACCGCGTAAGGCATTCATTAGCGCTGCATTACGGGGAGACTTACAAAGCCATTATGTGGTTTATCACAGCTAAATGATCACTCGATGGCTGTTTTTTGTATAAAGATCTTAGCAGACAATGCGCTGACAATGAGTAGCAAAATTATTTGACAGTTAATTTGAGCATTTTAATTTTTTTTTTTCAAACTTTGATTTGAAAAGAAATATGAGTGGAGAGTATTTTAGGCAATTGGTATGATTGGCACTATGCTCACTCTAGGATCATAACATGGATAAACATAGATAAAAATAGCGAAAATTTACTTGCAATGGTTAGCTTGCTCCTCATCTACAAACACAGCTATAAAGTAAACTGGCGTTCAGGCTGTAATTTCGTTAAGTTAATCGAAGCTGTCTCTATAATCACTTGTATGGCAAGATAAAAATTAGATTCATTTCAGTACTCATACTTTTCATATAAAGCTGATTTATCCACTTGAGGATCACCTGCCATGTTTTGTTTTTCCTTCATAAAACTTGCATGATATTGCATATTTCCCATAACGTACCCCCAAGTACCCCCAATGATTTTTATAAAAATGCTTAATCATTTTATATAAACGTAGCTCTTTAGATCGTACAGTTTAACAATTACTTTGATGATAATCATAATATCATTTAGAAAAGAAATAATGAATGAATGGAGACATATTGTCTATCATTTGGTGCCACACTATTGATATGTTGAATAACTTGTATTTAATTTCGTAGAAATATCTCTTTCTTCTTTGGTACAAAATAAGATCAGATCAAGATTTTTAAGAAAACAACAAAATTTATAAGAAAAATACATATCTACTCATACAAGTAACAAATAAACAAATATTCGAACACAAAAAATCATGTAGGTACAATTTTTGGAATCAAAACAATTCGATGTTATTGCATAAATTCCAAACAAAGTTGTTGATGAATTAACCTTTTTTGTACAAAAGCTGCTTCAGGCCAATAAAAATAATGTTTAAACTTTTTTTTTTAATAACGCCGTAAGTGCAGCATTATTAGCATGGTTATCATATTTTATCATAATTGAATCATTAGCCATTTAATCAGACCCACACTCGCGTACCAACTACACGGGTCAAAACATAAAAACAAAAAAAAAATTTTAACAAATTCTTTATCCTAAAAAACTTAATAAAATGGGATCACTATATGTGACGCGTTGTAACAAAAAGAACCTTATCTTACCAGATTAAATTTTTCAGTACAGGAAAAAATATGAGTTTAGATAAGTGATATCCGAAGCCTATGCCCACGGGCACTTGAGCTTTTGTGCTCAATAGCTTTCGTATACATATTCACTCGACTGTGTCAGTAGTTGTGCAGAAATGTGTCAATTCCTTGCAGCTTATGCAAAATATAAAAGCTTTCAATGAGCTTTCATACATGGACAAAATGCAGTAGTATTGAGTTTGGATATCACTGGCTTAGATCAAAAATTCATGTATATTTTTCCAAATCTCTACCTCTGCCAAACTCTACTATGTTTTGCCAAACTTTAACACCAATTATCTAAAACTGAACAATAAAATTCAAAACGCCACAATTTCGCCAATTTAAGATATTTTTGAATGATTTTTTCAACGTTCTCTTCAAAATTTTATCCTCTATGTAATGGTGTCAAAAACACAAATTTGACCTCTGGCAAGATAAGGTATCTGTTATCACGACGTGTCACATATTGTACGCCAAAGAAATATATCAAATGGAAATTATATCTTCATTTTCCATGTAATTTTCCATAATAAAATTCCATATAATTACGGTACAGGCGTGGTACGATGAAGGATTTTTTTAAAATTTTTTTTTAACTTTCCAAAAAATTCCCAAAAATTTCAGACGTATTTCTTAAGCGAGAAACACATAAAATGTATGCAAGAATTGTCATATTGCTCGAAGCATGCTTTCTATCTGGGCGCTCTCGTAAGCAGACTTGTATTTGACTTAAATTTGACAATTTTTGATGCATGCATACTTTTTATGTATTTCTCGCTTTAGACAATTCTAAGCATTTTATGCTTAGTACACTTTTTTCGTAAGATGCCTTCCCCTTGAGTAAAAAAAAAAAGTTTCGATCGGATATAGTCAATTCACGCGTTTTTTGCTTCACAAAAATATGCATAACTCGCTACCCCCTATGAACTTTTTCTTGTGAAATTATCTCAAATCTAAAGTTTACGCCAATAGATCAACTTCTCTGCCTTATTTGAAAGAAACTTTCAACACAAAATGGCTGGCAACACATAGTCTACTTGCCGAGCAGTCATAAGAAATTTTAATTTGATAGTTGGTGTTTGGTCGGAGACCAAATGTATATTTTTCAATATATGTAAAAAAATTCCAAATGAGATACCATTTGAGAAAAATATACGACTCGTGCAGTTGATGATAGTTGTCCTAAGGAGTACTGCAATGTTGGGCTGCACCCGCCTTGCCCATCGTCGATGATGACGACACTGTTGAGTGTGCTGCTTATGACCTTGATAAGGCCTTATTCCATACAGCTTTTACTGGTGTATTGCTCTTGGGCATCTATGAAACCGCTCCTGTGGGATAGCAAGAGCGATAATAAGAAAAACTTTTCTTTTTGATTTTATTTACTGAAAACTTTATATTAAGCTAAATAATTAACAACTCAAATTTTAAGTTTTTGCTTCTTGGGTTACTTGCAACAAGTGAAGTTTTTCCCTACTTGAACTTAAGATTCGCTAAAATGTCAAGCTAAGAATTGTGTTGAGCGATTGTCAGCTATTCATGTTGTATACGAATGAGCGAGACGGCAACACTCGCTAGTACTAAAAAGCGGTATACATAATTACTTATTTCAAGTTTTGATAGTTGACTGTAACGAGTAGTTACAGATTGTGCGGATGAGTAGTGTTGCCGTTCATCGAGTAGTTACAATTAAGTTTGGGGATTTAGAGTTTACGCATTTCCACACGTAAACAGAAGGCTTAATTTTTTATTTTTTTTTTGGGTCCACTTAATATAAACTGTCTTTGGGACACACTGTGCCTTAAATCGAGGCACAAATTTTATATATCACACAAAATCATTCCGAATGGCATTAATTGACCTCTAAATGAGCATCAAAAAATTTTTAAAAATTATCAGCTCATCTTTTTGACACCATTCTTTAGATTTTTGGAGGTACCCGCGCAGAATTTCCACAAATAAGTTTTTGTCTTCATCAGCCCTATAAAGATACTTCAGTACAAAATGGGTTAAGCAGCAATAAAAGAAAGAACGCAACTGCTTAATTTTGTCATGCACTGGTATGTTGGTGGTACACGTACTTTATTTCAAGCCAAAAAAAAAAAGACCTGCAACGAAGTATTTTTTGCTTTTTATAACAAAGATTTTTCGAGTGTGATAAATCACGTTTAAAGTCATATAAATTATCATTTGCCTGAAGTCAAAATTGAACAATTATTCCTCAGCTTGTAATTGCAAAAAAAAACATAAAATACACAAATTAATGAAACTTAAACAATTAAGTTAACTTTACATTAAGCGCACATAAAAGATGAAGTTAAGGTGTACCTCCTCATACATGGTGTGCGCTGCTTCCACTTCTACTGGTTAACAAATACTTAACCAAGTCAGCTAGCTAGCTAACCCATGATTAAAAATTAGTTGGTAATAAAAATGCATATTGACAAGTGTAGGCTACTTGGTGGTAATGGTGGTGATGGTGTTTAGTTGGTATCGTTGGTTACCTTCTTGGTAATGGCTGCCTCTGTCTACATAGATGGTGTGTAATTTTGCAACTGTTGTTGGTTTTATTGCTTTTGTCGCAATCTAAACGCCCACTGTGCGCATGCTGCAAACATCGATGCGTTGTAGTTGCAATTTATTTTATTATTAATTTAAACATAACTTTTATTTATTACCATAGTTGCTGTAAGTGACAAGGTATTAATAAACTTCCTCCTACAAAAGGTTGTTGCCAGAGAGGAAATGTTGCTGGCGGATGTTGCGCAACACCTGAGCGCTGAGCATTACGCATCGTTCTGTTGGAAATTACAAAAAACTTTTTTGGCGCAAATAGAAAATCTGCTACAATTTGGCATAACAGTAACAGTGAGTGTAAAAAAACACATTAAAAATTTTAAATCGATTTTTTGTTTTTTTTTTTTGTTTCAGCCCTTTTGTTCGAACAACTCTACAATGACAGCGCAACAAAATTTATAGCAACAACTTAAAGTAAAGTGATCCCTCCATTAAGATTTGGCACAAGCGATATCAGAACGAAGGCTTGTTAGCAAAAATTTTCGATAAAAATCTTGAAAAATATTTAACACATTTTACTGAAATAGAAAAAATTGTTTTAATCTTAAAAGTATGCCTACCAATTAAAAAAAATCAAAATTATATATCAAATACCTTGTAATTATAAAAGTTAATAACAAAAAAAGGGGTGAAAGTAACTTTTACAAAAAAATAAAAAAATCATTAAACTAAATCACGAGTTTCTTCAAATTGCCCTTTGTAATGTGAGACCTTTTGCGAAGAAGTCAATAAAAAACAAATCAAATGCTCTGTTGCGAAAAAATTTCAATTAATTGCTAGTGTTGCAAGTTTCGCTTTTATTTTAACTATGACCACCGACTCGTGCTTTGGTAATTTTTTATGTCCACTAACTTTTGTTTTTTATTCGGATATAAATTGTGTAACTTTCTGATTTTTTATTGAATTTTTTTTTTTCTAAATTTTACAACAAAGATTAAACACTTTGTTCTTCCATTTGTAGCGCATAGTAAAAGGTTCGGCAGGCAATGGAAGCAGACCTTAAAAAAATTTTTGAAATGCATCCTTTACAGTTTTTTCAATGTATCTAATGAACGAACCAAAATTCGTTCTGCTATACAAAAAACTTTCGTAGGAAATTAAATTTTCCATCCAAATAGCTTATTAAAAAAATTTTATAAAAATTGCTTGTGCCTTGCTTTTGAGTAAAAACGTTTCTAAGACCTCGTAAAAAATGCAATGTTCAAATGATCATATTTTGGTCAATTTTTAACCTAAGAAATGTTTTAGTTAAATATTTTAAAGAAAATTTTATTTCTTTTTTTATGTTAAACTATATTTTTATCTATCTGTAACCCAAAAAAAGTTATAGGCTGATGAGTAAATAAAAAATCGCAAGAATTCGAATTTTTTAATTTTTTTTTTTTGGGTTCAAAATTTTTAGCATAAGCAATTTTTTTAAATTTTTGAATAAAGTATTTCAATGGAAAATTCAATTTTCTACAAAAAGCTTCCTAAGCAGCATATCGAAATTTAGCTTCGTTCGCAAGACATATTGAAAAAGCTGTAAAGAGAAGTCGGAACCCCCTCCGATTTCCATCCTTTAACCCTTTCCCGAACGCTCCTGAACCGCTGGAAAATTTGTAATCTTTTTTTGCAGATTCATGCTAAATGATATAACATTTCTATTCAAATGTGTTTTCAAAACTTAATTTTTTCAATTCCAAGTGTGAACAAAATTATGGGTCACTTATGTCACATTGGTCGTAAAGGGTAAAAAATAGGTAAATATTTTTTGCGTGGCGTGAGGAGTACGCACAATTTTCCGGCGTCATTTTGAATTTTTTAGTTGTGGAACATAATATTCAAATTCAATTACCCCTAAAATCACCTCGGTAGCATTATTTTCCATTTTTAAGTACAAATTTTAAAACAGTTTTATGAATTTTATAGGCTTATGAGGGCTTCATGGGGGATTAAAAGAAATGAAAGGGCAGATGCATAAATCCAAAGTATTGGTCTATATCCAAATTTAATTTCGACCATCATAATCGGGTCATTTTCAACAAAATTAGATATGTTTACCTAGTTTTGCTTTTGGTTTGTTTTGGACAATTTTTGTTTCACAAAATAACAAAATTTGATTAAAAGTTCACCATGGATGAAACATATATAGTTCTTTCTTTAATTTATATCGAATAAATTATTTTTGTCAGTATTTTATAAAAAAAAAAGTAAAAATAAGAAATTTTATTGATAGTACAGTCATTTTGTAGTTTTACATCTAATGTTTTGCGGGATTTTGCAAATGAGTTATTTTGTAGATTTCGATGTGCTATTTCAGAATTTCAACTTTGCTACCATGAATCGTGTACGCTCGCGCCGCCATATTGGAAAAATGGCGCCGAAAATCAGTTTTTTATAAATATCTCTTTAACGGTTACATTTAGAGAAAAATATTGTGGCGCAATATTATAGCTTCTATAAAAATGACATTTGCACTGTTTTCGTACGACTTATAACTCAGAAGATATCCTAATTCAAAATTTGAAAAAAATTAGTAAATTGTGCATGCCGCTTATGAATAGGCACAGTGATGTTTTGAGCTTAAAATTATGATAACTCGTGAACGGTGAGTCACACGTTTAAAGTAAAAATATTGGTTTATAGGAAATTTCTTGCACTACAATCTGCATTTGATTTTTTTTTTTCATATGACTTAAAGTTTAGGATATATTATTATAACAAACCTGATATTTCGGAAAAACCGTTTTTTCAAAAAATCTTTAAAACGGTTAGTTCTAGAAAAAAACATTTTTTTGCATTTTGTAGAACGTTTCATTCCCTAGAAGGGTCTCTCCGAACTGTTTTTTGTCTGACTTACCGTTCATAAGATATAACGTCTTGAAAATCATTCAAAATTGAACATTATACTATGCGTAGTACTATGAAGGGTAAGTCTGACGAAAAAAAACTTCGAAGAAATCTTTATAGGAAATTTAACGTTCTAAAAAATGCATGAACAATTCTTTTTCTAGAACAAACCGTTTTGGAGCTATTTTGAAAAAAACGATTATTTTCTAAATTTCTCTCAAATAACAGGTCATCTGAAAAAAAAATTATATGTGGACTAAAGCACAAGTAATTTCCTATAAACATATATTTTTACTTTAGACGTGTGACTCACCATTCATGAGTTATCGTAATTTTAAGCTCAACACATCACTGTGCCTATTCATAAGAGGCATGCACAATTTACTAATTTTTTTCAAATTTTAAATTAGGATATTTCCTGAGTCATAAGTCGTACGAAAACAGTGCGAAGGTTATTTTTATAGAAAATTTAATAAACTACAATATTTTTCTTTAAATATAACCGTCAAAGAGATATTTGTAAAAAGCTGATTTTGGACGCTATTTTTCCAATATGGCGGCCCGAGCGAACACGATTCGTGGTAGCAAAGTTGAAATTTTGGAAGAACACATCGACATCTATAAAATAACCCATTTGCAAAAATCCCGCAAAACTATCCAGCTAACATCATTTTATTCTCCCAAATGATTGTACTATGAAAAAAAAGTACCAAATTTTTTACCTTTAACGACCAACAAGATACGGGTGTCCCATTTTATCTAAGCACCCAGTAGGTTTTTCGCAAAAACACCACTTGGACACTCTGAAGTTCAATACCTATAACTTGCAAAAAAAATTTTTTCCCAAAACTAATAATGAGAGATCTCCACGCTGAGCACTTAGAACTTAGAATACCTCTGTGAATTTTTATAACAACCTGAGAACCCAACTGCAGATTTCGAAAAAATTGAGATGATCATGGTCTACCTAGCTACGCAGTAACGTCAAAATAGCTTGAATTTTTTTTTTATTTTTTTTTTTTTGAATGACCGAAAAAAGTCCAATTTTCGAGCCGTCAAATACAATATTATCTATCACTACGCACAACGGGGCAAGATTGTAAATTCTTTACATTAATTCAATATCTATAAAACCCTTAAGGCTATTTAAATGAAACTTGGTGGAAATATCAACTAATATTTAAATACAAATTTTTCAATATTAACAACTACAAAATGCACGATCACACAGAGCTGAAAATAGTTAAAGTGTGGGTGTAAGGGTGTAACTTTTGGCCTGGCCAACCTGCACTGCAGTATTTTGAAGCTTTTGCTTACAAAGTAGGTGCCACGCCTTCTTTTCCGAGTTCGTCTAGTTTAAGCTTAGAGGGTGCATTTATAGTCTTTAGTATTTGAGTGAAATTTAGTTGGATTATCTCAAAAAACGTTTTCAGTATAGCGCTTTGAAGCTTTTGCTTATATGGGAGGTGCCACGCCCTCTTGTCGAAATTTTCCTTGTTTTTTTATAGAACTTGCGCTTACAATTTGAAGTATTTATGTGTATTTTGGTTGCATTTTCGTGAACTTCTAAAATTCCATTTTGAATATATTTTTTGTATGGGCGGTAGGCGTGTCCGTTGACCGATTTCGCTCATTTTCAATCTCCCAAGCTAGCTTTAACAACGAAGGCTGTGCACCAAATTTCATTGAATTATCTTGCTTAGTTTTCCCAAAAAGTGCATTTCCACACACAGCCAGCCAGCCAGCCACCCAGCCAGCCAGCTAGCCAGACAGACGGACATGCCTATATCGACTCAGGAGGTGACGCTGATCAAGAATATATATACTTTTCTATATCTGCCACGCCTCCTTCTGTGCGTTACAAACGGAAGGACAACGTGAATATACCCTGGGCACGTCGTGCTTGAACCAAGTTTAAATAAAAGTTTCTTGCATATGAGTTTTTTGACTGAATTATGTTACGTAATAACTTCATGAATCAAATGATCCCAAAATTAAAAAAATCGAATGGGCCCTTTTTGAAATAAGGAGCCTTAAGCAATAACTACAAAAAGTTAATACAACACAAAATTAAAAATATTTGTAACATTTTGCAAACTATTTTTTCTAAACTAATTTGAGGTCGCTGAACATGAAAAACGCATTTATTTTTTTTTCCTTGGGGTCGTTCCCAAGTTATTCGATAATTTATAATTTCGAGGGTATAGCTTCATATACATCAATATATTTCTATGACGCCAAAACCGATCAATTTTATTTGTCCACGCTTACAAAGAGTGATTAACGGCGCTTCTAACAAGTATACCAAAAATTATGCTCCAAACAAAATTGACTGAGTTAAAGGAGGAAAAAGCTTGATATTTCAAAAATTTTTTAAATTTTTCACATCAACTTCAAATGAAACTCTTTGTTTTTGGCACATATTTTTTTTAAATAATTATTTTTAGAAATGTTATTTAATGGCGCATATAAAAGCAAACATTTTAAGTCTATGTTGAGCAAAATCGAATGAAATTTCCAAGAGATATAAAGGCTTTAGTGCAATAAGGAAGATGTGAGAATTTTCGAAATGTTCGGCCTGAGTCAACAGATCCAATTTTTCAGCCTCCAAATAGGACACCCTACATTTATTGAACACTTTAAAGATGATTTAAGTAACTTCTAATCATTCTCTGTAGAAGAACATTGCGGATTGTATCAAAAATATTAATTTTTAAAAGAAATCGAAATTTCTCTATTGCACTAAAACCTTAATATATTTTGGAAATTTCATTCGATTTTGCACAACATAGGCTTAAAATATTTGCAATTATATGCGCCATTAAATAACATTTCTAAAAATAATTATTTAAAAAAATATGTGCCAAAAACAAAGAGTTTCATTTGAAGTTGATGTGAAAAATTTAAAAAATTTTTGAAATATCAAGCTTTTTCCTCCTTTAACTCAGTCAATTTTGTTTGGAGCATAATTTTTGGTATACTTGTTAGAAGCGCCGTTAATCACTCTTTGTAAGCGTGGACAAATAAAATTGATCGGTTTTGGCGTCATAGAAATATATTGATGTATATGAAGCTAAAAAAAAGTACTAAAAGTGTCCAAAAGTACCAAAAATTATTTAGTACATTCGTGTTAAAATTTTTACCATTGGGCGATTCTAGTAACTATTAATTGCACAGAACTATGAAATGTTTGGCTTCTTTGCTGTGTCCTTTAAACTTTGTTGAAAGCAAAATTGGTATTACTTTTTATTTGCCTTTTCAAACTGCATTCAAATAAAAAAACTTCCTAAAACTTTTCATAAAATTCAAAAAAGCGCTTTAATATTGTACAAATGTTAAAAGAAATTTAGTAATTTTATTGAGTTTAGCAAAACGCTATCTTCTTTAACCCAATTTACTTTCGATTATGCACAACATTTAAGTGTTGCCATTTACATTATTAGAATTCCTGCCAGCACACACACAACACTGAAGCATTTGACACAATGAAAATTTGCATGCAGCCTAAACAACGCCGCGATATTGCAATGCTTCCTGGTTACTCATTCCTAGAAAACTGCTAATACCAATGGCTAGTAAGCGTATCAGTGATAAATGTCAATTCTTATTGTGGCTGACTTGTTGTTGTTTTTCTTATACATTTTTCCAATGACTCCACTGACTGACTGACTGACGCAATACAGTAAAATGAAAATAAATCACAAAAGTTTGCAAGGCACACGTTAGAAATTTTTCAACGCATCGATTTCTCTGATTTTTTTTCCATTTATTTTCATTTATTTGACACTTAATATTGACTCATATAACAAAATGTCACAAATTACCTATTGCCGTGTAATGCAAAATTAATGAAAATAATAATTCAAATTCAAATCTATTCATATCCATTGAATGGATTAAAAGCTATGTACGAGTAGATTGATATATGCGTTATGAAAATTAATGGGGTTCTATCTCCATTGCTACAGCTTTATATTACGAGTACACAATTTTCTATTGACCATACAATCGTATTTTGCTTTTTATAGAATTTTCTTACCGTGTAAAGTGATTGTTACGTGTTTTGCATTTTTATTAAATTAAAGAATTCTTTCTAATTTGTTTATTTAATACTTTAAAACATTTTTTTTTTTTTTTTTTTTTGTAATTATTTTTATTTCTTTATACTTTGATTTTGATCGTAACAAAGTTCACTTCATATCGCCTGCACGTAGTTGTTATTTATTTTATTGTTCTTAATGGATTATTCTTTTTTTCTTTTTTTTTTTTTTTTTTTGTTCTTTTACTTTTTCGGGTACGAAATTCTTTAGAAAAATGGTTATTTTTTTTCTTTTTCTTTTAGCACTGGAATTCATAATTTTAGTTCAACTATTTTTTTTAATTTCCAAAACTTTTTTTGTTTAGAATTGAAAATCTGTCATTCGCAGTTTTTAATACATTCAGAAACACAAGTAAAAAGGAGCTTATGCCATCATTTTAGTTTTTTTGAATGATCTATTGGTCGTCTTAAAAACATATTAAAATAAAAATTAAAGAACATTTAACATAATATCAGTTTTTTCGTAAAAAGTTGGAATAAGCTTATGTAAAAGTATTAAAAAAAAGCAATTTACAATAAATTTAAATATAAAATACAAAGAGGTCAATAATTTCAACGCTGATAAAAAAAAATAACTTGATATCAAATTTCGACAGCTGTTTCTGTGAAAAAACAGCAATGATTCATTAAATGCTGAATTGTTATCACTTTACAAATAATGATCATCAAAAGAAATTGTTTTTTTTTTTCTCTTCTTCTTTCTTATTCAAATTAGTGTGGGAAATTTGTTGCTAATACCCTGAGATTGACCGTACGTCTGACCATATGTTTGACCATAAATAAAGATACGCATTTATGCATAAATTTGATCACGCTATGCCGCCTTATCAATTTATAAATAAACGTGTGAACAGAAACTTAATTGTTGTCTTCAACAAAAGTTGCGACAACACTGTGCACAGTGTACGATTAACCACTAAAATTTATTTCAACATTTTAAAGGCTTGTTAAAAAACTTAATATAATATCGTTTTCCTATATCAAGATAATCGAGGCCTGAAGTCACAAAACGGAGTTTCTTGCAAATTTCTCGTTTACTCTTATGCCCTAATTCTCCATATCGAAAACTCTCACTTTTCGACTGAAAAGTGACTACAAATCAAAAAGCTTAAAATTTTGTATTCACTAAAACGAAGAACGACTACAAAGTGAGAGCAATTGAATAATTTATATTCGAAATGGTTGTGATATTTGATTTTTATTTTTATATTGAAAAAATTGTCCTTCAGTAAAACGAAAACAGACGAATTTACAGTCAAGTTCGTCACTTGAAATTTTCTGTCGTTTAAAAGTCGAGTGCAAGTTCTTTTATTGAATTTATTGGTTGTGATGGACTTTGTTATTTTTTTATGACGTTTCTTGCATCGTGAAGCTATTAAGGTTTTGACTTCAAATGCTGTCTATCCCAAACATTTGCTTCAAGAGTTGTTGCAGAGTGTTTGGAATTATTTGAAAAGGACTTCTGCTCGATATTTATGTGGTTGTGGTTTTCTTTTCAATTCCAAAAATATCATTTTTTTTTTTTCTATATTTATGACCATAATTTGGTTATCAAATATGTCGAAGTAAGAAATCCCGGCACAAACCACGATTCATTTATTTGGGAAAGTAGTAATTCTGCCTCTTACCTAAACCCAAATTTGAAAGAGGAAAAATAAGTGCACGTCTTCTTGGTAAGTTTTTTTAATATGTAAATAGTAAAATATACGCAAGATAATCGTAAATTGTGTTAACAAAAATCAAAACCTTAAATATTAGATGTAACCTCTTTTTTAAAGTTTCTTTTTCCAAAAGATTAGCTCATAAAAATACATCCATATTCTATCTGAAATATGCAATGTGCAAAATATATGTATATTCTTTAAAATCATTTAGCAGGAAAAAAACTGGTTTTTATCAAAAACTCAATTTTTCGTCCATTTTAGTCATACGCCATTCAGATGCAACCCATTAACAGACTCGAGATTTTTGGCAATTTTTACGATTCTTTATTTAAGTGCAGAAGATAAATAGTTTTGGGTATTTAAAGATATTATATGGTTGTGTAATCTCTGTGAGATTTAGAAAACTATACTTAAAATAAAAGCATTCAAAATGCACAGGCTACAAATTGTAATTTTTCACCTTGATATGCATCAAACTCCACCTCATGAACTATATTTTTGCAATTTTGGTCAAATTTTGAACTGCTCTAACGTACTTGCATAGTAATTATTATTTTTCAGTAGATTCTGGTAACCAATTGTCACCATATTTATTAACACTGTTCAGAAATCCACAGTGACATTTAAAAAAAAAATATAGCGACCAATTTTGTAATAACGCAATGTAATTGGACGGTATTTTGGTGTCCTCAAAAATAGGTTTCGATGCATTTTTACCGAAATAGGACTGCATTACTCTCCTATGGTAGTAACTAAAATTATAAATGTTTGTTGTGCTTAACATAACGCTTGTATACATTACATGAGATGCCGATTTTAGAAGAACTCGAAAGCAATGAAATTGTAACTAAAATTGAGAGACCACCAAATGAAAACACTTCAACCATAGCTACAACTTTAAGGAAAAGAATAACAGAAACTTTTGTATAATACATCTTTTCTACACTTGTACCTTAATAAAACTAACTTATATTGCAATAGAATCCTTTTTATATTTATTTAAATGATTTATTGGGTACATGTATAAATAAAAAATCTTCACTTCATTCAACCGTTTGCCGTTTTTTTCTATTATTTTCAAACCAAATTTCAAAACCATTATCCAAACAGAACTGCCATTCGAAAATTATTTTCTTTTTTCAATTGAAAGTATTCTGTAAAAAGTTCGAAACATCATAAAAAAAAGAGTTGGCATTGCTCAAAAATGTATTGTCTTTACTTATTCGAAAGCAAAGCCACAAACCAAATGTGTGTTGACGAAAAACTCAATTCGATTTACAGAAAATATTTTTTAAACGAAAATGACTGAAAACGAATTTCAGTCACTCACATTTTTCGAGATAGAGAATTAGGACATTACTTTTAAAGAAAATGTCTTATGAAAATATTCTAGCTCTAAAAGTTTTCAACAAAAAAGATTCAAAAATTTTTTTGCAAACTTAGTCAAGCTCGCATTTCCATTGCAGAGTATACTCCGGCCTCGCGCCATATATTAAATAGAGTATTTCCTTAAAAAAATCAGCAAGCAAAGCGTCTGAGTCTTTTATTTTCATGTTCGGAACATTCAAGAAGACTATTATACTTAACGGCAGACACGATAATCTGATTTAATATAATGACTTTTTTACCATTTCTATAATATGACAGTTATTTTTGCAGCAATATCTGAATGGCAGACATGAAGTTCATTACTCCTTATGATGTTATCTTTGCGTAAAATGTATTCTGTCAGACAATGAAATAACATAATAGTTTTATTTCATAAAAATTTTAAAAACACGATGTTATTACATTTGAGAAACATTTTTTTTCACATTTTTGAAGAGCCGCCATTATAACAATCAGCAACTTTAATTGATCGATTTACTCTAATCTTCGCAATTACCATCTTCTGCCGAACGATGTTATGACATAGCTTTTAATTAATTTATTCGGTTTCAGTAGGTGGCTACTGAATCCTGAGAAGTACATACAAGTTATAGTTGCCACCACTTATCAATTGAGACCGAGGCTAATGGTCAATTCTCATAAATAACCCGATGTTACCCTTTAAAACAGTGATGTTTAAAGCCTATGCCCACGGACACTTGAACTTCTGTGCTTATGAGCTTTCCGTTTACATATTCACCCACAAATAAGCGTTCAACTGTGTCAGTAGTTTTGCAGATCTGCGTAATTTCCCAAGGGGAAAAACCTTTCTGAAGTGCATTTCTTTCACCAATAAGCGCTTCCACTCCGTAAGAACTATTTTTTTTTTAACATTACATATCCTTGGAAGTAAGCGCTTATTTGTAATGCGCTTACTTCCTAAGGCATGCATTTTCAATAAAATTAAAAAAAAAAAACTGGCAGCACCAGGATTTGAGTCCACGACCGTCACGTGTGATAGATAGAAACTTATTATTTTGACTTACATTTACCAACTCGTTAGATCGCTACACCATTGCCCGATACGATGAATTTGTATATTAAGCAAATGTTGTCCAAACAGAATTCGACATTCGAGTGCTTACTGCAACCTTACATGGAACTATTGTGTAATCAGTTTCAATTCAATTTCACAAAAGTAATCAAATAAGAGAAAAGAAAATAAAAAAGTGAAATAAAAAAGTGATATAAAAAATGTTAAATAAAAAATATTTAAAAAATAATAAAGCAAAAAAAATAAAAAAATAAATAAATATAAAATCACCCGCGCTGTGTTCGAACCCATGTTGTTCTTTCTGAAGCTTTATAAAAAGTCATTGTGTAAGTGCTTCTAAATTTCTATGGTGACAAGCGCTTTTAAAGTGCTTGGTTCAGAAGCGCATGAAATTTTTACTCTTGGGTTACTTGCAGCTTATGCAAAATATAAAAGCTTTCAATAAGCTTTTATGCATTATCTAAATGCGCTGGTATTGAGTTTGGTCTCCACTGCTATAAAAACTCCACACTGTGCGATCGAATTTGTGTAAAATAAGAAAAAAAGCTACAGTCTAAAATCAATTTATATCAAAATGCGTAATAAATGTTTATCTTTAACTGCTAATACAATAAAAAATGTTTCTGCTTAATGTCACAAATGAATATCAACAACAAATACGACATTAAATCAATATTGAATTGCACTTCAATATCAGACAGCATTGAATGCGTTGTTAATGATACTTAAAAAAACCAACAAACACAACAATGTTTGTTTTGCGTATTATGCAAATTTCTAAATTTTTATTTAAAAAAATTTTAAACTTTTTTTTCGTAACATTTTTCCCTATTTTTCGCTTGTGATACAACGGCGAACTTGTCCTTTAATTGTCACCCGATAAGGCATTTAGTTGCCACTGTTACCCCAATGTTACTGTTGTTGTTGCAATTATTATTTTTGTTGCTGTTGTTGTTTGTGGGCCCTACTGTTGCAATAGTCGTATGCATATGACAAGAAAATCAAGCAAAATCCACCGAAAACTGACTTTAAAACACAAAATTGTCCTCCACAGGTTTGCTAAATATGTCCATTTCTCTTCCTGTTTTTACAGTACACCTGCATTTTCGTTTGAAAAGCATGTTTTTGATCATCAAAATGCTTACATTCTTAACTGTGTATCATTTTTTGTTTGGAAAAAACTTTCCTGTCAGAAATCCTATCTCTATTATGAAAACCTGTCAAATTATAAATTGAGGTTCATTTTTCCTGTTTTTTCAGCCAAAATGAGATGATCATCAAAATGCTTACATTCTTAGCTATTTATCTTTTTTATTTTAAAAAAGCACTTACCTATCTTTAACATGAAAACCTGTCAAATTATAATTTGACTTCAGTTTCTTCTGTTTTTTTTTTTTTTTTTTTTTCATGTTTTGAAATACATTTTCATGATACGATAAAACCAAAACAAATGTATTGAAAAACTATCCATGGAATTGCCCGTAAAAGTCTAAAAAATGCAACTTTTATATCAGTTAATATGTATCACGATCATTGATCATGAATTCCTTTTGACTCCATTATTCTCTCCCATGTGTCACATGACAATGAGATTTGCATCTGCTGTTCTTGCAGTTGTTGCTGCCGCTGTTGCCACATAAATGCAACCTACGCACAATTGTTGCTTGAATGCGGACAGACTGAAAAGTTAGCAACAGCAGCAGCAGCAGCAATGGCAATTGCTTGTAATTTTGATGTGAAAGTTGTTATTTTGTTCTGCATATCCGTCTCCAACTGAACGTCCGTATATGAACTATATATGACTAACTGCATGGAAATTTCAGACTGAATTTTAGTCTATATGTATGCTCGCATACGTCTACGTATATGTGTTTGTTTGTTTGTTTGTATGTTTTACGCTTGATACGCTTGTCTGTTTGCTCTAATCAATCTCAATTGCTTCACTTTTTAAAATTCATGTCTTCGATCATTTTCGTTGACAAAATGACAATTTTGCGAATTGAAGTCTTGTCGTTTTGTGTTGCTATTGTTGTTGTTGCTGTTGTTGCTGTTATTATTACAACTGTGTTTTGTGTGTTGCAACCCACATAATTTGTTTGCTAAATTATTGCATTGTTTGGTGTTGTTGTTATTGTTGTTGTCGCATTGCATTTTGAATGTCAAATTGAAATGATTAAATAAAATGCTTAAGGATTGCGATCTGTGATAAAAACGAGAGAAAAAGTTCAAGGTAAGCTATCAGACATATTAATAACGGAAATGATTGTAAGGAACTCCATAATGTGGAATAAATTACATATTTTTTATTGTCAAAGTGTTGGAAATAAGAAATTTAATGAATATTCCAAATCTTTGATATCATTACGATCGAAATAAGGTTTTTTTAAAAATCTTTTTAAAAATATCAAAAGTTTTTTTAAAAATCTTATAATCACCGGTAATGCCCCATATTTTCCAAAGTTCCCTTCGCATTTTTGTCAAAACTTTCAAAAGTGCCAGTATTTGCTTCAATTGAGCTTCCTCGATTATTACGAATCTTCAACAGATTCGATCGTAATGGTAAAAAGATTAAAAAGATTTTTAAACAAACCTTATATATTTGCCAAATTTTAAGACTTTTTAAGAATGAACAATGCGATCTATTTATTTGTTTTTATTTTTTTTTTTTTTAAACAAAATTGTGGGTGAAAGAGCGCTAAAAAATTTCTCGTTTCCAGGAAAGTTTTAAAATGTTTACCAACCTCTATTAATTTTTTCTCTCCAACATTTCTCTCGAACCTACTAATCCCTTTTTTTCTATTGAATGGAATCCATTCCTTAAGTGGGGTCCCATACAAAATTTAGATAAAAATGTCAAAAAAAGTCCTCGTTGGCAGGAAAGAGAAAAAATGTTCACCGACCCTCACTATATTTTCTTCTCCAACATTTCCCTCAATCATACTTCCTCCATTTTATAAATAATACTATTAATTTTGTGTGGGAGAAATTTAGAGTAGAACGGGGCAATGTCATGCACTCAACTTTGACATGCTCGTAAGCCGTACAACTCAAGCGAATGCGACGAGTAAGCATCCGATCGAAAGATAATTTTGTTGGTTACATCCATGTGTAACAACATTTGTGTAGCGAGAAATTGTGTTTGTGTAAGTGAAGAATAAAAAAGTGTGCACGACATTACCCCCCTCAAAATTTGTGGGGTAATGTCGTGAATTGTTTTCCGAGTATAGTAAATATAATATAATATGTTGTATAGAGTAGAACGGGGTAATGTCGTGCACTTAACTTTGAGATGCTCGTAAAGCCGTACATCTCAAGCGAATGCAACGAGTAAGCATCCGATCGAAAGATAATTTCATTGGTTACATCCATGTGTAACAACATTTGTGTAGCGAGAAATTGAGTTTGTGTAAGTGAATGTGCACGACATTACCCCAATGGTCGTTTTAAAGGTCAACTTCGATAACTCGGTGAAGCCCAAAATTTTTTTCGAAAACCAAATACTTCTTTTCTTTGGCAGGATATTTCGTTTCAGAAAACACTTACCTGGTATATTTTCCCGCAAGAAAAATTATTTTTCTGACCCGTTGAAAAAACACTTTTATCGTCCCGAAAGCATGCGTTTTGAAAAAAAGGTTACTCTGTAGAGACGAACTGGTGAAAATTGCTAGTATTATATGCATAAGCTCAGTAGGCCAGCAGGTCCCTACATTATGAACAGTTGGTAGATCATTCAATTCTTTGGGCTAAAACAGCCAGTGCACGACATTACCCCCTGCACGACATTACCCCGTTCTACTCTATTTATTTTTTTATTAATTAAATTAATTAAAAAAAAAATTTGTTTCTTCAGAAAAATTAACGAACAAAAAATTTTTCGTAGGTAATACAAAGAATTTACTCGAATCTTTGAGATGCAGTCATCTGATGCACCATACCATCTACAGCATATAAAAAACAAAGAGAATGAAACTAAAGAGAACAGGAAAGATCAGGCAATTCTGATGAGAAAAAATGCGTGAATAATGCACGAGTACAAATACTATCTCTAGCTCAGGAACGCTCATATAAAGCAGTTTGCCGTTCCTTACTCAAGTCAAAATAGTGACAACTTCCCACTGAAGTAAATTTCACCACACTGTTTTAGTCAATTCAGAATGCATGCTAGTATTTTTTTTTTTTTTTTGAGTTGTCGTGAGATTTACCTTACTCTAAAGTTCAAACAAAACAACAAATAAAAACAAAAAACCGAACCGACCACACTAGGGTTCGAACCATGGTCCGTCCGTGTGATAAGTAAAATCATATCCTCTGCGCTACTGGCGCACATGATGAAGACGTATAAAATTTGTATATAAAGCAAATGTCTGTCCAAAAATATATATTTCATAATATTTACCTTACGTAAAGTTCAAACACAAAAAATTATAAAGGCAAAATGGTTATATAATACATAAGGTAAAGTAATTTATGTTTGAAATTTAGTATTTATTACTTTAGTTTTTTGACTACTCGAGTGGAGTAAATATTACAGCGCGAATCTTCTCCGTGTAGCTGCGTAAAATTCTATGTTTTTGTTTGTTAAGATGCAAAGTAGGGTTAGAGGAGTTTTTTAAATCTTTCATGTTTCGTAAAGCAGACAATATTCCCCATTTTAATGAAAAAAAAAAAATAAATAAATAAAACTTAATCCCACATTTTCCCCAACACATCAGTGTCGATAAACAAGCGTATCATTGATATTTCATCTATCAGAAACTTGAACGAGCTCATTAGTACAAAAAGTAGCTAAGCCGAAAAATCAACTCCCCCAGCAGCATTCAAGCTTGTTGGTTGCAACACCAACGTCACAAACAAGCAGCACCACATTTGCCAACAATATTTTCAATCACGCATGAATCATGCAGCAGCAACAGCGACCGTGGCAATACAATTTAGAGACGCTTTAATACCGCTAAAGCAACTGTTTGCCGCAGCAGCAGCTTCAGTAGAGTGTGGTAAAGGCAACGAAAAAAAATCCTAATTGCTTGTGAGTCTTGCGTTCACTATGATTTTGCTACTTGAATTTATAAAAAAAAAACAAAAAACTTTTCAATAAAAACTTAAACTGCAAAATTACGTGGAACGCGAATTCCTTAATACAGCATTCAGTTATGCGGGCGTTACGTTCGTTCTCTGCGTAGCGGTACGTGTAAGCGTTTTAAATGAATTCGCTTAATGGAAGCATGAAATAATTTCCCCCACTTTAAGTTGCACAGATTTGAGTGTTTTTTTTGGAAAAAAAATTCTTTAAAATTCAATCAAAATCAAAATGTACTTCAGAGAAACTTTGGATTTGATTTTCATGAAAAATTATATTTTTTTAGAAAAACAATTTTTTAAAAAAACCATTTTTTTTTTAAATATTGATTCGAATTTTTTTTATAAAAAAATTTACTTTTTTTCTGGGAGGTTATAGAGACGGCCTAGACTAACAAAAAATGCTATAAAGAAAAAGAATTTCGCAAGGTTCTGGACCCATGATATTTTCCATTTACACGTTTACACCCTGTATAAAAAATTTAAAAAAATATTCATCAAAAAATGGCTACTTAACAATCCATTCATATGGGCCATAAAAAATTTACACAACGCTGAAATCAAAAACTCTGCAGCAACAAACGCCAGCAACATTTTTTTGTTTTTTTTAATGTTGACTTTGTTGTACCTAAACTTTTTTTTTCTGTGATTCGAAAAAGAGATCCTGACCATATAAAGGTGAGGAGCGTGTGTTCGTTAGCGAAACGATTGGTGCTGCTGCTGCTACCAGCAGCGCTAATATTATTAGTAGTTGTTATGGTTGTTGTTGGTGTTTCTTCTTGTTGCTGCTGCTACTACAGTTACTGTTGCTGTTATTGTTGTTGTTGTTGCTTTTGATTGTGCAAACGCTTCTATCGAATTTCTATCGTTTATTCATATCCCTACGTATTGGCCATTATGTAGCCTTAACATCATGATTGTATTACCGTTTTGCACATACACTCAAGAAAAATGCATTAGTTGATATCGCGAGGAAAACAGTCAAAGTTGAGAACTTAAAATGAATTTTGGAAAAATGTTGTTTGCTTTAATATATTCAATGCATTTAGTCCAAACATGTTTAATGATATCTTTACTAATTTTTTTGCTGTGGCTTTGACTGTAACAACAGCATGCAGGATATCACGTAGCTTTTTATTTTGTGTGTACTTCATAATAACTTGTGTGCTTACCATGGGCTCTAAGTTGCATTTGTTGTTGTTGTTGTTGGTGATGTTATTGTTGCAATCGCTTGTGCACCAATTGATTGGTAATATACAGTGGCTAATACTATTGTTGTTGCTGTTGCTGCTGTGCATCATGTTGTTGTTGCATGTTATTGCGTGGTGTAACTGGAAGCTTGAAGTTACTAATTAGACGTCATGTGTTTGACATTGTGAGTGTTTGTTGTGAGCTGCAAAAATGTTAAGGGGGAAATATTATATACATACGTGCATATAGCACCAGAGAGTGTATCGGTGAGTGTATCGGTGACTGTATCTGAAGAAGAAAAAAATAACAAATATTTTTATTTTTATGGTGAAATAAATAATGTTTTAATTTTCATCATTGTCATTTCGGAGAAAACTAGAAAAATTAAAAAAAAAATCTAGAGCACTTGAGCAATAGAAATTTCAGGGACAATAAATAACAAGCAACTGGTTACCAACTACTTCCACAAAAAGGACATGAAAGGCTTCTGTAAGAATAATGAATGTCAAACGATCTCACAGCCAAGAAGCGGCAGAAACCAGAGTCATACGCTCGGGTTATAAAATTGCACGAGCGACAATAGAACTATTTTAGTCGATCAATTGCGATAAGCTGAATAGGAAAAATGCTTCATTCAAGATTATTAACATCACTATGCTTCAAATGGGCAATCTATACGAGTATGTATAAAAATTAATGTTTGTATGTCTGCATGTTTCTTATAGGACCGATCACCGTGAAAATTTATATTTATAGATTTTTGGGTACGGAGCGTGTTTCTGCATCATAAGTTTTTACGTTGTTGTTTTTTTCACCCAAGGGTCCCCCCTAGGATGCCGAAACGAAAATTTTTTTTTTCTTGTTTTTGTGTTTTTTACGCGTTTCACCTCTGAAACTATTTTCATAAATAAAACAAAAAGCATGTCAGTCCAACGAACTAGTGTCAACAGTAGTTTCATGATATTCAGCATAGAAAAAATATTCAACAGAAAGAACTTACAGCAAATAGTTTTGGTGTAAGGTTCAAACCAAATTGGAATGAATTCAAATCCACACCAAATTTGGAAAAAAAATTATACTACAACTTGATATACAAACCGTTTATACAAATAAAGTATGTATTAATACAATTAACACTTTTTTGGTTTAAATTTAATAGTATCACCATACAAAAATCTTTTATACTATTTTTGTATAAATTTTATATAGAAGTTCTATGAAACGGTAACGTGATGTATTAAACACAAAAATACAAAAGGTGGAACAATTTTATAGACCCCCTTTCTCCCTCTCAAAGCGTAACGAGGCTATGATTTACAGCAGAGATATTCACGTAGTGAGGAGGAATATTGAGAAAATATTTATGTTGTGCTGAAAATATTAATGAGAAAAGAAAAAACCCTACAACTAAATAGTATGAAGTACTATCAAATTGAATCTCCGAAAATGAACCATGGACTTTTTTGTCCTCAATTATTTTTTATATTTTTTAACAGAAGATATACTATAGAATAGAATATGACGGCCTTAATTTCTAAAACCTTTTTAAAAATTGTACAAATTGTACATTAGACCGGTTCGAAATTTAGATTCATCCCGAAACCGAATCAAAAGTTAGAAATCTGAATAATTTTTTTTTATTCTGAAAAAACGAATGGAGCAATTTTGATTCTAATGAAGGTCCATTTTGGCTAAAAAAAAAACATATTTTTGGTCATAACTTTTTTTCATAACGTGGTCACCCCAAGATTTAGCTAGAAAACATGCCTCTTTGTTGGCTTTATAGATTGTCAAATCTATATGGGTTGGGGTGAAGCACTTTTTCGAAATGATGGGAAAATTGCAAGTTGCATCAAAGATTACCTTAGGAGTAGGCCTTATTACAAAGACTGCATACTTAGTTTTGGTCAAAACTTCCGAAACGATCGTCCGCCCGGGGCTTCAATGAAAAATCAATGTTTTTTCACAGTTTTTTTAGCTTAGCTCAAAAACAACGAAACTATTGGTAGTTATTCATCTCAAATTTTTGAAAAACATTAATTTTCTACATTTTTTGTTTTGTTTTTCATTGCTTTACAGTGAAATTTGCCCTATGAAAGTCCCGGAAGAAGTTAAAAATTTTTGATTCAAAAAACTGTTTTTTTCCTATAACTGAATAAACAAGACACACACAAACACTTTAGACCTAAATAAATGAAGAAAATTTGTTTTTCTATAGTTTTGCTTTCAAATTTTTATTCTAAAAGTAAACGGTTTCCCGCTAGAGGCCGAAATTTATTAAAAATAATTGTGTATCATGAAAAAGCGACCTTTTTATGTTTTTGTTTTAAAATATACCCAAAATTTTGATTAAAAACTAATGAAAAAATTAAGGACTTTCAAACATAACCTTCAAAATGGAAATCGAATTAAAATTGCGCGAGATATGATAACTCTTACATACTTAGTATTTTTTGTAAAAGTGTGATTTTGGGTATTTTTGTTTCACTGTATATTTTGCATCCAAAACTTAAAACTTTTTTTTGTGTACTACATTATGTCAAAGCGTGATAAACGGCGCATTTTGAAAGACCAAGAACGTCAAAATTAGTTCGTGGGTTCCTTGCGAATTTAAGGCTGAGAGTTCAGTTTTTTTTGTAATTTTTGTCAAAAACGCCTTTTTTTGAATATGAGAGAGTGTACCTATACCCTAGAAACCATAAAAAATGTGCACAGTTATATTCCAAAAACTGTAGGACATATGATTTGCGCTATTTTGTTCCTGAGGATCTTGTTTCTATAGCTTACAGTTTGTGCACTAGAGGCTGATTTTTGTGAAAAAAAAGTCGAATTTTTAGAAACTTTTGTTTTGATGCAACATTATTACATTGTACTAGCTGGCCTGGTTGCGACTTCGTTCGCCCGTTCCCGATGCCCTTTACGTATTTGCATTGTGAATGGTAGATACATTATGCATAAGTTCACAAACTTTAATAATCATAGCTTGTATAAGTGCAGAGATATAGCATTTTTTGTATTTTTTTTGTATGGGGGGTGCAACCCCCGTCCCCCTCAGCAGCATCTCACCCCCTTAAGAACCTTCTACAGACCATAAGAAACAATTTTTTAAAAAATTCATGTAAATCGACCGTGTAGTTTCCGCGTCCATAAGCTACATACGGACACCATTTCATTTTTATATATATAGATTTTCAAAATTTACACAAAATTTTCGGAGGTTTTGACCAAAACTAAGTATGCAGTCTTTGTTTTAACATCTTAATCTATGATAATTTTTGATGCACTAAAGTTTTTTGAATTTTGCTGCACCCATATTATGGGTGTTTTTATCTGTAAAATTTTGACAAACTGCTAAACTTACATAATTGAGTCATGCTTAGAATAAGAAAAACTGAGCAGATATAGTCTAGGATAAAAATGTCTGTGTATATCAATAAATCAATGCCTAAAAATCGATTCAGCAGATTAGCCGTGGGAGCTTTTTTTTTCATTTAGGGGCGTGGCACATCCCTCTTAAAAATATAATGGGCACATTATCGTTCTATAGTGTTAATCCTGTATGCACACCAAATTTCATATAAATCAATGTGGCTGTTTAGCTGTGAGAGCGTTTCTTTCATTTAGGGAAGTGGCATCGCCCACTTTAAAAAAAAAAATCCTATGTCCTCACAACCTTTTTTTATGAATTTCTGCTGTTATCGATGAGTATTTACTCAGTTACTTAGATATATGTATATATGTGACAATATCCATATGAATATGAACTTAAGTTGACATGCAATGCTGCTCAAAACTATTTTACAAAACCATTGTCAAAATATTTCCGAAAAAAGAAATAAATTATTCATATGCTTAAAAACCACCTCCTCGCAATATTTCTAGAAATTTTTAAGATTTTTCTTTTATAGAAAAAAGCGCCCATTTAAATTAAAAAATAATTTCTCACCATTTATCGTTGAAATCGTATATTAAATGAGGGTACAACCCAGAATTATCGCAAAAAGGGCATCAACACTCTAACCACTGTCCCTCCAATTCAATCGCCAGCATCATTTCAGTTACGTCTTCCACTATCCCACTCATGCCACGGGTTTTGCATCAATAATTCGATCATAATCTATAAATTTGTATTTGTTGTTGTTGCCATTACTTTATTTGTTTGTTTTTGCGCTTTAATATCATCGCACCGCACCGCACCGCATCGCATCGCATGAATCGCACGTTTATATTGAATGCGATGTGCTGAGATTTCCAAGTTGGATTATAATAATTTAACATCATCATAATAAAACAATCAACGCAATCGAAAACAGCGATGCCAACACAGCCATTCAGCCGAAGACCCAAAGAGCATCAGGCACTCTAGGTTTGACTACGACGACGCTCTCAGGGTACGCGGAACGCATGTTGTTTAGGGCGCCAAAAGGCTTTAATAATACTTATGTACCTTATTGTTGTTGTTGCTGTTATTACTTTAAGGAGTTTACAATAAATTGAGAGGTCACTTGGTTAAAATCCACATTTTTTCTTGCAAAAAACTCTGCATGCAGTGGATTTTCATGTTGTTTTTGTTATTTTTTTCCGATCGATATTTAGACAGGATGTGCGGTGTGTTGCGGGGTTGGAGGAGTTGCATCGCTATGAATGAAGAGCTAAAAAGTTTTTCTTACGCCAACGTAATTGATGTGTTTACCTGACCTGTAGGAGTTTTTAAATCACAGATTATGGTACATTGGATGATGTTGTTGTGGTTTTTGTTGTTGTTGTTGTTGCTGTTTTACTAAGTGCTGTTGTTGCACACAACAGTTTCTTAGGTAAACTTTGTTTTGTTAGCAGCATTATGTAGCCACTTGCTGCCCGCCTGATAATACTTATATGATGTTAGGAAAATTTATTTCAAAAAAAAACAAAGAAACATTTAATATGGATGTATGTACCTATATAAAAGAGTCCTATCAAATGAAAACTCTAATTGCGTGCTTTATCAATAAAATACATTCTTACGATTTCTAAAATCATTTGAGCGATAATGCGATAATCAATGCTGCAAAACAATTCCAATCTATTTGATATGTTCATGTCGTTCAAAGATGACTTTTATAATACTTAGAATACCTAATCTTCACAATGCGGTTTTATATAAGGACTAAAAATCCAAAGAAAAAAACATCCAAAATTTTTAATGGATATTTCTTCTATTGGATATCCTTATTTTTTGAATATTTTTTTTGCATGTTTTTTTTTTTGGATATTTTTCATTGGATGTTTTTTTCTTTAATATTTTTGATAATCTCCTAAATCTCTAGTGGAAGTTTGTCGATGAATGTCGCATATTCTTATAAAGCATATCAATGCTGCAGATGTAATCAAAATTCATTTAATGTCTCGTGCCTCAAAAACATGTTTAAACTTAAAATTTGATATTTTAACTACTTAATACAGATATTTAACAAGAGCTTCTATACGAATAGCTTAAAACAAAAACGAAAATGGATCTAAATATTTTAATAAAATTCAAAAAGGTACCACGTGCGTTTTTATGGAAAATGGAATATGATGCCCGAAGGTTCCCAGAACCAATTCAGAAGAAAACGAATTACATTTTCGAATTAAAATCGTTTTGTGGTTGAATTCTTTTAAAATGATAGGTACTGATAATTTAAAGTCTAAATATCGTAATAATATCTTACCACGTTTCAATCGTCCAAAAGCTCTATTGCGCAATTTAATTGCCTGCGACAGCTGACTGTCGACTGCTATCCAACTTTATAAAAATTAAAGTATGAGAAAAAAATAAAGTCCAAGACTTCAAAAAAAAAAACCAATTTTGTATCAATGCAGTGTGGGTGACCAATTGATGCTACAGGCGATACCACGCTAAATATGACTTATTGTTAGTCAAAGATTTGTTGTTTTTGTTGCTGCAGCAGCAGCAGCAGACAGGCAGCATATTAATTTATTGCAAATTGTAACGCAGCTGAAGCGCACTTTATGCAGATGTCCATTGGCAGTTGCTATTAATAACCTTGAGCGGTAAAGTTATATATATAAATGTGCATATATGACAATATATATTACACTAAGCAAAGCAATAGCATAAGCATAAGCAAAATCCTTCGGACAGCTTTACGATATGTTCCGCAGACAATCAGTAAAAACAATGCCACGAACAAACTTTTACTACGAAGGCAGTGTATGAAATTTTATCGAGCTATCTTGCTTAGCTTTCACGTGAAAAGTTTTTACACGGACGGACAGACAGATAGGCGGACATGGCTATATCGACTCAGAAAATTACACTGATCAATTGTATAAATACGAGCATATACTTTTTCATTCCTGACACGCCTTCTTCTCTACGTTACACACAGAAGGACAAAGTTAATGTACCATGGGCGTAGGATATAAAAATGACATCCGTCAAATGACTACCTCTTGAGTTGAAGCGCATTTCGGCATTTTTCGGTATTGCTTCACTACTGGGTGCTAGCTGATTCTCTATCTGTCTGTAATCTTTTACCGATATTTTGGATGTTTTTTGATACTTTCGGACCTTTGCCGGTATTTTAGATGTTTTTTGATACTTTTGAACTTTAAACGATATATCAGATGTTTTACGATACTTTTGGGCTCTTACCGATATTTTGGATGTTTTTCGAAATTCTTGAACTTTAGCCATAATATTAAAGGTTTTTCAATACTTTTGGACTTTTTAAGATACTTTTCAACTTTTCAAAAATTTTAGATGTTTTCGAAATTTTTTGAACTTTTACCGATATTTAAGATGTTTTTCGATATTTATTGACTTTAAGTTTTAAAGCACTTAAGCTTTAAAGCGTTTAAGGGTTAAAGCGTTTAAGCGTTAAATCCTTCAAGCGTTATAGCGTTTAAGCATTTAAGTCTTTAAACATTAAAGCGTTTAAGTTTTAAAGCGTTTAAGCCTTTAACCTTTAATGCATAAAAGCATTTATGCGTTAAAGCATTTAAGCGTTCAAGCGTTTGAGATCCTTACAAAATCGGGCAATCACTGGATATTCTGTAATATAACAGACGTCTTTTTTAATGACCACTTATACAATACGTGTAAATGCTTCCTCTATACTTAATCGATTTTTTTGCATTGATTTCATCAGCAAAAAAAAACTTTATACAAAATAAAACTCATTAGTCCAATACACATTCCACGGTAAACCACAGCAGCTCATATATTGCTTAATTGCTTTTTACCATAAATTTCCCATTTTCTATGACTTTTTTTTTATAATCTCATAATACAATTTTAAATGTGCCATACAACTATTGTATTATATGATTTTTTAACAGTTATTAATTTTTGTGGTCTACTAATGCAAAATAGAGTGCCCTTAAATTGCAGCGCCTTTACAAATGCCACCGCTCACTACATACGAGTGTTTTGTATGGGAATATTGCGTGTATCAATTAAAATTCTTGCATTTTTATTATGTTCAACATAATGGGACAATTGCATTACAACTGAATAATAAATAATATACAAATAATAAATAAAATAATTTAATTTATTATGTGTGTAAAGTGTCACCACAAGCAAAGTGACACAAAAAAAAAAAGAGTTAAAACAATGCAGAAATGGCAAAAAAAACTTCTTAACAATATGACTTGACTTGTAACAGAAAAGCAGCATTGAAAAGCAATTAAATGCCTATGTGTATATGTATGTGTGTATGTATGTGTATGTGAAATATTGAAATATTGATACGTGTTAGAGGCATATAAATATTTTGAAAATATGGCACATTTTTTGTTCTTTCATTGTTGCAAAGAATGAAGTTGATATCAAAACAAAATACTTCAGCAGCGAACTCGTTTCTCTGTTTTTGTCTTATGTGCTATTTTAAAGAATTTTTTTGGCTATACTAAATAATTTTTACTTTATTATGAGCACGATGAGAACAATTTTGAATGTTCAACATATATATAGTATATACAGCAAAGCTTTCACGTCAAAATTTCGCTCATATCAAGGAAAAGAAAAAATTAAACTGAAAAACTTTCAATAAATTTGTTATATATTTGCCTTTGCAATGAATAGTTTTCCAAATGTCTGCATTTTTTTCCAGAATAATATAGCAATATTAAATTATCAGCAATTTCTAAAAATTTTATTTGTCGGAAAATGTACGCCAAACAACTTAATTAAGTGAACACAAAGAACATACGACGAAAAATTTTGAATAAGCGCATTTTAGCTAGAAAAAAATTTTAATTTTTTTCCTACCTTACAAAAAGCTTTTAATTGCACGCTTAATGTCACCTAATTTATAGCATTTGCTATTATCTGCCAGAAACCGCCATCTCCATTGCTGGTCACAGCACAGTACCTATCTCTCTATACGAACGACCGTTTGTCTATGGACAGGCGCACTGCTGTCGCTGTGACACCTTGGTGTCGCTGACGAATATCGCGTGCTGCATTGCAAGAGCTGTCGCGCGACTGTGGCAACATCGGCAATGGCTATACAGCGCGCTTTTTTTATCTTGCGCGTTTGCAATATTATGTGTTAAGTTGGTAACAAAACGCCAGCAATTTTAACATGCGGTAAAAATATCTATAGCACATAGACAGATGGAACGATATACATACACAAATGCATATAAGTATGTGTATGTTTGTTTGTCGACTGTGTCAGAAATAGCGTGTATTTAACGACGACGACGACGACGACGACATGCTGCAACGATTTGTCTGTCTGTGATTATTTTTGGCGATTTGTGGTTTGAGGGTTTTTTCTTTTCTTCTTAAAGTACACAGCGAGAATTTGTTCTTGCTTTTTATTTTGCTGATTTTGAATTAAAATTAAATACTAAATTAATGTCAAATAGTCAGATAGACCGATTGATCAGGGAGGTTTATTGTATTTTTTGCTGCTACATAAATACGTAAGAATATCACTGAAACATTACTTTCATCTTTGGTGAGATATTTGTTGCAACCAGTCACTTAAATATTTTATTTGAAAAATTTTCTCAAAAATCACTTTTTTAGACGATTTTTAGAACTCTTCATGATCTAGGTATCATTTTCTTTGGAATTTACTTCTGTTTTCAGAAATATTAGTAACACAATTTTGACCAGAAGTGACTTAAAGCGCCTTTTTCTCTAACCGCGTCATAAATAAAGCAATTTACTAATCAAAACATTTTTTTACAGTGTTCCTTGTTTGTCATTAGTCGAGTGCAACATAATATGTAGCAAAAAAAAAACTTTGGCAAAAATCCTTTAAAAATACTTTTAGCAAATTATTTATGTTAAATTTTACAGATTGTAGATCAAAACTTTGTTGACATAATTTGCACAAGAAAAAAAAAGAATCTGTTGCAGGCAGCATGATAGCGTGTTCAGTTGACACAAGCTAAAGTTTTTAGCTTTGGGGTTAAATTTTTTGTTTGTTATTCAAAAAAAAAAAAAGGTTTCTTTTTTGAGCAACGCAATATGTAATTTGTTAAATATTTTTTATTATGCATAAAATATGTTAAATTAGCGTACATAACTAGGATAAGTTTAATTTTTTTTTAATCGCATGTAAGTATGTATTCTTCTTTAACTTCTAGGAGGAGCATGGGACCAAATCATATTGGTTTCGGTTAAAGGGGAATCATTCCTTACTATGCATGTTAATGGCATTCATATTCTCATAATCATATTCTCCTTCATCAAACCATACCTTAAACTTTTCCAATTGAACTTTTACTTTCCGAGATATCATCTATTGAAATAAATGCATTTTGACCCCCATGCAAAGGATATCGTTCAAAATGTTACTGAACACCAATTTATAGGCAACAAATGCTAAAAAATTGTATGCCTTTTCTTCAAAAGTTAATCATTTAAAAAGTAAAAGTCCAATTGGAAATATTTCAAGTCGTAGTTTGATAAAGAGGAATACGGCTAGCCGATGCTAGAAAAAAAAAGAAAACACACTTTCTCCGAAAGGTCATAAGCCAAAAAAAAACAGTACATTCTACAAATGACCACGAATTCAGATTCAGCGTAAGATTATATAGTGTAAGGTAACAAGTCGCGGGGTGTTCGTTTGATGCCATCACATATTCATTTTATATCGATTATTGAATTTTAAATTGATTTAACAAAATTTACTATGTAATTAAAATGTCCAACAAAATAGTTGGACGATATTGTAATAGATTAAGTAAAATAGAATTAGGAAAGTATAACAACACCAGGCAATCAGCTGTTCACCACACTGAGCCTTTTTGGTCGTTGTGTATTCGTTCGTATTGAGGTAGGCCGATACTGCGAAGCCGGAACGGGCGAAAGTCGGGATAGTTTTACTGGCGACTCGTTCTTGCTAATGTTTCAGTACTTGTGCGAAAGAGGCGACACAAAACCTTGGTCGTTGCGTATTTGTCTTTATTGAAATATGCCGATACATTAAAAATGGAATGGACAGCTGGGTAGAGCCTCAAAAAGAGAAAGGAGCAATGTAGGACTGCTGAATCATCAAAAATTTGTAAAGAAAAGAATGAAAACCGGTGTTTATATTCAATTTAATCTGAAATAATAATAATTGTCAATCCTTTCTTCGAAATAAAACCTTGGTCACTGGCGAGCCAAGGCCTCGGCCGTAGCAAAAACTTCATCACAATAGGTCTAATTGAAAATTCATTCTATTTTTTTTATTTTATGTGATAACCTCCTTCGACTTCAGCGGATTTCTTTTCATGTGATGCTTACTTTTCGAGTAAAAAATTTTCTACTGAAAATCACAGAAGACAAAATATACCTGTTGATCGACTATATTCAAGATTTAAGGAACGATTTAAATGCAAATAGATGAACAGATTTTAGTAGCAAAAACAAACAATACAAGTACACAATACATACTTAGATAATAATAGATAATAACGAAAATAAAATTAATCAACAACACTATTTACGAGCATTATTAAATAAAACAATTTTCTCACCAAAACACCACTATGTGAATTGCTGTTGTTGTTGTTGCTATTGCTGGTAACATTTAATTTTGATGCTGACAACCCACGCGTGCGCTCCTTGCCAATTCCATTAACCATGTTTGGCTATCGTTATTGGCTAAAATATCATCAACTGTTGCTGCTGTTGCTGATGGTGATGATGAAAACTATAATGTAGACTCTCCCTGGAAGAACAACAACTACAGCAATAGCAATTCCATTAGCCATTTTTACTTTCAATCTAAGAAAATAAAAATTTTTATTTAAAAAAATGAGCAATAAATTTTAGCACTTTTCAAAAACAAAACAATCGAATTCAGATTTATTGTGAAAATAATACTTTTTTTATAAATCAAAAGATATTGGCTTTGTTGAAGTTTCTATATGGGCGAAGGGCGTATCCATAGACGGGAAATTTAAATAATTGGTATATAAACATGGATTATCACTTTTTCTGAAGTACCAAAACAGTAATAAGTAGTAAGGGAAGAGTACCGGGTGTGGGCACCTTTTTGTTATCGACCCATAACTTTTGACAAAATGTATATTATGCAGATATATAAGTACCAATAGAAAGCTAGAAACCTTAGCTAACTATTGATGAAGAAAGTAAATTGATTTCGTCATTTGGAAAAAATTAATATATCAAAAAATTAGTGAAGTGAACATTTTTGACAAAAAAAAAATTTTGGGTAGGCACCTTTAGAAAATCCGCTGAAAATGAAGTGAAACGCAATCAAATAGAAATGTAAGTAAAATGCACAAAAACTTCGTGCTGTCATAACACGCGCTTAACATTGTCAGAACAGCAGCACTTGTTTTCTGTCAAAAGCTACGGAAAGTTGCCCACACCCGAACCATGCCCGCAGGCGGCACTCTTCCCCTAATATTTAAGTAAAAGTTTGATTTTTTTTTTTTTAAATCGTTATGACTTTTCAATATTTTCCCACTTCCTGAATTTCTTACTCAGAATTTTTTGACTTCTTTTTCTAACCATTTATTCCATTTCCAGCATTTTTCAACCGTTTAACATTTTTATTTCTTAAACATTTGTTACTTCTGATGCATGGAATAGCATTATTATCGTAAAAAGTTTCAATTAACTTATTGTTTGTATTGCTGGTGTTGTTGTTGTTATTATTATTACTGCCAATAATTTCTTTAGTGCAATACAACATATACCTATTTGATATTTCATTACCTTCTTTTTTTTTGCTTGTACTGCTTCGCTATTACCTGGTTATTAGCCAGAATAATATTGCTTACCAATGTTGTTGCTGCCACATTTTGTGCAGCCACGCAGATCATTAAATTGATGAGGTGTTGGTAATTGTTTTTGTCAGTATTGTTGTTGCAAGAGTTTTTCTTGATGTTTTTTGCTTAAACATTTTTTCAGAACTTCCGTTGTTTAACGCTGATATTACGCTTTTACTGCTTGTCGCAGTGTCGATAAAGAGTTGATTTGTTGTTTTTTTTTGTTTTTACCAAAATGTTGGCAACATCCGCAGCAGCAGCAGCAACAGCGTGCGAAATCAATTGTTGCTAAACCATCATCATTGTCATCGTGACGCCTGCGCACTGATTTTTCTTGATATTTTTTTTTGGTGTTTTTGATTTAATATTGATTTTTGATTTTTTGTGGTTGCTTTGCGGTATCTTGTTGTTGTTGTTGCTACTATTATTGTTGCATTATGAGCGCAATACATGTTATTGTTTTTTTCTTTATAAAATTGAAAATTGGGTTACGTTGTTTGTTCGCAATGTTGCAGCAGAATCAGCCCGGCTGCCGTGTTATTAACTCCATGCAAATGCATCAAAGGTATGAAAAATGATTCATGCTGTGCTTGCAGCAGATGCTTGTTGGCTGGCTGACAGTTCCCACGTTCAGCTGACAAATTGTGAATTAAAAAAGTTTGTTTGTATGTACACAAGCGGGGATCAAATTGTTTGAAACAAAAATTTTTTTAGACCTAGTTTTGTCTATTTTCGGATTTTAGCTTAAATTCTATGTTCATAATTTGTCGGCAACATATTTCTGCGTTGAACTTCAAGGTGACTAAAATCGTTTAAAGTATAAGGACTTCTCCTATATTTCAAAATTGGTTTTTAAAATCTAGAACTTCCGAAGGATTTATTATATTGCTATGGAAGGATGTCATTAGGAGAAGCATTGTGATAGATCATCTAGTTCAAAAGATATGAATTTTAAAATGAAGACAGATGAGAACTTAATACAAAATATGTTAGTAAGTAATCACATCTCCTTACAAAACAACAAACGCCGGTCTGTTCATCAGGACCTATTGAATAAAGACTGATAATAAATTCATACAAAATGTATTATTAATCACATAATTTAAAACTAGTAAGGGTGTTATTTTTGGCCTGGCCCACACTGGTTCAAAATCCTAAAAAGCTGGCCAAAAATCGAAAAAAAAAGTGTTTTTAAATTAACTTTTTATGGACCGCATTGTCTAAAAGATATTCATAGACCTCAAAAAATTTATAAGAAATATCCAGGTATTCCTACAATGCTCTCGGGATCTCTCCAAAAGTACGCCTATCAGACGAAAAATTCTGTGAATTAAAAGTAAAAATTTAATATTCACTGTAAAAATTGAGTGGTAACTGTAAAACAACCGATTTTAATGTTAGAATGTGGAATCTCTTTGCAAAAGAAAATACTATCGAACCCTTATATTCAAAACTTGCAATAATTTATACATTTGCGGTAATTGTGATTAACTTAAAATCAAATTATTTCACAAAATCAGTTTGCAATGGTTATGAAAAAAGCCCAGAACTAGTTTATACCAGGTCATACCACCAAGATTTTTTGGATTTAAGAAGTTTAAAATCTTCTCTAATATATATAAAAAAATTGAGGTGCCTTTTTTTGTCTTTTTTGTGTGGCACGGTTTTTTTGAAGCAACCAGAGGAAAATTTAACTCATATTGCTTGCCAAGTGTCAATATGTGATGCTCGCTCGAAATGATAAAATTTTTATATTATTATACAGCTTATACTCCATGATAAAGGAATCTAAAACCCATTCTTATGTAGATCAATTTAACGTTGCACACAACTCTATCAAAGTTAAAGTTTTGAAATAAATTTTTAAATTAGATGTAAAAATTGTGCAATTTTTGCAATTTCAAATCCACCATTTTGTTTTTTAAAAATCTAATATCAGATTCGTAATATTTATGAAATACGTCCGCCATTTTAAGTCCGCCATTTTCTTTTTTAAAAATATAACATCAAAAACCCCCAGGTAAAAAATTTCGTCTCGAAACTTTAATGATTTCGACTTTTGGCCAGCTTTTAGGGATTTTGAGCCGGTGTGTGGCCTAACATTAAATACCCCATGTGGCAGTATTTTGAAAATGTTTCTTTTGCTCAGATCTAACACTAATTATTCCAAGTATTCGTGAGAAATTTAGTTGGATTATCTTTTTTTTTTAAACTTTTCCTCATATAGGAGGTGCCACACTCTTGTCCGAGTTTATTTAATTTTTTTTTTTTTTTTCAGAGCTTGCACCTACTAATTTTCAAATGATCAAGCTTTCTATCGTCGCAATCTTTCAAGTCTTTGCTTATTAAATTTCCATTTTTAATCAATTTGATGCTTCATCTCACATATGAACAAGTTCATTGCCTGAGTCCTGTTTTTTAGCTTATCAACAACAAAAGTTATGCAACATTGCAGCAACACATTTGATAAGAGTTTAAAGCAACCATAAACAAAGCAACAGCATTAATGCAACTGCAACATAACGAAGATGTTATAGAGATATAAAACTTATTTCTTTAAAAAAAAATGGCAACAATGGGATGGAAACTTGAACTGAACACAGAACTGGAATGATCTTTCAATTTTGCATTACACAGTAAATTTTTGGACAGTGGTAGATAAAAAGTCAAATTCAGCAAAAGGCAACAGCAACAATATCAAATCAAAGCAAAATCTTTTTTGGGCAGCCAAGCGCAAATTGTATACAGTGGGGATATGTGAGGAAAATAAAAATCAATTGAAATTTGAGCGCAGTTGACCGACCGACCACCTTGCAGATGCCAATGCGATGTATGCAACATGCAACAAGGAACAGCAACAATATTATCGCCATTTGTTGTGGCTGCTGTTGGGGTGCTCTTAAAAGTGCGCGATGCTTATCAACATTTGTTGCCAATACATGTTGGCACTTGCAGCGCAATGTGTTTTTTTTTTTGGTCAACATTTTCCGATTGCTGTGATTGTGCGCTTTTCCCTATTCGATGACTTCTTTCTATACATTTTATGTTAATATTTTTTACTGTAAACATAAATTTGGTTATTGTTTTTGGTTTTGTTTTTGTGAAAGTGCATTGTATATAGTGGGTATATGGCACTGATGTTGCTGATTGTTTTTTGTATTCCTTTTTGCCCCAAAGATTGGCGACCACCAGGAAAATCGATCTAGCATTGTGTTCACTGTTATTGTTGTTGGCAACAACACCAAAAATAGTAAAAACAATACATTGTTATTGTTGCACTTGTTGCTATTGCTGTCGGTGTCGGTTTGTCTGTCTGCCTGGCGTAACATTTCAATTTTTACACCTCATTCAAATTTTGCAGAACAATTGAATCGCTGTTTTTGCCTTCTCATACAAATTGAATTGTGCGGTTAAGCGCAGTTTTTTTATTTTTTGCCTTTATTTATTTTTAAAATTTATTTTTATGAAACGAATTTTCTAGATATTTTTTCATTTAAATCAGCGAAGATAAACAGATACTCCTAAGATTGAATAAATATCCGGTAAATCTTTACCAATATTTAAACACTAAGCTTTGAGGCTTAAGATTGTTTTTTAATTGCTTTAAGTCTGCTTTAGGTCTGGAAATAAGAAGTAGTTGCAGTGGGAGAATATGCTAGATGGAGTAGTAGCTTGTAGCCCAATTTATGAGTTTTTGCTATGGTGACTACAAACGTGTTCACCCGTTCATTATATTGATGAAATAGCACTTTTTCTTCGCCAAGTGCCATCTTTTTGCTTGAAATCAATATTGAATCTGTCCAAAAACTCGGAATTATATTCAGCTGTAGTCGTTTTACCTTTTTCAAGATAACTGGAATAAATTTCAAACTTTTTTGGAAAAAAATCAGAACTTAATACCAAACAAGTTGAAGTAAGAAAATTAAACCAAAAATTTTTTGTTTTGTGTGAATGACACCGCTTATATCCTACAAACCAAGTAGCCATGATCTTGTTGGCCGACAGAACCATTTTTGTTTCTTTGTGGCACCTTTTCCGGAAACACTTAAAACCCCACTATCTTGATTGTTTCTTGGTCTCTAATATTTTGTTATGGATTCATGTTCCATTGACGATACCAAAATAACGCGATAACTCATTCGGAATGTGCCAAACTCTCTATTGAAGTAGTCACACTTTTGCGTTTTGCTGCAGATATCGTTTTAATGTCTAAATATTCATATGAAATGTGATGTACCTGCTGAATTGAGATGCTTATAGCCTGAAGCATCCTATACACTTTCATTCTCCGATTGTCCAATACCATTTTGTGGATGTTATTGAATATTTTTGGCGTGACGACTTCTTTTCGGCGACCTAAACGTTTGGCATCATTCAACTCAGTAAACCACTTCTCCGCCATTGAAATTGATGGTGCAGAATCCCCATAGTATTTGCAAAGCCTATCGATGATGGTTTGCTTTAAGTTCATGGAAATTTAGGCTTCATTAACCTTTAACTTGGAAATAATTTCTGTAGGGAATTTTTTTTTGGCTTTATTTCAAAAATATTTTTTGTCGTTATTTCCTACAGCATTTTTTCCAAAATTTGAGCATAATATGCTTGAAAGTTTCTGGCTTTATATCCAAAAGATTTTCTGCCGTTATTTCTTATGGCGTTATTTCGTTTTTGTGAGCCATATAGCCTTTGGATACCTACCCACCTTACAATATTATATAGTTGGTTAATCTAATTAACTCAAGTTTAAATATTTGTGATGGCTTGCTAAATTTTGGCTAAATCATTAAGATTGCGAATATCCCAAGTGCATTCATTCTTAGCTTAAGATTGTCCTACATTAGAGCTGTGTAGCTGTTAAGTTAGCGCCTTGAAATACAAAACATATGCGATATTTTAAATGAAACTTAATTAATTAATTTCCAGTGAAATCTTTCATGGATTCATGGATTTTATTTTGTCTTTTCTTATTATGGCCATTAATCAAAATTTGAAAATAATTTTTTTCAATTATCGTCTTAATTTAGTCAGCACCCTCGGCGTTAATATTTCTACGCTTTGTTTAATTTGTTAGCTTGATTTGTAGTAACAGCTCTTGTTGTTGTTATTGTTGCTGTTGTTGTTATTTTTTTGAGGTTTATGCGCTTATTATTGCTGGCGCTGCGGTGGTACGCCTGCCACCAATCTATCGATCAAAAACTTTTAAGCCATAATAAATTATTATTATTGACTAGCTAATCGGGCTAATCAGATAAATCTGTTTAAAATTTTTATAACACACACACACAAATACACACACATGAATTTCAGTCAGTCAAATCGTAATCGTAATCTGCAAAAAAATGGGGGAAAAAAATTTTTAAATAAAAAAAATACCATAATCGAAATAACAAAATTGCTAACATTTGTGCAACATGCGGGCAGGGCACAACACTCAACCAGATTCAATTTCAATTTTCAACATTTGAGGTTTTTTTCCTTTGTAATTTTGCATATTAAAGTGACTTTGAACTTTGCCAAAAAATCCAGCAAAAAATCATAAAAATCAAACAGTTAACATAACTGTGTAGGGGCTAAAAATCGCACAAACAAACGTTTATTGACCATAGTTTTTTTCATTTTATTTTTGGCTTAAATGAATATCGTTGCTGTTGCCATAGTTTTATTGTTGTTATTAGCAAGCGCACGGACATTTGTCTTGTTGTTTGTGGCATGCCCAATAATAACCAGGCTAAGAGCAACACTTATTAATGCCGTTAATTATATTACAAAAGCAACAACGGCAAAAATTGTGTGTCAAATGCGCATACAACAACAATTAGGGTGGATTTGTCTAAAATGCGTTTAGTAATTTCGAAAAAAAAGACACTTTCCTCTTGTCACATGGTTGCATGAGATCGTGTCCTTATACTTTCATCGCATTAGGATTGTGAAAATTTCAGCATATTCTTGCAACTCGAAAACTGCACAGCAAAAAGATTGGGTGTAAAACTCAAACCAAGTTGGAATAATTACACATCCACACCAAACTTGGTATAAAATCTATGCTTCAATTTGGTAAAAACAAAACATTTTTGCTTGTTTGTTTTTACACAATTTAAACTATTTTGGTTTAAGTCTTATAGTACTAGTACACAATGTAATTATCTTTTATAGGGGAAAGTGGGTAATCGTGGGCCATGGGGAATCATGAGACACCGCCACCTTTTGGCAGTATGTCGAGATAAATAGTTAAATGCAACTGTAATCGTTTTCTCCTAGCCTCAACTTATTTTTACATTGGTTGTTGACAAACGTACGCGTTTTATTTGCTTTGTACAGTACTCGCCCAAAAAAAAGAATCTGCAAAACTTTTTTTGCGTGTTTGATTTCCATCATTCTTGGACGAATTGCTACGACAAAACAAAGGTAAATATGTTTTTTATTACCGTTAGACCTTTGCCTTTCAACAAACAAAAGTAATTTTGCATGACACTTCAACAAGTCAATTACACGCCGTTGTTTTGCAAAAAGTAGCTTGTGGGGAATCGTGAGCCACTTGGTGGGCCACCCGTGTTTTGACAGTTTTCGTCTCAATACACATTTGTGTGTTGTGTTTATGATGTTTTGTGCGAAATGGAGGCTGTGAATCAATAAATAAAACAATAAATACATATTTTGTATCAAATTTTCCTATTTCTTGTTAATTGTTTCTTTTGTTAATTTTTTGATCGTGCATAACCCTTCTTCTTCATTTTGTCGATTAAAATAACTTTACTTGTCATTTCAACTAATTCAATAAAGTTCTGCATCATAATTGTTTGATTTTAACTTAATTACGGCGGTGGCCCACGATTCCCCACCATTTTTGAAAATCGCAAAAACACTAATTTTTTTCAAACCACGAAAAGTCGGAAAAAACAAAAGAATTGTTAGAAAGTGTAATAGTCAAAAGTTACCTAACTTCATGTAGAATAACATACCATATTACAATTTGCAAAATTTTTTATTTTTTTTTTTTTGAAGATATTTAACAAAATAAAAACGTGGCCCACGATTCCCCACCTTCCCCTACATTTTTTGTATGAAATTTATACAAAAGTTCATATCAAAGGATTTATGCCCATATAAACCAATTTTCGCGTAAAATGAATTTTTCATAAATTCTAAATTTTGTGTGTATTCGACGACGGGACGTTTTGTCAAAAGTTTTTATACAATTTTGGTATAAAATTTATAACATATTTGGTATAAAACTTATAGTTCATAACAGTTTTGGAAGTTAAACGTTTTTGTTTATTTATTTATTTATATATTTATTAACAATTAATTACAAAATTAAAAGGTAATACAAAAAATAAGCAATAGCAGCGATGGCCTTCAGCTTATCCAGTGGAAGGAGGAGTTAAATTAGATAATCTATGTTAGAAAGTTTCAAAAAATTTATAACATCAACTATAAACGTTTTTGGTTTAGAATAACTTTATAGAAAAAAATTGTATAAATTATATAAAAAATTTGGAATGCATAGTACAAATAAGTTTATACTTTATTCCTAAACTTTTTGCTATGTATGATTGGAATAAATTAACAATGCATCTCCAAGCGGGCAAAAAATTTTGATATTTTTCACTTACTTTTAATCCTCATACTTTGTCTTGACTAGAGCATGTTTCATTTAAGGATTCAATAAAGTAAAATTTGTACCATTTGTTCAGATTCAGTACAATTTTATGTTGGTCCACCCATACGCCTTCATGTCCACCACCGTTAATGCAACAGATAATTTAATGCAATCGTTTTAGTTATGTGAATTGCGAATTGCAATTTGATTTCGGTGTTGTTATTTTTATTTTTTATGATCTCTGAGTGTCTTTTTTATTGTTTTGTATTTTAAAATTTTCTATTATTGATCTCATATAGCTTTTTTATGCACTCAATTTAACAGTTTTCAAAAAGGCCTTTAAGGTATTTTCTGTTATTATATGAAAACAAAAATTTACTGCTGTTGTAACTACTACATATGTAAATAAGTATATGCAAACATTGTTATTGTTGTTGTAGTTACCTATAGCACAGCTGATTGTTGTTTTTACTTTTAGTGGAATTCCTTGAAAATTATTGTTATTTCATTGCAATCTGATCAATTTAATGGCCACAACTTTAATATATAAACTTTAGTCAAATTTATGTCCAGCGATAAGATGAAAAGCGTGAGAAAAATTTTTTTTGGAATAAAAAAAAATGTATTTAGGGTAAAGGCGGGTGATGTGGCACCACTGGGTGATATGGCACCTCTATCATTTTCAATACTTGCAGCTTCCATAGCATTTATATATGGACACAGTTCAATTCAACAGCGCGAGAGACTTCGTAGTATGTTGTTCGTTTAGCTGTATTTGCAATAATAACTTCTGTGTGGGATTTTTAAAAAAAATTTGGAAATGTAATTTATTTTGCATATACTTTGAGAAGCAGCAGAGTAAGTATTTGATACAGCTTTATAGTGCATATATCAAAACAATCAGAATTGAATGTGATTTCGTTTTCGGATGAATACGAGCGCGAAAGAACATGCGTGTTCGAGTCGTGGCATTTTTACTCGGTATGTACGGAATGGGAGATATGGCACCCTACTACTGCGTGTAATATGGTTCTGATGCCATATCTGCCTTTGCGTGTTATAAGATATTTGGGAGTACAAATATTCTTAGTGATAAGCCTTTGTGTTTCGGTTTTCAATATTTTGTTGAACATAAACTTGACTGAACTCTGGATGTGAAGGGCCAACAAACAGCATCTATAATCAACACGGGCTCATCATTGAGGAAAGTCCAAATAAAATTCCAGATCACGCCTTTTTGCAGAATTGCATTAAGAAAAATCAAGGACAAAATATGACTGAAGTTTTTCAATGAACCACGGAGCCGCAGAATTTTAGTCAGGTAGGACCTTCAATGATTTTGTTTTCATTTTAATTTGATTAATTTGAGGTTTTCACTAGGATATGCTAGAAAAGCCTGAACATGTCTTAAATGTACCAACGACATCGAAAAGTTATAAGCCGAGTACGAGAAAACAAACGGCAAGGATTCTAACGTGGTCCAGCAGAAAACAAAAAATTTTAAAAGAAAAACACAACCAAAGAAGAAAACTTGTAAACGCAAGTTGGCAACTAACTATGCTTCTTCCGATGAAGCTGATTAAAATGTTGTATTTCAAGATGAATCTGATGGACCTGAAGATTTAAGCGATAATGAATGCATTGGATGCCGTGAAGTGGACAAACCACTAAAAAAAACGATTGGATCCAATGCGTTATGTGCTATATGTGGTTACATGAAACATGTACATCATTTGTGCACATGCAACAATTGTGGCAACAAAAATTTAAAATCAACTTAGGGTGCCAAATCACCCCGACACTGCGGGTGATATGGCACCATATCTCGATGATTCTCGCAACACCTTTATAAACTGAAAATTTGTTCGCAATATCTACACTAAGATGACGCAGTTCTCAACTACTTGCTTAAAAGTATGTAAGTTAACAAAGTCTTAATTTTAATTGGCTTAGCCAATAAACTTAAAATTAGCATAGCCAAATCTCGTCAAACATACAAATATAATTGGCCCCATGTTGGGCGCCAAGTAGAAGTAAATTTACAAATTTTAAAAATAAAATTGGCCAAGAAAATTCATGACGAACTTAAATATTTATTATGATATGCTAACTCAAATTTAATTAAATGACGCTGAGCTTAATTCAAGCCACACTAGATGGCGCTGCTCACAAAAGAGTGCAATGAATTTTTTTTTTTTTTTTGTTAGACTTTATTTTGCACCAATGTAAGTCACAAATAATATTCTACAGAAAATGTTTTTAATGTTAAATTAGTTTGCAAAAAAATTAAAATTAGTTTTTCCCGTGAACTCTGACTTGCTTTTGCTACAATTCGTCGTTAATGCTTGAGCACCCACACTTTCGTAAGCGCATACCTTGACTCACAAGCTGTCTGATAGACGTTTACTGTGTGTTTCCTTTGGTTTAAAACGCTCAACAGCAATTAAACTTTTGAATGAAAATTACAACCGGTACCTAAATCGCAGTCACCATTAAGGGTCTCCAGCACTCCACATGATGGCGTTTAAGTTTGTTGTCAGCGTGCTAAGCATTTGACGTTTGAAGTCGTTTCAAATATCAACAGTCAATGCCAAATGCAACAGCCAACAACAGTGACATATGACACACAGTGTGCAATAGACAAGACAACAACAAAAAGAACAATAACAATTAATTAAAAATAACACAATAAAAGACAGCTTAGCGCCTAAAATCGGCTTTAATTGCAGCGCGGTTGTCTTTTGACCCATTTTTTTTTTTTTTTTTGTTTTTTTTTTTAAATGCACTTTTATTTCAATTGAGTCAAACCGAACAAAAAAAGCCCAGACATAATAAATTTCATTATCATTTAGGGGCAATTTTATGCTGAGACTAACATTGAGAACTTCAGAACTTATGGATCCCATATGACCTTGATTAACGAACTTTATTTGACTATCATTTTTTAATCCCGAAATATTTGTTCGAAAATTATGTAACATTGGTTTATATGGCACAATATGAATTTTATATAAAATTGTTGATAGAACTTTTATATGAACTTCTATATAAAATTTATACAAAATTGTATAAAAGACTTTTGTAGGGTGATATTGTACTATTAAATTTAAACCAAAATAGTCTAAATTGTATTAAAACTTTATTTGTATAAATTTTATACGAAAAAGTATAAATGGTTTGTATACCAAGTTGTATCTTAGATTTTATACCAAATTTGGTGTGGATTTGATTGATTTGGTTTGAATTTTAAACCGGAAATATTTTCTGTGTGCCATTCAGGTTTATTTTAAGTAAGATATATAAATAGCAAGATAGTGAGGAAAATGGGTTGCACAACCACACAAACATTTAAGATATTGCAATCATTAGAAATAAAAAAAAATCATACCATCACAGCCAGAACTAGTAGAAAAACATTAGTGAAGCACTACAAAAGTTTCAGCGTATGCCCCTAGACTTCAGCTCAAAACCTAAAAACTATGCCTTTGACCACTTCTATGGCAATGGCAAATGAAACTTAGTTCAGGGTGTGCCAGTTATTTTCATACAATCAAAAACTAAATCTTAAACCTCACAAATGTTTCAAACCAGTTACGAAAAATCCAAGCAAAGCAAAAAAACACGACAACAACCTAACTCAGATTCATTCTAACATATACACACACATATATTCATAACTTCAGCCTAACCCAAGAGGAAAAATTTCTAGCGCTTCTGATCCAAGCACTTCAAAAGTGCTTGTCCCCATAGAAATTTAGAAGCACTACCACAATGATTTTTTACAAGGCTGCAGTAAGAACAACGTGAAATCGAACCCAGCCCGGGAAATTTTTTTTTACTTTTTTGCTTTATTTTTTTTTTTTTAATTAAATATTTTTTATTCAACATCTTTTATTTCACTTTTCTATTTTCCTGTCTCTTATTAATTTACTTTTGTTTAACCGAATTGAAATTGATTACACAATGATTCCATATAAGGCTGCAGTAAGAACAACGTGAGTTGGAACCCAGCCCGGGTGATTTTTTTTTTTCGGTTTTTTTATTTGTTTTTGCTTTATTTTTTTTTTTATTAAAATATTTTTTATTCAACCTTTTTTATTTCACTTTTCTATTTTAATTTCTCATTTTTATTTACTTTTGCTTACTTGAATTGAAACTGATTGCACAATGATTCTATGTAATGCTGCAGGACAACATTTGCTTAATATACAATTTTAATACCTCTTCATATCATCGGGCGTTGGTGGAGCGGTCTAAAGGGTTGGTAAATGTAAGAAAAAAATATCTAGCACGCGGAGGGTCGTGGATTCAAATCCTGGCGCGGCCAGTTTTTTTTTTTTTTTTTTTAATTTAATTGAAAAAACGCTTACCGCAGCATTACAAATAAGAGCTTTAAAAACTCTTTTTTGGTAAGGCTGCGGTAAGCTTTTGCTCGCTTGCATCCTATGACATGCAATGTTAAAAAAAAAGTATTGTTCTTACGGAGCGGAAGCGCTTATTGGGTGAAAAAGATGCACTTCAGAAGGGTTTTTGAAGCGCTTCTTTTCCCCTTGGGAAGCTTCATATCTTAAACTATCACATTCACTCAAACCACTACTAAAAACATCATTCGAAATTCATACCCTAACATCCAGTCCTAGGTCTGGTATTTGGACTTTATACTTGAGTTTATAAAGAAACAATGGCAACGGACAGACATTCTTATTGAACGCAGATTGACGCTTTCGTGGAACTCGTTAGAACACAAAGTCAGAAGAAGACACAAAACATCTATTACGATACATAAGTAAATGATATGTAAACAATTGAAAAGAACTAGCAGAACATGCAGCAATGAGTTAGGGTTGAAATGATTCAAAGAGTTTTATTTGGCCCTACAATCCTAAATTATTGGATCCCGAACAAAAAATTATAATTTTATATAAATCAATTCTGCGAACTTATAACATTTAGTAAATTAAAGTTTTAATGTGTCCACATATGTGGACAACGGTTAAGGATGCATAACAAAAGAAAGAGAGAGAGAGAAAATATTCTTTTTTCATAAGCCATCGCTTAAGAGAAATAACGAAAACTTGGCAACATATATACATATATGGACTTATATATGGACTTTAAGTAGTGATTTTAAATTTCGGCAACGATGCACTCATTGATTTTCCCACACACAAATGTGCATTGCTAAAGTGCTCTTGTTGTCAAACACAAAATGACAACAATAACAATAAAATTAAGAAACTTTTTATGCATAAATTTTATTTATTTTTATATCTTAACTGAATTTATAGACATGTGCGCATATTGATGACTGCTTTTGACATTTGTTTGTTAGTTGGCCGGGCTGACTCTTATGCTATTGACAGCAATTGTTGTTACTGTTGCTGTTTAACTGCAGTTGCAGATCAATTTTTCAAAATGCTCTTGTTACACAGCAGCACACGCTCTTGCCTTTTGGCTTTTTGTGTGCCAATTTGAAAACAAAAACCTTAGGTTTATTGGGCTGATGTTGTTGTTGTTTTAATTGTTATTACGCTTATCAAGCCTCACAACGCAAAGCAATTGCCTTGACCCATTTTGTCTGTAGTTTGCAATTTATTTGTTGTCGCTATTCTTGTGTTTTTGTGTTTTTTGTGTTATTTCTGGTTGTTTCTGTTGTTGTTGTTGTTGGTGTTATTGACTCAAGTTGGAATTGATCTTGACCATGCTGTTTCTAGGCTTCCCATATTATTCGCATGAGTCATACTGTTTTTTTTTTGTTTGAGCAGCACACAATCAGAAGTGATAAAACTTTATTGGTATTGCTTTGCAAAGTTTGTTGCTTAAGTCTTTTGTTTTTTTTCCATGCATAAAATTCAAGTGTCTATTTTTTCAAACATTTGTCAGTCAGCAGCTGTGAACTTCTTTGACTTCTAAGAGCGAGCAGTCGCTGCTTCCATTTTAGTAAATGTTTTATTGTTGCTATTTTGTTGTAGCTTTTGTTGTTGTTGTACCGCGTGTCATGTTGCTGCTTGTAACAAATAAAATATTAACGAAACTAACGCGGTTCCTTTTTCATATCGCTTAGCATTTATCAAATGCTGAACTTTATGGTCATGTTTCGTTGTTGTTTTTGTTGGTGTAATGTCTTTGTTTTTGTAACATTTTCTTTTGAAATAAGCGAATACTTTTTTGTTGTTCCTGTAACCATTTCAAGTTAACGATGACACGCGTTTTTTGCCATTTTACAATTGCATGATCAGCAGTTCAGTTGGCTTATGCAGCCGCGTGTGTGATGTGCGGTTTGTGCGTAAACTTTTGACATTGCCTGTTTTTTTTCTGCTTTTTTTGAGTTCTAACGTTATGCGTGAGAATATTTGTAGCATTTCCTTTTGTCAAGTTGTGGGCAGTAAGCCAAATGCAAAACAAGCAAAGGGAATAATGGATAACAATGAAAAACTTGGCACCATTTCGGTTCTGACCTTATTATTTTCAACCATTTGGGTAAAATTCAATAAGTAGATCAACTTTAGGAACATCTCTAATGACACCCAACATCCTAATGAGTAGTGAGGAATTGAAATTCAACACCATCTATCGGCTATAGAAAGAAGTCCAGCAACTACTCACCCATATGGCTTAGAATGGCTATATGCCAAAGCAAATCACCAAATCGGGGCCGTACCTTTTCTTAAGCATCGCTTTTGGAGAACGTAACTTGAAGGTTGTGATGAAAGCTGAATTTCGGAATACAGAATTTCAGAAATCATCGAGCTAAGATAATTGAAGGAAAAAGTTCTCTGAGTGATGATGCCTTGGAGATATAAAATGCATGCATATTTGGAAACAACACTTCCGTTATAGAAACTGCAGCAAAATTTGGTATTTACCCACCCAAAGAGGCACAAAGCTTCAAAAGAAAATGCAGAACACAAGATGACAATAATTACGTATAACAAAAGACTTAAGCAGCAAACCTGTGAGGATTATGCAATTTAATTGTCTTGATGCTTAAGCTTATAAATCAATGGAGCATTATATCGATAACTCTTACAATTTATGCGAATTAAATAATCGCAAGAAATCTTACCCCAGCAAGCACGCTGTAGGCGTTTTGGTGTTCAAACTTGAACAAAAAAGTAGAGAAATAAATACAAAAAAGCACAAAACCAAAAAAAGCCAACGGGCATTAATTTGTATTGCTTTCATTTTTCACCAACCATGTAGCAGCAGCAACTGGAGCAACATGTAGCCCACAAATTGTAAGTAAGTAAGTAGTAGCAGCATATTTCAATCATATTAACGCAACATTAAACATCATCAGCAACAACCAGAAGCACCATCATCATCATATCCATAGCGGCATCAATGGGCAACATATCAGTTTTCAAGTTGCAATACAAGTAGCAGCAGCAGCAACAACAATTGCAGCAAATCAACTTTAAGTAGCTGCCATGCTTTTAGAGTTGAAAAAGAAGGCCACCACAGCATGTACGTGTACTTTAAAGTCGAGCAATATAAAATATTGAAACCACAGATAAAAAAATTGAATTGAACACAAGATCGATCGATCGTTCGACGGCTGTCAATTTAGTAACGCAGCGCACAAAAATCAAAAGCGTAAAAGACGCAAGCGAATTTTTGCAGCAGCAACAAGTGATGCTACGCTTACTGTTGCTGCTGCTGCTGTTACATATTGAGCCTCTACGTTGTCAGTATATAAATAAATTTTGTGGGATTTTTTTTTTCTGATTCGTTTTGTTTTTGGACATAAACTTGTTTCGAGCAAAATATGTTGTTCAGTTTTTATTTTTATCAACTGCAATGTGCATTAATTAAGTTATTAAAAATGTTGCTGCCCGCCGCAATTGCTGCTTAAATGGTTGGCATTGTTTGTTGTGCTGTGAACAAGTTACAATTTGTGGTATTTGTTTGTTTTTCTTTTTTCTATTTACAATTGAAGTGCTATAAAAATTTTAATTGCTTTTAATTTGTTCAAATTTTAAGGCAACAGCATTTTTATTTGTGCTGATTGTCTGACGATGAGAGCAACGCAACATGTTGAAAGTTAATTTTTATTTGAATTTTCAATAGAAACAAAATTTGGATGAAACTCTTTTTAAAATTGGTAAAAATTATAGAATACACCCAACTCTCGTAAAATGCAGTTGGAATATTACTTTTATTGGCTACGTTTTTTTGGCCGCATGGCTCCTACAAGGGAGAGTCACTGCGTTGAGATCTTTATCGAATTCATCCTGATGACTGAATTATTAGCTTTCTCTGAACTTTTAGCGTTTAAGAGTTGTATTATCATAAATTTTGATAGTCTTGAAAGTCTAAGTTTAAGATTTAACTTTAGTTATCCTTATGATTTTCAGATGAATGATTCAATATCCTCACTTGAAACTTACAGTTTTCAGACTTTTCTTACATCAAATAGTCTCTATTCAGTTTTTTAAATTTTGAGATATTAAAATTTAAAAAATCAGTTTAAGTTCTTTTTATGGAAATTGCAAAGTATATACTTATTTATACTATTTGTTTTTACAAACTTATGTAATCCAATTTTTTTATATAATTTATACAATTTTTTTCTATAAAGTTATTCTAAACCAAAAACGTTTAACTTCTAAGCCCAAATTGTTGTGAACTATAAATTTTATACCAAAATTGTTATAAATTTTATACCAAAATTGTTATAAATTTTATACCAAAATTGTATAAAAACTTTTGGCAAAACGTTAAAAACGTCAAAGTCGCGTCATCGAATAGACTCAAAGCTTAGCATTTATAGAAAAATCATTTTGCGCTTCAGTTCAGAGTGAAAATTGTTAAAAATAAATTGCTTAAAATTAACCCAGCGTTAGAAATAATAATTTACTTGCTTATTATGAGTAAAATAAAAAGAACCGGTATATGTACATCTTGTGTATTTGCAAAGCGCTCTCATTTTGTCATACGCTCCCTTTGTGTTATGAGGTTATGAGGGTTGTTTTGTATTTCGTCATGATGAGACGACCTCACTTGAATAGAATTGGTTAAAAGATTTAGACGTGTTTGATTTTGCTGTGTTGTGTATTTGTTTGAATAAAAGTTGTTGAAATTATAAAATGTTTGCTTTCATTTAATTTAAAATGCACCAGCATCAAGTGAAACGTTCACTTGAGTTTTCCGAAGCATGGAATCTACAGTGGCTCACAGCTTATTTCGTTCAGTAATTTTTTTTTAACTTTAAAATACTGTATCTTTAAAACTAATACAAATATCATCAAATTTTAAATGCAGGCTTAGACGGGCATGTCCATTAGGCATGCGCTTATTTTACGATTTTCTGATTTTCGTTGATGCCGCGCCCTGAAATCCTTCTAATGGTCATAAAAACAAATACTATAAAGTTTCACAGCGATCGAATAACGATAACCCGGCCCGCAAGAGAGGTCAAGGTCAAGTTGAGGTTTCAGGCAAAAAATAATGAAAATTTTTTTTAAACTTAATTAAATTAGTCAAAGCATAATTTTATCTTATAGCAAACTGAAATACCTTTCCAACAAGCTATAATTGTTTAAAATCGGGTAATAAATACGAATTCTATGAATTTATCTTTTATGGCATTAGCAAAATTGCCGCAAAATACCATATGTAGTAGTATAGCATTTTGCGGCATTTTTGCTAATGTCGATAAAAGAAAAATTCATAGAATTCGTATTTATTACCTGATTTTAAGCAATTATAGCTTGTTAGAAAGATATTTCAATTTGCTATAAGATAAAATTATGCTTTGACTAATTTAATTCAGTTTAAAAAAAATTTCATTATTTTTTGCCTGAAACCTCAACTTGACCTTGACCTCTCTTGCGGGCCGGGTTATCGTTATCCGATCGCCGTGAAACTTCATGGTATTTGTTTTTATGACCATTAGAAGGATTTCAGGGGGCGGCATCAACGAAAATCAGAAAATCGTAAAATAAGCGCATGCCTAATGTATATTCCAGACGGTTTTTGGAGCCAATAATGTGGGTTAGTATGGATTTTGTGGACCATAAATGAATCGTCAGCTTGACTAAAATTGTTGTTTGACGCACTTTAACCCTAATTTTGGACCCGATTTGCATGAACGAAGCTTTCAATTGTGCTTTGCATTGTGGGTGGGACTCAAACTAACATATAAAGAAGCTTAGCGCATAGATTTGGCGTTCTTAAAATGAGTTGTCACCGATTTTTGTTGCTGGACGACCCATTTCTGCAAAATGCACTTTTTTACCCTCACATGTACATGATCTAATTAAAAATTTACTGTATCTGGTTGAGAATACCACACAGAGAACATAGAAAAAGAAAATCTCATGAAATAACGCGAAACGCTGGCTCCAAAGGGAAAATAAGCATCTGCACGAAAAAAGCTGTAACTTGAATTCCTCCTGCTCGGTCGGTTTTTTCCGCCTTAAGCGTCTCGGAATCAAATTATATAGATTTTCTTTTACTTATTATGAACAATAGACATTCCCGTCTAAGCCTGCATTTAAAATTTGATGATATTTGTATTAGTTTTAAAGATACAGTATTTTAAAGTTAAAAAAAAATTACTGCACGAAATAAGCTGTGAGCCACTGTATATTAAAAAAATTTACATTTCATTAACTTAAGCAATTTTCTCATGACAAAATGATAATGTAATGGAAAAAACACAAAATGTACATTTATGTAATTGAAAATATTTTAAGTTATGAAATTTGTTTCTCTAAAAATTAATATATGTATGTAATTATTGTAAGTTGAATATTTTTTTATTATGGAATTTATTGTGCGTAAGTAGATTGGTTTATATGGCCATAGTATGAATTTTATACAAAATTGTTTAAAATAACTTCATATGAACTTCTATATAAATTTTATACAAAAAAAGTATAAAAAATTTTAATATAGCGATTCCATAAAATTTAAGCCAAAACAGTTTAAATTGTGTTAATACTTTATGTGTATACATTTTGTACGAACAAGCATAAATAGTTTGTATACCAAATTGAAGCATAGATTTTATTCCAATTTGGTTTGAATTTTACACCCAAACTTTTTGTTGTATGGGCTACCTCCTAGATAGTATGCTTAATATCCAAAGAAGGTTTCAGATCAGAAATTGTTTTGATTAATACTCTATTTACGACAAAAACGCAATATGGACAACGAACAAAAAAATCAATAATTACCAATTAGAATTATGATCGACCATAGAAATCGAAGGTTCAAAACTGATGACTGTCTCAAAAATCGCCAAAGGCATTTTTTCCATTTTTAATGCCACCAACATCCACAAGTTTGTGCTGCAATGAAGAAAAGTGGACGGCACAATCGTGCTGTTTGGTTGATTGGACACTGCAATTTACAGCTGTGTGTTTTATTGCAACAAAAGGCCAGTGTTGTGATTGTAGGTGTTGAATTAAAACTATGCAGCAACAAGAGGTTAAACACCAATAGTAGCAACAACAATTTTAATGAAAAAGTAACAACAGCAGCATCAAGAGTGTTTGCTGCTGTTGACTGCCAATTTAAGGTTTTTCTTTTCAAAACACAGAGTTCAAAGTCAAATCATACGGATTACAATTTTTGCCAAAGAAAAGTTCATTGTAAACGAGTTGGGTTTCTTATTTTTATATGCAACAACATTACATTTTGTTATTGTTGTTCTAATTTTATTGTTGCTCCATTGTTTTGTGCTGTGCGTTATGATTTGCCATATCGATTAACAGCTGATAGTTGTTACCGCCAATATGTAGCTTTTTGCAAAATTAATTTAATTTGATTTTTTAGCATTTTAATATTTTGCTGCTGCTGCCGTTGTTGCTGTTATTTTGACACTTGGCAATGCTCGCGTTGAGTTCATTTTACCATTCAGCTTTAAACATATATCTGCACATATCGCTGACCATTAAAATATTAATAATTTTTTATTTTCTGTTTGGTTTGTTAATTAATTTTTTATTTGATTGCCATGTTTTTTGCTTATCTCTTCATTTTATCTCTATCTCACTCTCTTCATGGCAGTGCAATGTTGTTGCAAAGTGTTGCTGCAAGTTATTGCATTTGATTGCCATTTGTTGATAAGAATGGCAATAAATGGAGCTTGCCATTTTTCGTTTTACTTTTTTTATCACAGTAACCTAAATTATGGCATTTGTGTGGTTCTTAAAATTTTATTTGCAATAACTGATAATGCAACTCAAAAGACAGAAGAAATATAAAGTTCTAGATACATAGATTAGATTAAAAGAAGTACAACAAATTTAGGCAAAAAACATTGTAGAAATAAAATCCGTTTTGGAATTAGACAAAAATAATAGACACAAATCAAAAATGTTCCCTTTTATACTGAATTTATTTCTAAAATTTGCTAAGAATATATAAGTAAAAATAAGAAAAAAATTTACAAATCACCTGCAAATATTTTAGCACTTCAATAATGTCTGAAAATAAAAAGTGTCAAATAAAAAGTTAAAATATATGTAATTATAAAATATTTGTAGCTAAGTACACAGAAAATAATTTGGGTGTAAAATTCAAACCAGATTGGAATGAATACAAATCCACACCAAACTTAGCATAAAATCTATGCTTTAATTTGGTATACAAACCGTTAATACACATAAAGTATTAACACAATTTAAACTATTTCGGTTTAATTTTTATTGTACCACAATATAAGAATCTTTTATACTTTTTTTGTATAAAATTTATATATAAGTTCATATAAAAGTATTTGAAGCCATTTTACATAAAACTCATACTATGCCCATATAAACCAATCTACTCATGCACAATAAATTCCATAATAAAAAAATATCATTCAACTATCAATAATTACACATATTAATTTTAAGAGAAACAAATTTCATAACTTAAAATATTTTCAATTACAAATATTCTTCACGCATACTAGTATGATTATGTACATTTTGTTATAAGAAAATCACTCACATAAGTTAATAAAATAAAAATTTTGTTAATGAAAACAATTCCTAATGAATAATGGAGTTTATAGACTCCAAAGTGTTCTGCTTAATACGCATTTATGCTGCTTAACATGCTTATGTGATAACGGACACGTTAGTGTGCTGCTCAACACTCTAAGGTGGTTTGGTGCTGAAGACAATATTGATGGTGATGGCGATGATCGGTGCATGTAGCGTACTGGCTGCAAGCTAGTGACAATGGTCAAATCCATTAAAAATTGGCGGTCAAAGGCAAAAAAATACGCTTTTTCTCTTTCTTTATAACTTAAAACTTTTTTTTACCACTTGGCTTGAATTCCATTTTGAAAAAATTATATTTATATTTGTGAAAAAAAAAAAAAAAAAAACATACAATTCGTAATTTAAATACCTTTTATTTAAAATCGAACACGTCTAAATCTTTCAACCTATTCTATTCAAGTGAACTTGTCTCATTATGACGAAATACAAGACAACCCTTATAACACAAAGAAAGCGTACGACAAATGAGAGCGTTTTACGCATAAGCAAGATGTACATATTCCATTACTTTTTATTTAACTCAAATTAAGTAAGATTATTATTTTGTCTAACACTACGTTCCTTTCAAGTTTTTAATTTTAAAAAATTTTCACTCCGAACTGCTGCGCAAAATGATTTTTGCCACAAATGCTAAATTTTGTGTGTATTCGATGACGGAACGTTTTGGCGTTTCTGACGTTTTGTCAAAAATTTTTATACGATTTTGGTATAAAATTTATAACAATTTTGGTATAAAATTTATAGTTCATAGCAATTTTGGCTTAGAAGTTAAACGCTTTTGGTTTAGAATAACTTTATAGAAAAAAATTGTATAAATTATTTAAAAAAAATTGGAATACATATGTTTATAAAGACAAATAACATAAATAAGTTCATACTTTATCCCTAAACTTTTTGCTGTGCAGGTGACATTATAAATGGTGGCATTCGTATGACTTCCTTGTAAGCCTAATAAGAACTACATAACTCTTATATACTTATTTTCACGAGATATTTTGGAGTATAATCTATAGGAAAACTCTCAATATTCCCTTGAATATTACAAAAATTGTACTTTGTTTGTCATGCAAATTGTTGCATACAGAACAACAAATTACAAAAGAACTATAGCTAGTAGTGGTAGGACTTTTGTTATTAAACCGCAACAAAAATTTGCATAAAATTTTCAATAATTTTTTTTTATTTATTTTTTTAAGTTAAAAGCAACGGTTTATCATATTTAAAAATCAAAGTTTATTTTTATATGATGTCATATCTGAATGCTGACTGTTAAAGTTAACTGTCTGACAGGCAGCCTGCTTTGTTGCTGTATTTCTTGTAACTTTTTTTTTAAATGCTTTTGATAAATGATTGAGGCGAAACGTAATGAAATATAAGAAAAATTTGTGAAAAAGATATAAAAATATTTTTTTAAAAAATTACTCGTTTTAGTGTTTGTTGTTGTAATTGTTATGTTTTTTACTGTTTCTTGTAATAAATGTAAGAGTTCGTTGCTTGTTTGTAGAATAAATTAAGCAAAAAAAAAAAAAAAACATTGAGGATGATTCATTAAAGCGTAATAACATTAAAAATGTAAAGTCGAGTTTGGTGCTTAAGTCTTTTGTTTTCCAACTACATTTTTTCTTTCTTTTATTGAAGAAAGCGTATATTTTGGCATTATGTATATCATTGGATGATATTGTGGTAAATAATTTAAAGTTGTTGGCTATTTATTCATAAGTCTCATCTCTAATGCTTCGTAACAATTCCTTATGAATTATTCTATTTTTTTTTTTTTTTTTTTAATTTGCACTTTGTTTTTATAAATTGTTCAAGTTTTTTTCCATAAGTAAAAATAATTAATTTTTTTTTTTTTTTTTTGTTTTTGCAATGACAATTATTTAACATAAATATTTCATTAAATATGCGTTAAAATTCTTCATTAAACTAATTGACTCTGCGGGCAGGCAGTCATTTACAAGCTTTTAGCATTTATTTCTTGTAAATTTAATTGACATGATAATGGAAACAATTAATTTTAGCTGCTGGAATGCAGTATGTCTTTTATAAAAGTAGTGGTAGCATACTACTAGATATGTTTAAATGAAACATTTCGAAATATAGTTTCTGAATTTTTATAAAAAAATTTAAAGCTGTTTAATATTAATTTATTTATTTCAAAAATAAGTGTATGCAACAGTTAAACCTCATTTAAAAGCAACTCAAATAATCTTCATATATATAAAATATCTAAAATAGTACAGTCATTTGGTAGTTTTGCCTGGAAAGTTTACCGGGATTTTTGCAAATGTGTTGTTTTATAGCTTTTGATTTGCTCTTTCAGAATTTTAACTTTGCTGCCATATTAGAAAAATTGCGACCAAAATCACTTATTTACAAATATCTCTTTAACGGTTACATCTAGAGAAAAATATTGTGTAGCAATAGTGTAGCTTATAAAATTTTCTTTCAATTGTTTTTGTACGACTTATAACTCAGGAGATATCCTAGTTCAAAATTTAAAAAAAATTTAGTAAATTATGCATGCCGCTTATGAGTAGGCACAGTGATGTGTTGAGCTTAAAATAAAGATAACTCATGAACGGTAAGTCAAACTTTTAAAGTTAAAATACATGTTTATAGGGAATTACTTGCACTACAAGTTTGCACTACAATTTTGTTTTTTTTTTTGTTTTGTTTGACCTATAGCTTAGGAGATATTTTTTCAACAAACCAAAAAATTCAAAAAAAAAACCGTTTTTTTCAAAATATCTCCAAAACGGTTCGTCCTGAAAAAAAAAAATGTACATGCATAATGTAGAATGTTGCATTCCCTATAAGCGTCTTTTCGAACTGTTTTTCTGTCCGACTTACTGTGCATGAGATATCGCACCTTGAAAATCATTCAAAATAGAACGTTGCGCACTCTTTTTAAGACAACCGTTTCGATATGTCTCCGGTTGTCTATTTATTTTTTTCCAAACACGGCATCCAAATTGTAAGCCCTCAGCCAAGAAGTTTGAATTGCTACTATGGAAGTTTAACTTTACTGTGATTTTAAGTCTTATCACAAGCATCAATCTACTTACATATGTCTTATTTGTTAAATATATTTCACAAATGTCACACACTGATTTTGCGATCACTATCGAATTAGTTACACAAGTGACTTTTCCTTATGAAAAATTGTTAATCGAACAACACCAAAACAAATCTCATCATTAAATTTAATCAATACATTGGGTATAAATCAATTATGTTGTACCCTTTTTCCGAAACACTCTGACCACCCGCCAGCTGTGACCAAAATGACTGCAAATGAAGTTGCAGCGTTCACGGCAGCACCAGCAGCAGCAACAACAGTTGGAAGACAAAGCAAGGCATGTGTCGAATTCAGAGCACGTTTGCCACATTTTATGTTGGCTGTCAACTGAAATTGTAACAGTGTAACAGATAAGTGAAAAATATACAAAAAAACAAACGGACATAAGACATGTTTTCAATTTAAAGAGCATTTTAAAATTCTATTAAAAAGTCTTAAACCATATTTGGTGTTAAATGCACAGGACGGACTGAAAATATGTGAGAAATTTTTTAGTCGAAAAAAATGTCACAGATAATTTTCTATGCCGTTTGTAAAAAGCTGTGATAATCAACGCCATAGTTGGAAAATTATTATTTTTTTTTTTTTTTTTTGCTAAGTTAATTATGTAGAAAGTAAAAATTGCTATGAGGTAGTGTCAAATGTTTGTGATCCAAAAAAGACTAAAGAATTTTGCAGCCATGGCAACTGCCACAGTTCGGCAACATCAATTCTGTTTACTTCATTTTCAATCAAAAATTGAATTGATAAATGATATTGAATTGTATCATTAATTCAAAAGTAGGTACCCACATCACACTAGCGACCAGCAGCAACAACAGCAAAACAATCAACATCACAAGATGCTTATCATACGCCTAAAAAGCGACAAAAATGACACTTTACATTGGAGGTACAAAAACTATCACTCGTTGTAGTGTGACAGTGCCAGAACAAGAAGAAGATGGAAAAATTTTGCTGCTGCCTAGTGTATCTTACAATTGAAATCAGTGCAACCCACACTTGTTGCAGCAACCAACAATAATCAGTCGCTTATTATCTACAGCTGCCCCACGCAGGTCCGCTGCAACAGCGGCAGCAGCATGCATCAATCAATCTCAATTATATCGCTTTTGGTGGCGCACATCTTCGATCATTTGGTGACAAATATTTTTTACCCTTTTTCTTCTGCTTCTGGTCCATCTTGTAGACGACTACACATTTCCTTCTTTAATTTAAGCATTTTACTTGTTATTTCTTCATCTTTTTTCCCTCTTTTATATGAAAAAGCAATAAATGTCGTACAACAACAGAAGCAACCAAAAACATAACATGCAGCATGCGACAATTACCATTACAACAGTTTTGCTGTTGCTGTTATGTTGCTATATCACTGCTGCTGCTGCTGTTGCTCTCGTTGCTTGTTGCATGCAATGTTTTGCCAGTGTTGGCACACAGCAGGCATTCGATTTGTTGCAAATCGTCTGTGACAAGTAAAGTGCTACCAATTCATTAAAAACGCGCAAATGGGGAAGCAGAAAAAAAAAAGTATTTTTAATTTTAAAAAACTGAAGTGAGTACATGCTGTTATTTGTGATTTTTCCATAAAATCAGTGTAGCTTTTATTTGTGTCAACTTTTATATTGAAAAACAACACAAAAATTTATGTGATGTCAATATACAGGGTGTAAACGGTAAGGTAACAGAGCTTCTGGGAAGAGGAGGCCTCGACTGATAAAAAATTGTACGGAGTTATAGGAAAAAAACCGATTTTCTGACATGCTTTGCAAAAAATAAAAAATTCTTAGGCCACCCTGAGAGTTTTGAAAAAAGTTTTTTTTAAAATTACTTTTAGCTAATTATATGAGTTTTTTAAGAGTGGTTTATAGAATTTAAAAGAATTTTGCAAAGTTCTGTTCCTTTAAATATATTATTTCCAATTTTTTACTTATTTTTTGACTTTGGCGGGCATTTTAATATGAAAAATGTCCTATCGACATACCTTTTTATACCCTACAGCCAGGGTATATTCACTTTGTCCTTCCGTTTGTAACGCAGAGAAGGAGGCGTGGCAGATATGGAAAAGTATATATATTCTTGATCAGCGTCACCTCCTGAGTCTATATAGCCATGTCCGTCTGTCTGGCAGGGTGGCTGGCTGGCTGGGTGGCTGGCTGTGTGTGGAAATACATTTTTTGGGAAAAGTGATCAAGATAATTCAATGAAATTTAGTACACAGCCTCCGTCGTCAAAGCTAGCTCTGGGGATTGAAAATGAGCGAAATCGGTCAACGGAAACGTCTACCACCCATACAAAAAATATCTTCAAAATACATATTTTGGTGTATTTTTCACAACAATGCAACCAAAATACACAAAACTACTACGAATTGTCAGCGCAAGTTCTGAGCAAAAACTGGTTGAATTCGGACAAGAGGGCGTGGCACCTCTCATATAAGCAAATGCATCAAAACGCTGTACTGAAAGCGTTTTTTGAGATAATCGAACTAGATTTGGCTCAAACACTAAAAACTATAAATGCAAGCTTTAAGCAAAAACTGGATTAAATCGGACAAGTGGGCGTGGCTCCTCCCATATAAGCAAAAGCTTCAAAACGCTATTCTGAAAACATTTTTTCAGATAATCAAACCAAATTTCACTTAAAAACTAAGAACTATAAATGCAAACTCTGATAAAAAACTGGGTGACTTCGGAGGGCATGGCACCTCCCATATTAGCAAAATTTTCAAAATACTGCTGTGTAGGGTATTTAATGTTTGGCCAGGCCAAAGGTAACACCCTTACTAGTTTTAATTTTTTTTTGGAATTCTTGTTAAATTTTCTTTAATTCGGTAGTGCATTTATTACACCAGTTTTTTGATTTAAGATCAGAAAAAAATATTTTTATGCAACAGCATACGCTTTGTCTGCATGCGTTGCGCTGCATATGATGCGCACACTGTACTTTATATAAGTACGTTCAAACGCATTGTTCTTGAAAAGTATTTTTTCTGACCTTAAATCAAATAAGTAATTGAGTATTACAAATATAATATTGAACTAAAAGCTATTTAACAAGGATTCTGAAATAAGTCATGAGAGGGTATATTAATAGGACATTTTTCATACTAAATTGGCCGCCAAAATCAAAAGATAGAAAAAAAAATATCCACTTTAAGGGCTTAGAACTTTGCAAATTCTTGTTAAACCCTTTAATCTTTATACACTTATACAAAGCTCATACAATTAACTAAAAGATTTCTATAAAAAAAATTTTCCCTAAAGCGTAAGGATGACCCAGACACGATGACTCATACATCTTGGCAGAATTGCCTCTGTTGGAGACAGAATTTTTAACATCACGCTTGCTGGAGCATATACGAATTTTCAAATTTTCTCCAAATATTTAAAATTCAAATATTTTCAAACTTTTTTCAAACATTTTTCAATTCTGCCAAGATGTATGAGAATAGCATATAGTACACCCTACTTTCGTAACCTTAACATTGAAAAACAACACCAAAATTTATTTCATATCAATTTCTATTGCTACTTTCTAATATAAAGTTCTTGACATTTATGACATTTTATTTCATATATTTTTTTTTGTTGTTTTTTTTTTTTTGCTAAAATTCATGGTAATTTGTTGTAATTTGTCAATTTGTTAATACCAAGTAGTTGTAATTTTCATCATTATATACAAAATTGGGATTTTTCTATTCGTCCCATCAAGTGTATTGCTGCAGGCGCAACAATTGTTCACAATACAACAGCCAGTTACGGTTAATTTGCTATGCTTTGGTAACTAAAGATACATGTGCACATACATGCATATATAAATTCAACGGGGCTGTCTGTGGATGTGGCTTAAATGTCTTTATTATGTTGGTAGGTAGAATTGGTTGTACTCTCATGCTAAATATCAATATTTGTCCAGCATAAGAAAGAAAAGAAATGCGTGGGTTTAACTTTAAAATTAGTTTTTGCTTTGCTTTAAAGTTTTTTAAACTCTAGCATACCATCATCCATTCATATATATAAACATTGTTTATTCATGTGTATTAGACTGATTCCAAAAAAAATGGTTTTTGCAATTTCCTCAATTACTAACAAAAATTTTCAATGGACTTTGTTTATTATTTATATTTATTACAATACATTTTAAAGCATTATTCTTAAGTTTTAAGCATTTCTTGTCTTTAGTGACCTCCTTATTTTTATACAATATTTTAACTTTAACCAATTATAACCCAGTTATTGGAAAAACGAGTTAGAAAGACTTATAAAAACTGGATATAAAAACTGGATATAATGTAAAAAAAAATGTCTATTGTGTGATTTTATTATCAGGCCTGTTTTCAATTTCGAAACCACATAAATTTTATTGATTCGAAGCCGATTGTTATTCTTAGTTTCGAATCCAATCAAATTTTGTGATTTCAGAAGTTTTTTCTTATAGCCTTATCATGTATGACGAACGAATAAAGTGACTGATTTTCACTCATTAATATCAACTTATTTAAACTTTTTATCAAGAACTTACTATAACGTAAGCGTTCATTTTAGTTCAAAGAATAAAGTTTGTAAGAATAAATTTCAAATCATCTTTTAACTTGGAGGATATAAGCAGTTGAAAATCAGTAAAACGATTCGTTCGTCATACATGATAAGGCTATTAGAGTCGTCGAAAACAAAAGTAATTTGAAAATTACGTTAAAAATTATGTTATTTGTCGCAATTAAATCGATTCAAACTCATTCGGAGTTGAAAGCACCACAATTTCAACAAGTCGGAATTGCATCGTTTTTACTTTTCAAATTGAATCAGAATTGAGGACAGTCCTGTTTAACTTTCTGACGACATGTTTTATCCAAAATGTAGTTTTAGAATTTCACATTTGGATGAAATTTCAAAAATACGTTTTTTCTCGGTATTTTCGCGAAAAAACATCATCGGGCAAGTTTTAAATTCCAAAATCAATCGGAATCAGAATGGAATCAATCTTAAGATGCTATGTGTTTCGAAAAACAAAATGGAATTGGAGGTTTGTTGCAATAAATAAAATGGGCCACTGGTTTCAATCTGATTTACTGAAACCTAATTACGATGAGGTGTACAATATTGAAACGCAGAACACCTTAAGATTCATTCCATTCCGATTCCATTTTCGATCGAAACTTGAACTGAGAACAATCCTAATTATTTTATTTAAATACCATGGTTCAAGACAGAAAATTAAGATATCTTATTTAAAAAATTTTCGAGATCGTAATAAAATGAAAACCACATCAAGTCGTGATTTTGCATAATACGGTTATAAACGACCTTTTAATGACCTTGCACAAATTTTAAGCTCACTTTTTTGATATCTACTATCTTTCAGATTTTCGGTGGTGAACGTGCAATTTCCAAAATTTGTTTTGTTTGAAACAGTCTGATGTATATTATGTATATGTGTTTAGTTTGACTTTCTTAGTAAGTATCTGAACGGAAAAATTATTTACAATGGGAGTTTGCTCTTTAAGTCAATATTGTCTACAAATTAAGTTATTAACGGCTAGTAGTTGTAGGGAGATGAGTTGAATGGCATCAAATTCGCATATATAAAATTAATTTATGTAGATTTTTTATTTTTATTTTATGAAATATTAGCAAATCCAGTGTGTCGGACGTTTCATAGTGATATATTTAAAAAAGATGTATATTGTTCAAAAGTTTTCTACTGTTATAACAAACCCAAAAATAATGCATACTTATCTTTATAAAAGATTTTGAACTCCAAAACGATGATTTTAATTCAGATGAAGTCCATGTTTTCTTTCTACTTAGGCGGAAGTTGCGCAATACCATGTACCAAATTTGTTATGTTAGCTGCTGTGGGTGCAGAGTTGTCATATTTTAAGTGTTGTTTAGAATGGGGAGAGCAGCATCCCTTCGTATGGCGATAAACACTATTGACATATGTATATGTACCAAGATTTACAGCAATAGTTTCGATTGGTGCGGAGATGTAGTATTTTAAGTTTTTTTTTGTATGGGGGTACAACTTTCCTTGGATTATCCCCTCACTTCTTCTTTCAGTAGCTTTGGTAAATATCATACATATATGTCCATTAGGGTGGGCCGATTTGAAAAGTGATCTCGGCTACCCCCCTATGTGAAAGTTCATTCAATTCTATGAATATTTGCCCAAGGAACCATACCTCTACGTTCAACTTTAGTTCGGCGCATTTTCGATTGCAAATTTTACCTTGCGTTTAATATTTATTTTTGTGCTTAATTTTCAAAATTCTTATGGAGTCAAAAGTAATATCATAATATGTTTTGGCTGGTATTCTGTCAGTAATCAATAAAATTGGGTTCTGTTTTTACAAACACTTTACTTGATAGCGTGGAATTAATTATATTTATTACAAAAAATTATATCGGTCACATAACCGATTTATTATAAACGATTCATATTTTTACATGGATTTTTGGTATATTGTTCTGTAAAATTAAAAAAAGCGGCTAATTTATTTCCTAAAACTGCCACTAGATGTTGCCATGAAAAAAAATGAGTCTCAGATTCGGCATCCTAGCATCCAAAAATACTTGGGTTGGTGTTTCGATTGAAAAAATCCATGTAAAAATATGACTCGTTCATTTTGAAATCGGTTATTTGACCGATATAATTTTTTGTAATAAATATAATCAATTTCACGCTATCAAGTAAACTTTTCGTAAAAGCAATACCCAATTTTATTGATTACTGACAGAATACCAGCCAAAACATATTATGATATTACTTTTGACTCTATAAGAATTTTGAAAATTAAGCACAAAAATAAACATTAAACACAAGGTAAAATTTTCAATTGAAAATGCGCCGAACTAAAGTTGAACGTAGATGTATGGTTCCGTGGGCAAATATTCATAGAATTGAATGAACTTTCAGCATAGATTGCTGTTTTGTTTGAAACAATTCATCCAAAAATATGAATCATTTATTTTGAAAGTTGGTCATAATAATCGGCTATTTGACCTATATCACTTTTTTAAATATACAGCATCAATTTCACACCATTAAGTAAACTTTATATGTAAACAGAACCCAATTTAATTGATAACTGACAGAATACCAGTCAAATCATATAATGACATTACTTTTGTCTTTATAAAAATTTTTAAAATTTAGTATGAAAATAAAAAAATATTAATAAAAGGTAAAATTTTCGATCAAAAATGCGCCGAACTAAAGTTGAACGCAGAAGTATAGTTCCGTGGCCAAATATTCATAGAATTGAATGAACTTTCACATAGGAGGGTAGCCGAGGTCGATACAATTTCGTCCATACAATTTGGCCCACCCTAATGTACATGCATCAAATTTCGTAACGATAGCTGCTGTAGGTGCAAAATATAGCATATTTACTTTTATTTCTTGAATGGGGGTGCGACACCCCCTGGTGAAATACCCCAATTTCGCATAGTCTTTGGTAGATGCCATGTACATTTTTGCTTCAAAATTCATAACTGCTGTAGGTGCAGAAACATTGAATGTTCAGAGCTTTTTTGCATGAGGGGTACAATAACCCCTTATTCAATCTTCTCAATTTTTTGCATAGTTTTTGGTAGTTATCCAATGCATATATCCATGCATCAAGTTTTGAATTGATCTCAGTAAAAAGTGCTAAAATAGATATAGAATTTTAAGTGCTTTTTTTAATGTTCTTTTTGCGCTCGGGGTACTACGCCCCTTTATTTGGTATAAATTTGACGGAAGTTAACTATGGTTTCGATATATGTAGAGGTTCAGGCGTGATGCGATGTTAAAAAAAACACACAAAAACACAAACTATTTTGAGGTTTTTCGTATGAGGAATACAACGTCCCCTTATCTGGTCTGATTAAAACCAATTGGAGCACCAAAAAACATAAGTTGTGAATATTGCTTAGTAGTTTAGGTGTACAGCGATGTTGGATATTCGCAACAACGATTTTATCTAGCAAGATTTAGAGCTTTTTTGTATGGTGGTACAACACTCCTGGTTCAATCCCCCCAATTTTGCATGCCTTTCAATAGAAACTACTTACGTTCACACATATTTTAAGTTCCAAAACTGCTTTAGGTCCAGAATTATTGAATGTACAAAATTTTTTGGTATGAGGGTATGCAGCGCTAACTGATTCAATCCCTTCTAGTTTTTTTTTTTTTTTTTTTTTTTGTAGGGTTCTTGGTAAATGCCATATGTATAGTCTATGCATCAAGTTTCAAATTGATACCAGCTATAGGTGCGGTGATATGGCATTTTGAGCGTTTTTGTTTTTTTTTTTTGCATAATTGTATTCCTCTTTTTTTATAATATTAACCTGGTCAATGGTTAGGCGCAGATATAGTGAGAATATGGCTCTGATATTTATAATATGTAGATTTTAAGGCGTGATGCGATGGCAAAAAACAAGCAAAATATTTTTACAACGGGACACTCATAACATTAATTCTTTTTTTTTTTTTTTTGCAACAGATCCGAAATTTAACGCACTATGGTACAATCTTCTTTTCGTTAAATTTTTTTTTTTTGCGTTCAAATTTTCTTTTCTGGTAATTAAAGTTAAACTCTGCAGATAAAGACAATTATGACAACTTGAATCTCAAGAATCGAAAATATAAGAGTATATACAATACTTAAAAATTTTTGAAAACGGAAGCTGCCTCTGAAATTGATACAACAATCTACACTTTTGAGTCTAAACATTGCTCTGAAGTTTTGATTATGCTGTCATAGTAAAAAAACATGCCATTCATTGTCAATATGTACATGTCGATGTGTCAGTGTTAATAATATTATTATAGCATCATGCTGTGCGCAATAATTTAAATTCTTGTAGCCATTGTTCATAGTTAAAACAAAGGTTTCCATTGATTTTTGCATTATCTTTCTGCCCTCTATTAAATTAACATTTTAATCATAATGGTGGTTGGTGCCAACAATTGCATGTTAATGGTGCTGCTGCTGTACAACAACAACAACACAAACAACAATACGAGCAAATAACTTAAAGAAAATATATACATAAGTATTTGTATATAAGTAACTCATAAATCCTTTATTAAATGCCATGCAATACGCGATGGTGTTGAACATACATATTTTGTGGCACAATGCAACAACAACAAAAACAATCATAAGAATTGGTAGCACAATAAAAGTGCCAACATACAAAGTGTTCTGTTGCTGCTGTTGCTGTTGGTTACACTGAATTTGCGTTGTAGCACGATTTAACTTTACTCTGTGATTTAATACAAATATGTAGCTAAAAGTTCAATTTTAAGACAATACGTGCACAACAACAACAACAACAATGGAGTGGGTACAACAACAGAAACAACAAGAGCAGCAACATATATTAAGTTTATTGCATACATCTGGCAATTGTGCTGACCGTGAATATGAATAATTTTTTGATTTATTTACTATTGATTTTGTTTTTTGTTTTTGTTGCGTTTAATAATAAAAAATCATTGAAAATGCATTAAAATAATTATTTGTAACAATTAAATTGTAAATAAATTATTGACAAATATGCCAGTTGATTGTGTGAGTTCGCACTCGAAGATAGCGCAACTCATAAGTGTATAATGCTAAAAACGAAAGACTTAAGAAGCAAACTCGATGCACATAGCAGTAAAAGAATGTTTCATTTATAGTTATTATTTTAATATAAATATAGTTTTGTATTAAAAAAAAAACATGGGTGGTCCATCAAAATGAAACAAAAAAAAAAAAACCACGAAATGAGTTGATTTGAATACACAACAACAACAACAACAAAAATTGCATCGATAATGCAACAAGCAGCAACTTAAATGCTAAACATGCGATTGCACGCAAATTTTTCCATCAACATGATTTGCTGTTGCAAAACAAAAAGAAAAAAACAAATTCCTACACTCAAAGCAACAGACGCCATGCTACGTACCCCTGTAATACTCAGAGCGGGGCGGGGGTTGTCGTAAACTAGGAACTTAGACAGAATCACACAGTATCGCTTTAAAAAGCGGCTTTCACGAACGATAGCAATCAGCAAACACAAATAGCGCATAAATAAACACGAGTGTAGATGCAGGTGATAAGCGAACTGGCGCTGTTAAAAACTGAACTTTAAGATGCCACAGATACGCGGCAGGCAGCGTGTGCAAATTTACTCTCTTAAATACCCCACTCGATGACCATAATAAATATAAATTTGTACGATGCAAATTAAATTATCAGCAAAAACGAGTTGAACAAATTATTGTCAACAAATGAGCAGCGTCGTCGTCAGCGCAAGATAGACATGCGCATGGATAAGCACCGACACGATGGACAGACAAATGGATGCATGGATCGATGGATGGTAAAGTAAGACAAGAAAATGCAGATTTGATGCATAATCGACATGCGGGAAAAAACGTATCAAGTTCTTGCTGAGATGTTCAAAAAAAAATACTATTTTCTGGACTCAATATCTTCTATAATTCCGAAGTTATTTTGAAGACCCAGGCGAGGATTATGCGACTTTTCAATATTTTTCAATTTCATGAACTTTTTTTAACTTCTTCAAATTTTTTCGATTTCATCAACCTTTTTTGACTTTTTCAAAAATTTTCGGTTTCGTCAACTTTTTCAAAATTTTTCGATTCCATCAACTTTTTCAACTTTTTTCGATTTCATCTATTTTTCTCCACATTTTTAACTTTTTTCGATTTCATCAACTTTTCAACATTTTTCAATTTCATCTACTTTTTTCGACATTTGTAACTTTTTTTATTTCTTTTTATCTCTTTTAAAATTTTTCAATTTCATAAATTTTTTCAACTTACTCAAAATTTTACGATTTTATTTAACTTCGTCAATTTTTTTCGACTGTTTCAAAATTTTTTGATTTCAAAAATTTTTTCGACTTTTTCAAAATTTTGCAATTTTATTTACAGTGTTCGGTTACAAATTTTGTCTTTTTCAAAAGTTTTCGGTTTTGTCAACTTTTTCAACATTTTTCAATTCCATCAACTTTTTTCGACTTTTTCAAAATTTTTCGATTTTATTTACTAGCCGGGCAAGGCTGGTGCAGTGGTAACGACTTCTGCTACCAACCAGGAGGTCCTTGGTTCAACTCCCGCCCAGGCCAAAAACACAAAAAGTTTTCAAACTTGCAATTTTTCAATTATAATTAATTTAGTGAAATAAATATAATTATAATTACAACAACAATAGTCTGAAGAGTCTTTGTGGCGAAAGACGAAACTTGTGCCACTATAGCCGTGTTTTTAATCCGTTCCTTGATTTGGCATAATTATGTGTTAGAAAATGCATTGATAGATTTATATGTAAATCGATCTTTGCAAATATATGACTAAAAGTTCAATTAATAAATCAATTTACTTTTTTCGACATTTTAAACAGTGTTCGATTACATGAACAAATTTTATCTTTTTCAAAAGTTTTCGGTTTCATCAACTTTTTCAACATTTTTCAATTTCATCAATTTTTTTGACTTTTTAAAAATTTTTCGATTTTATTTATTTTTTTTGACATCTTAAACAGTGTTCGATTACATGAACAAATTTTATCTTTTTCAAAAGTTTTCGGTTTTATCAACTTTTTTAACATTTTTCAATTTTATCAACTTTTTTCGACTTTTTCAAAATTTTTCGATTTTATTTACTTTTTTCGACATTTTAAACAGTGTTCGATTACATGAACAAATTTTATCTTTTTCAAAAGTTTTCGGTTTCATCAACTTTTTCAACATTTTTCAATTTCATCAACTTTTTTCGACTTTTTCAAAAATTTTCCTTTTCTTAAATTTTTTAAATTTTTTCGATTTCATCAACTTTTTCATCAGTTATTGAATTCATCAACCTAAACTTTCAACTTATTCAACATCAACTTTTTTCATAAAACAAGTAGAAATGAGCATCTTCTCATGAGGTCGTCATTTGAAACATATCATTTTTGCAACTAAATGCCTTCAGTTATCATTTTCAGATAAACTTCTTGTGAAAAAAGAATTACATTTTGTTGCATCTCCATAAAATGGCAGACAATATACATAATGTCATTATTTTTACTCCAACTGCAAAAATCGGTAGCTTACAAACTAAGCCTCTGCGACTGATCATTCATCAATTCAATGCTTTGAGCGATCAATTGATGTAAGCTTGTTTATTCCTTTTTCTTTATGTACCTACTATATACGTATAATTCAGAATAGTCTATATTTCAGCATCTAGCGTCAATGATAATGAGTCTTACATAAAAATAACAGTTTTTATGATTTTGATTCATCACTGCAAACAAGTCATTAAATGAGATCATTGTATTCGATAAGGAATGTGCATTACATCAAACTGGCAATTTTATAGGAAAACATTAAAAACTAAACATAAACGCCACTTAACGAGTTGAAATATATTTTATTGACTACAGCTTGATTAAAGAAATTTCACATTTTATTACCAAAGATTGGCGCTTAAAAAATGATTTTACAAAATACACAGCATGTTGTAAAGAAACATTTAGCAGAGTGATAAAAATTGTCGTGAACAAGATTTAAGCCAATACATTGATTATGCGTTAAAATTTTTAGTACTTTGTTCATTTTTACTCCCTTTTAATGAATAATGTATGCAATTTTCATTGAGACCAGCTGCTGTTGCATGCAATTTGCCTTAGGTTATATAATTTGACTAAATTTGTCATTAACTGCTGGATATATTTTGCTTAAAAAGCCATCAACACATGTGTTTCACCCAAGGCAAACAAAATAGAAAAGGAAAACTACTCATAAGCGAGTTTGTAGCTTAAGTCTTTTGTTTTTTATCTCATTCACTATATCTTGCATCGCTGCGTGCTGGTAAAACAGTTCTGAAAAAGTGGATTTCTGGTGTTTGCTAAATGGGAGGAGACATTTATCTGTAAAATAAAATTTGAGGTGACTTTTAGTATAATAGCAGATTGTTGGATTGAAACTCCTGAACTTCTTTAATCGTTATGGCTTAAAGAAAAGTTTTCAGAAAGTCTAATTACTTAGAGTGTAATAATTCAAAACACTACACTGCATGTACATTTTGTTGTATGGTATTGGTGGGAAAAAGCGCCTTCTATGTGTGAAAATTAAGTTATGAAAAAAAATCTTCCAGCAAGTTGAACGCCCCTGCAGAAATTGAATTAAATAAACATTATGGCTAATAAAATAATCAACATTGGGCGCCATCACATCCAACGTTGATTGCACACACATAAAGGTCAAATGTTTCGAAAAAATACAAAAATATGTATTAAGAAATATTCTACAGGATGTGAATTAACAAATACACACACAAACACGTGCTGAGCAGAGCCAACACTGGATTGAATATTACAACTGTGATCTTGATCGAAAATGTGCATGCGCGGCGCTCATTGTATGCACGTAGTAATTGATGCGTTCGCCTGACCTGTAGGAGTTCTTGTTGTTAAATCACAGATTATCCAAGCGAGACAATCGCGTTAACGCCCATTGTGACTGTCGCCCCTCTCTGCTCCGCTGCACTGAAGGATACAATGCAGTAATGGCGATGGTAAGCTACAAAAAAGACGTCATGAATATTCACTGCGAAGCGTGCACGCGTGGAGGATGTCTTAATTTTTTTGCATCTTTTACTATAAAATGCATGCAATAATACAACTAAACGCACACACGCACAAGTTCATTTTTACACAGTTACAGACAACGCAGAATCAACCTCTTTGATAAAATTATTTCATGAATTTTTTGCTTTTACTCAACGCAACCAAAAATAAGTCATTTTAATTTGGCCAGCTCACGAGTGGGCTTTATTGTTTACGTATGGAATATCTTTAGAAATGCTGAAATTTTGTGCTAAAATATTTGCCATGGTTAATTTAATTTAACTGATTCCATATTTGGTAGAAAAGTATTTGATATATGACTTTATTTTAATATTATGTTTTACAGTTAATAGTCTTTTTCTTCTTCAGTACCCAATTTTACTTTAAAAATCAGCACTGCAATCAAACCAAGAAAAAACTTTCTTGCATAGCAATCAAATTCACAATTAGCTAATTTACCATGCGCGAAGACTTTTATACAAACTGTTTGTGATATTGGAACTTTCGAATAGAATCTTGAAACTGTCATACCTTCTGGAGGTTTGTGACAACAACATAAAAAATAAAACGGCGAAAAAAAAATTTTCGATTTTTAATGTGGACTTTGTGGGGGGGGGGGGTGGAAAAAATTTCGAAATCGACAAACAATGACAAATACTGCTTAGCAGAATTATTCATAACTCGGATAACTTTTAACCGATTTTCATCTTCTGAACTATGTAGAAAGAGCATCAATGTAAACTTTTTTTGTATTTGGCAAAAAGTAATATTTTAAGCACTCTTTTTTGGTCAAAGATTACAAAAAACGCTTCATGACCGACTTTTTAGATCTTCTTAACATCTTTCCAAAATAGAACATGAAAATTTGTTAAGAAATGTGCAATTCAGTTGTTGCCGATTTTGTCATTTTCTACGACCCCAAAATCCACACTGCACAAATGCACCGCATTTTTATTGGTTTTGGTTTAAAACGAAACCCTGTACTAAAATTCAGCGAAATCCGAAATGATGAAGCCAAATCTTGTATACGAGGCATGGAATTTTTTCGCTACGTTGTCAGCTGTTCTATCTGTTTCTCTCCACCACAATCAAAGGGTTCACTATAGATTATTTTGCTATAATTTTTGCTTTACAGTTACCACAAATGCATTGCATGCTTTAAGGCTATGATTATATTGCACCTACAGACATCACAATCTGATAAATGGATTAACCCTTTCAAGACCAACGTGACATATATGTCTCATTTGAAATTTTCAATATTAGATCTACATTTTCTAAGCGATTGGAGCCAGACAGATTTTTGTCGATAGAGATTAGATGTATATTTTCAAATGTGTCAGAAAAATTTTGATTCATCTGTTTATTTTCCTACATGTTGCTTAGATAAAATGGGTCACCTATGACCCATTGGCCCTTAAATGCAAAAATTAGGGATTTTTATACTTAAAATTTTTTTTTTTTTTTTAAAACACTGACAAAAATAATTTTTTCGAATTAACTTAAAGAAAAAAACTAAACAGAAATCATGCGTGGTGAATTTTGATCCAGTTTTGTTCTTTTGTGAAATAAAAATAGTCAAGCCAAACTAGGTAAACATATCTAATTTTGTTGAACATGAACCGATTTAAATCGGACATGGTTCATATTGTTCGAAATTGAATGTGGATAAAAACCAACACTTTGGACTTATGCGGTTTCCCATTTTTTTTTTTTAATACTCCACGAAGCCCTCAAAAATCTATAAAACTGTTTTAAAATATGTACTTAAAAATGGAAAATCATAAGGTAGTTTTCAGGGTTTGTAAGTCTGGAAAACGGAAAAATTCCAAATGGCGCCGAAAAATTGTGAATACCTTCACGCCACCCAACAAAATATTTCGCCTATTTTTTACCCTTACATCGGCATTTTCGCCAAAAGATCCACTATGAGCCGAAAAATTAAATCATCATATCTCTAAAACTATTTAACGTACATGAATGAAATTTAGTACATATGTAAAAAGCTCCAAGACAAATAATGTGTACTGGAAAAAATGGGGGTATCAGACCCCACAAAAATCACTTTATCATATCTCCGAAAATATTTATCGCACATGAATGAGATTTGATACATATATACAGAGCGCCAGGAAAAATAATGTTCCTTGGGAAAATGGGCGATGCCACGCCCCTAAAAAAAGAAATTCATAATTTATGAAATTTGGTACACATGAAAAATGGATAGGGAAAATTTACATCCTTTGGAAAAATTGATGATGCCACGTCAACTTAACAAGATAAGGCGATCCAACATTCACTTGGAATTCCTGGTTTTTTGAAAGATTTTCAATGTGAACTTTGTATGTTGGAAAAAATGTCACGTTCATATTGTCATGCATCGATTCAGATTATGATCAAAACAATGAAAAGTACAGAAGATATTCGAATCAAATAAAATACATTATGAAATTACATTATTGCATAAGATTCTAAAATTAGTCGCACTAATACTCTGACCTGTTTCGATGAAATCTGTCTTTCTTTTAATAGGCACGAAAAATACTTATATTTTTGTCATGTTCATTTTGTATCTATTTTGCGTGGCAGGACTTTGGCTACTATTGACGTTGACACTAATTATAGTGCTACCTGAGATATATAATGTAAAGTAAAAACTAATATAAAAATACTTTTTACTTCTATTTTTTTGCGCTTTAAATGTGCACAACGGTCACGTTCGTCACCTGAAGTGTCCCATCACTTTTTTTTTACATTTGGGTTTACAAAAAGTAATTTTTGGAAACACAACAGCAATATTGTTTAGACATTTTTCTTTAACATAGCTTAGATTACTCAATATTATATTGAATTTTGTAAACTTGTTTTTAATAATTTTCCATTAATATCGTTTCTCATTGTTAATAATTTTTTGGTCTTATTTTTTATGCTTATTCATAAGATAAATAATCTTGTAGCATTTTGTAGTAAATGTTTATATAATTAAAATGAAATGAAATGAAATTTGAATAGAAATGTTGTATCGCTAAGCACAAATCTGCAAAAAATTACAAATATTGCAAGGGTTCAAGAGTAGTCTGCAGAGGGTTAAGTAACAGTTCTGTTTCCAGTGAAATTTCAACAAATGTTTTGCTATTTTAAGATTTTCAGAAAAAAGTTATTGTGAAAATAATTTAATTTTGGGCGACCACCAGCTCAACTGTGGTGATTTATTGATTTTTGGGTAGCTCGATTCAATGACTTACCTTGAAATTTTGTATGAATCTCAACAATTTTTCGAGAAAAACAAAGCAGATGGAAGACAGAAATTATGAGAAATCAATTAAAATGATGCAACAGGACCAACAGGCGAGGCATTTAAATTTTTTGTAAAAATGCACTTGAATTTCATAAATAAATGCACAGTTATAAGCGTGTTATCAAGCAAATATTGCGTGGGTAGTTGCAAAAATAATTGCAATGGCGAAACACATACAATTTTGTTGTACACACACAGAGATTGTCAAGTGTGCAACAAAACGCCTAACAACATGAAAGAGGATACCAATGGTACAAAAAGGCACAAAACCACCACATCAAATATAAACAACTGAAAATTATGATTTTAATGCTGAAGAAGATGGCGAAAAATTAAGTTATTATTTGTTGATGGTTTTTTTTTTTTTTTTTGTTTTTTGTTGAAACATTTTTATTTTGTTGCATAGCATACGATGATGACGATGATGATGACTATGCCGATTATTTTGGGTCGCAAGCTGTAAAGAATTTCTTCAAAAGCGGACAATCGCACGCTGACAAAAGGATGCGCTTAGCAAAACAAATTAAAGTAATTTGCAACACATATTAAGTAAAACATACAGCTGTACGCCCCTTAATTTGTGTTGAAAGCACTAAAACATTTTCATATGCACTTTTTTTTTGTGTTAATGGTACACGGAGAAAACTCAAACCACATTGCATTTCTTCTTGTAAGACAAGAGTTAAAATAAACTTTTTATAAAACTGAGCTCATTTTTCACAAAATGGCAGCCAATACAGATTATGACATTACTTTTGTCACACTTAATACAGTCGAAAACTTTTGCGGAATTTGAAAATTTTTTTAAATTCGGAAAATGTTAGCAATCGAACTTTAACAATCTTGAAAATGTTGCAGAAATAACAAAATGTTGATAAAGTTAAAAATTGTTATAAAATTGCAAAATGTTGATAAAGTCAAAATTGTTGCAAAAATCTCAAAATGCTGATAAAGTCGACAAATGTTACAGAAATTGAAAAATGTTTATAAAGTCGAAAATTGTTGCAAAATGCTCATAAAGTCAAAAAATGTTTCAGAAATTGCAAAATGTTGATAAAGTCGAAAATTGTTGCAAAGTCAAAAAATGTTACAGAAATTGCAAAATGTTGATGAAGTCGAAAATTGTTCAATGCTCATAAAGTCGAAAAATGTTGCAGAAATTTAAAAATTTTGATGAAGTTGAAAATTGTTCAATGCTCATAAAGTCAAAAAATGTTGCAGAAATTGCAAAATGTTGATAAAGTCCAAAATTGTTCAATGCTCATAAAGTCATAAAATGTTGCAGAAATTGCAAAATGTTGATAAAGTCGAAAATTGTTCAATGCTCATAAAGTCAAAAAATGTTGCAGAAATTGCAAAATGTCGATAAAGTCGAAAATTGTTGCAAAATACTCATAAAGTCAAAAAATGTTGCAGAAATTGCAAAATGTTGACAAAGTCGAAAATTGTTCAATGCTCATAAAGTCAAAAAATGTTGCAGAAATTTAAAAATTTTGATGAAGTTGAAAATTGTTGCAAGAAAATAATGTTACACAAATCGAAAAATATTGATAAAGTCGATAAATGTTACAGAAATTGAAAAATGTTTATAAAGTCGAAAACTGTTGTCAAATGCTCATAAAGGCAAAAAATGTTACAGAAATTGCAAAATGTTGATAAAGTCGAAAATTGTTGCAAAATACTCATAAAACCAAAAAATGTTACAGAAATTGAAAAATGTTGATAAATTCGAAAATTGTTCAATGCTCATAAAGTCGAAATATATTGCAGAAGTTGCAAAATGTTGATAAAGTCGAAAATTGTTGCAAAATACTCATAAAAACAAAAAATGTTACAGAAATCGAAAAATGTTGATGAAGTCGAAAGTTGTTCAATGCTCATAAAGTCGAAAAATGTTGCTGAAATTTAAAAATTATGATGAAGTTGAAAATTGGTGCAAGAAAAATGTTGCACAAATCGAAAAATGTTGATAAAGTCGAAAAATGTTACAGAAATTGCAAAATGTTGATAAAGTCGAAAATTGTTGCAAAAATCGCAAAATGCTCATAAAGTCAAAAAATGTTACAGAAATTGAAAAATGTTGATAAAGTCGAAAAATTTTGCAGAAATTGCAAAATGTTGATAAGGCGAAAACTGTTCAATGCTCATAAAGTCGAAAAATGTTGCAGAAATTTTAAAATTTTGATGAAGTTGAAAATTGGTGCAAGAAAAATGTACACAAATCGAATAATGTTGATAAAGTCGAAAAATGTCACAGAAATTGCAATATGTTGATAAAGTCGAAAATTTTTGCAAAAATCGCAAAATGCTCATAAAGTCAAAAAATGTTACAGAAATTGAAAAATGTTGGTGAATTCGAAAAATTTTGCAGAAATTGCAAAATTTTGATAAAGTCGAAAATTTTTCAATGCTCATTAAGTCGTAAAATGTTGCAGAAATTGAAAAATGTTGATGAAGTTGAAAATTGTTACAACAAAAATGTTACACAAATCGAAAAATGTTGATAAAGTTGAAAATGTTGCAGAAATTCCAAAATGTTGATGAAGTTGAAAATTGTTGCAAGAAAAATTTTGATAAAGTCGAAAAATGTTGCAGAAATTCCAAAATATTGATGAAATTCAAAATTGTTGCAAGAAAAATGTTACACAAATCGAAAAATGTTGATAAAGTCGAAAAATATTACAGAAATTGAAAAAAGTGGATATGATTCGTTAAATATTGCAGAAATTGCAAAATTCTCATAAAGTCGAAATATTATCCAAAATTGAAAAATATTGATGCAGTTGAAAAATGTTGAAGAAATTAACAAACATTGATAAGTTAAATGAAAGGTGTAGAAATTCCAAAAAGTTGATAAGGTATAAATATGTTGCTGAAATTGAAAAATAATGATTTAGTAAAAAAGTGTTGCAGAAAAGAAAAATTCTTATAAGATCAAAAAATGTTTCAGAAAATGAAAATTGTTCGTTAAATAAACACATAGTTTATAAACCCCAAAATGTTGATTAAGATAAAAGATGTTGCAGAAAGCTAAAGATTTTGAAAGGTCGCAAAATCCAAGATTATTGAAAAGAAGATAATTTTTAAGAAAACTAAATAAAAAACTAAAAAGAAGAAATTTCGACCCTTAGTCATGTTTTAACCGTTGCTAAAAGTATGATTTTGTCAAATTGCTTCACATCTTTAATTTCGTTTTCCTCAGTGTCGGTAACAGCGGTGCTAATGCATCATGCAATGATGATAATATGCTGGATGTGGTAAGTGGCGGACTAGCGTGGGTGTTTTATGTTGCATGTGGCACAAAAAAAATATACACACAGTTTTTGTTGTTTTGAGACAGATTTTTGGTGCTGTTTATTTTCAACTGCAAGTCAATATACAGCATATTGAAACTACAATCATACAAATATCGCAATATTTCTTTTATCATTTATCATGCATGATAATCATAGTATTGAATGGTAAGTGCGCGCATTATCATTAAGTAAAAGTACCTGGAGACCGATCCCTGCTCGGTCAACAATCTAATCTTATTATTTTAGTTGATGATATTATTCATAGCTACTTTTTGTGATGGAATTCGTACCTTTTCACCTCCAATGTTCATGCTTTCAAAATGATAAATTAACCGATGAGAATAATAATAAGAAAATATTTGGAAAGTGTGGAATGGTATAGAAAAATATCAAAAAATTAAATAAATGGGATATGGCAGGCATCCAAAATATTTCGTCTATTGTATTGGGGCTGAAATATCATATCTTCAAAAGATCTTACCTCGGAAAGTAAAAGACCTATTGGAAAAGTTTTGATAAGGAAGAGTGTGGCTATTCAACGCCATTAATAAAAAAGGTTTTCACCTTTTCTTGTAGACACGCAGTTAAGACTGAACACAGCGTTTTCTTCAACTTCAAGCAAAGATATTTCAAAACCCTGCAGGTATAATGACAGTTTTGCTGATGAAGACGGACTCAGCGTCAAAAAGTACATAAGACTGCATATTAAAAATAAGAAGTTCATTCCATTCTTTTTTTGTGCCTGAGTTACTACTATAACTAAAATTTTTATTTTGGTAAAAAGTGGTCGTGGCAATTGTTGAACGAATCCCACTTTTCGTTATGCTTAAGATACTCATGATCCAGATCCGCATACCAAATTTCATCAAAATACGTTGTAGCATTTGCGAGAAATAGCATTTTATTTGTTTTACTTGTATGGGAGGTTCGATGCGCACCAGCGATATATTGCCCATTTTCAGGTCGTAGGTGCCTAATAAAAAGGAGACTCCCTACAGTTAAATTTACGAAGATTGCTTTTGTATTTTTTTTTTGTAGCGTATTATATTTTTGTAGGCGGTGCCACGCCTTTCAGTGAGTTTTTCCAATAAAACGGCATATCGCATATTATTCCTTGTTTTTAAGGGTAACACCTCTTAAATTTTCATTAAAATTAATGGAGTCGTTTTCGAATAATATCGAATCAAAATTTTGAATGGTTAAAAAGTGGGCCTGGCACTTTCTCGGTATCACCCACTTTTGTTTATATAAAAGGCATTTGCCAGCAATAGCTGTGTACCAAATTCCATCAAAATATGTTGTACCATTTGCGTGAGATAACATTTAACGTGTTTTACTTGTATGGGAGATTCCACGCCCATAGGCGATATTTTCTCTACTTTCAGTTCGTAATGGTGCCTAATAGCAAGTAGACTACCTTACGTTAAATTCAGAAAGATTGCTTTAGTAGTTTTCTTTTTAAAGCGTATTATATTTCTGTGGGCGGTGCCACGCCCTTCATCGAGTTTTTCCAATATAACAGCATATCACATATTAACACTTGTTTTCAAGGGTACAATCTCTTAAATTTTCATTAAAATTGTTGGAGTCGTTTTCGAGTAATATTAAATCAAAATTTTCAACGGCTAAAAAGGGGGCGTGGTACTTCTTCGATACCGCCCACTTTTCGGTTATTATAAGGCATTAATAAGCAGTACCTACATACCAAATTTCATTAAAATATCTTGTAACATTTGCGAAAAATAGCATTTAACGTATTTGGCTTGTATGGGAGGTTCCACGCGCAATGGCAATATTTCGCCCACTTTCAGATCAGAGATGCCTTTTTGCAATTACGCACCTCACAGTTAATTTCAGAATGTTTGCTTTATTAGTTTTCTTTTTATACCGTTTTATATTTTTGTGGGCGGTGCCACGCCCTTCAACGAGTTTTCCCAATATAACGGCATATCACATATTAATCCTTGTTTGCAGAGGTAACATCTCCTAAATTTTCATCAAAATTGTTGGAGTCGTTTTCGAGTAATATTGAATCAAAATTTTCAAGGGCTGAAAAGTGGGCGTGGCACTTCTTCGATCCAGTTCACTTTTTGTCCGTTACGAGGTATTATTAACCCGTACCCGCTCACCAAATTTCATCCAAATACCTTGTATAATTTGCGAGTTATTACTAAATCAAATTTAAAATTTAAGGCTGTGCCACGCCCTCTGGTGAGCATTTACAAAGTTCAAACTTAGCTCATTCTTCATTGTAAGCTAATATCTAACACTAGTCCAAGTTTCATTAAAATCGCTGTAGCCGTTTTCGAGAAAAAATATTGGCACAGAAATAAGTACAAAGAAACATACAATTTTATCTCGTATAAGAAGAGAAGATATGTATTTCCAACATTTTGATTGCTAAGAATTTTAGAAATTCTTCATGAAAATACACCTGCACACATGCGCATGAAATAACTTTGTGTAATTTTAGGCAATTTGTGAAAATTATGTCACCAATGAAACAATGACAAAATCTGACGACGGAAACCATTTCATATGCAAATGTTGCAAGCGACATCAAAGTCAGTTGCAGCGACAATGTTGCTGCTGTGTGCTTTATAGGTAATACCCGTACCACTTGGATGAATGTAGCAATGATAATAATAACAATGCTGATGATAGCTCCGCAAATTATGCTGATTGCTATTACAGCAACAAAAAATGTTTCAAGTAGAATAGGGCGGTAGGTATGTAAGCAAATAACTCAAAATAAATGAGAACAAAATACCGAGAAATTCCAAATGAAGAACTTTTGAAGTAGCGAGGAAAGCAAATATACGTCGTATGGAAATAATTCTCGCATTTTTTATGTAAGAATACCCTGAGTCACAAAAATGTCGAACAAAATTTTTTTTATAAAGAAAATGGTTAATTGTTGATATTTTAAATTTTTTGCTTTTTTTTTACTTTGGTGGCCATTTTAGTACGAAAATAGTCCTATTAACATACCCTTTTATAGGTTTTTGTGGATTCTCGTTAAATTTCCTTAATGCGGCAGTAAATTTGTTATACCAAATTCTGAGTTTAAGATCGGAAAAAAAATAATTTTCTATGCAACACACGGGTTACTGCACATGACGTGCGCGCTTTCTACTGGAGCCTTCAAGCAGATTGTTCTTGAAAAGTATTTTTTTTTCTGACCTCAAGCAAAAAAAAACTGGTATAACAAATATACTACCGAATTAAAGGAAATCCAACTGGAATTCCTAAGGAAATTATAAAAGGGTAAGTTAGTAGCAACTTTTTTGTACTAAAATGGCGGCCAAAGTCAAAAAAAAAAAATTTTAATATCAAATTTGAAGTTCCAGAACTTTTACGAAATCATCTTAAATAATATAAATTAAATACACATTTAGAAAGCTCATACAATAATATAAATGTTTTCGATAAAAGAGTTTTCTCTAAAAGGCAAGGGTGACTCAAGAAAATTTTTTTTCTATTGTAAAACATGTCAGAAAATCAGTTTTAATCCTTCCCAGAAGCTCTGTAACCTTAAGCGATACACCCTTTATGATTTTTATGTATTTGAACAATGGTCAATGAACATACTCATATGCAGCCTGTATACATGCAGAAGACATAATGGTAGAAGACATCCTTTAAGAAGACTAAGTAAATCCTACCCAAAAGTGTAACATCGAAAATAAGGAAGTCGAAGCATCAGCCCTATTGCTGAATTACCTACAACTCAGTCTCATGCTCGTAAAGTATTTGCTAGAAAAAAAAATAATAATGATGCTTTCAATACAATTTATTACACGTTCGTCTAACTGTCAAGTGAATTTGATTAATCAGCCTATAATTTCTAAATACAACAACAGAAAACTACACTAGCACCACCACGCTTTTTTCAAGCTTTTCATCATCACATCATATGGTACATCAAACGCTGCTTCATCACACACAACCCACACACTTTCAATCATCATCACAACAATGCTGCGAACAACACAAGGCACAACGCAGCACAGCACATGCGCAACAGATGCTATAATTAAAGCACAAAATCTAATTGATTCCCTACGGTATGCATTTGATGTTCTGTGTAATATCAGAAAAATCAGAAGAAGAAAAACAAAAAATCACATAAACACCATTCGAAAATACAGTTAGGTGTATCATATTTCACAGAAAAGGGTGGCTCATGTTGACTTTTTTACTAAAATACTAGTATTAAACTTAGGATATAAGTAGGTATATTTTTTCAAAAACATTTTACCTGGTCCTATTCAACCATTCTGCACCAACTGGAATCAGAACGCCTCTTCTGATGTTCAGTACTTATTTCCGTCAACTTTTTGGAGTTAAAAATTTTATTTAGAATTTTTGTAAAATTTTTTGCCTTATCATTTATTGGAACACCCCAGTCGTATCACAGTGATGTACAGAACTCAATTATATTTGAAAATAAGCCAACAATAACTACTACTATACAAACTGTAGTGGGCGTTACAATAGTTTTCAGCAATCTACAGTTTTATTGATGAGCAGCAATTAGAGTTATATTTGCTGTATGATATATTGTGTGATAGTGGTTTAATTTTAAAAAATTTAAATAACAAATATCAAAAAAAAAACTTTTTTTTTCTTCCATTTTTGAACTGTTTTCAGTAATAAATAAACCATGCCTGGTCTGGTATGTAAATGTATTTTAATGTAGAATACTTATGTGTTGTATTGTAATACTTCTAACACTTTACTAATGTTCCAAAAAATACTGTCTCTAACATTAAAGAAATCTCGATACTCGCGGACGTTTTTAGGCCCATGGAATGGGGAGTAAGGTGTGAAAATAGAAATAGAAAATTATTTTTCCTTTTCAATATTTTCTTCTGCCACAATAACGGATTTCTTATTTAATGTTTCGGATTATAAGTCCTTGAACTTTCGTCGACCAAAGAAGTCAATCCAGAATAAAATCTTAGACATGGAACAAATTACAAATATCCTTACCAAGCAAGCAAAATCAGTTCAGACCATACTGGAAGTGATATCATCCGTTTACTGGGACTTTTTTCCGAGTAAAACTTGGGTATACAAGAGGCGTAACCAGTTTAAGCAAAGCAGGTACTCATCTAAAGACGACCCACGACCAGGACGAGCATTCAATGTGACCACTTTCAAAAAGTCTAAAACTAAATATCGGAAAATGCCCGACTAAAGAAGTCTAGCTCCACGCCCTTTATGAAATTTGGTAAGAATTATCTATTAACTATGAGTTTTTTTAGAATTTAAAAAAAAATTGGTTTTTTGGGAAAAGGTGGACCTTAATTTTTGAAAATTAATTTTAACAAAGTTAGTCCCATTTAATTTTTTTTTATAAAAATAGACAAAAGTTAATAGATAATTCTTGCCAAATTTCATAAAGGGCGTGAAAGTCGTTTAGGGACATATACTTGAGACTCCACCGCATGCATAAGAAACACTAAATTAAGAAGGAAACATCATGTTTTGTCGGCAAAAAGAAAGCAGCGCAAGCAACAGAAAGGTATGGAACAAGAGACCTAGATCAAAAAAATACCTTTACTTCCTTTAGTATGAAAGTTAGTCCAAAATGTGGACCAAACAAAAAGAAAATGTACAATGAACTTTTAAGCAGAACAACAGATACCTCACAGAAGCAAAAGGCCTGAATCAATTTTAAGAATTCACCAATAGACTACCAGGCAAAAATAACTACAGAACCTGTCCATTTAAAGACTATACATGAGACCATTCAACATTCACATCCAAAAGTATCTAAGGCGATAGCAAGTGCATTTCAAATTTTATATAAAAAAAAAACAAGACTTAAGCAACAAACTTACTGCAAAGAGTTCAGCAATAATTTGAACAGCGTTCAGTGTAATTTTTATTAAACAACAACTAAAATAATTGCAAATTTTTTTTCTAAATTAAACTTGAAGAAGCAGAAATAACGTTAAACGCACATTACACTGTGTGTCATCATAACAAAAAAACAAGTTCACAACAGCGCGCATAGTGTCAATTATGTTGCAACTTCCTAAACATGTTGGCAACATTTAATATGCCACATTAATGGTGCACAATATGTTGTAATTTTGTTGTAATTGTTTTCTCATGTAATGCACAGAGTTGCAAAAGACTACACTTCTACTATACATTAGACCGGGTCGATTTTGTATGAAGCAAAATAAAATCAACCCGAAACCGACTCAAAAGTTAGAGGAACTCTTAAATTTCGACCCGGTCTGCTATACATACATATATTTATTAAACTTCAAAACATAAAAATTAAACACTATACATAATTTTTGAAGCATTGGAGTTTTGTTGATAATGATTGCATCTCGGTTGCTTTGCTTCAGGAAATTGCTACTAATAGAGGCAGTCTTTTAATGAAAACGCTCTAAAGTGAAGTAAAGTATCTTTGAAAAGACGTGCAGTGTTGCTGCAATTCTCTCACTAACATGTCAATGTTCCGAGGAACTCTTTGCTACTGGAGTTCCATGATGAAACTCATATCAATAAAACAGAAACATTAAATATGTTGTTTCGCAGGTCTGACATTGTATTGCTGTGCTTAATATGTGCTGATTTTTTTTTATATACTGTCCTTTTATTGCCTTCTTTTTTTCTTTTTGGTACAACAAAACAAACCACACAAGTAGTCAAATACATTGCTTATATCTACTTCACAATAATAACAAAAAGAAGCATTTCCCCTTAACCGAACAACAAAAATAAATAATTGCACATACAAATTTTTGTCAGCAATTTTCTACTTTTTCGGGAACACTTTTTGCTGTAAAGCTGAAAAAATGCTGCGCAATCTTAATTGCGTTCATCTTCATTCATGAAAGCGCAAACAACAAAAACAACAACTGAAGTGAAGTGACCAACTTCTTCCGAAGTGTTTGCTCACAGTGCTAACTACTCATTCATAAATTCCAGGCAACAAAACACTAAGCAACAACAAATAAAACAGCAAATTTTACACGTAAATTTGCAATACTCATAACTCAAGTGTTGTCTGCGCTTGAGCTCTGTGTCGTGCAACGTGCAATGTGGCCAAATAGCATCAACAGCAATCAGTAACAAGCAACAAGGCAACAAGTGCAGCCGAAACACAAAAATCAACAACCAACAGCAACAGCAATAAAAACAATAACATTGGCCGACTACGAGAAACGTGCAGCTTTGGACAAATTTTGCTGTCGCTGCTGTAACCAGACAACGAGTGATGTTGCTCACATGACGTGCAGCATTTCTTTATTGCAATGCTTTGCTTTGCTTCGGCTCATTTTATCTGCGCGCAAGATTCTAACATTTTTGTGCAAAAATTTCTTCACTTTTTTTTTGTTTCATTTCATTTCTCTTAAATAATAAAACGTACGCACACTCATCATCAAGATCAAGTGCGCAATTTTTCGTCGTTGCTCTTGATGACTCTGTACACTCCACTCTGTAGGTGATGGTGTTTTTGTTTTTGTTTTAGTGCGACATGTTTTTATGGGTGTTGTGCACACACACACCCATGCGCACGTGTGTGTTTATTTGTTTGAGCCAGAAAAGAAAAAAAGGTTTTTATTACTATGCAGTGCGACAAAATTTATGGAAGTACTTCATGAAGTCAAATGTTTGCTTATGGCAAATGCATAAGTTGTGTGTGTATTTGTAAAGGGTGCATGTGTGAGCAAATAGTGTTATGACTTGACCTAAATCTAAGTCTATAATTTTTATTTCTAGTGAGATGTGCAAGAATTACATATGTACCTACTCGCTGGGCTGTAACGTAAATGCATAGTTTTAGTGTAGGCAAAACAAAAGACTTAAGCGAGGAACTTGTGCAGCAAAAATTAAATGTAATTCACTAAATAAACAGCATTTTAAAGAATTTTCACTATTTACACAATTATTAAAAAATACGTTTCAAACTTATGTTAGTCATTTGCAGTTTATTCCTTTAACATATACTCATGATACAATTTGCAAGGAATCCACTAAATAATTTTGATGTTTTTAGCTTGAAAAATTTGAGATTTATCATATGGTAAACCCGGTAGAGGTGGCACCCCCAGGTGAAATGGCACCCCAAGTGAAATGGCATCTTCAGGTGAAATGGCACCCCTTTCAATTTCAATATTTGCAGCTTTCATAGCATTCAAATATGGACACAGTTTCAATCAGCTGCGCGGGAGACTTCGTGGTAAGTAAGTAGTTCGTTTAGCTGTAGTTGCAATTTGGAATTTTTAAAAAAATTTTGGGAGTGAAGGCGACTGACTTTTATTTTTCATATATTTTGAAAAGCAACAGAGTGGTGAGTATTCGATGCAGTGGTGCTTATATCATAGTGATTTCGTTTTTGGATGAATACGAGCGCGAGTGAGCATGTTTATTCGTTGTGTAGCATATTTATTCGGTACTTACCGAAAGGGAGAAATGGCACCCCATTACTGTGGGTCATATAGTTTTGGTGGCATTTCATCCTTTGCATGTTTTAAGTTATTTGGGTCACATATATGAAGCGCTTGAATGTACAGTCATTCCAGAAGCGCAAAAGTTTAGTCAGATAAGGCCTTTAGTTCATTTTGAACTGAATTAATTGAGGTTTTTCCTAATATTTTATAAAAAACTTGTGAAAACTCTGAATACAAGTGATACACCTTAGAAATGATGTTAAGTGAAATCTCGCCTGTACCAATAAGTTTAAGCTGAACAAAGGAAAATAAACGGCAAGAATTCTAATTATTTGGTCATTTTAAGAATACATCGCGCATTTTTAAGGCTGCCATCTATTAATTTCCCAAATTTTGTTCAACCATACTTTTCTTGACTTAATTAAAATTTTATGGTTACAATATCGCTCAGATAAACTTTCTGAAAATCGTGCATAAATTTTCAGGGTTGCCAACTGATTTTTTTCTTTTTTTTTTGATGGGTGTTGCTTAAGACATATATTTTAAAAACAAAATTAAATATTAGTTTTAAAAAGTTTAAATAACCAAAAAAAAAAAAAAAATCAACATACATGAGACACGTTTTGTCCTTTTAATGCGTAATGCTTTCATGCAAATGCTTCCTAACTGAACAAATTTCACAGTCTTACAAAAGTTCAATTCCTTTGCTTAATTCCATCAATTTCACTCTAATAAAATTGAAAGCTTGGCAATAAAATTAATTACAACTTAACTACTGGGAACAAAAGATTTAAGCAACGAACTTGATTTATTTATAACATTTTCATCATGTCTACAAATTGACATAAAATTGCAAATCAAATAAATCAGCAACATAAAAATAAATGAAAATTAAACACAGCAGCAACAAGCATTCATACACTATTGCAACGTTTCAGTCCAAGCAGAGTAGTGAAAACATTAAATGCTATTTATGTGCTACCATAAGGCACCAAATTAAGCACTAAAGTGCTTAATTGTGTTAATGGTATTGCAATACAGCAGCAAAACAAACTTTGCAAATACAAAATAACAATTTAGCAATGAAAAAAAAAATAAAGAAATGGACAACTTCAATTAGCGGCAACAACCATTGGAGCAGCAGCAGCAGCAATTGACATTAACACCACTTAAAGTGTTGTTTGAAGTTTTATACAGTGCTCAAAAACATTAGATCGTATACTTTTTTTATAAATTGACTGCTTGTATGCCTGTGTGATAATGTGCTATGGAATGTTTTTAGGATATTTATGCCTTTTGGTGACAAATTGGTGCATCGGTTTCAAATATTTTAAAGCGTAATTCATCCTTTTTTGATTCACAACCATTTTTATTATCTTTATTTTAATAACAATACATAAAAATTCACAAAAATCTCAAAAAAAAACAGAACACTTCAGCAACATACTTTATTAATCACTTGAATGTGGCGCATATTCGTCGTAGCCTGGGCAATTTCAATTTTTTATTTTACAACATCAGAATTTGTCAGTTGTTGTTGGTTGTTGATTTGTACAAACAGCTACAGCAAAAAATAACAAGAAAAATTAACAACCAGCGCACAGTGGCAGCTAAAAATCTGTAACAATTCAAATCAAATCGAAAGAAAAAAAATGTCAACAAAAAAATAAACAAAATAAACTGCCAGCAACACCAGCAATGTTGATCTGGTGGTGATGGTGATAAATGAAACAAAAAAAATCAAAGCTCAACAAATGGTTTTTAGATTGTTGTGCAGTGATTGGCAGACATTCAAAAAAAAAAAAAAAAGCTTGAAAAAAACATCACAAGTGGTGAAAAAAACAATTTATGTAGATCGAATTGTAACGGTGACAATATGTCACATGCTGTCACATGTCAATGATATTTAAAAGTAGTTGTTGTTGTCATTGGTGCGTTTTTTTCGACTTTCATTGTAATTGTTATCGCTGCAGCAGCAGACTGCCTGCCTGCCTGTCAATTTGGGTGCCTGCATGTTGCTGACTAATACAAAATAAAGTGACAAATTTTTTGAAATATTATTTGTAATTTATTGCTAAGAATTTTAAAGTTTTTTTTTAATAAAACTTTAAATTTTGAATGTTTTTTTTATCCTTAACTTTTTTTTTTGTGTTTTTTTCTTTTGTTCATTAGCCTTCACGGTGTTGAAATCAGCAGTTTAAATAAAATTTTGCTGAGCTCGAAAAATCATTTTGTCTGGCGCTTCTTTGACTTAAAAATAAAATTTTTTTCATATTTTTGACCTAGGTTGCGGTGGCCTATTTTTTTCTGCCGACATATTTCGGTTTTTTATTACTGCTTTTGGCATCTTTTTTAAACTTAATTTCAAGCTACCCACCCTACCTAATTTCAAAATTCACTAAAAAATCGCAAAAATGTTTTAAGCCATGTAAAAAAACTACCCGAAGAATTCAATGCTACAGTCTGTATTTTTTGACTTTCTTGACTCAAATGAATCAAATTTCGCATATGTAAACATGACTTTTTTGACTCAAATGAATCAATTTTCGCATATGTACTTTAGGTTAGGTTAGGTTAGCGCGGGAGATAGCAGTTGCCATCATAACTTAGGCCGTGATTAGGCCCATTGTATACCCGATATATAACTTCGTTGTTAACCTGTGTGAACCATTTAGAAATTTTTATAAACTCCAAAATGGATTTGGGACTCTTTTGAGCTATATCTTCAAGAGAGTCGAAGAAATGACTTTCGAACACCTTACAACGTCGGTTAGCCAACGCTGGGCATTCACAAAGGAAATGAAAAATGGACTCTTCGACGTGAGGATCTTTACAACTTCTAAAAAGATCTCCTATCTAAGGAAATAATTCTACATGTTCTGTTGGCGTCATACAGTGGCCATATCGCCCTCGACGTAAAACATGTAGTTAAGTCTGACCATCTAAAATTAGCCCACAAAATATATTTAGAGTCAATGTTGGCTCTTATCAATGCAAGTGGTTTCATAATATAGGTTTCAGAAATTATGTCAGTTAAAGACCCTTTCCTAGCAAGTTCATCAGCATTTTCATTACCAACGAAATTACTGTGTCCAGGAACCCAACATATTGCAAGATTACATAGGTGCCCTACTTCACATAGGGATTTTCTGCAGCTAAGGACTAACCGAGACTTAGTAATATTGGACTTAAAAGCCCTAATGGCTGCCTGACTATCAACGTAAATAACAAATGTGTCACTACATTCATAAATTTTGGGTTTAATAATTTGGCATGCCTTCCACACAGCCAGAATTTCCGCTTGAAATACACTGCAGTAACGGGGTCAAGCAAAAGACTCGCTGCTATTCAAGTCCTTGGAAAATACCCCCGCACCTACACCAGACTCCATTTTAGAGCCGTCAGTGTATATTTCTTTGGAATTCAGAATCGGAGTTCAACCTTTCCTTTCAGGTATTTTCACTTGAAATTTGGTACTTTAGACCTTTTTGACTCAAATGAATCGATTTGGGCATATGTAAGCATGACTCTTTTGACTCTAATGATTCAATAATTTTGGCATATGTAAACATGACCTTTTTGACTCAAATGAATCAATTTTGGCATATGTAAGTATGTAAATCTATTTTAAGAGTAAGTTGTCGAAAATTTTATTAAAAACCCGAAAAATGTTGGCAGAAAAAAATAGGCCGGGACAACCTAGTTCAAAAATACGATAAAGTTATTAGTTTTGAGTCAAAAAAGCGCCAGACAAAATAATTTTTCGAGTTCAGCAAAATTTTATTTCAACTACTGATTTCAGCACCGTGCCTTGTGATGATTTCCTTTTATAATTAAAATTTCTTATTTTTTCATTGCAGCACGTGCGTGTTGTCGATTGTCATCACTGTGATTTATTTTTTGCAGCAATTAAGCTCTAACATTGACATGCGGTGGAAAAAAAAGAACATCAACGCAATGACACCAACAGCATTGCCAAGATCTGCAGTCATAAACAGGATGCTTATCATTGCAACAGCTCAACGTTGCGCTGTTGCAATTAAATTTATGATCATTTTTGTTATGACAGTTGTTGTTGTGATGACAGCATATCACACACGCTTTTTTGCAGCAACATGTATACGAAACAACATGTGTAGTACGTGCTCTGATATAACTAAGATTTTTTTTCTTCACAAAAGTTTACTTATAGAAAGCAATTAGACGCTTGCATTAATTTGAACGAAATTTTTTTTTTTTTTTTTTTTGTTTTCGACTTTGTATAAAAATGATTCTATGGGTATTTTCCAAAAAATTTTTAAGCGAAACAATAGCTTTATTCGCGTTCAAAAAATTGTTAACAATTGTTAACATGAAAATTTCTGAGAGTAAGTAGAATTTACTCTCAAAAAAACAAAAAACTACAAAAGTACGAAAACGAAAAATTGTTAAAAATTGTTAGAAATTAAGGGGCTAATTGCCTTCGTATATTCAATATAATTATTATTATTTCTTTTTTCTAATCAATGACAACAACAGAGTCATAAATATATGGCTGGAAGGAAAAACTGCTTAACCCGATTTTTGATAAGAAAACAAAGCAGTTTAATTTTTGTTTTATATGTATAGAATTTATGTTGTTTTGATTTTTTATCGAACATCGACTTCGCTGTTTTTCCTTATTGCCACAGATATAATCGAACGAAATGTTCAAAAGGTTAATTAGCAGGCCTGTTGATGAATCCGATCGGTTACTCTTTATTTTGAAAGTTTTTTTATGAAATCGATGAGTGGTCCTACGATCAGAAGTATTTAGAACCGTTTGGTTCGAAATCTTATGGTCCATAAATAATAACTATATTTGTAAGCTAAAAAGTAACCAACTAGAAGAAGAAGAAGAGACATAATGCCCAAGATCAAGACCAAAACCAAGACTCAATATCAAAACCAAGACCAAGACTCAATGTCCTAGACCAGGATCAAAACCAAGACTGCTATGGTCTTGGTCTTGGTTTGCTCATCACTAATGTTATTATCCACAAGAGATCTCGATACTTTTTTCGTGTGACTAATCGTTTCAAAACGAAAAGTAATTGAAATCGCAGGGATTCCGGAACAGGCCTGTATCTTAAGGATTTTTTGAACGAGATAAACTGGAATAAAAGTAAATCGTCAGTTAAATTTTGCACAGAAGCCATTTTATGTCAAAAATCATAATATCAAACAAACCCAGATTAGTTCTTTAAGTGCCTTTCATTTAATTATATGATCATGCAACTCCTGAATTTATGCCTCTGATATAAGTTTTGGCAGATTTCAAATTAATTCTTTTATAGATACAAAGGAGTTTCGAAAAAATGGAAGCGGTCCAAGCAAGATAATCTCTATAAAAAAATACTGAAATGGTAAAAAGACCACGCACTTTTTGTGTATTATTATTTTTGTGTCAGAATAGTACCGATTCTTAAATCCGTTCAACATCATCGCAAAATATAAATGCATAGCAAAAAGCACAAACTCTTAATCAACGTCTTCAATATGATATTTCTGGAACAACATGGTAAATCCTTCCGAAATAGTTCATTACTGAAACTAGTGCATAATTAAAGAATTAAAACTTTCAAGTTGTTTTAAAATCATTTCTTAACACAACCAATTCGTTAATTTCGTTATTTTTCCCATTGGTTTCCTATTAAAATGAAAAAAAAAATCTATAATATTACAGATAATCCGTCCTGTAAAAATAGCATTTATTTAATAATTTCCTATACCATTCCCCTTAAGACACAGAATTGCTGCCGGCCCAGAATTCTTGTCTTATTAAAACCTATTTTTTCAGCGAACGCTTTGGTCAATTTGAGCAAAATGCATAACATTTGGAAGATAATTTTAAAAACTACATATTGCTATACAAAAGTTTCAAAACCATTCATTAGAATTTAAAACATTTCAAGTCTTCCAATTTTTCGTCAGATTTTTTAAATATTTTTGAAATTCAATTTATTTTAATTTAATTTATTTGACACTTGGAACAATTTTTGCCTCATGAAATTTTGTTGTTAAAATTTGTTAAAAATTGTTTGGAGGGGAAATGGGAAGCCATATTTTTTTCGCTCTCATTTCAAAATTTTTTGTGTACAAAAACGCTTTTAAGGCAAAAATTGTTAACAATAGTTGACAATTTTTTGAACGCGAACAAAGCTTATATTTGCTAATTTTGAAAATACTTAAAAAAGAAACAAAATATGCTTGGATAATTTTAAAGGAAAAAAAACTTTTTTCTTTTTTAAAGCCAATTTGGATCTTGGTGCACCCTTTATATTTTTTTTTTTAAATATTTTTATTTAAAAGTAAATTTTATTATAATTATTTACCGACGCACAGTGGGGCAGATACTCTTAATATTTGGCGATAATTCAAAAAATTAAATGTTATTTCAGGATACCCTTTTATATTGGTTAAGTACAATATTAACCAACGTACTATTTGCCATTTTTCAAATGACTTGAAACAAATCCATTTCTTCACTACAGCACGCTAAACTTTAACTTTGTAGATTTTTGCTTAAGTATATTAACTTTTAATGTCATTTGACCATGGAGCCTTCAACTTCAGGTATGTAACCGTATATAAACATATTTTTTTCCTTAAAAATGTTTACACGTTTAATATGGAAAAGAAAAATTTTACGAAATTAAATAAATAATAGATAATTTGTTTAGGTTCCAAGCCTTTCCAAGCACTAATTGTCATTCAAAAATATTCTGTGTAGTATTGATTTCTAGAAACAATAAGAAAATTTTGCGACTTTTTGCTCCTTTCAAATATACATCAATTTTGGTACGTAACCTAAAAAAAATATTTTATCTTGCATTGCCAACATTATTCAAAATTTCTAATTGATAGAAATGGCCTCTAACTTATTATTCATTACGAGACAAGAGCTTTTAAATATTATGTATAGTTCTGGAGAGGATAATTTTGAGCAGCAAATCGATTTTTTGTTAAAACAGCTGGAACAGAAGACAGGTGGTCAACACGAACAGTTAAGTAAGAGATTATCTCATTTCAAGTCCCAATATAGATCAAAATGGCTGAAAGCGTGTAGAATAGAGAATAGATTTAAAAAAAGGAATAAAGATTGGCTCGAAACATCAATTTCGTTCGCATGTGCAGTGTCAAAAAAGAAACGCGGCCGACAGGTTACTACTTTTGAAGGATCTTCAGAAGGAAGCAAACGAACCAAGACTGAACTGCTGCATAATTCCACTTCTAGCTCAACATTAGTTTACGCTGCTCGTATGAAATTACGAGCTGAAGGTCAAGTTCAGGCCTCAAAAGTTTTAAAAGATATTTCCAACAATCCAAAGCATGCTAAACTTCATCAAGAAGCTTACAAAAAATCCCTTAAGCCACAACATGGTTTATCAGCAGAAGATGCATTATCGGTGCTGATAGAAGCTAAATTATCCCGCGTTCAGTATGATGTGATAAGAAAGAACGCACCGGAAAAGTTTGCTTCTTACAAAACGGTTCAATTAGCAAAAAAGTTATGCTATCCAACTGATATTACAGTTACAGAAACCGGTGCTTTAGTAAAATTGCAATCTCTGTTAGACCATACTGTAATCCGATTATGTCATACATTGATCCCTGTCATCGCGACCCTCAATGATGACGTAATGAATAAAATTTCCTTGATCACTAAATGGGGATTTGATGGATCTTCGGGACAAAGTTCTGAACACTAAAGCCGATGACTCAATCGTTTTTTTAATATGCCTAGTTCCGTTTCGATTGATGGCTGAAAACATAATTATATGGCAAAACTCACGTCCCGCATCACCTAGATATTGTAAGCCTATAAAAATCGAATTTCGGAAGGAGTCTACTGATGTGTCTGTCAAGGAAAGTAGACAAATAGAAGATCAAATAAAAAGCCTACAAAAAAGCATTGTAACTTTTGAGTCAAGGCAATTAAAAGTTCAGCATAAATTAATTTTGTCAATGGTGGATGGAAAAGTTTGCAATGCACTTACAGAAACTACGTCAACAATGTCATGCTATTTGTGTGGTGCGACATCTAAGCAATTTAACAATATAGATGATATGATTTCAAGAGAAGTTAATGTAGATTATTTGTGATTCGGAATTTCTGTTTTGCATGGCTGGATTCGGTGTTTGAATGCCTACTGCATGTATCCTACAAACTACCCATTGCAAAATGGCAAGTTCTTGGAGTGGAAGAAAAACAAATTGTATCGGAAAATAAAGCTCGAATCCAAAAGGAATTTAAGGAAAAATGTGGCCTGAATATAGATAAGCCCAAGACTGGTTTCGGTAATAGCAATGACGGAAATACTGCCAGGTGTTTTTTTCAAAATTCTGAGTTGTCCGCGGACATAAGTCAAATAAATGGTTGGCTTGATAAAAAGAATTCACACTATTTTGATAACGATATCTAGTGCATTGGACATAGATACTGAAAAATACAAAACCTTTGCGCCTGTTACTGCTCGATACTTTGTTTCTTTGCACCCTTGGTAGAACATGCTTACTACTTTGCATAAGTATTTGCTTCATGGATCGGAAGTTATATCATCGGCACTTCTTCCTATAGGCCTATAGGCTCGAAATAAAAATTTTAAGAGATACAGGGAGCATAATTCAAGGAAATATAGCAGAGAAAAATCCAACAGGGATTTATTTAACTTTTTTTTACTGAACTCAGACACTGTAATAACCAGTAAGCAGAAGCCAGTCAAAAAAGGCACAAAATATTTCCAAAGAAGCAATGTCTTTGTTAAAAGCTTCATCACTCAATGAGTCAAATAAAAATGCAACAGATGACGAAAATGATAATGATGATGATGATGATGATGATGATGATGATGATGATGATCATGATGATGATGATGATGATGATGATGATGATGATGATGATGATGACGTTGATGATGACGGCGATGATGATGATGATGAGGATGATGAAGATGATGCTTTGTCGTATTTTTAATATTACAAAATTTATTTCTTTGCGAAGTAGATTTTTTTGATTAAGTTTTTTTAAGATACTTGTTCTTTATATTAAATATATGTACATAAACATAATGTTCTGCATCAAAAATGTATTTTACATATTGGTACAAACCATTTCAAAACGATCAAGATTTTTTTTATGGCATTCGATTTGGCTATAAATTGGCATAAGCAATGTTTGCTAGTTTTTATTTCAAAGTCTGTTTTAAGACAAATCATTTAACACTATAAAATTGAAAATTGGATAAATGCAAACGAAGTTATAGCTTCTCAAAAAAAACTAACCTAAAAATTTCAAAGTCCCATATCTCCGCCATTTTTTTAAATTTTGAAAAAATATTTGGTAGTAATTTTTTCCACTATGCAACTATTGCTTATGCCAATTTATAGCTAAATCGGATGCCATGAACAAATTTCTTGATCGTTTACACATGGTTTGTACATGTTAGTATATTGATAGCAGAACATATTAAATGAACTAATAAATATGTATTAATAAATTCATACTTTTTCAACTACATAAAAATTTTTGTTATTTAGGGGGTGCCACGCTCTCTTTTTCGAATTCTCCAATTTTCCTACCAGAGCTACTCCATACTATTCGTAGCAAGTTTACGAAATTTGGTTCGATTATCTCAGATAGCACTCTCTGTATAGAGTTTTAAAGATTTTTCTTGTATAGGAAGTGCCATGCCCTTTTGTCCGAATTCGCTAATTTTCCTACAGAGTTTACCTATACTATTAGTAGAAATTGTACGAAATTTGGTTTGATTATCTTAGATAGTACCCTCAGTATAGAGTTTTTAAGATTTTGCTTGTATGGGAGATGCCACGCCCTCTTGTTCAAATTCGACCAAATTTTGTTGAAAGCTTAAATAATTCATCCCTAGTATATATATGTAATTTGGTTGCAGTGCGTAGCTCCGTTTATTTGATGCCACATATGAGAGCTCCTTGCCCCACTGTGCGACCTTCAAAATTGTGACATCTTTTTTTCGGTGATTCCCAAGTTTTTGGAAAGGGGGTCAGAAAGACCAATAAAAACGGGATTTAATGGGTTAAAATGTTCCTGAAGGCTAACATAAAATCAAGCAAGGAATAATTTTTCTCATCATCTTTATATCCCGTTTTAAGGGTCTTTTTGACCCCATTTCCAAAAAAATTGGTTAAAATGGGTTAAGATATTCTACGAAAAATATTACTAGGAACTACCGAAAAAAAATAACGGCCGGATACCTTACATGGTAGCGAACGTGCACGAACGACTCATGATAAACACAACATTTAACAACTTCAAAAATTCATAACTTGATAACCGTAAAAGATACCACAATTTCGAAGGTTATAATAAAATTTTCTTTTATATAAAAATATTTCAAAAAAATGAAAAGGTTGCACCAAGCCCTAAATTGGCTTTAAAAAAGAAAATAAATTTTTTTCCACTCAAAATAAAATTTTTTTCAGTGTAATTTTTTTTTTTTTTTTTCAAAAGCTCATATCTTTCTGCAAACACCCTGGACAATGCCCACAAGTCAAAAAAAAAACAGTTTTATGTTACGAGTAAATTACCATGCCAAAAAGTTTCAGAGCGAATGGTAACGATCGACCTAAAAGTTGGTTTGCTCTCACGTCAATCCGTCATACATATATATGTGACATTCATTGCAACATTTTTTTACCCTACACCCAGGGTATATTCACTTTGTCCTTCCGTTTGTAACGCAGAGAAGGAGGCGTGGCAGATATAGAAAAGTATATATATTCTTGATCAGCGTCACCTCCTGAGTCGATATAGCTATGTCCGTCTGTGTGGCTGGCTGGCTGGCTGGCTGGCTGGCTGGGTGTGTGTGTGTGGAAATACATTTGTTGGGAAAACTGAGCAACAAAATTCAGTGAAATTTGGTATTCTGCCTCCGTCGTAAAAGTTAGCTCGGGGGATTCAAAATGAGCGAGATCGGTCAACGGACACGCCTACCACCCATACAAAAAATATATTCAAAATGCAATAATAACAGCATTATTCGCAATAACAGAAGCAAAATACACATAAATACTAGGAAAAGTAAATATAAGCTCTGAGCAAAAACTAGGCGAATTCGGACTAGAGGGCGTGGCACCTCCCATATAAACAAAAGTTCCAAAATGTTATACAGAAAGCGTTTTTTGAGATAACCCAACCAAATTACATTCAAACACTCGGATCTATAAATGCATGCTATATGCAAGATCTAGGTAAACTCGGACAAGAGGGCATGGCGCCTCCCATATAAGCAAATGTTTCAAAATTATATAATGAAAGTGTTTTTTAAGATAATCCTACCAAATTTCACTCAAACACGAAGAACGTTAATTGTAAACTCTGAGCTTAAAGTAGGCAAAGTAGGATTAGAGGGCGTGGCACCTCCCATATAAGCGAAAGTTTCTAAACGCTATACTGAAAAGTGTTTTCTAAGAAAACCTAACCGAATTTTACTCAAACACTCAGAACAGTAAATGCAAGCTCTACGCAAAATCAAGGTAAGCTCGGAGGTGAAGGCGTGGCAATTTGTTCTTATACTCTCTTAATAATATACTTGAAATGCAGTGTAGGGTATTTAGTTTTAGGCCAGGCCAAAGATACCACCCTTACTAGTTTTAGTTTGCATTGCACTTTTTTGTAACTCATACGCGGAACATAGTGTAAAAATTGAACGATGACTCCAATCACTCTCTACGGGCTTTTATTTAAATTAAAAATATTCTGAAATTGAATTTTTGATTGAACGCTTCATTTATATGAGTATGAAAGTAAAATGACCCAAAATTACAACTCGGCACAGCATAAACTAAGCGTTGACTTGCGTGCTTGTAGTCAGAAAAAAAAATTAAATATTTTACCTATTCCGCTGTCAAGACCTTACAATGAATTAGCAATATACATCTTCTTCGATTGATCAAGAAACCAAAAACGAAAAAAAATTGTAGAAAATCAAGAAAAAATCAAATAAAATCGTGCAGCTTCTTGCATTGCATTTAGTGAAAGGTATTAAATTACAAAAACAATAATGATTTTTGCTACCATTGTTGGTAACAAACAATTGCTGTTGTTGTTGCTGCTGCTGCCAATGTTGATGATGATGATGTTTTTGCTTTGCTACACTGATATAAGATCAACTGTTGATGCTGCTGCTGCTGCTCATTGGCTTATTTGTTATGTCCTGACCAGCGACATTTACATTTGTGGCTGCTTGCTAGCAACAACAGTAGTTTGTTGCTTGCAACAAGTGCACAATTGCACACAGTTACAATTACAATAACAATTTACACGATGCAAACCGTGACTTTAATTTTATTTTGTGTTTGCGTTTCATTTGTCGTGTTTTTATACAATTTAACATTTTTCTGCATTACAACAACTATTGCTATTGCTGCTGCCAACATTTGCTTCTCTTTTTCTTGTATAAATCTAGATTTTATGCGCAACATGCCAAGCGGTTAAGAGCTGGCTAAAAATCGATTAACTTTTGCCGCAAACAAATTTTTTATACACAAAATTATAAATTTGGTTTTTTTGTTTTCTGTGGTTTTGATATCGTACATTTTTTTCTGATTTTTTATATAATTTATGCCAAATTGCTACTTTTTCCAAACTTTGGCAATTTATTTTCGTGCTGATTTATTGCAAACGAAAGTAATTAGCTTTAATATTGCAGACATATCAAAGGAATTGCAAATAAAATGCGCCGAATTAAAGTAACAAACAAAAGACTTAAGACGCAAACTCGGTGTTGTTAACATGCACTTTGTATGCATTTCAATGATTTTATTATAATTTTTTTATTTTGTATTTTTCTTTTTTTATCAATGGCATAAATGGCAAGCAATAAATGCTTGGTACTCTGTGATTTTTGCCATATTTGTAAAAAATGTTATTGTAATTGTAACAGGTGTCGTTAGCTGAACTTTGCGTTGACCTTTGCTAAATGGTTATATGTTTTGTGTTGTGCTTTGGTGTGTTTTGCTGAATTTGGGCAAATATTTGTGAGCGTACAATTGTAATGTTGTTTTTGTTGTTTTTGTTGTTGTTGATTTTTTATCTTAACTGTGGAAATAAGATTTTAAAAAAATGCATAATAAAATTAACCAAACATTGGTCGATTTTTGATAAATCGATATATGTATACTTTTAGTGGTGTAAGTAAAATATGTTTTTTCAATTAGTAGGTACAAAAATACTATATCATTTTTTAATTCCGAAATAATTATTTGAAAATTATGTAAAGTTGGTTTGCATAGCATAATATGAATTTTATATAAAATGGTTTAAAATGCTTTCATATGAACTTCTATCTAAATTTTATACAAAAATAGTATAAGATTTTTGTATGGTAATACTATTAAATTTAAACCCAAAAATTGTATTTATACTTTATTTGAATAAATTTTATACGAACAAGTATAAACGGTTTGTATACCAAGTTGTAGCATAGATTTTATACCAAATTTGGTGTGGATATGTATTCATTCTAATTTAATTTGAAAAAAAATTGTAAAATGTTAGACTTAATGAAGAAGCCCTTAGCAAAAATGAATTACGCTTTCTACTGTCAGTGTGATACAACTTCTAATAATGCTTCACAACAACTATTTTTTGAACTTCAAGCAATAATATTTAGAGAACTAGAGTCAATTCGGTGTATCTGATATTATTTACGTATTGAGTATGTAATGATTACTCGAAATCGACTCCAACATTGTGCCTCGCAAAATCATTATTGCACTGTGTTAAGCATTATTGTGTCAAAATTTTTGATTTTTCTACTAAATATAATCAGTGATCACGTTAATAAAAATGTTCATATTAATCTCTTGCAATATTCCACAAAAAAAGGATAAAAATGTTGAAAAAGGTCAAAAGATTTTAACGAGCACTTGAGCATGTTGCATTTTATCTTAACTGTATAAGAGAAAACATGGCTATCTCAATAAATCAATGGACAATGAATGCAATGTAGTCATTAATAAAATATTGCACAATATAAATACACAAAATAATAACAGTAGGCAGAGTAATCGAACATAAAAATGTTGCAAAATAAATTCACCCGCTCATTTACTTGGAGGATTAAGAAGTTCACATAAAAACCAATTCATAGTTGAAAGTCTAAGGAAACAAAAACCACAACCAAACCATCTGCAATGGCTTTGAGACAACTCGTAACTCTAAAAATGGTAACTCTGCAACTGCAAAAATCCTTATATTCTGTTTACTGCTACAACTTCTGCCACAACGAAGCGATACTGTGATATGAATCAAAAATTTTATTCATATCACGATTAAATAAAGACTCTTTAACTAAAATGTTGCTGGGTTTTTTATTCCTCTAAGCGCTGGCAACATCGATATCTTTGGCCAGCAAAACTAAAACCACTCACTTAATTTACGTTAAAGAAAGCGTAGCGCGGCATCGTCTTAAATGGTTATACAACGCCGATGTGTATGTGGTAGCGGAAAGAAACGGGGGGGAGGGGGTAGTGTAGCGCAATATTTAGTTCATTGTCTCCATTAGAGGCGGCGCTCTCTCATACAAGAAATATTGTTTTTAATTAGAGATCTTTAGACGCTGATATTCGTCGCAAACTGTCAGTTTCCATTCAATTCAGTGCAATGCAATTCAATTTAATTCTTTTTTCCTTCCACAATTCTACGCTGCTGCTGTTGATCGCATATTGGATTGAAAATTGAATGGATTCTTTTTTTCTGCTTTTTGTTTGGTTGCATTTTAAGTTATCAAAAACTAGCTACCGACCGAACGACCGAGTGACCTTATTTGGACGGCAGTAATGATTGTCAGTTTGAGGGTTATGTTTTGCTTTATTTCCAATGGTTAATTGTTATTTTGACAATTTATTTAATGTTGCTGTTGTTTTTGTTGTTGTTGTTGTTGCTGTCATGCGAAAATATTTAAAAAATATTAAAATTTTGATAAGTTGTCGGTGCTTTTTGTTTTGAATTATTAAAAATGTTAAAAAAATTATCACGATTTCTGCTTAACTTATCGAAATAAATAATATCATTGAAGATAAAAATTATTATGACTAAAATTATATGATACACTGAGAAAACAATTTGTTTGAATCAGATCTTGAAATAAATTTTTAAGAAGTTTTTTTAAAAGTTTGAAAAAACTTTATGCTTTTTGAAATAAAAGTAAAAGTTGACTCAAAACTTTTTCTTTATAAAAAAATTTTAAAATTATCTTGACTTTTATTACAAAAAGTTTTAAAAAACATTTAAAAAAACTAAAACATAAAGTTTAAAAAAAAACTTTTATTGAGATTTCTGCTCATGTCGAAAATTTATTTTCGTTCTTTTCCCATCGATTGATACAATAAAATTGTTATAAAAATAGGCTCCAAATAGTCACATAGAGTACTAAAAGACACCTCTGGTCATGTTAGTCATTTATTTCCGACCAGTCTTATAATCACGTCTAATCGTTTAACCGTTTTAAAATGAGCTAAGCACTGTTTGATTTCACCTACTTTTTTGTCAGTATTTTCAGTGACACCCCTTGCAGTTTTCAAAACTTTTCTTCAACCTCTCCTAATTGATTGGTCCAATAATTTTTTTTTTTTTAACAATGGGCTGTCGGCGACTATGAGTACCAAAATTTTTCTTTGACCTTTCACTATCAATTGGTACAGCAAATTTGTTTGAAAAGCTGAGCCCCAAAGAGAGGCCAGGAACATTTTTGATAGTTTCAAAAATTTTTTTTTAACATTTCCCCATCGATTCGTGTAGTAAAATTTTTTTACAAAAATTGATCTAAAACTTATGAAAGGGGTCGAGGACGAGCCAAAATTTTTCTTCGATTGCCGCAGTGAAGTTTTTTTTAGAAAATGGCCTAAACCCTCGTAAAAGAGTTCTGAGAAACCCTTTATAGTTTTCAATATTTTCTCTGACGTTTTCCTATCGATTGGTGAAATATAATTTTTAAGTAAAAGCGGTCCAAAGCGCCAAAGGGGTATAAGTGGCGTCCTTTAAGGGTATCAAATTTTATTTTTAACCCTTGACAAATTTAAAAAATGCGATTTATTGGATTGGATAGTTTACAATTGACACGACTATAAGTATATTTCATATATTTATTTTATTTCATATTTCAATGCACCCTGTGGCACTTTATCAAAGCAACTGCACGAATCAAACAGTAAGAGTTGAATTTAACATGTGGTAAAACAGTAACAACTACATAGAATCATGGAGAAAACTCTTCTGTGAAACAATTACTTGTAAGCGAAAGCAGTTTAAAAATCTCTCATGCCGACAAATAAAGTTGAAAGATATGATGAGAGTTTGTTCCTATTAATCTGAAAAAATTCACACGTATTCTTTAGACAATTCCAAGCATTTTTTGTCTGACACTTTTTTCGTAAGTTTCCTTGCTTTTGTGTAAAAATAGTTTTTCCGACCTCTTTATTGAAAAACGTAAAAAATCGAATTTTGGAACCGAATATTATCCATACAACAAAAAAAAAATGTTAAAACGCCAAAATTTTTTTAAAATATAATCTTTATTTCTTATGCACTTTCTAATGAAAAAAAAGATATGACCAAAAAACATGTTTTTTTTAGCTAAAATAGGCCTTCAATAAAATCAAAAATGCTCCATTGTTTTTTCTCGGAATGAAAAAAAAAAATGATGCAGATATCGTTTTTAAGAGTCCTTCTAACTTTTGAGTTGGTATCGGGATGATTTTATTTTGCTTTATACATAATTGACCCGGTCTAAGGTACATATGTATGTAAGTGGATATAACCCTGTAGGACCAACAGAGTCAATTGTCTCAATAGTTCAATCTTTCGACTAGTTTTCTTTGTAAGTAGTCCATAATAGACTACACCTAAAACTGCAATAAATCCACTTAAATTATGAACTGTCTCAAAAATGGTCCAAATGTAATGCATAAAGCGTCGTAAGTACCAAAAGTGGTCCAATTATGTATCGATTGTATCAGTGTAATTATAAAGCCTATGGACTGTTTGGCGGTTCCTCGATTGTGAAGAGTAAAAGATAGTGTATCAGTCTAGTGATTTGCGCTGCATGGAGAGGGCCGGGTTCAAATCCTCCACCCGACGATTTTCAATTCCAATTTCCAAATTTCTATTAATTTGTAGACAATTTGTCTGAAGAGTCTTCGGAGCAGAAAATTAAACATATGTCCAACATAGCTGAGGTATAAAATAATAAAAAATTAGTAAAAAAATGCTCATCCACACTGAGATTCGAACCCGGAACGCATTGCTCAGAAATATATAAAAAACTCTTTAGCACATTTGACTATGAAACCTTTTGACATTTTTGTATAAAATTTGAATTTCAAATACAATTTGTTGAATTTATAAATAAAATGAAAAAAATTGGCATTTTGCTTTCAAATGTAATGCATAAGGAGACAATTGGTTACACTTAATGACAAACATAGTAAAACGTAGATAGAACTTTATATGTGATGTGATCAGAATTTGGACCAGTCGGATTATACCATAGAGTTGTATGAAAACTAGTTTTGGAATAGTCCGTGGTCCTGCAGGGAAATTCTCCTACTCAAATAGGCAGTTGCTGATGTTTCATTATAATATTTAGTTTTATTTTTATCACTGTAACAAGTTCAACTTTTAACAGCAATGATACTTAAATGGCAACACTAACATCGTGGCTATCATGTCAGCAATTAAACTCTTGATTTTAATTGCAACAACTGATTGGTCATAAAAATCCGATTTGATAAATGGAAAACAATAAAATCAATAAAAATGTCAACAGCACCGCTACAAGTGCTGCCGCCGACACTAAGCGCCGCCTTTTAATGTGTTGTTTCCTAATTAATTTTTCCTCCTACCAAATTTGGATTCAAAAAAAACAATTTAACATTTAATTTTCGAGCTTGTAACTCCCTTAATGGTGGTACGCAACAGCAGCGGCATTAGTGCGTCAATTAAGTCGTTGTCGTCGCTGTTGCCACTTCCACTACTCCGCCAACTGCAACCAACTAATGAATAAAATTATGTGTCCAATTTTATGGTGCCGGCCGTTTTACCAAAAATTGTAGTGGGAAGAATTCGAATTTCGTTTACGTGCTGCCGCATTTTATTACGTTGATCTCACTGGCATCTGTGACTAATTAATTAATTACATAATTAATTATTGTGGATTTTTCAATTTAGTCGCTTTTAACAAATTAATTCAAAAGTTTAATTTTTACGCTTGATTTTCTCCAATAATAGGATTTATTTTGACACTGAACATTTGAATAAACAATAATTTTTACATTTTATGGGTGATAATTATTATTGGCGCTTAGGAGTGATCAGTGTGGAATTTTTAGCGAAAATGAAAACGAATGAAACGAGGTTTCTTGTGGCTACACAACAAGTTACCTCAAACGCAAGTCATTGGATCTAGTCTAAAGTGCCCGAAATCGCCTACATACTTTCCAATACTTAGTTAAACATAAGCTTAAGAGTATTAAATGGATAATCGGTATCAAAAGATCCTGGAAACATGTACACGTAACAGAAAAGGTGCCCCCATGAAGTACAGATTGCAGAAATAGGACATAGAAAAAATGTATTAGAATGCTGAAAAACAATTTGGAGAACAATGAAGAAGGTTTTTGGAGACTCTATGAGAGGAAATAAACAACACAAAAATATATTATGTTTCTAAATAAAACCAAAAGTTGTTAAAAAAAACATTTGCATAAACATATAAACTTTACACAAATGTTGAATAACTTAAAAATTGTTGTAAAAATAACATTAGAGATAGGGTGAGTCCGGGCGATGTGCCATCCCCAGGTGGCATGGCACCTCTTTCAATTTAAATACTTGCAGCAAATGAAACAGAATTGAATGTGATTTCGTTTTCAGGTGAATACGAGCGCGAATGGACATTTTTTTACATTTCGTGGCATTTTTTTTCGGTGCACTCAATTACTAAGAATGATACAGTTTGGGTGCTATTTCTCCCTTTGCACCTTATAAAATATTTGTCAGTACGAACATGAAGCGCTAAAACTAATAATCACTCCAAAATTATAAAATTTTAGTCATGTAGGACATTTAATGATTCATTTTGTGGTTTAATCCAATGTTTTAGAAAACCCTATGAAAACTCTAGATGCAAGTAAGATCACGCCAGAATAGGTGTTAAGTGAAGTAACAACTGTACCAATGACTTCGAAAACTCTAAGCCAGACACAGGAATATAAACGGCAAGAACTCTAACGATATGGCACCCCTTTCAATTTGAATACTTGCAGCAAAAGAAACAGAGTTGAATGTGATTTCGTTTTCGGGTGAATACGAGCGCGAATGAACATGTTTTTTCATTTCGTGGCATTTTTATTCGATATACAACAAAAATTAGGAATGGCACCCAATTACTAAGGATGATATCGTTCGGGTGTTATTTCTCCCTTTGCACCTTATGAAATATTTGTCAGTACGCACATGAAGCGCTGAAACTAACAGTCACTCCAAAATCATAGAATTTTAGTCATGTAGGATATTAAATGATTCATTTTGTGGTTTTATCCAATGTTTTGGAAAACCCTATGAAAACTCTAGATGCAAGTAAGATCATGTCAGAATAGGTGTTAAGTGAAGTATCGACTGTAGCAACGACTTCGAAAACTCTAAGCCAGACACAAGAATATAAACGGCAAAAGTTCCAACTATATGGCACCCCTTCCAATTTGAATAGTTCCGTAGCATATATCCAAATAAGCAGAAATGCTGAAATGTTGAATAACTTAAATACTGTTGTAAAAATAACATTAGAAATAGGGTGAGACCAAGAGATGTGCCATCTCCAGATGGTTTGGCACCCCTTTTATTTTGAATACTTGTAGCAAAAGAAAGAGAATTCAATGTGATTTCAATTTCAGGTGAATATGAGCGCGAGCTTACATTTTTATTCGGTATACACCAAAAAGGAGAAATGGCACTGAATTACTAAGGATGACATGATTCGGGTGCCATATCTCTCCATGCGTCTTATAAGATATTTTTTTAGCGGTACGAATATGAAGTGCTTGAACTAACAGTTAGTCCAGAACCACAGAATTTGAGACAGGAAGAAACTTCAATGATTCTTTTTTCATTTTTTCGCTATAGGGTTTTCTTAAATGGAAAAAAAATATTTTTTCAATAAGTTCCTTCAAGTTGAACTACTATTATTTATTTAAAACTTAATAAAGGATAAATTCGCTTTTAGTTCCTTTAAAAATCTTTTTTAATTCTGGTTTTATAGCAGTACAAGAAATAAAGTGCCATTATTTCCGCTTTTACCCTACAAGCAACATGATGACGAATATAGCTGGATGAGGCGTAGCGTAGCAGAAAAAATTAAATAAAAAATTATGCTAACAGCAGCAACATTTAACACTACAAAAAATGATACCTAACAAATTCAAGACAGCAGCAACATTGACAACAACTTTAGAGAATAACAAGCAACATTTGGTAGCACTTTGCAGGAAATGGCTTTTGCTGCTTAAAAAGTACATTCAACATTTTTAAACTCAACAGCAGAATATTGTAAAATCATCATTAATCATAATGCTAATGATGATAGAATAAACGAGTAGGTACTATGTGAGGTATAGGCGATCAAACTCAACCAGGGGGAAGAAAAAATTTACTTAGTGTTCGAATAGAAAATCTTTCATTTAGTTAAATATTTCCCATTCTTTGTTGTAGTTGGTCATTGATATCTGTTATCTCCAAATTTTATATAATTTTCACTGCACGTTTATCAAACGATAATCGCTATATGTGAAATATTAGCAAAATCAGCATACATAAAAACTCAAACCACACAAGATGCTTTATAAACCTTTGATGGGGGCAAGACATACATATAACATATTCCACTAACTTCCTGCAACAAACCAAATGCTCTCACTCCCCTTGCCAGCACTTGATGAAATTTCGCCTTTAAAGCAAATCGATTGCATTGACCAAATCATTATGAAAAATCTTTATTATTATTATTTGCAATAATTCCCCTAGCAATTGGCCATCTATGGGATGTTAAGTTGTTGCGGCGGCGCATTTTGTTTCGTTGGCAACATTGGTGGCAACAGAGCAGAACGACAGGCTAAAACTCAGAGCTGGCAAACAGTTTGTAAGGTAATTTGCCAAAGTTAACAAAACAAACTGTAGAGGGATAGATAGAAAAAAAATTTAAAAAGTTATTGTTCATTCTTTGGCCACAACAACAATAACAACAACAAAAAAAGGCAATATTCAATAAAACAGCTGTTATTACACAATAGCTTTGTTCAGCTAGGATCAAATGCTAGTGAAAGCATAAACTGTTAGCAAGTATATAAGTAGTATATCGATATATGCATCAATATTGGGTAATGACAAAAAGTTGGAAAAAGTTCTTTTACAGAATTTTCACTTTCACATAATCTTTCTAAAAACAAATTAATTATTTTCCAAAAATTAAAATTTTTTCCAAAAATAAACATTTTTCTAAAAATTAACATTTTTTTCAATAATCAACATTTTTTACAAAACTTAAGAATTTTTCCAAAAATTAAAATTTTTTTCTATAATTAATATTTTTTACAAAAATTAAAAATTTTCCCAAAAATTTACTTTTTTTTTCCAAAAAAATATCTTTTTTTTTCCAAAAAAATATCTTTTTTTTTCCAAAAAAATATCTTTTTTTTTCCAAAAAAATAACTTTTTTTGATACAGTTAAAAATGTTTCCAAGTATAATTATTGTATTTTCCCATCGATACTTTATATCGCTAATTTTAACTGCACTCTGGGACTTTTCTGTATTTATTCATTTGACTTTTATTTGATGTCCAGTGCTGTAGAAGCATCGATCGATCGCCTTCGATTACATCATTGTCATATGCAAGTTCAACTGCAAAAATGCATTTTGCATTTGGAAATAAAAAAAGATGGAAATTCTTTTTTTTTTTTTTTGGCAATTCCGCCTTCTCAACCACCTTCAATGCAATATTTTTTTGGTGACTCTACTAGCGATTGTCCCTTGCCTCATATGTACGTATGTATGTCTGTATGTAAGTATGTTAAAATCTACACCCCCATGGCAGTGCAGATTTATGCGCGATTTTATGTTTGCAAGTAATTTTCCTATAGAGTATTGTTATTTTTTTAAGCGCCATGCATGCTGTATGTACATATATACATCTATATATATATATATATATCTATAGGTATGTATATAAAGACTCAGTCTTCTTTATGGCCTGTGCACTCTTCCGATGCAGCATCATCCTTTGGCGCTGGCAGTGCCAAACAAAGAGTCACCATTACAAGACAATGGACACTTCTGCCAGTAATGTTGTTATTGCTGTTGTTGTTGTTGTTTTGCACCGATGAGATACATTATCTGTTTGTTTGTCAGATGCTGTATCTATCTGTACAATGAAATTATGTATCTTTCAGTTTTTCACCGCCTTCAATTTAAGTTTATCCAGTTGTTTTGTAGCTGTCCGTCTGTTGTAGAGTCTTCATAAAAATGATTTGCCTGCACAAGTATCTGCATGTGTGTATATGTTCCTATGTATGTTTGTATGTATATGAACATTTCTGAATCAATATTTCTCTTAATTTTGTAGCGCATAAAATGAATGAATTCTCAAGCGAAAGATTAAATTTTTTATTTTAATTCTTATCAGTGGAATTAAATCTTTAATTGTTTAAGTTAAGCGCGCACGGTGGGTTAAAACAAGAAGCTTAAGGACACAAAAAAAGTTAAAAAATTTTGAAAAGATTGAAGTTGAAGTTTCTTACAGCCATTTTTTTAAACACTATACAGGGTGTCAATGTTAAGCTTATGATGTTTCTGTGAGGTGAAAGAGGAGGCCTACAGTAACAAATAATTGTGTTTGAATGTGGGTCTTAAATGCACCATCCCAAGAAAACTCAGCTTTTCCAAACGTTATAATTCACTTTATTCACTAAAACCTATGCGGCGACCACCAAGAAAAAAAAGTATCTCCAACAGGAAACACCTTCATTGCCTTTCTTAAATGGTGGCCGCTCGCCCTCTTGCGTGAGATTTGGAAGTAATGTTTATTGGGGTGTGTTCGGAATTCCTTGATGATTTGTATAGATTTTATGTATGCTTCTTGGAATAATCGGATATATGGTCTGTTGATTGTAAGATTTTGCAAAGTTTCAAATGCAGTGAACTCATTTATATATTTATAATTTTAGGACGATTCACAACTATTCTTTGGCCATATTTGCTTACTAGCCGACATATAGTCTTATTTCATTTATATTTCTTTGATCTTTCACATGCATCAAATTGTTTCACTGTCGATTTCAACACCCACTCTTTGTAACTTTTTACTACTCTCCCTCCCTCTCTCTCACTCTCTTTAACAGACACTATCATGATATAGAACTTTGCATCTTAACCCGAAAATCTGCGCATGGTGGTCCTTTAGCAATATCCCGACACAAATTCATTAAGGCACACGGCACAGTGCACATCATCGCGTCAGCAACAACAACAAACAAACAAACAACATTTCGTTACCACATCTCGACAAGAGATCAACAATTGGCGATTATTTTTTAGCGTTTTATTTAGTTTTTTTTTTTCCTTTCTTTATCCAAATCACAATAGGATATCTTGATGGCTATGCCACAATGTCGAAGGAATTAAGGAATCAAAAAGATGCGCGCGCACTCATTGCCAACTATTTACCAACACAGCCAGCAATGGATGCGCGATATAACTCTGCACTTCACTTAACCCGAACATGACTTCCTGCGCCTGCAGCTTTGCTTTTAACTGAATGTTGACTCTTTGGTTGTTTCGGTTGCTGAGTATGTTATTGTTGCTGTTGCTGATATCGTTGACTTTGATTTTGACTTGAAATTGGACGACTGACAATGAGTGAATCTTTGAGTGTTCATTGTTTAGTGCGCAGGAGGTTAAACCGGAAAAAAAAATTCGAGTTGAGGCGGGCAAAACAGACAAAGCGACGGCAATGACGACAATTTGTTTTCATTGTTGTTGCTGTTGTTGTTGTTGTTGATATCTCTCATATGAAGAGGCCCAGATGAATATCCACTAATGACAGGTTGCACAAAATTGGTAATTTGTTGGCAATTCGTAGATGAATTAAAATAAAATAAAAAAAAATATGAAAACTTCTAGCGTACCAGGTAGAAAATGCAGTGGAATACGGAAAATACTTGCTTGCATATATAAAGAAACTCCAATTATTTCCCAAACTACACTTTAAGCCTAAAATGAAGTCGAAGGAAGTATATCGCAAGAAGTTGAGTCAACAAAGCACTATAAAGTTTAAAGTATTGTGGTTTTAACGCAAAACAGCCACAATAAAATTGTGTTCGGGACCATATATATGAATTCTCACGTATTTTTGACACTGACACCAAATTAGAGGTTGTAGCTCCTCTATCACATCAAAATTCAAGATATTTTTGCTTCAAAGTTCAAAAATTGCGATTTTAAAAGTAATGTCACACTTCCAGAGAATAGTGTAATTTTTTTTTCGAATGGTATCTAATATGCAGACATACCTCGTTCCTGAAAGTGCGCTATAAGCCACAAAACACCTTTGGAGCAATGACATCTTAAAAAGTTGACATGATTAGAACAATTCTGATCTCAGATGCGATTTTAACATCCAACAATACGCAAGAATACATAGGTCCAGTCAAAAGCCCAATCAGAAAGAATAATTTCTCTCGCCTCCACTGTGTGAGGTAACAAGTTGCTGGGCGCTTGTTTGACGCCTCCACATATTTATTTTACATCGATTATTGAATTTAAGTTGATTTAATAAGATTTATATTGCATTTGAAATGTGTTAATTAATATAATAAGAAATTTGAGGAAAACCAACAAATTAGTTGGACGATAGTATAATAGATTAAGTACAATAGTTTTAGTAACATATGACAACACCAGTAAACAGCTGTCACAGCCATTAATTGTTCACCACACTGAGGTGAGTTGGGATGGTTATAACCTCAGCAACGAGAGAAAATATCAGTGTTGCCAAAATGTGGGGAATTCCTCAAAATCGGAGGAATTTGGAATCCGCTTGAGGATTTTTTGAGGAATCTTCATTTGAGGAATTTTTGAGGAACTGTTTTTGATACAATATTAACCATTTATTAATGCCTTTATTTTTTTAGTATAATAAGTGTGGGTTAGAAAAGATTTAATGATTTCCGGCAATATTTTTCAAAGGAATCCACTAAATTCTTTTCTCTGTTTTGACGCGGTGGCTTTCTATTAAAACTCTGAAATCAATCATGGCTTTTTGATGGTCTTAAGACTACTAAGATTGACTTTTAAATACATTGGAAACACATTCAAAACTTTAAATTTGTTTAAGAAGCGGTTTGAATTTATTGAGTGGGCATTGTTAGACCACAAAATTTCTTGCAGAGTGCAGTTAAAATAAAACTTTTAAAGAAAAATACATTGAGGAATTACCAAAATGGCCTAATTTAAAGACAATTGTATGATTGTTAATTATACTGTATTATTCTTAATAACACTCATGAAATGTAAATATGTATTATTTCATTATTTCAAACCGAACAACTATCCAAAAGCAGAATATAATATAACAAATTTTATGACTTTTCCCATCAAACTTATGTATAAATTCCGTTTTTTGGAAATCTTTAAAATTCGCCGTCTTTTTTCAGATTTGAGGAATTTCACTTAAAATTGAGGATTTTTTTTTTTTGTTTTTTGAGGATTTTGAAAGTTTTTTATTAGCAACACTGGAAAATATTGTCATTCCGGCGGCGATCTGCAGCGAGTAAAGGTGGTAAGCAGAGTAGTAGGAGGTATTTAGCTAGTAAGATATTGAGTTATGCCGATACTGTAAGGGCGGAACGAAGAGTAGAAAGCCCTTTTGGTCGTTGTGTATTCGTTCGTATTGAGCTATGCCGATACTGCGAAACTGGAACGGGCGATGGTCGGTATAGTTGTATTGGCGACTCGTTCTCGCTAGTGTTTCGGCACTAAACATTGGTCGTTGTGTACTCACTTGTATTGAGCTATGTGATGCGAACCTTATCCACCGGCAAGCCACTGCTAGTGTTTTTAATTAAACAATATGTAGTAAAAACTACTAGAATCGTGGAAAAAATTCTTCTGCTATGTTTTATGATGTTGTATTATATAAAGCTGAAATGCTGCTGTATTTAACGTATAGGAGTTTAAAGATTTTTCATAAAAATTCTAACATCACAAACAGCTACTACACAGGGTGTACTCGTTAAGGTTACAAAGCTTCTGGTAGGTGACAGAGCAGGCCTAGACTAACCAAAAATTGGAAGTGAGTTGGGATCTAATATGGTTCAATTTGATTTTCTGGCTGTCTGCACCATCCTCAGGTGCAGATTTTTGTTTGTCTAGGCCTCTTCTATCACCTCCCAGAAGCGCCCAGAAGATTTTGTATCACATAAATCTGAAATGCAGCTCGATTCAATGTATAAAAGTTTAAAGATTTTGCATTAAAATTCTAATATCACCACCAGCATCTATACAATCTACTGAAATGTTGTATGTTATTTTAGTGTTAAGTTTGATAAGAATGCTATAAAAGTAAAAGTCGTCTGCTTAAAGAAGATTCTGTACAAAAATTAACTGATGACAAGATAATTGGACATAGTATACTTAGTTGACAGGAAACTATCACTTAAGTACTTATTCATAAAAGCATCTAAATACATTTGGATAGCAAAGTTGACTTTCTAAAGTTTGTCGTCGGACACTACAATGGCACAAATTTGGTCAAAGTGTAGTCGTAGACCGCCAAACCGAATCTAAGTTTAGTTCCTATGTCTATTTTGAAAGCTATTTTCTTGTCATTTAGAATGCCTTCTCCATTTTTCTCCTCACAACCATACACATACTCATGCAATTTCATGCGTTTTCATAGCGTAGCAAATGCAAAAAACTGACAACCCACACTTTCATTTATTTCTCACTGTTGCTGCTGCTGCTTAAATGGTTTATTAGCCATGTTTAGCTATCGTTGCAATCTCAGCTTTTGCATATCTGCGGCACCATCTGCACAACATCATGATCACCATCGTCATCATCATCGTCATTGTCATGTTGATGATGATGCCACATCATAATCGACAGCAAATGTAAAACAACAAAAGATTTGCAGACAGAGTTTTAATTTAATTTAACATGGAGTTATTCATATGTGTGTGTGTGCGATATTTATAGCCATAAAAAAAGGAAAAATCTAATCAAATTGCAAATGCCAAAACAACAACAACAACAACTGCTTCATCATCTCAATTTTTGTATTTAACGGATTAAAGCCGCAATTGATATTTATCATGTTTTTTTCTTAAAATTTTGTTATTGTTGTTGCTGTTGTTGTTGTAATAGCTCTTATTGCACACTTAAAGTGCCACGCAAATTGATGAGGTGTTGGTTGTGCATCTTGTTGTTCAGTAGTTTGTGTTGTTATTGCTTACCAACTTCATAGATACTTACTACCTTACCATCAACGGTGGCAGTTGTTAAGGCAGTTTATTTTTTATTTTTTATTTTTATTTCTTTCAAGTTGTTTTTATTCAATTTATTTAATGGCTTTAATGCTCAAATTTATTAAAGATTTTTCTTTTCCCATTGCGCTTATCGTAAAGCACTTCCGATCTGCCATTTGTGTCACATTAAATTGGCTTTTAACGCACCTACGCAAGTGTGTTACCAAGTTTTTTTCTTTTTTTAATTCATTTTAAGTAGTTGGCTTTGTCTGGCGCAGTTTCGGTGGGAATTAGTTTAAAAAATAGTTGGAGACATCAATTATACTAAGTTTGTGGTAGATGACTGTTTAGTAATTATGCTACTTACTTAATTGAAAATATTTCCTGAGAGCCTTCTGTAGACGTATTTATATATATATATATATGATATTATATGTGATATTATATCATTAAAAAAAAGTAATATCTTTTTAACAATTTTTCCGCATTTGCGAACAAAATTCAATCCAGAAACTTAAAATATAATCTTAGAAAAGATTATAAAGAGCACAAGCGTAGATATGCAGGGTGAGTAGAAATTAGTAGAGCACCGAAAAATTTTGGATTCTTGGGATTGTTCTGAACAACTTTTTTCTCTGCGATTTTTCGAAATTTACAAGCCCAATGGATTATTTTCCGCAGTAACGATACGAAATTGGGTTTTTCGTAATCAGCTGCATACAGTAACGTTACAGAGTAGTCCCAGAAATCTAAAATTTTTCGGTATACTACTAATTTCAACCCAAGCTGTATGGACTCAAACATAAAAAAAAAATTATAAGCAAAGCCTGAAAGTATGCAAAGCATTCTTTTTAACTACTTATGAAAGTTTTCCACGAAATAAACTTCAGTGCACCGTAAAAACGTGGTGAAAAGAAACAACGAGAACAGCTGATATTGTTATGCCAACTTTTAACAGCTGAAAGCAATGAATAGACAAATTCAGCGTGTAGTTAAAGGAATCAAAAATGGTAAGAACATCCATCTATAAGCTTGAAGCCCCAAAGCGGATGCTATGACTTTACAATAAAGCAATTTGGGATTCGTTAAGTAATTTTTATCGCTGTTTCAATCGGAAATGGTATTTCGCTAACAGAAACATAAACGCCACGGCTTCAATGTTGCAGGAAATTATTTCATTAGGTATGAGGTCCTTCATGCATAATAAAAAGTAAATATAAAGCCAAAGGACTATTTCTGGTTTAATGAGACTTGCAGGATCAAAGAGGAAGCATTTCAGAATTGGTGTTTACACAGAAATACCGATTCTGAAAAACTTCGCAATGAGCCTACAAATTGCCTTACAAGCTCAATATTAATAAAATGTCAGGGTCAGATGTTATATCAGCCCATTGATGGTGAATTTCCATCATATTGGAAGGTATTCCCGATGAAGAGGGGATGTTTTAGTCAATATAACTTTAAGAAAAGTCCGACACAATGGGCACCTGTGATGCTTTTTCAACTCTCAACTGCAAAAAAAATGAATACTCTATGAACGCCGGAGTTTTCACAACAAGTCAGGATAGATCAGGTAGTGATAGTGTCAAACTCACTCTTTGCTAGGTACCAAAGTGCAGTATTATTAAAGTAGTTTGGAAAGCTCACAAATTCTGGAGCAGTCTACTTAATTCTGAATTACTTTCACGATAATAACTATGTGTTACTTAGTCAAAAATGGGAAATCTAACTTTAAAATGGGTGAGGATATCAGAAAAAAGCATTTCTTGTCCAAGCGTAAGAGTTTACTGTACAATGTGCCTAGCCTAATTTTACATACAGCACATACATAACAACATAACAAATGTCATATAAATTTTAACAAATATTTTTCATGCTAATTTATAATAGTCAAATTAATATGCATTAAATTGTAAATCCTACTTAAAATTTCAAACTAATTAGCTGACACCATTGAATTCGCTGAATTAGTTACCCAAGTTAAAGTTAATTGCATTTGACAAATTTGATATTTCAAACCAAAAAGCAAAAATTACAATGCAATCCATAGTAAAGCAGCTTAAAATTTTGTACCTCTAATTTTTCACTACACTAATTGACAAAGAAATAAATTAATAACACAAAAAAATATGAACAAAATAATCAACCTTGCAAATTGTTTTATGCGAATTTTAGAAATTTCATACTTTGAACTCTCTAAAGACAAACTGCGATTCAAAACAACACTAATATACATTTCAAACGAAATATGCACAAAGTATAAAGATTTAGCTGACAAAGTTTAATAAATTAAAGTAGCTTGCAACGCGTGTGTTTGTTTAATACCATTAATAGGGTAAAGATAGCAAAATGCTTGCGATCATTATAAAATACATTCAGGAAAAGAAAGTTTGTATTTGAGAACTTATTTCTTAAAAATAATATCGTCCTAAACCACAGCACTCAATTATTCAAACACTAAAATCTCTTATGACGGCTCGGCGGATAGAACCCGTGACACTTTCGTTGAGGCTTTCGCCACTTAAATGATGCGCCAATATACCAAAAACATTTTTCCAAAAACACTTACCATTTCTATCTTTAAATTTTTGATGGTAAACCGAACCGAAATATGATTTAAGCAAAACTAAAAAAGAGAATTCGGGTGGCAACACTGAAAGTTATATACAAAACCAAAAATTTCAATTCAGTCAAAAAAAAAAATAAGAATTAAATAAGATAAAAATATATGTTGGAACGTCTCGAGGTTTATTTCATTTCATTTATTTGATACAATTTGTTAGCATATAAGAATACAAGTTCTTTTAAATGCAATAGTTTAAATTAAGATAACAAATTATGTTTACATTTTTACAATAATATTGATCAACATATAAAAGCACACAATTTTACACAAATACCTAAATAACTAGGCATGGTCAAAAGTATTAAAAAACATCCTTAACATATTTGAGAGCTTACGGCTAATGCAAAATATAAGAAAGAAAGAAGAAAAAAAAAAAATAAAAAATTATATAAAATAAGTAAGAGGTAAGAAAGTTAAGAAAAGTAGTGAAAGATTAGCTGCATAAACTTTTTACAGTTGGATTCACATTTGAGGTGACGTGGAAGGGAGTTCCATAGACGAATATTGCTAACAAAAAACAGTCTTGAGGAGGTTAAATACTTAAAAAAAGGGATAATGACATTATGATTTCGGATTTCTGACCGAATTGTAATTTTTCATATAAGTAATTTGGCGTCCTGGTATATACAATTTTATTCAAAAAGATCAAATTTCTAACACTGAAATAGTCAGTTATACTACATTTAAGAAGACATTTACTATATGATGAGGTATGGTCAAATCTGCTTAGACCATACACATATCGCGTTGCATTGTTAAATGCAATTTGCAACTTGTGGAAAGAGTGAGAATCGAGCTTAGGATAGACATTTTCGGAATATGATATGACAGGCATTATCAACTGCATCCCCTTATCATAAAAAGGAAAATTAATTAAACTAGTCAGATGAATTAACCAATAAACAATAATGTCTCGTAAGATTGCAATTCTGTAAGATTGCAATTCTGACCGGAGAATTACTATACGGGAGAGTGACAAAATATTGGAAAACAGTAAAATCTCAATGAAAATAGAGATTATTTTGAAAAAAGTTTAAACTGGTGGATAGCCGTTCTAATTATTTATTGAACAAATTATGTAAAAATAAAAGAATATGAATAGAAATTGAAAAAAACTTAGAGGGAGAATGACACACATGCATTCTGTACAAAATTTTAAAACTTTTTTTTTAAAAAAAAGATAAAAAGATACGCTTACACACAGTATCAAAAAACCAAAACGGACTGAGCTGAAAAATACAATAACTTAGTCTTTTCTTTCTCTTCACTTTCATTTCCCTTTTTATTCAATATTTAAAAAATGTACAGTTAGAATAAAAAAAACTGAGCGGAGCTAGTCTAAATTGAGGAACCAATCTCATTGCGTTTATTTTTTTACTATGGAATTTATTGTTCGTAAGTAGATTGGTTTGTATGGGCATAATATGAATTTTATACTTTCATATACATACTTTCATATGAACTCCCATATAAATTTTATACAAAAAAGGTATGGAAAATTTTTAATATAGTGATACTATAAAATGTAAACCAAAATAGTTTGAATTGTGTTAATATTTTATGTGCATACATTTTATACCAACAAGCTCCCACGTCGTTTTCAAGATATCGGTCATTTTCGGTTTTTGCACCAAAAGAAAAATATGGTTCCTCTTAATTACAGACATAAAAAGATCCAATAATAATGTTTAAACGTACTCAATGCTAAATTAAAGCTAATTAAGTTACCTGTAAATAATATTCACATTTTTTTTTTTTTTTTTTTGATTGGCTTATTAGTTTCGGCGAAGTTTTTTGGGTAACCCTAGCATTTTCGGGAAAATTTCGAACCAAAAACTTTTAGTTAATTGTATGAGCTTTCCAAAGGTGTATTTAGTTTATAAAGTTTAATAAAATTTCGCAAAGTCCTACACCTTAAAAATTGATACCTAAAACTTTTTTTTTGTACTTTGGCGGCCATTTTAGTACGAAGAAGGTAGCATTTACATACCTTTGTGTAACTTTTTTTTTGAATCCTTGTTAAATTTCTTTTAACTAAGCAGTACCTTTGTAACACACAGGTTACTCGCATGCGTTTCGCTACCTATAATGTGTGTTTTTTATCTACTGAATCCCTCAAGCGATATTGATGTTGAATATTATTCTTTTCAGACCTCAAAAAGAAATTGGTATAACAAATGTACCACCAAATTAAAGAAAATTTAATGAGGATACCAAAAAAAATTATAAAAGTGTATATTAATAAGACCATTTTCACACTAAAATGGCTGCTAAATTCAAAAAAATTTAAAATATCAACTTTAAAGGTCTAGAACTTTGCAAAATCATTTAAAATCATATAGAGTAAATACTCTCTTAGCAAGCCTATACAATTAGCAGGAACTTCGTAACTTTATGCGATACACGCTATATATAAAATACATAAGCACTCTTTGCAGACTTTACCCTACAAAAATGTTGCTAATCTCCACTCATTGTTGTTGCGATTGCCAAAAATTAAAATCTTTTAATTTATGAATTTTCATATGAGACGCTAATAGCAGCGCATTAATTTATAGCAATTTAAATGACTTCAGCTGTGCGGACTCCATATAAAAAACAGATAAACCTAAAGGAATTCATTGGAATGTTCAGATTTTGTGCTTCCTTGATATTGCTAAAATTTTGCTGATCAGACTCAAAATTTCATTTTTTTTTTTTTTTTCATATCGCTTTTATCTGTCGCATCCACTGCTGCTTGTTAATGATGCTCATAAATGTGTAGATTAAATTTACACCTGAAGCCATTGCGTTGAACTCCGATCTTAGCCAAAAACGTAAGTATATTGGTTTCGCTTTTAAGTTTTATTGCTTGTTGGCCATGTTGTTGCTTTTATACATTCGATTTGACAGCCACCTACAATTTATGTTTCATCTTAATGAAGCTTTAAAAGCGGGGCATGCCAAGCAATGCGTTGCCCCCTGAAAGTGTAATAAATTAGTATCGTGTGGCTTTTGTGCAAAGTTTTTTAATTTTTTTCTTTTGGAGGGGTTAAAATTAAAGCATTCTCGTTTTCATTTCAGTTGAAAAATGAAAGTTTATTTGTATTTTCATGTTTTTCAAGGTTTGTGTCAATTTTTTTTGGCTGAAATCTTACTTTATTCAATGTCATAGCAGTCGGAAAGCTACGGATTTATTTATTAGATGTTTTGGCGTATATAAAGATTATTCAACCGAAACTTATTTGATAAAAATGACAATAGAAGTTGACTTAAAATGAGCTCTCTTATTGAAAGAAAGAGTTGACTTGCTATATATTTACTTTTGAGGCTCCATTTTTTTAAAAATAAAATGAAGAAAACCTACAGAAATCAAAGAGTTTAACATGCCAATATATTTTTATCCCAATGCGTAGCAATTGCAACAAGCCACATGCGGAATTCAGCATTCAAAAAACAACGAACGTAACTGAGAACTTCTGTCACGCATAAACGTAATTAAAATAAATAGCAAAATGTATTGCATATACAACAACATGGAAAAACAAGAGCGCTAACAGCAACAATAATACTTACAACAACAAATTGTTGTTGTTTTTGTTGTTGCTGCAACATGACTAAATTAAGAACAATCACCAAATAAGAAAAATGTAAAATAAAAATTTGCAGCATTTTAGTAGTCGTCAAGTTCGTTACCTAAGTCTTTTGTTTTTACCAATGCCGCGCATGCGAGTACCTTTTCTTTTTTGCCATTTTCAACTTTGCACATTTATTTGTTACAATTTTATGTCTCAATTGCATTTGCGCACATGTTATGCAACATGTTGCAAGTGATGTTATTGTTGTTGTTGTTGTTTTAACAAAAATTTATTGCATGCTAATTTGTTGCTGTTGTTGGCGTTGAAAGAAAACATTGAACACAACAAAAAAAGGAACTTATTTGCATTTGTTCGATTTCCTTTTATTTTCAATTTAAGAAAAAATTTATAAAAAATAACAACTACAACATTTATGTTGTTTTTGTCCCATGCTGACCATGAGTTAAACATTTTAAGTGCATTGTTGCAGTTGGAGTGTCATTTGATGGCAACAACTTGTCGCTGTTGACAGAAATTTTCTGTTGCAATAAAAAAATATCTAATTTCTTTGCAGTGACAACAAGAGCAGCGGTCAACATAATGGCATATGTACATGTACACTAGTGGGCATAACTATTTTGACAAAATCTATTTGTGACTAGCGAACGTCGCTTCGCTTAGAACTGTCAAATAACGGTGCTGAAAAGAAAGACTGTATTTACAGCTATATGCATACTAAATATTTTGTCGTTTTGCGTTTTCATTTTTTTTCTGCTGATTAGCATGCAAGCAAATAACGAATTTTGTTGTGACATAAGTATTTTGACATCAACTTTGAATAACCACTATTTTACAGTAAAAATTATGATTCGAACGATTCAAATTTATTTCGATTACTTGGAGTGTGTTGAGCTAAAAAACGTAGTAAAAATTTTGTTTTCTTGTGCAGTGTTGCCGTATTCGTAAAAAAACTGTTTTTCTAGATATGACTTATATGACTTATATGACTTCACTTCAACTGATCTGTAGAAAGACCGGCGGTTCTTATTTTAACTAGAAACATTTCGGTTAAAAGCAATTGAATTATGTTTGTTACTTTTTGTGAGCAAAAAAAGATTGAAAACAGAAAACGGGAATATATTTGCTATACATAAGCAACGTTCGCTAGTCACAAATAGTTTTTGTCAAAATAATTATGCCGACCAGTGTATATATATGTATCCAGTGCATAACATTTAATTAGCACAGCAAGTAGATTATTTATGTGGGCGCGTGCACAAGTGACATTTTTGTGCAAATTCATTTGTTGCCTTTGAGAGGGTGTCAAGATTTTTCTGCAAAAAAAAAGAAAAAACAAAAAAAAATGTTAACAATTAAAACTGTAAGAAATTTCGTACACACTGTTCAATAACATTGTTCAAATAAAGCGCAATGAGCTTAAAATATTTTAAGCCAAAAAAATTAAGTCAGTCTCATTACCCAAAAATAATCTCATTTGAAAAATCTAAAAATGTTTTACATAATCCAACGCTAAGAATAAAATTAAAGCTTCTCTATTTTATGAAAGTATAATATAAGTATTTACCCCAGCTTAATTGGCCACCCAGCAATTTTTGTTGAAAAAAACAAAACAAAAAATACAAATTATAAATGTACACACTTGGGCTCATAAATCCCCACACAGTCGACACAGCATGACATCGCGACTCATTGGAGACCTTCTGTCAAATGCGCAACAAATGAGCGCACATGCATTAGTCATCAACATCATTATCATCATTTAAATCATCATCATCAGCATCATCATAACGATCACAAAAGGCGCACACCACCGTCGCCCCAGAAAATAAAAGTGTTTTGCAATTAATTCGGCGATTTGTCAGAAATCATACAAATGCAAACAAATAATACATTGTTGTATACACTGCGAAAAATTGTTGAGTATAAAGTTGAAATTTAAAAATCTAGAGTTTGCCTTGTGACCGAAATTCGACTATTTATGAGAAACTATTAGTTAATAACAAAATCTTTCTAAGAATGTATTTGGTTTATAGATTTTAAAAGGATTTTGCAAAGTTCTGGACATTTAAATTCAATATTATACATTTTTTTCCAATTTTTTTACTTTAGCGGCCATTTTAGTTTGAAAAAAGCCTGATTAATATGCCTTTTAATATCTTTTTTGGGAAATTTCGTTAAATTTGCTTTAATTAAGTAGTACATTTGTCATACTAATTGATTGATTTGAGATCAGAAAAAAATACTATCATATTACATTAGATCACCATGTCATAACATATCATCATATCATCATATCATCATATCATCATATCATCATATCATCATATCATCATATCATCATATCATCATATCATCATATCATCATATCATCATATCATCATATCATCATATCATCATATCATCATATCATCATATCATCATATCATCATATCATCATATCATCATATCATCATATCATCATATCATCATATCATCATATCATCATATCATCATATCATCATATCATCATATCATCATATCATCATATCATCATATCATCATATCATCATATCATCATATCATCATATCATCATATCATCATATCATCATATCATCATATCATCATATCATCATATCATCATATCATCATATCATCATATCATCATATCATCATATCATCATATCATCATATCATCATATCATCATATCATCATATCATCATATCATCATATCATCATATCATCATATCATCATATCATCATATCATCATATCATCATATCATCATATCATCATATCATCATATCATCATATCATCATATCATCATATCATCATATCATCATATCATCATATCATCATATCATCATATCATCATATCATCATATCATCATATCATCATATCATCATATCATCATATCATCATATCATCATATCATCATATCATCATATCATCATATCATCATATCATCATATCATCATATCATCATATCATCATATCATCATATCATCATATCATCATATCATCATATCATCATATCATCATATCATCATATCATCATATCATCATATCATCATATCATCATATCATCATATCATCATATCATCATATCATCATATCATCATATCATCATATCATCATATCATCATATCATCATATCATCATATCATCATATCATCATATCATCATATCATCATATCATCATATCATCATATCATCATATCATCATATCATCATATCATCATATCATCATATCATCATATCATCATATCATCATATCATCATATCATCATATCATCATATCATCATATCATCATATCATCATATCATCATATCATCATATCATCATATCATCATATCATCATATCATCATATTATCATATCATCATATCATCATGTCATCATATCATCATATCGTATTACATAAGAAGGCTCAAAACCAAGGCTAAAATGCTGTTAGCATATTCTGCAAATATTTTTTGTCCGTGTATAAGTGAATTTTTGCGATTTGGAATAAAATATACCATGACTGCTGTTAGGATTTTTGTTTTTTTTTTTTTTTTGTGCTCACATCTTTTTATGCAAATAATAATAAATAAAACCCACACATATTCTCCAAACTCCCCCTCCCCTGCCTGCAAGTAACAAATAACATTTTGGCAACACTGTTGTTGCTGCTGCTGTTTGTTAAGCTGCCATTAGCATTAGAACCTATAAAAGTTTAAATCGAATATTAATTCCGCTGTCACATAATTAATGTGACACACTGCGGCACAGCGAATTGTCAATATTCTATGCATTGTGTAACAGAACGATTAAATATGTAACACATTGTCTCTTTTGCACGAACTGCATATATTTGCAACTTCACATTTCGTACTTCCTTCATATTAACAAAAATCAGATTTTGTTTAGTATTTTACTTAACTACACCACTGTCAATCAATGTTGAGTTAATCTAATGAATTAAAGCGTATTTATTACTTTTGGTTTTCTTTATTACCATGCCATTTATTTGTTATTTTTTTTTTTGTTTTTGTTTTTTCTTCTTCTCCTTAAATTTAATGTTTATGTACATAAATGAGCGCTTGAATGTGGGCTACTCGTGGTGCATTTGCAATTTGCAATGCATTTGAATGGCGTTGCATGGAGTCAGTTGCATTGTGCGAAACACTACAAAATGATGGCCGCCCACAATTGAAATTCAGCGGCAAATTACGAATGAGTAATAATGTTGCAAAGAAGCAAAATGTTGGAATCGTTTGTGATTTCATATAAAATTTGAAGTGAAAATGTTTGTTCCAAATTTGCCATTGTTGTTGCTGCTCATAGACAAATTTATTGCATTTCCCACGATGGCACTTTCAGTTGTTGCTGCTGCTGCTCGTTGGTGGCATGTCAATAAATGTTGCGCCTGCGCAATGCAAAGGCGCATAAAATTTAATTTAACGGTAAATATTTTTAACATTATTTTTTGGAGAAAAAATTTCATAGTATCTTATAGGAAAATTAGCATTCCGAATTGGTAGCTTATATGTGGAACACCGTTTCGGATAGCATTTCCTTTTGCATTTTTTTGAAACTTTTTTATCTTATATACTAGTTCAGATTAGCATTTATGATTTTTTTCATCGAGCCGTTTCAGATATATAAATTTTCAAAAGACTAAAAAAGCTGCAAAAATAACATTCAATAGTTTTTTGAAATGCTCACAACTTCGTCAATAGTCAACCAAATCATACAATTTGGTTTATTTCAAGTTATGTTTTTTTAAGGAAATTTTTCTTCGATTTCTAAAAAAACTTTCATAAATTTGACAAATTTTATGACTATTTTTAGAATGGGCAAACGATGGGATTTTTTTTATAATTTTTTAATTTACAAGTAACGCTATGGACCTAGTTGGTCTATGTGAGATTTTTGCTCAAGCAATTACCGCCACCCTAACCTAAGTACTCGTATGTGAGTGAACAAGCACTTAAATATTCTTCGTTGCTGGAAGTGGGTAAAAATACTCACCGACCCCCACGAACTTTATCTCTCCAATATTTTTCTCAAACGTTCTACCCCCTTTTTTACCCCTTAGGAGGGCTCCCATATAAAAATTTTCACAAAAATATCAAAAAATTCCTCATTGGCGGTAGAGGGAAAAATTGTTCACTGACCCCCACTAACTTTACCTCTCCATTATTTCTCTAACGTACTAGCACCTTTTTTTACCCCTATACAAAATTTTCATAAGAATATCAAAAAAATTCCTCATTGCCAGGAGAGGAAAAAATGTTCACCAACCCCCATTAATTTTTCCTTCTCAACATTTTTCTACATACTATTCTCTTTTTTCCACCCCTTAGGGGGCCTCCCATACAAAATTTAGATGGAAAAAAGAGAATAGTGTGTTCGAGAAAAATGTTGAAAAGGAAAAATTAATGGGAGTCTGTGAAAATTTTTTTCTCTCCCGACAACGAGGATTTTTTTTGAGTGGAAAAAATTGGGGTAGTACATTTAAGAGAAATGTTGGAGAGGAAAAATTAATGGGAGGCCATAGTTATTAAATCATCTTGTCTCTGAAACTATTTAACGTACATAGATGAAATTTGATACAAATGTAAAAAGCACCAAGACAAATAATGTGTACTGGAAAAAATGGGTGTACCAAGCCCCACAAAAATCTCTTCATCATATCTCCGAAAATATTTATCGCACTTGAATGAGATTTGATACATGTATACACATTTCACGCCCTTAAAAAAAGAAATTCATAATTTATGAAATTTGGTACACATGTAAAATGGGTAGGGAAAAATGACATCTTTTGTAAATATTGGTGATGCCACGTCAACTTAACAAGATAAGGCGATCCAACATTCACTGGGAATTCCTGGTTTTTTGAAAGATTTTCAGTTTAAACTTTGTATGGTGGAAAAAATGTCACGTTCATATTGTCACGTATCGAGTCAGATTATGATCAAAACAAAGAAAAGTACAGAAGATATTTGAATCAAACAAAAAACATTATAAAGCAACATTATTGCATAAAATTCTAAAGTTAGTCGCACTTTAAAATTCTGACTTGTTTGCTGAATTCTGACTTTCTTTGAATAGGCACGAAAACTACTTATAATTGTCACGATCGTTTTGTGTCTTTTTTTTTGCGTGCATCTTGGAACCAGGACTTTGCCTGCTATTAAAGTTGACACTAATTATAGTGCAACCTAAGAGCTATAATATAAAGTAAATACAAAAATAAAAATATGTTTTACATCCACTTTTTTGCGATTTTAATGTGTGCGATGGTCACGTTCGTCACCTAAAAATGCTCATATATGGAATTTTAAGGATACGCAATTTTAATATTTCTTAAAAGGCCACATTTTAAAAAAGGTATGCACCATTAGCTACAATTAATGCCCCATTTAAAAGCGATTGATTAAATAATTTTTTGAACAGAACGGAAGAGTCATTTTAGAATGAACGTCCCATATACAAATTAAAGTTGATATTAAATATAGAGTTAGGATAGTTTGCATATTGAAATAAACATTAACGATCGGATCCTGTTTTTTTATTGCATATTTCTAATGATGAAATCGAGAAAAATCAAATATGTAAATTATATTTCTGAAAATGAAAACAGACCCATTACGAAAATGTTTCAAAGTTGTTATGCAGTCTGGGTCTTTAGTTATAATTACTCATAATAAGCCGGTGCACAAACTTTACTCATTATAAGCAATAGATTTGTGCGCTCCTCTGTGGCTTTCAACTCGAAGAAACCTAAGTTCGAAAAAGTGAAAACACAAAAACGGATGTTTGTGTTCGATTTGTGTGCTCCATTCTGGCTCTAATTTCGATCGCTTTTACATTTTCCCATTGGGTACTTTGACTAATGAACGCACCAAAATCAGTAACCATCGATGAGCCAACGTTGTTGCAATTTCGATTAAGTTTTTGTTGTATATTGATGCTACTGAGATGTATGTCACTGTTGTTGTTGTATGTAGGTGGCGAAGGTACACTCATTGTAAATTTAGTTTTTTTCATTATTATTATATAACTCACGACAATGACAATTCACGGAAGGACCTTTCATGACCTACACCATGTAGCAGTAGTAGTGTTGTTGTTTTTGTTGTACAAATATTATGGAGTTCCAGCGCATACCAAGAAGAAAAAATTTAAAGCATAACCAAATACATAGATACCTTTACTGCCAATAGACATAGACCGGCAGCAGAAGCAATAAAGTGAAGTTTTTTTATTATCGAAAGCTGTGACAAATCGGTCGTTTGTGTGTGTCGTTTACATGAATCAATTGAGAAGGGTTGCCAAAATGTCACAATTTAACCGAAGTGCATTCGACAACAATTCGAAATTTGAATTTTGTGTGATGCGGCAACAATTTTATTTTGAGAGCTTTTATTGTTGTTGTTATTGTTTTATAACATTTGTCTAATATGCATTATGAATTAAGTTAGTTGTTTTGGCGCAATTTCATGTTTACACTTAAGGCAAGGAATTTATGTCGCTCTTTATTTTGGGTGCAATATGTTGCTGACATTTCATGTCGGAATACGAACATGTCAGCTTGTTTTGACGCAACAAAGAAAATCCTGTATGACCTGTTGTTGTAATTGGTTAAATTCTCCAATTTATTTATCATTTCTTTATTTCTTTGAGTTGCATACTTTTTCACACCATTTGTCTGTTATTTCCAACAGGGGTAAAGACTGGAATCATGCATTATAACTTTTTTTCTTTAAAAAAAGGTTAAATAGACCCACAAGAACAAGATATAATGGGTTAAAATGTTCAAAAAAATTGTATTTGCGTGATGTCATGATGACATTGAAATAAAAAGATTTATTCACAATTAAGATTACGACTTTTTACAGGGATGAAATTTGGAAATCAACCTTATTGTGCGTATTTTATCTAAAAAAACAATAGTGTAAGGGAGGGAAATATGGACCACCCATCTTTCTTTTTTAAATAAAACCCAAAATACATAAAACAAAACAATTAATTTTATGTCATTCAGTAAAGGAAACAATTTACCTTTATTTTGATTCACTTTTAGATACATATCTCATCAGGATAAAGAAAAAAAATTAAAAAACTGAAAATGCTCAAAATGAAGATGAAAAATAAATGTAGTGTAATATGAACCATATAGTCCATTTGGTACAGAAGTTGCTTATAAAAATGTCACTTGCACATTCGGCACATTTTTCATGACTCCAAGAACGTCAGATTACACATTCAACCCAAAATTCGCCACTTCGATCTTCTGAGTAAACTGTATTACATTATATGCATTTTTCATCATTTTTTTCCTTTGTAGTTAAAGAATTACATAATGACCATTAGACTCGTCAAGAAAACTGCAACTAGATTCCCCATCTGAAAAAGATGATAAATACATTGGTTTTTGAGTCTTTTTTCTTTGGTGGTCCATATTACCCACAGAACGTGTTGGTGAAATAAATGGTTTTTTTATCAAAAAGTCTTGTGGTTAATGAACTAATTTGTGCTCATAAATATTGAATAGTATTCACTGACTTTATATAATTAACCAGTTATTTAAAAACGCGATGTCCTTAAAGTAAAATAAGGAAATATACTCACTAGAAAAAAATTATCACTGATCTTTTTTTTAGAAAAATCAACTTTACAGAAACATGCGACTTCACCGAACGCTAAAATCGCCCTATTATAAGCTTTAGGTATTAGCTCTAAGTTTGAACATGAATAACGGTAAATCCTATGTATGCAGTGGGAAATAACCGTGTGGTCCATATTACCCACGTAGTCCATATTTCCCTCCCTTACCCTACATATGTGGTTAGTTGAAGGTTCCAATTTTATTATTATTAAATTTTTATAATTTCCTTCTTCTCAACTGCAAAAAATTTCAACAAAATGCCAACAAATTGAAACGAAAAAAAAAATTCCAATTTTCAATTTTCGCTTTCAACGCCAACTGAAAGTGAATGTTTGTAAAATTATTTATTGTTATTTTTGTAATTTGTTGTTTTTTGTTTTTCTGGCATTTATTTGTAGGCAAAACAATTTGAAGCAACAGGTTTCCTTCCATTTGGACAGCATTTTTCGTTGTCTCATTTTCATTTTTATTGAATTTTTTCGGTTTTTATTTTTATTTTTGTGATTTTTACAACATTTTCCCAAATAAACGCTATTACTCTGAACAAAAACGCCTGAGCGCTGTCAATGGAAAACAGAACCCAAAAGAAAAAAGTCCGAAAATGAAAATTGGCGTTCGACGCGTCGAAATCGTGACAAATTTAACCTAATGAACCGAAATTTGTGCGCACCAACGAACAAACAACGAAGTTGCAGCCGCAGCAGCAGCAGAAGGAAAATCAAACGCGTTCAACGAGGTGAGTCAATAAACGCTAAATTGCAATTTGGCCAAGTTAAGAGACTTAGCAGGAGTATATCAATACATATACTATGGCAAGTATGTATACGAGTGTCTGCAAGTGTGACTGGTTGATTGAAGAAAAATCTATATTTACAAGTGATTTGGGTGAGTAGCTTAAATATTGCATTTTTTATGGTAATTAACCCGTTCATACCTTTTTATTTGTTTGAAACACATAAACTCATAATATGCGCTAAGCACTTACTATTGAGAATCTGGTTACTTGAAAGAAACCGTTCAAAATGCTTATTATGTGTTAATTTTGTACAAAGTTCAACTCCACAGGTTGCTTGGAATTTATTGAAAAATTTATTCACTACAAACGTGAATTTGAATTCCTAAATAAATTTCTGTATACACAGTACATTTTAAATCTTGAAGGTCAGCTTAAAACCAATCCAAAGTCGTTTTGGAGATATGATCATCTTCATCTATGTTTTTCAAAGATAAATCTTCAAATTCTCTTTCTGATACTGTTGATTTATTTGAAAAATTTTTTGTTTTAAATTTTGATGATCATTTCTCTATTAGTCAAATTGTACCTGGTAATGAAAACTTTTTAATAAATTTTGGTGCCCTCAGTTTAACCATTGATGACGTTGAGAATAGCATAGCTGGTTTGAAAAATAGTTTTAAATCAGATCTTGATGGACTTAGTTCTTACTTACTTATCAAATGTGTTAAAACCATATCGAACCCTAACCGCCAAAAAGACTTAACTGACAAAAAGTAAATTTTACAGGAGAAGGTTTTTTTTAAATACCTGTGCATTAAGTATAGCTATTACAGTGAAATTTAGTATGTAAGCTATATTTTGTGTTAGACTTGAGATGCAACTAGTTTCATTCACCTATTTATATTATATCGACCATTTCTCAGTGTTTTGTCAGTTAAGCCTTTTTTTCTTTTCCAGATTCCCCATCTGATCTTCAGTTTTTGTACCAAAAATCGTTTGTGGTCACATATACTATTAACCCTCATCTAGACTTTTTAATAAATTTTCCTTTTTATTACATTATTTGCAAGTTACTTTTGACACAAAAAGAAAAAATGACTTAACCAACAACTCGCAGTCACAAAAAAAATAAACAAAATACTTCGAATGTCGGTTAAGTCTTAATTTCTTTCGCTATAACTCCGTAACGGTACTTTTTACAGTTATGAAATTTGTAGAGAAGATGCGTATGGACACGAATTATAGGTTTTCATCAAAAAACAAAAATCCGAAATCGTGTCTTTTTGGCGGTTATGGCTCGATAGTTGTCCCACTTTTAAAAATTTTTAATAAACCGCTTGCTAGTGGCGTTTTCATTGATAAATGGAAAATTTCTGTAATCTCTCCTGTCTTTAAATCGGGAAATAAAAACAACGTAGAAAATTACAGACCAATATCAAAGCTCACTAATATCCCAAAGCTTTTTGAAAAGATAGTTAAGGATAAATTTATCTTTGCCGTAAAAAATATAGCTTATCCGTACCAACATGGTTTTCTACCTGGAAGATCTACTCTTACAAATATCTGTACCTTTACTAGATATTGTATTAACACATTTGAAAGTGGAGATCAACTGGACGTTATTTATTCGGATATATCGAAGGCTTTTAATAAAGTTTCTCACTGTATATTAATTTCTAAGCTATCCAAACTAGGTTTCCATTCAACGTTCCAACGTTCAAATAGGTTCTCTTTTGTAGCCATTGATGATGTTAAATCACGATCTCTCTTAAAAACTTCTAGAGTACCACAAGTCAGCATACTTGGTCTACTGTTATTCATTCTATATATTAATGATATCTCAACTTGGTTTTCTTTGGTACGTTTTTCCTTATATGCTGATGATTTAAAAATTTATTATAAAGTTAGTAATACATCTGATTGTTGCACTCTCCAAAATGAATTGAATAATGTTGTTACTTGGTTCAGTCACAATTGCTTGACTTTGAACTTAAGTAAATGCTTTTGTATGACCTTTTCTGAACTTAATAATCCTTTGTGGCATTTATATAGTATAGAGAATGTGCTTTTAACTAGAGTTGATCAAATTCGTGATCTTGGGATTTATTTTGACTCATGGATAAACTTTACAAATCATGTAAATCATATTTTGCCTAAAGCCTAATTCCCTTTTAAGAGGAATAGTGCTGCGTTTATAGATCCTTTTACCAAGAAACTTCTCCATACATCAATTGTAAGAACCAATTTGGAATACGTTCCTTTTATTTGGAATCCTTACTATGGGGTCCACATTACTCGCTTGGAGCGTGATCAAAGGAAATTTATTAAGTTTGCCTTACACTCATTGGGTTTTACTGAACCGTTACCATCATACAATGCACATTGTTTGCTCATTCATCTTGAAACTCTTGAAAATCGGCGTCTTGTTCACAGCATTATGTTTATTCATGACGTCTTTAATGATTTCATTGATTGTCCTGACATCATACAGCTAATAGCTTTTAACGTTCCCTCTAGGGCTTTATGATCTTCAGATTATTTTTATATTAGATGTCACGGGTCGAACTATGCCATAAATGAGCCCATTAATAGAAATCTTTTATTGTTAAATAAATTATATAAAGACATTTCAATTGATTTTTGTTTGAATAAAGCTCAATATAAATCTATACTGCTTAGGCTCTTAGCTTTGTTAAATTTTCATTGTATTTAAGTTTATATCAATTATTGTCATATATTTCATGTATATTTAATTTCAATTGGTCTAGTCTGTTAGGGTTGTTATTATCCAAAGACTCAAATAAATAAATAAATATTTGCAATTATTTGAATTTTTTTTTTCATGTAACAATGGGTTAATATGCTTGTTGCAAGAATGCAACGCTATTAAATTTTCGGTTATGTTACTAAGTAGTTGCATGAAAGTAAGGATAATAAGGCAATTATTAGTGCAACAAAAACTACCTTTTTTTAAAACAAATAGCTGACGCAACTTCTTGACCTTTCTATAGCAGGTGTCAGTTTTTTTATTATGCAGCCAAATGCCGTTTAAACGAATAAATCTCTGTACCAAATCTGCAAAGCAAAAATAACTTGTTGCTTTAGGCAATTTTCTGTCACCACACTCTGAACGACTTTAATGAATGACTATAAAAAGTATAGTTGTTATACCCAAGTCATAACTGGAGGACCTGAAGACTAAACGGTCAGATAGTCTAATTTTCATAGACAGTAAAGTCTCATCGGGCTTTTACTGAGAGAAAACGAAATATCTAAGCCCAGGTTGTCAGCATTATATAACCACAGATCCAAGCGCAGTCAGCGTAAAATTTTTGATCGTCTACAACAAACACAATATTTCGATATTTTCCAAATTTGTTGCACTCATAACAAAATATTTTTTGTTTTTTTTTTCATATATACACACAAGAATCGAACTCAAAGCTGATGCGAAGTAGGGGATCATCAGTCGTTTTTGTTGTTTTATGTTGGTTGCATATAAAATAAACAACAAAAATAATTCTTGATGAGTGTTGTAGTTCCGAGAAATTTGGAAAATATTGATATACTATGTTTGCTGTAGGCGATTCAAAATTGGCTCATTTTTGTTCAACGCTGTCACCCTTGATCTATATATTTCACTGATCTATATATTAAACTGAAAACTACTTTTATTAATCCGAGATCAAGGTTATTTAACTCATGTGATTATCCCGTCAAGATGAAATACATATCAGTCATTCCCATGTCTAGCGTAACAAGATTTGCGTTGTCTATCTCGAATTTTGCTAATCTCTGAGACTTAAGATGGTATCCTGAACGATTAAGGAGTTATGATTTTTTAAAGTCTGCCATAACTCCAAAACCTTTGAAAATACTATCTTGGTTTTTCATGCATACGATCCTTTTTACCATGAAATATATTTTAGAAGATTGAAAAAGTAAGCAATACTAAAAATTTACAATACGTTTTGCCAAATACAAAAAAATATCTTGTGTTTATGGCCTGTCTACACATTTATATTTTTGTAATTTAAGTACTTAAAGAGTACTTTTTGCTTCGGTATTTTTCCTTTTCGTAATCTCAGTACTAAAAAAGTACTAAAGTAAGTACCTTTTGTCAAAATCTTATATTGTGCTTATAGCACGATTCCATTTTTTTCCGTTTTTTAATCTTAGTACTAAAAAAGTTCTAAAAAATAACTTTTTGCTAAAATTTTATCTTTTACTTTTAGCCTGATTCCATATTTTTCCTTTTTGTATTCATAGTACTAATGGTGCAGATACAAAAGTACTTTTTCAAATACAAGAAAACTTATCTTATGCTTATAACCTCATTCCATATTTTTCCTTTTTGAAATCTTAGTACTAAAAAAGTACTAAAAACAGTACTTTTTGCCAAACACAAAAAACTTATCTTATGCTTTAGCCTGATTCTAATTTTTGCCTTTTTATAAACCTAGTACTAAAAAAGTTCTAAAAAATAACTTTTTGCTAAAAACTAAAAAACCTATCTTTTCTATAGATTAGTTCCATTATTTCCTTTTTGAATTCATAGTACTAAAAAAGTGCTAAAAATTAACATTTTGCTAGTTACTAAAAACTTATCTTTTGCTTATAACCTTATTCCATATTTTTCCTTTTTTAATCTTAGTACTAAAAAGAAAGGTACTTTTTGCCAAATTCTAAAAACTAATTTTGTGCTTACAGTCTTATTGCACATTTTCCTTTTTTATAATCTGAGTACTAAAAAGTACTATTTACCAAATACTAAAAGCTAATTTTGTGCTCACAGCCCGATCCTATATTTTTTTCTTTTTGTAACCTTAGTACTAAAAAATAATTAAAAAAGGTACTTTTTGCCAAACACTACAAAACTCACAATGTGCTTATATTCCATATTTTTCCTTTTTTTAATCTCAGTTCTAAAAATACTACTTTTTGCCTGATTCCATATTTTTTAACAAAAAAAAAACATGAAAATCTGTTAAAAAACGAGAAGGAGTATTTGTCACTATATGCCTATTTTGTAATGTTTTCCACCTAGCCACAAAAAATCAGATCTTTTTTCACCACTTTTATTGATTTTGTCCTGAAACAAAACCATATAGGCATTTCCCAGGTGGCGAACGTGACCGTCGCATACATTTAAGGTGCATTATACATTATAGCTCTTAGGTAGCACCAGAACTTCCCAGTGAATGTTGGTTCACCTTTTCTTGCTAAGTTGACGTGGCATCACCAATTTTTCCAAAGGATGTCGTTTATCCCTATCCATTTTTCATGCGTACCAGGCGTTGCATCACCCATTTTTTCTGTTAACATTATTTGTCCTGGCGCTCTGTACACATGTTACAATCCTCATTCACGTGCGTTTAACATTTTCAGAGATATGATGAAGTGATTTTTGTGGAGGCGTGATACCCCCATTTTTTCATTTTACATATGTGCCAAATCTCAATAAATTTTTTGGATCACGGTGGATTTTTTGGCCGAAATACCGATAAACTAAATATCATCGAAACCTGAGATGGTCAATGCGCAAATCTTGTTAAGCTTGGCATATATCCGTAATGGCTAATATACAATATTTATCAAATATCTAACCAATTCAATGAGAATAACTCTCAAAATTTGTGAGATTCCAAAACTAAATACCAAATCGAATTGTTCGTCCCTGGCCACTTATGTAAAGCTAAATGTCTCTAAGTCTGTCTATATGATCACACTTGTATGTTTTGTTCCAATGATAACATCACATTGAGCATGCGCGCGCTTGTTTCATAGAATCGTTTACATTTTCCACTTTTATAGCGTTGCAGAATTAATGCGCCATAACGCTTTGTTTTTGATTTTAATGCATTTTGGCCAAAAATTTATTTTTACCATTTTATTGCGACTTTTTGCTGTTTGTTGCTGTTAAATAAACGAGTGCGAAGGTGTTCAATAGAAAATTTTCGCAGACAACAGAGCTTTTTTATAGTTTTTTTTTTTTTTTTTTGGTAGCAAAGATCACGGACGAAAATTTGTGTGTAACGTGAGAAAAATTGTCAGTAATGCAAAATCAAATTTGATTTATTTGTTTTTAAGTAGATGACACATCTCAGGCAATTATTCAGGTTTTGACTGTGATGTTAGCATGTATGCTAAAATATGTATAAAATCTTTAGAAATTGGAATAAATGAGCCGTTTATTTTGAAAGTGTCCTAAGTCCATTTCGGAGCAAAAGTAATATCATAATATGAATTAGCTGGCATTTTGTTCAGAACGAATAAAGTTGAATTTTGTCTTTACAAAACGTTTACCACATTGTGTGAAATTAATGGCGTTATGTTTAAAAAATAGTATCGAGCAAAAACCCGATTATTACGGCATATACTGTGAATGACATTACATTTGCCCCGAAATGGACTAAGGCCACTTTCAAAATAAACGGCTCAAATGATTTCTATGAAAAGTGTTAAACAGAATTTTATCCTTTTTATTTAAAAACAAAAAAATATCTCTTCGAAATGTAACCGCAAAAACACTACTACTACTACTAGCGACTGCAAAAACCAAACAGCAAGTGGTGAATTTAACATGTGGTGAAAAGCAACGACTGAGAAGCTTTGACGATTATGTAGCGTAAAGCACACAATTGATTTCTGCATAGCATTTGCTAGAATTATTGAGAAAGTTTGTACAAATAGCAGAAAAAAAGATTACGGGGACTCCGACAAACACCAGCAGAAGACTTATAAGCTAATACACTTTGATTGCAGTGGATTTCAGTTGAAGTTTGAAATATTAAGGAAAGACATGTTTAGTTGAAAGTTTGTTAAGTAAGCAAAAGTTATTTAAAGCAACAGCAACTATTTTTGACGTGATATTTTAAAGCCTAAATATTTCACCAATAAAAGGCATAAATACTGTAAATATATCATTACATAATTTGACATTCTGCAACCCTATGTGTCTAAAGAATGTATTGCAAATCTTTTCAAAAATCTAAATTAAAAATAAATTAGTTTTTCGTATTGTATTCGATCTAGGCTACTTATGCCGCTGCGCCATCCGAAAATGTCTGCTCATTAAATTCTAATCGATCTCATTAAAAAAGACGCAAAGACAAAAAAACCAAAAAATCACCACTATACCGCCACTAAACTCACTACTGACTCACTCACGATTTTTGTAATTTACCAACTGATAGTGAACACATTAAATGGTTTTTATGTTCGGGTTTTGCACCGTTATGTCATGGTCGCCATTGCGCAAAAAAACAAAAATCTGTAAAAAAGAGCATTAAAGTTCGTAATGGTGACGGCGGTGGTGGTTTTGGTGCTGCTGTTGCTGCTGTTACTTGGTGATTAAATCGCTACTGTTTGGCAAATAGCAATAGCAACAGCAACTGTAATCGCACAGCAACAGAGGTTACAGTTTATGAACAATTTGAAATACAACAATACAAAATAAAAAATCATATCATAGGAACCATACCAAAAGATACCATACCATGTAACCATAACCATACACAACAGAGACCTTGGTTCCTGAACTCAGACAAAATCATAGAAATAATTTCAGTCCACTGAGCAGCAACAACAGAAAAAAATAAAAAACCTTTAAAAAATTGGTTCTAACTATAAATAAAATGAATTAAGAACGAAAAAAAAAATACCAGGTAATTTTTCACATACTGACAATTGCCACTGTGTTGAAATTGCACTCATACATGCCCACTAGGAATTTGCTCCATTATGGTTGCAAAGTTTTCACCAAAACCAAGAAAATTTTTTTTTTATACAAGTCAGAAAAATCAGTTCTAACCCTATAACTGCTCAGGGGTACATTTTAGACAGGCCACTCATCAGCAATTTTTTGTTAGTCCAGGCTTCCTCTATCACCTCCCATAAGCTTCGTAACCTTATGCGATACACCCTATAGACAAAACTGTTTTTATACTCCACACCCAGGGTATACGTATATTCACTTTGTCCTTCCGAAATACACATAGATACTACGAATTGTAAGCGCAAGCTCTGAAAAAAACTGGACGAATTTGGACAAGAGGGCGTGGCACCTCTCATATAAGCAAAAGCTTCAAAATGCTATACTGAAAGCGTTTTTTGAGATAATCAAAATAAATTTCATTCAGACACCACGAACTATAAATGCAAGCTTTCAGCAAAAACCGGGTAAAATTGGACAAGCAAATCTTTTAAACGCATAAAAGTTTTTTTCGTTGAGTTTGAGAATCAAAATTTAAAAATGCTTTTTAAAAAAAATTTATTTAAAAACTATATAAGATTAAGGGGGTTATAAGCATTTTTACAAAAAAAGTTTTAAAAACTTTTACTACTAAAACTTTTTAAATAAAAATTAAAAGTTTCAGGGCGTACTCTTAACATATTTATTTTAATTTCCATTTGGGTCAACATAAATCTAGGGTATGTGGGGGCACACAAATAGACAAAGTTGACTGCCAAAAGGTTAATTCAAAAATGAATTAAAGTCTCTCTCCCTCTCCTTCTCTCTTTATCTGTCGGTTAATCTGTCTGTCTAACAGTCTATTTTGTCTGCAACTCGATAGCGAGCATTCTAGCGTCTGTATTCATTTGTCATGCCACAAGTCTTTATAGATCTCTAACAAGCAGCCAGCAGCAGCAGCAACAGCAATTGCGCATGTTGCTGCCACTATAGTACACTCATTGTTTTTTGTTGCTGTAAAGAATCTTTGAAATTGACTTCTAATTTCAGTTTCAAATTTAATGCTTCTGCCAATTGCCGCCACTATTTTTAAGTAGTTGATAGCGACAGCAACAGCAGCAGCAGCATTCTCCTTTAACCAAAGACCATCAATGTCATGATTTGTTTTACGTTTTTCAGTCTTCCTCTCACTCTGTTGTTGTCTATCTGTTTGTTGTCTTTTGCTTGTTACTTGTTAAATAATTGCCAATTGTCAATTCCGTTGGTTGGATGCAGTTTGTTGCAAGTCAAGGTTGTTTGGATTGGATTCTTTCTGTGTTGTTGTTGTTGTGGCTGTTGAAAGTGTTGAAATTGGGATGATGATTTAGTAGGCGGCCGTCGCACTTCACTCGTACCAACTACACGTATAATTTATATTTATGTTGATTAAAATCGATATAATTAGCAATCGCTGTGTTTTTTTTTTTTTTTTCTACATTGAATTAAGTACGAAATTCGAAACAACTACGGGGTTATGTAAAAAAAAATGGAAAACATAAATTGGTTAATTTTTGAAATTATTATGCTCTTAGGTGAATAGAACTACGATTTTGAAAACGTATTAATATATTTGTATCGTTTTGCGTCCTTAGTAATTTATAATTTGGGGCTATTAATTTCAATTATAAATAGTTGTAGTTGGAAATTTGAAATGCAACACGTAATCCAGGGTACTAAAAATTCGGTGACTTTATTATGTTCTGCATATTCAATGTCATCTTCACAAAACTAAGTCTTATGGCATTTTTTGAATGTCAATATTAAAAACGTCAATTCTGATAAGCAAATTTATGGCTGTTTTGGCATTTGACGCCAAAACGTAGATGTTTTGAGCAAACGGATATCATCATCGGATTTTTGTGCCATAATAACTTTAAAAAAAAAATGTTAGGGATATTTCGTTTCAACGCTTTCACAGTCAAAAATTTTAATGCGTTTCATTTTAAATTCGTTTCGAGAGTTTTGAGGTTATAAAATAAAATCTGATAGTACAACTTAAAGCCCAAATCTTTTTCTTCAAAATCCAGTTTAAATTATTTAGATACCTTGTGAAGGCCCAAAAACTCCTTCTTAGGGAAGTTCCCTCTTAGGGAATTTTTGGGTCACAAGACCAAGGCATAGCCCAACCATCCAGCAATAACATAGCATCATCAACACCACCATAGCCACATCCATCACATTACACATCATTCACCAACAATAGCACCCACATTCTACACAACAACAGTCATCAACAATAGAATCCACACTACACATTAACAACAACACTCAAACATACAGCAGCCACCAACAATAACATAACAGATTATAAAAAAAACCAGTCAAACCGGTTTTCCTATGGAAAAAAAGTGCACATAGCAACAGCGTACAAACACGTCGTTGACAACAGCATGGCCAGAGCACGTGGTCAAACCGGTTTTTGGCAGCAGCGCAGCAGCAAAGAATACCGTTACACCAGTATAAAATCAAGTGCAACCGGTCATTCGAGATCAGTCTTTGACAAGCCGCCAACCATCAGTGAAAGTGAATTTAGTGAGTGGAAGAAAATATATATTCAGCAAAGTGCCGCAGGACATCAGTGGAAGGATATTCTTCAAAGTGCCGCAGGACATCAGTGCAAGGATATTCACCAAAGTGTCGCAAGCTATCAGTTAAAATCAGTTAAGAATCATAGCGTTAGTGCAGTGCCAGACAACAGTGTGCCAACAACGTACTGCAGGATCAAGCTAAGTGTGCTGCGAGACAAAAGCAATAACTTACGTAGTGATATTTAAGATAGCGAGCATAGGAAGTAGAACCGTTGGACCAAGCTTCACAGGATCCGTGACCCTAAAAAGTCTTATTCGAGCCTGTGGGGATCTTGTCGAACAGAATAGCTAAAAATAAGAGAAGAAGCGTAGGCAGTAAAATCGTTGGACCAAGCTTCACAGGAATTCGTGACCCTAAAAAGTCTTATTCGAGCCTATGAGGACCTTGTCAAACGGAGTAATTAGTACAAAAGTAAAAGTTAGGGCTAGTACTTTTCCTTAGGGACATCGAGGTTAGGTTAGGGACCAAGAATAGCTAGGGACAAAGAATTAGCTAGGGACAGAGGATTAGGGACATGAAATAAATAATTTTGTAACGCATCACAAGAAAAATCAAATAAAAAACAACATTAAACTGCAACTGTCGTGTTCTAATTTGCAAGAACCTTGGACACCGGCGAGTTTAATCCCAGGCATAACGAAAGTTCGTTACAACCTTTTCTCTTCTTTCAATTCTTCCAACCTGAAAAGTTGAGTAAAATTTCTTGGGTTACCCTAGCGTTTTGGAGAAAACTTTTTTGCAAAAAAATGTTTGCTAATTGTATGAGCTTTCTGAGAGTCTATTGGGCTTAACAGGATTTTGTAAAGTTCTGCACCTTGATATATAAGTTTTTTTTTTTTTCCTTCTTTTTTGACTTTGGCTGCCATTTTAGTGCAAAAAAGGTCCAATTAACATACCTTTTTTATAACTTTTTTGGAATTTTCGTTAAATTTATTTTAATTCGGTGGTACATCTGTAATACCAAATTTATTAATTGAGGTTTGAAAAAAATACTTTACCCTTTGCCTATTCTGTTCAGCAGAATTTTTAACTTCAAATTTAAGTTGTTTTTTGAGACATTTGAACTTTCAAGCAGTGATTTTTTTCTAATTTTACATTATTGATTTTGTTTTTAATTTTTATATTCTTCAGCATTAATTTGCTTTTAAAATGATCCCAACAACTGAGCTATGTGCAACACTTTACTTACAAAAAACCGTATAAATTAATCAAAATGAACCAAACAAATAAATTTCACTATGATATATTTACGATGAAACAGAACAATATTAGTCATTTTTGGTGAATTTCGTTATCTTTATTCCGAATCAGGTCCCAGAAGTGTTATATCTTGTACAGTTTTTGAGATATCCTCACCTAAAAGCACAAAAAACACTTTTTTCGCTTAACCGCGTAATCTTCGCTTTACCGTAACATTAAAAAATAGAAAATTTGATTTAAAATAATAGAAAACTAAGTTCTAGATAATTTTTAATTTTTTTTTCTTTGCTTTTGTTATGACAGTTATAAACTATTTCAACTACATATTTGCACCCCCAAAAATTATCATTTTTTTCCTGTTTTTTTCGAGTGGAAGTTCTGGTTTTTTTTTTAAGAAATAGCCATGTTATTATTGTAAGTTGAATGATATTTTTATTATGGAATGTATTGTGCGTAAGTAGAATAGTTTATATGGTCATAATATGAATTTTATTTAAAACGGTATAAAATACTTCCATATGAACTTCCATATAAATTTTATACAAAAAAAGTATAACAGATTTTTATATAGAGATACTGTAAAATTTAAACCAAAATAGTTTAAAATAGCATAAACGGTTTGTATATCAAATTGAAACATAGATTTTATACCAAGTTTGGTATAGATCTGTATTCATTCCAGTTTGGTTTGAATTTTGCACCCAAACTTTTTGCTGTGTAGGAATCCTTTTCACACAGTAACTTGACATTATGAAAAATTTTCGGCATATTCCGCAATACGAGTATTAAAAAGGTTCGCAAATATTATTGAGTCCTAATTTATATGAAAAATTATTTGTCTACTATTTGAAAGTTGCTTTGATAATAACCAAAATAAACATAATCCAAAAAAAAAATGGTTGAAAAATCAAAACCACCAACTTTATAACATAGAGTGCAAATAACGAAAAATAAAATGCCAGCCATAAAACACTTTCTGGCACAATAAAAATCATTTTGTATTACAACTAAATAAAATAAATCCAAATAAATTGCGGTGATTTTATTAATTTACAATAAAATTGATTTTATTATTAATGACTGCGAGAAACAAAACGAGGAAAAAAATGGTAACTGCTGCTGCTACGGCTGGGTAGCCAAAACAATAAATACTCAAACATGGTCGAATAGTAAAACAAAAAATCAGCAACATGATCGCTCCAAAACTGCATTGCCGACATAATTGAAAAGCATTTTTTGTGGTTCTTTGCTTAAAACATGACGACGACGCGACGTCCGCTTATGCGCATGCGCGCATGCATGTTTGATTTGCAATTTAAGTGTGGCGCACATTTTTTACGCTGTCCATTTCTATTGAATTAAATGAAATACATAAACCGAAAAATGTATCTGTAACTATGAGGAATAAACCAAAAAGCCAAAGCATGGACGTTCATACGTTCATTCAATCCTAAATAATCTGTCCGAGAAAACAACAGCAAAAAATTGTACCTAAGCTTTGGAGATTCATATTGCAGCCGTGTAAATAAACCAAATTGGTCACGATTTTGGTATTTTGTTGTAGTTATTGATGCTGCTGTTGTGTTGTTGTTAGTGTTTTTCATGTTGCTGCTGCTGTTATTGCTGTTGTTCGCTGTTGTTGTTAGCGTTGTTGTACATCGCATGTTGCCTGCCAGTTGATAGCAGCAGCAACTTCAATGAATGAGAATTGAGTCGAGTCAAAACAGCCACTACATATAGTGACCACATTCAATGCTTCCAGCTGCTGTAGATGAGTGGAAAAAACAGAGTTTCTTAAGGAAGCTTCCTTTGGCACATGCCATTTTCCTTAACTTTTTTTTTTTTGTGCCAGCGCTTTTCCTTTCCATGTTGCTGTCGCGTTTGCTGTTGACAAATTTTTAATCAGCTGCTGCACTTTATTTTTAGCGTTGCCAACGTAATTAAAAGTATGGCACAATGGCAAAAAAAAAAAAATATCTCACCTAACAAGCCGCCAATTTGTAAACAAATTATTGCTGGAAAATATATCGTCTATCTTTTAAGTGCGATAAGATACTAAGGTGGTGTAGTGCAGCGTATTCAGTAGATATATGTTTATTTAGCAATGACAAGAAAATTCAAAAATCTGCGAAAAAAACAGGCAACATTTCATGCAATATGCGCTCATGTGAACAGCGTTTACTCTGAGTTTGTGGCAGGGTTTACACTTTTCATTTCTGCGACGCACTGTGATTGTGAAAAGTGTCCCAAAATACAAGCAAGATTGATAGAAAACATAGGTTTTTCATTAAGAATAATGTATTAGATAGTTCATACTAAATACTTAATTTCTAGTAAATTTTACAAGAATTTTAAGTTAGATAGTGACAACTTCCCAAAAAAATAAATTTTACCTAACTGTTTAAGTAAATTCAGAATTTTCGAATAATAAGTAATATTTACCTAACTGTAACGTTCAAACAAAAGACAACGAAACAAAAATAAACGAACTGATCGCACTAGGATTCGAACCGGGGTCCGCCCATATGATGGATCGATAAATATTAACTTTACTTACAATTACAAAATTGTAAGAGGTCATATATTAAGCAAATGTCTGTCCAAACATAAATATTTTTACTAGAAAGTTAAAAATGGTTTAATAATACTTGCCTTACTCTAAAGTTAAAAAAAAAACGAACAAAAAAACCAACTGATCAAACCGGGGTCCGTCGAAATGATGAATAGAAACATATTATTTTAACTTACAATTACAAACTTGTTACACCTCTACACCACTGACCTATATGATTTTTTTTTTTTTTTTTTTTTTTGCGGATGAGTGATGAAAAAGCATTTGCGCTCTTAGGCTCGATCGTCACCGGTGCCCATCGTGTCAGACTCTCCTAAAAGTAATACCAACTAAACCACCTCCTCTTCATCGGGAATACCTCCGCCTTGGGAAACTGTTCTTGGTATTACATCGGTGGGGTTCGCTTTAAGACATGTAGTGCCTTCACTTCATTTGCCTACGTTGGGCTTCCGCTATATGTGACCTGTAAAAGAGAGGGGCTGAGTAATGCTTAAGCAGCCCTTGCGAACATCTTTATTTTCTTTTGAGTAAAATGGGGAAGAAACCAGGAGGAGAGAAACCACCTGAGGTCTCGGGCGTTAGCCGAGGACGAACGAGGTCCTTATGACTGTAATCTCTGCCAGGACAAAATTTGTTCTGAAGCGAACAGGGTCTAGTGTCAAGACCCCACCGAAAGGCATATTAAGTGCGCCAGCGGGTGAGCAAGATGATGCATAGCGGCAGCGTTTTTAATGTCAAAGGAATTTTTGACTTTTGGCAGCTTAATAAGGATCAAGGTCTCTCTTCCTTAAGCAAAGTACGCTCTCTACGTATCGCGCAATTAATAACCAATTTCCTTCGCATACTAGCGTAGTTGGTATGATGTTTCCGACTGTAAGTAGACCAACGCGATCTTGTAAGTCCCATCTTTTCTCCGCTCAATTTCTGCAGTTGAAGATCGTATGTTCTGCATCGTCGAGTTCTGCTTCGTCGTATATGCAGTCTGGTCTATCTGTTTTTGCAATCTTGTTTGGGAATTTCTAAAAATATCCATGTCCTGACAGCAGCTCTGTAATATAATAATTCACCTCGCCGAACTTCCTGTCCAACCAGTTGCTTAACTGGTGTATTAGCCACGCTGTCCAGCGTCGGACAATTTCATTTTGAGTCTGTTGCCAGCTTTGTAAGGTGTGACCCCTGACATCTTGTGCTGTTCACTGGTGTACCCGTTGGTTCTTCTGCGTGCACAGGCCTTGACGTTCCAGGACCAGCAAGTCTATTGGACTCTTTCCACTAATTATCAGCACCGCAGCCTATGACACGTGCGGTGCGACGACGCTATGCGTATTGCTGCTGTTTTGTGCACCGAACTCAGGGATTTTTGAAAGTTGTTCTTTTTAACTGAATCTGTCCATGCCTCACAACCGTATAACAAGACTGATTGGATAGTAGCCATCAAAATCTTTCTTTTGCTTGCAATTGGTCCACCTATGTTTGCCATTAATCTTGACATTGGTGCGATCGCTTGACCTGCTTTAGTAGGCTTGGAGTCCAACCTCTACAACTCACTGCAAACTCTGTTTTTTTTTTTTTTTTTTGTTTGGGAAAACTGTGGCACATCAAAGAATATTCCAAATCAAACTCCAACAAAGCCAAATTCAAAAGCCCTGGTTACTTTACATTTACCAAATGGGATAAGCTGATGGTAAACGCAACGATAAAAAAACCCAAAAACTTTGGATATATAACACAAACCATGTCACGTTACTTTAACTTTTAGCCTGCAACACTTTTTGTGACGCGACAACGACGACGATGCTGGCGACGATTCTGTCAAATTTTTTACCCAAGCACATTCATTATGCCACCGCGCACTCAAGTAGCGGCACTCTTTTGAGCTGCCAACAACAACAACAAAACGGAAAGCAAAGAAAAATCATACGCTTGCTAATTACCCTATGGGGAGTTAGTTGCACTGTGGCTTCTGTGCGCGCAGTTGTTGCTCTGATTCTGCTTTGGATCAACTGTAGTACACAACATGTGCGCATGCTCGACGGCACAGTTTTTGTAAAGAGAGTGTGCTTGGTGCACAATGCAACAATGACAAAAAATGCACAAAAAAAAACAAAAACTTCCTCGTTACATTTATAAAGTGTGTCTCCTCCAAAGAGCGTTAAGTTCATATTCATACGATCGGTTGATTTTGCACTCAAACGGTAGCCAAACAACAACAAGTAAATAACGTGTGTTAGCGAACGTTCCACTGATTAGACTATTGGTGAGTTAGCCACCTGTAGCGCCTGTGCGCGCGTATAAATGCAGGAACAATCACCATGGCTTGATGATTTCGTTTAAGACTGAAGTTTTTGTATATTTTGTATTCGATACTTAAAAATTCGAATTAGATATTTTGATGTGATCATTATCATTACAACATCTCATCATTATATTTTCATAAAAGCTGAAGAGAAAATCGAAAATACTATTGTTCGCTGTCAAACAAGCATGGATCAGATGGCATTGTTGGTTTGAGCTTACTGTTTAATGTGTTTACGTTAGACATCAACAGAATTACAAAAACAAGGCAGAATGCATAAAGGTAAATCAAAAAATTTATTGTTAAACTGGTTTGCGTTCAATATTTCGGGACCCACCGAAGCTCAAACCTCATCAGACGTATTTGCCGATATCCAGAAGAACTTCCAAGCATACAATATTTAACCTTTAGCATAGATTTGTTGAGAATCACTGCATAAAGAATCACTGCAAAAATTGTCTTATATCAATGAGTTACAACAACAGGGCGATAACTAAAGTTTAATTAAAGAATGATTGAAAGTTCTTTTGGATGTCGGCAAATACGTCTGATGAGGTTAGAGCTAAGGGGGTCCCGAAACATGTTTATTTCTCTTTTATGCATTTTGCTTTGTTTTTTGTAATTTTGTTGGTGTTTTGTATAAACACATTGAACAGTAAGCTCAAACCAACAATGTCATCTGATCCATTCTTGTTTTGTAGAAAATAATGTAAAATTAAAATTAGGAAAAACTATTTATTCAGATAATATCCGCGTTTGTCCATCTTATTCATTATTATTTAAAAAATATATGCAACCAAGAGTGATAATCATTTCATGGGCACTCCTTAAAAAAATGTGTGCTGATTCTTTTCGACTTCTTATGCCATAATTTTAACCATCATTATGGTGCTTCCAACAGCAAGACAACCATCTTGTCTTATTTGGTGTATCGATACTTTTGCCAATGTAACATTTCCCTAAAAAAAAAACACCAAAACAAAAAAACACTGAAAAAAAGCAACGACGCGACGTCGAAAACGAATCAAGTACGATCAAAGTGTCAATATTTGTCAAAATGTCAATTGCAAAGACATTTTCGCTTGATCAGCCAGTAGAGTGCAGCAATAAAGCGTTCAGTCGTCTCAAACACACATACGAAATGTTTGTGTATATGTAGTAGTACCTGCATACATATGTACGTACATAGTGTGCTTTTTGTGAATCATGGTAGCTCTTGTTCACCCCTCTTACGAACACAAGTGACTGACTTTAAACTATGAATGTGACAGTTTTATCACTCGTTTGCTGAGTTTTCGCCTCCAGATAACGTAATTCAGCTCGTTAATGAACGACGATCGTTTCGATCGTATTTATTTCTAATCTTAAAAAGTGTCCACAGCACAACGGCGTTATGTCAATTCGTCACAAATCAGGTGCGCTTGAGTGGTGTGGTGTTGTGAAGCAATAAATAGAATCCATACCTATCTACTATGGGTTGTCAGATGAAGATTGGTAATACTGGACAGTGAGGAGTTATCCAAGCCAATATTCTATTCTTTGATTTTATATCTTTTTGATAAATTCGAGCTAGAATTTTGCCCATTACCCAACGAGCGTCACATTATCTGAAATCAAATCTTATTCACCTGTGCCAAATAGTTTCAGAGATATAACGAAGTTGTTTTGTTTTTTTCTTTTAATGAGGGAGAATGGCTCCACCCATTTTTTATTGAAAATTTTTTTCCCAGGGCCAATTACAAATGTACCGAATCTCATTTACCCGGGTCAAATATTTTCAGAGATACGGAAAATTTCGGGTAGAGGTGCCGTGGCACTGCGCATTTTTATATTGAATAGGGGAATGTAGCCGGGTTTCGTTTTTTGCCCGTAACTTGCATTCAAGTATGCATTTATCGGACTTGTGGGTACCAATGGAAAATTAGAGGCAGTAGGTAAACAAAAAGAAACAATTTTTCTATAATTTTTCAAAAACAATTTTTTTAAAAAAATTTTGTAAAGAGCTTGTTTTTGGACAAAAAAAAATTGTGTAACCGGTTGTGGGTCACCCTGAAAAATTCACTTCAAATGCAAAATTATGAAGAAAAACCAGTAAAGAAATATGTATTAATAAAATTTATTCATCAATGAAGCCTCTAGAGGCGAAAAAACATCAAGAAAACTTTTTCGCAATTTTTGCATGTATAATAGCTCTTTTTTATAGCAGCGCAATTCAGATGCACAAACTGATCGCAGCCACCGTTGCATTTGATCGAATTGGCTGTTCCCAGAGAGGACAAGGAAGTCAAAAATACGATTTGCAATAATTTTCATGCAAAAAACATGGTGACCCACAACCGGTAACGGCAGCCATCCCTTAAGTGACTGGCAAAATTCTCGTGGCGAAAAATTTTGAGCAAACTCGATATAAAATCTGAAAATTTAACGCAAATACTGCATAAAAATGCATAACACTCATCTCTTTGCAATATTTCACTTCGCTTTATCACACGCGCAAAATCTTCAGAAATTACTTTATTGAAAATTTTTTCGTCAATTTTTTTTTGTTTTGTTGTAGCTGGGGGTCAGATGCGTCCTTTCACTTCATTCTTTGCACTAATACTGTCTATTGTCAATGTACACATAACCTCATACTCAGATCTGTCATATTTTATAAACGTCAAAATATACACAAAAATACCGGCCCACATCCGGTAACATTACCCTACTATTTTCTCAAATATTGTTCATATATGTATGTACCAAATCTCATTCTTCTATGTCAAATAATTTCATACTTAGATAGGTTTGATTATTTCCTTATTTTCATATAAATAGCGTTTTTCCGACCTTTAACGGCCTAGGGGCATGGTCAAATATGTTCCGATCGGGACCAAACTTTTTTCGCTTGGTGTCTATACCAAGAGGACCAAAATAAGAATAGAAAACAATACTGCTTCAATACCAACATAGTACTTTAAATTGGTTTAACTTCATTGCAGTGCCATATCTTGTTCGCTTCATTTTACCTGAAATCAAATCTTATTCATAAGTGTAAAATAGTTTGAGAGATTAAACAAATTTGTTTTTTTTAGAAAGAGGGGTCTTGGCCCAGCCCATTTTTTATTGAAAATCTTGTTCCCAGTGCCAATTACAAATGTACTGAATCTCATTCCCCTGAGTCCAATATTTCCAGAGATACGACGAATTTTGGGTGAAGGGGGCATCGGTCATTTTTTTATTGTTCATATAGGGGAGGGGGGGCTTGTGTGGACAATTTTTATACAATTACAAAATTATATATGTAAATATATAATTTTTGTAATAAAGTAATTTTTAGCGATTACTTATGACTCTTGCCTTCATAATTGCATCAATAGTTATGATTTTTTATTTTCATAAATGCTTTATTAAATTATTTCAAAAAGAGCTTACATTCGTCCACACTAGCCCCGTATAAGGTTTAACTGGGGGCTAATGTGGACACCATAAGAAACTTGATAGTTCCTACAAAAACGTTAAGGAAGAGTTCAGATACATGTTTATTCAAGAAAATAATGATGTAATACAAATAATAATACAAATAAAAAAATAACTACTATCCCATGTTGTATTTGGAGAAATTTATATCAAACTTCATATAACTTACTGATCGAAATGTTTCCGACAGTTGTTGTGGTTGTGGCAGCTTTGCCACTAAGTATTTCATTTCAGTGAATTTCGCTGGTATCCGGTATCGCCGGTATCGGGATACGTGAATCTGTCGTTCTTTCTTTTTAGAAACGAAATTTAGAAATCTTGAGAACCATGGATCGTGACAATTTTTCCAATATAAAATTCTTCTTGTTTCTTTAGTTTAAGTTGAACCAAAACCATATCGTTTTCTTTCAAAACATCTTGGTCAATTAAAAGAGGTGGTCCCTTACTGTCATCATCGATTTCATCAAGTCCAGGCTCTTCCTTTGATTCCAATGTATTCTCATTGGAAACATCGCTATCTGAATTTAATTTGTTTCTTAAAGCGAATATTTTTTGGAGGTGCATTTTGTCATTTAAGCGTCTCTTTATTTGTCTTCTCAGGTGTTTCGGTAAGAATTGATTACTTTCCCCTTTTTTTCGATTTTGATACTTTCTTGGACCGGCTTTTAGAAATGGTCTGACGATTTCTGGAGTTATTTCAGCTGTTGCGGACACGTCCACACTAGCCCCATTTCAATTGTCCACACTAGCCCCTTCATGTTTTTTAAACAAAAATATTTTTTTTAACCTTACGGTAAAGTTCACCAAAAATAATTTCAGTGCTTTCAATAAATACTAGTTTGAGTTGTATTATCTATTAACACTACAGCAGAAGAATAATTAGTTTAAAAGTATCACTGAAATTACGAAAAAACAAAAAACTTACTTTTTGCAGCGTAAGACACGTTCGGTCACGTTATCATGGAAAGCTGAACTGTCAACAAATGAATTTTTTTTTTTGGTGATGCAGAATGCAAATACCAACTTGAAAAATATAAAACAGAAACAAAAAATTCGAAACGGCGCGAGAATTTGAATTTGTCCACAATAGCCCCAGTCCACATTAGCCCCCCTCCCCTACATACCAAATCTCATTCACTTATGTCAAATAGTTTCAAAGATAGGACTGATCCTTTCGATTTAAGCCCCATTTTTTCATATAAATAGCGTTTTTCCGACCTTCAACGGCTTTGGGGCACGGCCAAATATTTTCCGAACGGAACAAAAATTTTATGCTTGATGCTCACACCAATAGAAAACTTTTTAGCCCCTGGGTGCAAGGTTTCCTCATTTTTAATTTTTCCAATATAACATATGATAGGTCTAATACGTATGAACTACATATTTGATGGTTCCGTAATTTAATATTTACAAATAAAATATCGTGAAATAATTACGGAATATATATATCATCTTTGAAACCATTTTTACTTTATAATTCTAGTAAAAATAATTTTGTTTGAACAGACGTTTGCTTAATATACAAATTTTATACGTCTTCATCATATACATAGGTCAATGGTGTTGAGGTCTAACGAGTTTGTAATTGTAAATAAAAATAATGTGGGTATTCCTTAAAACATGTTAATACCTTGAAAACTTGGTAGCTAGTAAAACCGCCAAAATTCGTATTGATTTTGACCACTATTACGAGCTTACGAGGCTTTCGTAGCATTTACACGTTTAAGGAATAACCTAAATGTGTTTATGTGACGGACGCCACCCTACAGTTTTGTTTAGGCAGGAAGTTCATTAATTTAACTCTGCCTGTGGGCGTGCCACGACCTATTTATTCCGCAGATGTTATATGTCTTTAAGACCTTTGTATATATACCGAATCTCATCCTAATGGCTTAAAAAGTTTCGGAGATATGATGTGTTTTATATATTTGGGGCGTGGCACCGCCCATTTTTCTAGTGAATGTTATTTCTCTCATGATGCACCGGTTTGAATCCAAGTGTGATCAGTTCGTTTGTTTTTTTTCTTTGATTGAACTTTACAGCAAGGTAAATATTACTTCAAATTGTTCAAAAAATTTGCTATCTTGACTTGAAATTTTATAAAAATTTATTAGAAATAAAGTAGTACGTACTATTTTTTTTCTTCGTGTATGACATGTATGGTTTTTATCAAACAAAAAGTATTATTTTTTAAGAAATTTGTTTCTAAGTTTTATTTTTACATACCATTATATCTCTCAAGCCATAAGAATATAAATTATTTGAAAAATTGTCGATTTGATGCAGTTAAAATTGAAGTATTAAACATGTCCCTCTTAGTAAAGATCTCGTTTTATGATTGGCTTAGAAGAGAACAAATAAATTTATCAGGTCACGCCTACTTGGCAGTAATTAAAACAACTTTTAGACATTCGCATATAATTCATGCGCGTTATTTATATTTTATTTTATAGATGTTGCTATGTCCATTATTGTGTTAATTCAGATTTTCACTCTTAATATTTGAATTAATTTGCATTTTTTTTTAGCGCGGTGTGAACCAACTCAGAAGACTAAACGTCAGAGTGTTACTTTGATTAGCTACGCGACGTATTGCTGTTGCTTTTCATACTCTCGAGTATAAGAGATTTTTGCACATGCTCTTATACGCGGTTAAATAATAACAATCTTACTGTCTCATTTGGGTTAGTTTTTTTTATTTTCCAAGTATTAATCGGCGCCAGTTTAGAATTCATTTTTTGCGATTTAATTCTTTGAAGAATTTTGGAAATATCGAAAATACAGACATTTCAATCATCAGGCTAATTTAATCCAATCACGTTTCGATTCTTGACTATATCTTCATATAGGGCAGACATGCAGAATTGAATGAAAAATATCAAAATAATTATGCTTTAAAATACAAATTTTATTAGAAATTGATAAGAAAATAAAGAATACAAATAATAATGAAGATTAAATATTAGGCAGTATATAGCTCACAAACTAAGAAAATAAATAATTAATACCCAACACTTTTAAGAGCTGTTTATAAACCCTCTATTTTCTCAGTTCCTGACTGTAATTGTTGCAGTTTCGTAATAATAAAAAATAATAGAAATCAGTTAAAAAAAAAAAAAATATTCGTGGTTTATTCCATTTCGTTTGGTCTTGAAAGCATTTGTCCAATTTTCGTCAAGCCAAGTTCGTCAAACAATCATTGGAATACGAGCATCTCACACGTATTTTTAATTTAACGGACAAACGCCCTGCCATATTTCACCATAAACCAAATTTGGTGTTATACGCACCGACTTGTTATTCACCTGAATATTTCGCAGACAACCCTTGAATGTTTGATTTGTCTTAAAACCAGGCGCCCTATGGAAGGCTTGATGACCACCTATGAAGAATGGACGATTTGTCTTTGTAAACGTGGAACCCTCTTGACCAACACCCGGATTTGTGCTAATATAATCCACTGAGATCGTTATTACAAATTTCGATTTCACCACATGGACATTACGCCAATTGCCATCACAGTAACTACCATTCTCGGGTAGTGTGTAATTTGTTGTCACAATATTTGTGGGATTCGTTTTCACCGTAAACCACAAGCTGTTGTCAATCAATTCCAAAATCATGTACGCCTTATTACCATGCACCGAGAAGAGTAAACCATTTGGATCACGTGGTCGCATATCGAAACTCATGCTGAAGTCGGTGCCGACATTGAATTTATCGAAAAGTTTCACATACTCTGCTTGTTGTGTAAAGAAGAGCCCATTCTCTACTTCATCTGAGCACGGTGCAACTCCCTTAAATGAATGCGGTTCCTTCTCCAAGGCTGCACTGTTGAACTTGAGATCACGCAGACAACCATTATAATGCGTTAGATTGACTTGAACATTAGTGCTAACATTCACTTCAATATGTTTGGGTATACCACCAACATATAATGGGAATTCAATCATCATAGCATGCGGAGGACCTTCATCCAATGTAATCGGTTCCAATTGCTCAAAACCATCGACTAAGAGCATTATCTTACGATTGCTGCGCGCAAATTCAATGGTATGCCAGTTTTCATCGTTAAGTTCCTTAAAAGTGGAGATGCTTCCGGCATTGTTGCCAACATTTACCTGATGAATGAGCTTACCGTCATTTAGATAGACGGCCACAAAGTCCGAGTGACGTTTATCAGCAGCGTAGAAGAGTAATCCACTTGGGAATCCGGTACGGAATTGCATACTGACATTGTAGTGTTTACGCATTCTGGCAGGCAGCGTTGGTATCTCCAAACGCTGTTCACGCACCGAGAAGAAACGGTACCCGATATCTGCAAAGTCTGCCTCAAAGTTGGGTTGTATTGGCAATTTACAGCGTGGGTCTTCTGGTTTATTTTGCACTGGCAATGGCTTTGGTTGACGTGTGGGTAATGCAGTTAGTAATGGTGGTGGAGGTGCGACTACAGCCCCTTCAGAATCTTTGAATTCCGGACGTTGAGTAGTTGTTGGTGGTGCAAATGGTGCTGGTGTTGTTGTTATAGGACTTTGAGTTGTTGTGATCGGATTTGGAACTATAACGTATGCTGTGGTGTTAGGTGTTGCAGTTGTAGTGGTTGCAGCTATAGAAGATTCAGTCCATGGCCTGGGTGCTGCTGGTGGTGGTGGCTGCCGCAGTTGAGGTGGTAGATAGACGGGATCACGTTCAATTGGTGGCAACAGCTCATTCTCACGATTAGGGAAATATGTAGGCACAGATGATACATCATAAGCTGTTAAAAGGTGTACAGAGTTTTTATCTTTTTTAAAGTTAATGCAAAATGTTTGATTTCATACCTAAAATGTCCGTTGGGCAATTATTAATGTTACCATTTTTCTTTTCTGTGCTATCGGCAAAGTTAATTATCACACTGTTAATCGTAACATCACTTATGCAACCTGTGAAATATGCGAGTGTCGATAGGGCATGTCGTGGTGGAATATAATTGTCCGGTAAGCCACCGAAAAAGACATCACCACCATGAATATTCAACGGTTTCGGCGGTACTGGCAAACTAATGAACAGAAAAACAACATCAGTTTTATAAATTCCATCAAAATGCACCCGACACAACTTACCGTTTATCTTCCATATCATCAATTGAAAGTCGCAATTGGCTGCCATCATGTTGTACCGTCACCACATGCTCTTCTCCATCATTCAGCCTACGCATATCTGAGATCAATTCACTTCCCATGCTACGCAATGTCAAGTAACCATCATCCAATGTCAAACCGATTGTAGCACTTTGATCATGACTTGCCGCATAGAAAAGCACACCATCGCGTTGACGTGTCTTAAACTTCAGATTGACATTCAAGCTATTATTCGACGTCACATTGGCCTTTCGCAGGAAACCAAATTCATTTGCCGGGAATGCCAGCACCGTAGAGAACTTGGGCGGACAGCCAGGTTTGACACCAACTGCATTCAAGTGTTGACCTAAATCCACCTTAGTACCAGCTATAGTCACATCATCAATGCAACCATCAAAGTTCTCCTCTACAATTGCGGAATGATTACGCTTGTAAGGATAGCCACCAAAGAACATGCGTGGGAATACTTTCATATTCTCATCAGCTGACGGCGGTGCATCCTCTTGGAAGATCAACACATCGTCTACTTTAAGAAGACCTTTGCGTCCATCACGCTCAGCAACTACACGATGCCACATATTGTCATTATAACGATCGTCACTTCCTGTCGATACCATGTGTTCGCCAAGCTTATAACGGAAGAAAACAGCGCCATTCACCAATTCAATTGTCATGAAATGTTGATTACGTCCATAGAAGAACATCAAACCATCTTTTGTATCCTTGGCTGCCTTAAAGCTGAACTGTATGCTTGACCGTGTTTTTAAGTTGTACGGCTTTGCATTCAGGGAAACATACCCATTACCATTGAAACGATAACCCGTCGGTGGTACATCTTCGCTAATCAATTTATTGCGTGGCTGTGCACCCTGATTATTATCTTCGCCGTAAACAAAGTTCCACAAGCCAACAGGCTCGTCTCCAATACGCAAATCTTCAATTTCACCAACAAACGAACTTGACTGTATGTCCTCTGGTGGTGTAAAATCTGCTGGCGGTGGATAGCCACCAACAAATAGGCGACTATTTCGGTCGACATTGAAAATATTATTAGCACCCTCCAGCGCCGCTTCTTTAACGTGATCTTGGACCGTACCATCCTCCAGTTCTTCACGTATAATCAATGTGGCATTAGGGCCTGTGCGATCGACAATAACCTGATACCAATTACCATCAGCAACATATTTCTCACTTGTAACACGCTCCGGTCCGTTGCCCAAATCGATTGTCAGTATTGGATAACCATTAAGTACTTCAACTGCCATGAAATCGTTGTTTCTATTTGCAGGACTAGAAGCAGCAGCGGTTTTGTTATCATTACCCAAAAACATGAGAAAACCATCGAGTTTCTCGGTTTTAAAGTAAGCAGACACTTTCGATTTCGTAGCCAACAACGGTAGGGTCTCTGGCGGCTTCAATTCGAGTACAGTGCTTGGCGTAAATTTAACTCCAACTTTAATGTCATTTGCAATTTGACGCGCAGTTTCGATTTGACGCTTAAGATTTTCAATGTCTTCACCCAAACTTTGACCAATCTGTTCTACTTGTGCCTGCTGTGCAGCTATGTGATCTGCCAGCTCATTCAAAGTTGGTATCACATTTTCTACTGAATTCAGTTGACTATGCGCTTGCGAAATATCTTTATTGGTGCTGTCAATATCTTTTGAAATATTACGTGCCTTTTCCAGTTCTTTAGGAGTTTGTTTTGACACAGGGCCCAAAGTCGCAAGTACATCTTTCATGATTTCCAGTGCATCAGTTGCATTCTTATTAGAATTATTCCACATACCCCGTTGTGATTCTGCGGGGAACTGCTGCATTCCGATATTAATATCAAGTAAACGCTTCTCTGTATTCTCATTAAGATCAGAAATAGCTTGCACTTTGGAAGCTGAAGAATTTAGCCTTGGCTCTAAGTCACTTTGAACGGTTGATAGGGCGTCGCGTGCTTTTTGTAACAATTCGCCCGATTCCTTGTCAGCCTTACCTGCACGATCACCAATACCATCACTTAGTTCGGTAGCATTACCACCAGCAAACTTTGCTTCCTTGGCAAACTTTTGTGCGGATACTACAGCGTCAAATATATCAATATAGGCGGTAGCCGCCTTAATGGCTGGCTCAGAGCTTGCCGTCATATCAGCGTATTGGTTTTTGAGTTCTTGTGCACGTACGCTTAACTCAGCTGCTTGAAGCTCTGCCTGCAGTGTGATATTGGCTGCATCCAAATGTTCATCTTCAAGTTGGGGCAATTCTTCGTCAATGTTTTTATTTAACTCCTTCAAAGCCTGCAACACTGAATTTAAGTTATCCAATTTATCCATAATTTGAGTTGATGTTAGAACCGTATTTATGGTGAAATTGTTTGCATCTCGCAGATTCTTGTCTGCTTCCTTTTGCTGATCTGATGCAGTGTCAAATTTAGAGTTTTCGAAAGCCTGCTTGTTCACTTCATTTAAGCGTTCTACCTCAGCTGACCCTTTTGCGGCAAGTAAGCTCCAAGTATAGAGATCTTCCAATTTATCACTATACTCACCAATGTCGGCTGTTAACGCATTCAATGTTTTATTTTGATATTTGATTGGTTCAACAAGCGCATCGACTTCAGCTAATAACTCAGCTGCTTTGTCGCCAATCTTCTCATTAACGCTTAAATCGATATCAGTCTTATTGATTTTATCCAATATGCGTTGTCCTTCTTCTAGCGCGGCCTCAAGTCTAGTACGCGCTGATAATTCCAAATTCGTTGCTAATGTTTCAACAGCTCCAATTGCATCTCTGGCATCTGCGGCGCTCTGTTTCGATTTCTCCCTCAAATCCGTTATATTTAGAAGAAGCACTCCTGCTGCAGTGCGACTGTCCAATGCATTTTCTGTGCTTAGATTAACCTGTTTCACATAAAGCTTAGTCTCTGACTCGAGATCAGCAATTGTATTTCTATTTGGTTCCAAATTAACACTTTTCGGATCCAAATTAGTTACCTCTGGAACAATTTTGTCAGCTAATTCGTCATAATAATTTAGTTTCTGATTCGTAAAGAATGCCAAAGCTACAGATTGGAAGTCTTCCACAACTGGATCAATTTGATAGCGTAGACGATCGGTAACATTTAATAGAGCATGATGACAGGAATCACATTCATGGCAACCTTCATCTTTGATGAGCACCCAGCGATGAGGACAAGCATCGCAACGATCACCAATAACTCCAGGCAAACACTCACATCGTCCAGTGAAAGGATTACAGCCAAAACCGCGTGAGTAGCCCTGGTTGCAAAGACAAGGCTTACATCCATCACTGGTGTAATGCCAATGATCAACAGCACAACGATCACATTGTCGTCCAGTAACTCCTGGCTTACAGGCACATTTGCCCGTATGATCATCACACTGTGTTGAATTAGAGGCAATTCCACAATCACACGAACGACAACCCACACCAGAATCGAAACCATAATGGTCAGGTGCACAATGATCACAACGACTACCGATTACATTTTGATGGCATTTGCAATCCCCAACAAAAGGATCACATTCCAAGGTACCTAAATCATCGCAGTCACAGCTTTGGCAATTCTTCAATTTAATGGCATCACCATAGAATCCTGGAGCGCAGAGATTACACGCTGCGCCTGATGTATTATTAAGACAAAGTAGACATTCACCGCTTATGGTATCACAAGAGCCTGGTTCTTGTGGATTGATGTTTCCAGAGCATTCGCATGATTTGCAATGATCACCCAGCTTTTCTGGTTGGCCATAGAAGCCGTTTGCACAAGACTCACAGCGTGGTCCAGTGTAACCCGGCTTACATTCGCAATGAATTTCATTACCTGACTCGGAAATTTCACAGCCAGTAGCAAAATTATTGCTGTCATAAGGTAGCGGGCATGCACAAATCATGCAGTCATGGGGTGTACCGTATGTGGCATTGCCATAGTAACCCTCAACACACAGCTCACAATGATCACCAGTTGTTGAGTGCTGGCAATCTTTGCAAATTCCTGTAGCGCAGTCACAGGTTTCGGCATGACCATGACAATCACAAGGAATGCAGTAACCTCCATATGGACCATTGGGATCACGATAATAACCAGGTGCACAATCCTCACAAGACTGGCCAGCATAACCAGCTGGACAATGACAACGTTCCACAGACAAAAACTGATAGTCATCATAGTTTTCCTCACTCTCATCAGCCAAAGTCAAATAAACGTCTGAGATTTTACTTATCAGCGTCTGTTCCCAATAGTTGGCACGTATATAAATCATCTTCAGATCACGCAAGGCCATCATAAATACGGCTCGGCTCACTGGTTTGCCATCAATGGTTTGGAAATTGGATTCGACCATTTGAACACGATTCGTAAATGGAATGTTACTTGACGGTTGCTCATAACTCTGATGCAACAACATGTGATCCTTACTGAAGAGTATGACATCAGCGGCCATGAATGGCAGTCCAGAGAAGCCCGTGGTATAGAGTAATGTATAGGCTAAGTCTCCACCATATGCTGAAATGTGGCTATTCTGATTGAGCAGGTAATCCAAAACTCCAAAATACACCAAACTGTTATCGCTGATATCGCGGAAATTGAAATCGGCCAGCAATGTTGTCTCATTCACTTTTAATTCTTCCGTTGGTATTTCCCAAGTTTCAAAGTCTACAGATTTCGCATTGAAATGCACAGTATTCAGCGATACATTACGTAGTAGACTAACATTGAAGACATGCAAATAGGCGCTCTCACAACGCGATGACTTGCCAAAGCAGAAGCATGAAGTGCAGCCCTCTGGATTTCTTGCTTGCAAATTATAGGTACCATCAATGCACATATCACAATCACGTCCAACAACATTCTTCTTACAGAAACAACTGCCATCAACTTTGTCACAAATCTCAACTTCAGTACCGGCTACATTGCAAGAGCACTGCTCACAACGTGGAAAATCAAAGTAACCATTGGAACACTGATCACAAGCGCGTCCCTCAATGTTCGGACGACATTCACAAGAGCCATTAAACATATCACATTGTGAGTTGCCATTAATTATGCCCAAATAGTTGCAATTACACTCTTCACAACCAATAATCTGATGAAAACCGTAGGTATTTGGCATACACCTTTCACAACTCTCGCCCATAACATTGGATGGACAGACGCATTCTCCTGTGTGTGGTTCACACATAGCAGTACTGGGGCAATCGCATGGTTTACAATCTGGAAATCCATAAAAGCCTGTGCGACAAGCACCACATTGACGTTCGATGACATTGGGTTTGCACTGGCATTGGCCACCAAATGGATGACATTCGAAGCTGGTAGACCCAGCATAGTCACAATTACAAGGCAGAGCACCGCTATTATAGTCAGCTGTTAGCGAGAAAACAGCCTTTTGACAAAATTCAGAAGCATTATGTGTAATAAAGAAGTGATTTTGGCCACAAGTCTTAATAAACTCTTTCGTTTGATCGAATGTTTCTTCTACTAACAAATCATCGTTGTACTGATCGATGGGTACAACAACGAGATAATCGAGCCAAACACCTTGTTCGCGATTCTGCAAAAGAAACAAAAAATTTTATTTGAAAATGTTCAAAGACGAATTCGAGATAAACCTCACCGTGATTGTAAATTTGAATTCATCTTCAATATCAAACCACCAATCATCACCATTGGGACGTATAACACCACGACAACCAGAACTTGATGGGCAATGTAGTATGCCGAATTTTCCGTCGTATTGATTCTTCCCAGCGGTTAAAGTGTAAAGTACATTATATTTCGGATGATGTGGCTGATAGTACTTAACAAGAATAACATAACGTCCAGGTTCAGAAACTTTCGACCTTTAAATGAGAAGATGGGAAAATTTACTCAGCTCTTAAAAATATCTAGAAAATATCATTATGTATTCTCACTCTATGACAATTGTCGATTCATTCTTAGGGTCAGTATATACCAACTTAACACGTTCATCTAAAACTGCATATGGTGGCTTATTTAAAGCAATACGATCTTCATGATCTGTCTCGAATTCTATCTTCTTCGAATCGGGCACTGAACGGAATTTCGGTGCGGCACATTTTTCGTTGTGTGTAACGCATACTGGACTGGGCATAATATAATCAATTGACCAATCTTCAACGGGAATAGGAGTTACGGAGACTATTCCAACACGTCCGAAGTCATCAAAGTCAGCCTATAATAAATAACTTAGGAAAATGGTACAAATTTTAGAAATTGTAAATTACTTACAAAAACAACTACTGGTTTCAAGTCATCCTTGGACATGTAGAATGATTTCTCGCGACTATACTCGTCAATAATTGGTGTACGACAGATGGTGGAATAAAGACAAGGATACAGTGTTGTTGAGCCATAATCCTCTTCGTTACCTAAACGTAATTTTACAAAGTATGGTTCGGCTGAATTGCGTTCGCTAACATAATCGATAACAAACATATAGCGACCACTATGCGGTATATCAACGATATAATTGAGTTCGTTTTGTTTTTCGCTAAGCACGGGTATTTCACCGATATGATTGATTATGGTCAAATGTTCAGGATCACTGTAGGATTCCCTTGGATTAGTGGGTTTCTCATTGGGTCCAATGATGAAAGGTGTAGTGGCTGGTTCAAATCTAAAAAGTAGATTGAATGAGCTTATGTCTTTGGAATCTAAGTATTCATCACTTACTCTTCAATTGAGGCATATTTGTAATGACGGCACAACTCCATATTGCCCAATTCACAAGGATTCGATATTTTACGTGTAAGTATAGATGCTTCGTAGTAAGCAGCCGGCAGTAGAACGAAATAGTCCTATTGGAGAAAGAGAACATCATGAAAAAAACCATTTGAGATATTTTTGTTCATATAATTTACCAGCATAATATTCTTATTGGTCTTGGTTGTGAACGTGTATTTGCCTGGATCCAAAACAATGGCTGATGGCTTGTTACCTTTAGCTCCCGAAACAGTGACAAACTGTGGCTCCGTTGTTGGGCGCAATAGCAACTTTGCACTATCAAATGAAAATTAAATCATATGTAGGATCAAATCTAATCCATCCACTTACTTTTGATCCACCTCTAGAGGATTTTCCGACTGTATCAAAATGCTGGCGGTCACATTTTCAGGATTTTGATTGACATAACGGATAACGATGCGATAAACTGATGATTTGAAAACGGTCAGCTCATTACGCACTTCATTTTGTATGTCATTGAAAACCGCATAACCCTTACTGCTAAATCCCGGAAAGACATCTTCATCATATTGATAACGCACTTGAGTACCCGACGGTTGCGAACCATCTTCATACTCATACTGGAATTGATATAGCGTTGGAAAATAATGCGTCGTTAGCGGTTGTGTGCAGGCACGTCCTGTTACACGTGGATGACATTTACATTGACCGGTCAATTTATCGCATTCACTCTTCCATGAGCCGCCAACATCACAATTACAATCCTTGCAACCAAATAGAGAGGAGCCATCAAGATCATATGTTCCATCCTTGCAATCCTTGCATGTGCGTCCTTGTGTATGCGGTTTGCAGGTACACTTTCCTGATTTAGATGCACAGGTGTCTAGCGCCGCCACGGTACCATCTGTCCAACAGTCACATACTTCGCAACCGTCTGGATTGCTGATGTTGAGATTCCAATACAATGGTTTGCATTCATTGCAAATACGTCCGGTTACTCGTTCCTTGCATTGACACAACTCTCCAATGGGCACAGAGCCGCAACCAGCAAATTTATCAATAACACCGGCAGGATCACAATTACAGTCTTCGCAGCTGGGAAAATTATAGAAGCTCTCTTTGCAGGCATCGCACAATTTCCCATCAAAATTTGACAGACACAAGCACTGTCCATCGGCGTTGCATGTTACGCCTTCAGAACCGTGGACATCGCAATTGCAAGCTGTGTGAAGAGAAAAAGTTTGTGGTTACTTAGTCATGAGGAAATATCAAGTCTGATATTTAAGCTGTGCTTACGCAAACATTCCGGATAGCTATAGTAGCCAGCACTGCATAGCGTACACTGTTTGCCAGCAAAGTTTGACAAGCAATTACATTTGCCAGTGTTATCACATGTTATCGCAGTACTGCCAGTTCTCGAACAATTGCAAGGCTGACAATCTGGATAGTTGTAATATCCAGGTAAACATTGATCACAGCGAAGTCCTCCAAAACCTTCACGGCAAATACATATGCCGCTAGATTTATCACAAATTTCCTCCTTTGTACCCTGTATATCGCAGTCACAGTCTGAAATGAGTTTTAAGAATAAGTCCAGAAGATATTCTTTTTTTTTTTATTGACTTACATTGACATGTTGGATATTTGAAGTAACCATCTTTACAGCGTTCACAGCGCTCGCCTCCAAAACTACTAAGGCACTTACATTGCCCGGAAACTAAATCACAGTCATTATTGATGGAGCCAATTTTATTACATTCGCAAGCTAAAAAATGGAACAAAAAAAAATACGGTTTAACGTATCTTAGGGACAAATAGAAACAGCAAAGAAATCCCTTATTTTCGATTAATATTAGAAAATTAGACCCAAACCAACCAATACTTCCAATTACTTCTCAAAACTAATAATATTCGAGTTGATTCGTTTCATGCTAATCGGGTCGAATACACTGTTAGCAAACCTAGTGATCTTTGATGTCTTTCCGTCAGATGGATTGTCTACACCACATCTTAGTATGGCCAGCGTGGACATTATGAGACAGCAATTTGAGCATAACGATGTAAACTATCCTTAGGTAGACAGATCATTTGCTCGGTATGTCAATAAAGCGGCTTACTGCTTAGATTATTTAAAACGATGTAAGAAATGCTTCACTCCAGCTGTTTTTCGGACTATCTAAAATGCCTATATTATACGCAAGCTAGAGTGCAATCGCTATATCTGGGTTTGAGCTCTAAAAACTTTCTGGGAGCTACTAAACAAAGATTACTAGCTTACGATAAAGCTAATAGGACATGCAGGTGTGTTACATCCTCTCTTATTTCCATGGAACATCGCCATTATGTTGGGAAATTTATTATCTGGTTTAATCCGAAGATTAGAGAACTCGGGCGTCTCAAATGCCCTATTGAATTTAATTAAGGAATATCGCACTCTCCGAGATGAACAGAGTCATGTTGAGCCGGTCGAATACAATGCTAGCAAGTGATCTTTTATGTCTCTAAGTTGGATGGATTGCTTACATTAAATCTTAGTATGACCAGCGTGGTCATTATGAGACCAGCAACTCTCTGCAAGTTTACAATGAAGCTAGAAGTAGAAACAGTTGTGTTATCTCCTTTCTTGATTCCATTGAACATCACAATAACGTTGGGAAATTGATCAGCTGGTTCCAACCGAATATTCCTCAAGGGAATTCGGGCATCTCATCTCACTATTGCTATAATTCTTCGTTAGTCCCGAATGACTTAAGTGGATTCAAAAAAAGTGTTCAACTTCATACAATTCTTCTTATTTATTCCCTCTAATTCATCTCTTTTTCTACGCATTTTACATTCCAATTCATTGAACGTTGGTTTTAGTTATTAAACAAACAAAAAATAATATTTCAAAATTTACCTTTGCATTCCGGAAAACCAAAATATCCCTCTGCACATTGTTTACAATAGTGTCCAGCAAAATTTATCTTACAGGGGCATTCACCATTCACAGCCTCGCAGTGATAACCATCGGTGCCATTCAAATTGCACTCACACTCACGGCAATTCGGGAAACCGTAATAACCAAAAGCGCATGAATCACAATTAGGTGGCTGGAAAGCTTTACGGCATTCACAACGTCCAGTCTCTTCTTCACAGTGACCAGTCGAGTAGAAGTATTCACAATTACAAGCTAATGTAGAAGAGTACATAATAATCAAATGCCATTCAGTGGCTATTTCTCACAACAACAAAAACTTACGCGCACAGACATCCGTCTCATTCCAGTGCTTGCCCTTTGGACGATAATACTTTGCCTTACATTTATTACAGTTAATGCCTTCGGTATTATGCTGACAATTCTGACATACGCCACCACCCTCATACAGACCATGAATATCCATTGAGAGACCCTTGCGATCGATTTCCTCATCGTAAATGCATTCGTTCGTATGCCCATTGCAATTGCAAGCTGAAAAGCCAATTACATAAATATTTCTTCACTTGCTCTCACTACTTACGTTCGCATTCGAATGGCCTGGCATTTGTATTTTGACTCCATTTCTTTTGCTCGAAACCCGGACAGCACTCATTACACTGTATACCGCATGTACGATGCTGACAACGGCAGGCTAATATACGCACTGGACTCTTCGGATCCTTGACATCACAGGTATCAGCATGGCCATTGCACATACAACGTCCACCAATTGAAATGTCCTTAATCGAATAGAAATAACGTCGTGTCACAGTGGGATCTTGTCGCGCCACAGACATTAAATGTCCAAGTAAATTCTTCGTACGCAACAAACGTATGCGCACGTTAGTGGCACGTGTCCAATCTTGCAACACGGTCGAATTAAAATAACTCTTTGCCGATGGACGATCATTGAGCAGGGTAACTGGTATTTCGCCATTTTCTAGTGGTACAATTTTTGAGTATTCCGTGGTACAAACAACATCATCATCATTTGTTATCGGCTTGTAGGTATCTTTGCCAAAATATGTTTCACAATCAGCGGGCGTATCGGAAAAGTGTTGCCATGGCTTCCAAGTTTTACCATAATCCATTGATTTTTCCAATGTCCAAAGGCCAGGACGTGGTGAATTACCCATGCGTATGAAGACATAAGCAACATGGAATTCCTGAGAAAAAGGCACAAATAAAGATATAGAAAAATATTTATTGCTCAAAAACTTGATATGAAAATTTAAAAAAAGGAAACACAAGTTCAACCTACGATAAAGATTTGAACTCTCAACTTTTCTTTCATTATTCTTACTTAGTTGAGGAATTTTTTATTTTATTTTTGAAATTGGTATATGCAGCCACTGGCGCATACTCTCTATCTTGTAGTTGATCCTGCTACATATGCAGCCGGAACTACTGTCGCAAATTTATATGCTTTCTGAACTCATAGGATGTACAAGTCCCTCTCTGGAGACACATTTAATATGAAATTATTTCAATGATAAATATTCTTTGCATTTATTTATACTAAGTAAACTTAATGCAAATGAAATAAGAAATAAAATAAATAAACAAAATAAATAAAATATTCACGAAAATTATTATTGCCCATATTTGGGGCAAAAAATAAAAATTTGGCTTTGGGAGCCAAAAAAGTGACTTGTGTTGGTTGTGGTTGTTGTTGTAATTAATTTCCAAAGCCATATTTTTGGCAAAAAATAAATGTTTGGCCTTGTTGGGTGGGAGGCAATTAAAATTGTGTTTTTTATATTGTATATATAGTTTTTTTATCGTATTTATATTATTTTTTTTTTATTGTATTTTTGCCTAAAAAAAAAACTCAAAACCTACTCACTACCCACCACACCCACGAACGAATAAAAAAAAATATGAAGAATATATGAAATAAAATCATTAGAGTCCGACCGATTAATCGGCTTCGGCCAGATTCGGCTAAAAAAACGCCTTCGGCCTCACATTCGGCCTTCGGCCTAAAATAAGCCGAAGGTTTGGCCGAAGCCGAATGTTTGTAACTTTAATTAAAAAAGAAATTATTTCTTCTTAAACAAAAATGTTAAAAAGTCAAAATACTACTAAGACAGAAATTTTGAAATTTCTGCACCAAAATTATGCTGAAAAAATATAGCAGATAATATGTTTATCGAAATTGAAGGATCTACACCTTCCTGTTCAAATTCAGCCGCTTCCAATGGAAACCAATACCCAAAAGATGATCTGTGGGATTCGCACGATAAAATGCCTTTGACTGGGACCGAGGAAGCAGCTTCTGACCACGTTCGTTTGCCTTTTGAGGAACAATTAGCTTGTTATTTAAAGGAACCTTTGCAGTTGAGGACCACGGATATATATCGTTATTGGGCCTGCAGTCCATATATTCATTTACGACCAGTATCCCAAAAATTTTTCTCAGCTCCTCCTACAAGTGTCCCAAGTGAACAATTGTTCAGTGCTGCGGGTCAAATATATGCTGACCGAAGAGCCAATCTACATGGTGAAAATGCAGAAAGACTGCTGTTTCTAGCTTACAACATTCGGTGTTTTAATTTTTATTATTAACTATTTATTTTTACTAGCGTTCGCCTTGTGGCCGAAATTCGACCATTTCGATTTGACCATAAAATAAAGGAAAAAGTTTTTATACCCTTCTTTGGTCGGTAAAACACAAAAAGCTTTTACTATTCTTCCTTAGGGTTCGGGTAATCTGCATTGGTGCAGCAGCTTAGTTGCAATATCGCACTTTCCATTTAGAGGCGTGTGCCACCTACTAAAGAGCAAACAGTTTTTGATATCTTTCTATACCAAAATTCATAAAAATCAATCATGCTATCGTACTATATAGTTCTAACTCTATATCTATACCAAATATCATAAAAATTGTATGCAGTATTTTCGCCATGAGAGCGTTTTTTCCATATAGGAGCGTGGCACTACCCACTGAAAACATAATGGTCATGTTATCGTTTCTTAGTGCCAATCCTATCTCCATACCAAATTTAGTTGAAACCGATGCAGCGGTTTAGCCGTGAGAGCGTTTTTTCCATTTAGGGGCGTGGCACCGCCCACTGAAAAACAATGGTTATACTATCGTTCCTTAGTGCTAACCCTATCTCCATACCAAATTTCGTTGAAACCGATGCAGCGGTTTAGCCATGAGGGCGTTTTTTCCATTTAGAGGCGTGGCACCGCCCACTGAAAAACATAATGTTCATATTATCGTTCCTTAGTGCTAACCTTATCGTCATATCAAATTTCGTTGAAATCGATGCAGCGGCTTAGCCGTGAGAACGTTTTTTTCATGTAGGGGCGTGGCACCGCCCACTGAAAAACATAATGGTTATACTATCGTTCCTTAGTGCTAGCCCTATTTCCATACCAAATTTCGTTAAAATCGATGTAGCGGTTTAGCTGTGAAAGCGTTTTTTTATTTAGGGGCGTGGCACCGCCCACTTTAAAAAAAAAATATAGTGCTATGCACTGCTCCTTCTCACAACCTTTCCAACAGAAAAAAAATCAAGCAAATCGGTTGAGATTTAGGTATAGAAACAGGGACTGAACCGATTTCGTTTGCCTATTTATATATAGATTTAAGAACTAATAAAAAAAAGTATTACAAAAAATAAGTGTTACAAATATAATGGAACCTTTGGCTTCGGCCGAAGGTTATAAAAAAACCGATTAATCGGCTTCGGCCAAAAAGTCACCTTCGGTCGGACACTAAAAATCATATTCACTCACCCACCACCAACCATTTATATTTATTATTTATATTTATTCACCATTTATTTATCCGTGGTCACAACCCAACATTTCTTACGTTGAAAACGTAATTTATTACAAAAGTTTATACGGTATGTTTTCCTTGTTTAAGTAAGATAACTCAAAAACCGTATGAGATACAGCAATTCTAAGGCCGGATTTGGATTCACCATTGCAAAATACATTAAATGAATGTAACTATTTTGTTTGTTCTGGTTTTTTTTTTTTTTTTTTTCTTAATTTTTTGTATTTTTTTTACTTACGTTGTAAGTAAAACGTAAGAAATGTTGGGTTGTCGTTATGTTATATCGCAATACCTATGTATACGGATAATACGGATAATAAAGTCCCAACAATGAATGGTGAATATGAATTTTATTTTCATAATAATTCAGTGGTTCTTTTAGGCATAATTCGAAAGTACAGTATGCATAAAAAACTACATACAGTACGAGACAAAATCTAAGTGAGCTCATTCATAATAGGTCAATGCGTCAGTCGGTCAGGGGACATTTATTAATTGAATGCTTTTTAACCCTCTAGTGCATACGTCTGCCTTAAGGCGGGTATCAGTTAAATTCAAATTAAGAAGGCCTTGCATATTATTTTTAAAAAGTCATGTTACAAAGACTTAAACCGTTCCATAGCGCATATTTTGGTCTAAGAAACATTTCAGTCTGCCGTTCTGATTTGACGCGAATGTTGACAAAACTGTCAACTTGTTTACGTTTTACACCATGAAAACGTAAGTTTTATTACAAAGTTTTGGAACAAGTCAATTTTGGCTCCCAAAACCAAATTTTTATTTTTTGCCAAAATATGGCTTTGGAAATTAATTACAACAACCAACAACAGCAAAAACAAAAAGTGTCGCTCAGATCTGGTTTCGGAGATATAACAATCGAAAGATCGGGATATAGCTTCATGAAAACAAGTATTATTTATAACTACCAGTCCTAATTCCAATTAATCGGCGGCGGCCAGTGTTTCATCGAAGACAACACATTCATTTGTTTACCCAAAAACCAGGTAATTTTTATAGAAAATTTTGTTTGTTGGTTGGTGGTGCAATATTACTATGGTCTTTCTTGGTTTGCTCATCACTAGTACTGACTAAGTTATGCGCTAGAATGACAAAAGTTTAAAAATAACTCTTACTTATAATGGCCCGGCTTACAAAACTATACGTACGTATATCAAGCTCATAGCGATTTAGCTCGAAGCTTGCAAGAGAGAGAATTTCTGTAGGTTTAAGTCTTTCTGCGAAACATTCAATAATTTGTTGCTTGGAATTTCGACTTATGTGGACAGACCCAATAACTAAAATTGCATTTGCAATCTTTACCATATGGTTACTTTTACCACATCTAAGACGCAATCCATCTAGTCCTAATTCTTTGAAATCAATTGCATTCTTTTCAAGTTGTTTGTTTGATTAACGATAATCTTTTTTCCTTTTTAGCTGTGCTTTAGACGACAGTTTTCAGTGTTTCATTCATACGTCAATGCGTCGCACAGTGGGGTATTTGATACCAAAACACGATATTAATTAATCCTGACCCTCAGGTTATAATAACTCATTTTTTTAATTAATTATGCATAAAAAAGAAGAAAACTTATGCAGTTGTATATTATAAAATTTTAATATATAATATATATTATTTTTTTTTTGCCTGTGCACAGGACAACAAAAAAAAATTCCCTGCACGAACGATCAGATCACCTGAACTTTATGTTTTCGGGGTCGCTGAGTCCGAATATGGTGTCAGAATAGCAGAGTTGGTTCGAGTTTTTTCACAAATCAGAAATAATGCAGAAAAAAATCTAAAATTTTTCAGCATAATTGTTGATTTCTGAAAAAACGCGAATCAACTTCGCTATTTAGGCACCATATTCAGATTCAGCGACCCCGAAAACATAAAGTTCAGGTGGTCTGATCTTTCGCGCATGGTACTTCTTTTTTTTTTTTTTTTGTGGGCCTGTGTTACCATTTGAAAGCTTTGAAATTAAGATTTCATTTGAAGTGCAGTGAAACCTGGTAAAGCGGTATCTAGATAAATGGAAAACCTCTATAAGTGAGACTCACTTCAAGGTCAAATTACTTTTGCATCAAAGTACCTCTATTGCTGGGATTATCAAACCTCTATATCTGGGATATGATTTTTAAAGTTTTTGTGCTTTTTGCCTCTATAACATGGCGCTTTCCCTCTATAGCTGGGACCGTGAAGTAATAACCTCTGTAAGTAGGAAATAATATTTACATCTGTATAATTTGTTATTTCGAATTTATACATGCACGTTTTATCGGTCTTGGTAGGCTGCGAAATGTTTTTTTTTTAATAAAATTTCATCGAATTATTGACTTAAGTAGGCTGTGAATAGCCGTTTACAAGCTTATATGACTTTCTTCCAAATTGTGTTAATGGGAACATCTTTACTTGAGACAAAAAAGTTGGTCCCTTGGAGTTCTCAGTTATCCGGGTATCACTGTATTTTCAAAAGAAAAATCCAAAGCATTTTTAAACATTTTTTATATTCGTTCGCCCATTCCCGATGCCTTTACGTACGAAGTCCCATCCATCTCCATCGTCCCTTTCTTCCAATCATCAAGGTTTTTAAAGATCCTTGTATTAACTTTTGTAATCATAGCTCCCATAGGTACAGAGATATAGAATTTTATATATTTTTTGTATGAAGGGTGCAACTCCCCCTTCTCAGCCCCCCCGCCCAAGTTTTTCAAAGTAAATGGTAGATAGAATATTCATATATGTACCAAGTTTTATACCGATATCTGCGATATGTGAAGAAATATAGCATTTTGTGTATTTTGGAAAGTGGATGCAATTCTCCTAAACCCAATATTTCCCATGTTTTGCATGGTGAATGGAAGATAAGTACATTATGCGTAAGTTCATCAACTTTCATAATCATAGCTTGTATAACTGTAGAGATATAGCATTTTTTGTATTTTTTTCGTATGGGGGGTGCAACCCCCGTTCCTATCAGTGGCATCCCACCCTCTTAAAAACCTTCTACAGACCATAACAAACAGTTTAAAAAAAAATATGTAAATCGGCCTTGTAATTTCCGCGTTCATAAGCTGCATACGGACACCATTTCATTTTTATATATATAGATTCTTTAAAAATCAATAGGATGTTTGATGTTAGCTTTAAAAAAAAGCTAGTCTTTCTTTAAGTGCTGTGGTACTTAGTATTAAAAGCATATGTTATATACATAAATGCTTTGAAATTCCTAAATTTATTTATATTTCCGCCGATGCATTAAAAATGCAATTCAATGAGATCATTTGCAGTCGGCTCTTAATTTATTAAGTACCCAATGCAAATAATTTGAAAACGAAAAAAAATTCTAAATAAATATTTATATACTATAGATACTTAATTGCTCTATATACCATATGAGTGAATGAATACGAATACAGAAATATAACTCCAAATTTATGTTTACTAGAAAGTTCTTGGCTTGAGATGATTTTTCATAATATAGATGGTAAGTGAAAAATGCTGTTTATCATAAAGCACATAATTGAAAAGAAAGCAAATATTACTATGTTGTTAAGTAAATTTTGTTCGTTTTATCACTAATATTGCTTTTTCAGTAAATATATTCGTCTATGTTAGTTTTTACTTTGAAGTATCAAATTTATTTAAGTGCATATTTTTGCTTTAATAATTTTATTCATAGACCAAACATATTAAATTGTGTTTAGTTCACAGCTCTACATACTTGAGTTTCAATTATCCAAGTGGAAATGCAAAATGAGATAAGCAAACATGTTGTAGACATTTTTAATGAATCGCATCATTTGCCAACACTTCATTACTGCATTATGCATTCAGAACAAAAAGTAAAAATACAATTTTTATTACTTTAGGGCTGTTCAAAAAAAAAATTTTTTTCGAATTTCTTAGATATACTTTGGCATCACGTTCTATATCATGACAGAATATCCCATACATTTTTTCAGATCTTTAAATGCATTTTTAAAGGTGGCTCAAAGCAAAAATATATTTTTAATATTTTTTTTTAGCATTAATTGTTGGCAAACAATTTGAAAAATTTGTTTTAGAGTTACATAAAAACATTCATTTTGTTTGTTTTTCAATAAACTTTAAAACCTACGTTGTAATTTTGACAAAAAAAGATTTTACACCTCTTAAAAAACGAAAAACTGCCTTAAAAAGGCGAAATTTAACGGATTTTCAAAGAAAAAAGTCATCGTGCTTTAAACGAAATGAACGTTTTTTAATTTACAAGATCTCATTCGAAAGAGCTCTTAAAAACCTTCAAGACAAGATACGTTAAGACTTTTTTGGGCCAGCAGGCTCGATGATATAACGTTTGAAACATGGTAATGCAGCCCCGTGAAAGGCAAAACGCTTTTTTACTCAAGAGGGAAGCATCTTACAAAAAAGTGTAGATAGCATAAAATGCTCAGAATTATGCAAGAAACAAGTGTGAAATGTTTTTTTTTTTAAATTTATTAAAAATGACGTTTAAAAAAAAATTTTTTCTAAAACAAAATAATAAAATAAAAAGAATTCACACTTGTTCCTTGCATGATTCTAAGCATTTTATGCCATGCACACTTTTTTGTAAGATGCCTCCCTCTTGAGAAAAAAAGTGTTTTGCCTTTCACGGGGCTGCATTACTATGCTTCAAACGTTATATCATCGAGCCTGCTGGCCCAAAAAAGTCTTAACATGTCTTGTCTTGAAGGTTTTTAAGAGCTCTTTTGAATGAGATCTTGTAAATTAAAAAACGTTCATTTCGTTTAAGGCACGATGACTTTTTTCTTTGAAAAACCGTTAAATTTCGCCTTTTTAAGGCAGTTTTTCGTTTTTTAAGAGGTGTAAAATTTGTTTTTGCCAAAATTACAACGTAGGTTTTAAAGTTCATTAAAAAATAAACAAAATGAATGTTTTTATGTTACTCTAAAACAAATTTTTCAAATTGTTTGCCAACATTTTATAATTAATGCTAAAAAAAAAAATATTAAAAATACATTTTTGCTTTGAGCCACCTTTAAAAATGCATTTAAAGATCTGAAAAAATTTATGGGATATTCTGTCATGATGTAGAACGTGATGTCAAAGTATATCTAAGAAATTGGAAAAAAAAAGTTTTTTAACAGCCCTAATGTACTTATGTATGGGGAACGCAATCTCGCATTGCAATATCCCAGCATCACAGAACTTTTTCATCACACGAAAATCCCGGGATGGCTCGAAAAAATCCCGGGATAAATGAAAATTTCCTAAGGAATGCCCAACAAAATTTGTCCCTTTTATTCCTTAAGATTATAATTTACCTGATGATCGTCCAGGTAGAAATATGGGTGCTATATTTTCTATATAACATGACGATTAAAAAAATATATAACACTTGGTAAACAAACTTCAGACGATAAAGATATCTAGCAATCAAGAAAAAAAGAGCAAACTCATTTTGTACACTTGCATGCAAAAACGAGAATTAAAATATTCAGCCATAGCTAAAAAAACAGGTGCATCAAAAATCACTGTCCAAGGGGTTATTTCGAATTATGGAAAGGGTCAACTTATCACGCGGAAAAAGAGTTTAGGTAGAAAAGCCAGTATAGATCCACAATTGGTGAAAAAAGTGAAGCGCCTTTTTAATCAGAATCCCAACACTTCAGAACGAGATATGGCTGCCAGAGCAGGAACCTCAAAATTTTCTATAAACAGACTAAAGAAAAAACTTAAGCTAAGAACCTACAGAGTTCAAAAAGTACCAAACCGTTCCGATGAAAAGCAGTTAGAGGCTCAAAAGCGAGCTCGAAAGTTATATGTCGGTTACCTGACTTAATTTGACTGCTGCATAATGGACGATGAAACATACGTTAAGGCAGATTTTAAATAGCTAACAAGACACGAATTTTACACCTGTTCGGAGGAGGGGCAGATACAGAGCAAATTTAAAGAGAAGAAAATTACAAAATTTCCCAAGCAGTATATGGTTTGGCAGGCCATATGCACCTGCGGTCTGAGGAGCATTTTTTTTGTAACACTGGGCACAATTAACTCAAAAATTTATATTGATGAATGCTCTGAGAAACGTTTTTTGCCATTTTTTCGTGAGCACGGAGGTACTGTTATGTTCTGCCCTGATTTAGCAACCTCTCACTACTCTAGAGCCACCATAAAATGGTACAAAAGCAATAATGTAAATTTTGTTCCCAAAAATGCGAATCCTCCTAACTGCCCACAGCTTCGACCTTTTGAGAGATATTGGGCTCTAATGAAATCAGATCTTTAGAAGAGTAAATGCACTGCAAAAAATTTAAAAGATTTCAAAAATAAGTGGCGAAGGTCGTACGGTACTGTCGACGAAACAACTGTACAATACTTAATGAAGGGTCTTAAGAAAAAAATAAAATATTTTTATATATGATACATAAAATAAATATTTGTTAATAGTGTAAGGTTATTTATGTTTGTTATACTACTCACTAATAAATAAAAAAACAAAATTTTAAAAAAATTCATTACTTATTTTTTTTGTTAATGAAAAACAAAGGGACCAATTTTTCAGGGGCAGTCCTTATATCAAATTTATATATAAAAAATGACAGCAATTATTTATTTAAGAGTCTTAAAATTTTACACTTTTGACAGACAATTTTGTTTAAGTTTTCAAGAAATTGAAAGGAAGTCGGTTTTCATATCAACATTGGTTAAAGCAGCAATTCCACGAGCACCATTGCCCATGGGAAGGAAATCAAAAATGAATTCTAAAGTATAATAAGAAATTATCGCTTAAGAGAAACCATCAAAACTGAACTGCCTTTATGATAAAATCGTATTAAAGGAAAATGAATAGAGTAAAACAAAATATTTTCAATATTTTTGTTGTTTTGAACAGATAATGATTTACATTAACTAGCTACCAGCAAATCACGTGTCAAGTGGTTTTGTGGTGTGAGCTTACTGTTCTATGTTTTTGAGTAAAAACTCCAACATTACAAAAACAAGGCAAATGCATAGGTAGAAGAACCAAAAAATTTGCGCTTTGCAAGAAAAGAATAATATCAACGACTTACTTAAAAAATGAATAAAGCATGCTTGGTCGATTTCTTGGTTTGTAGGTGAATTCGACTGAAGATCCCATATGGTTATGGGTGAAACGTATCGAAAACCAACCTACCAAATTTTTTGGTTTTGCTACCTATGCATTTGCCTTGTTTTTTTAGTGTTGGTGTTTTTACTCAAAAACATAGAACATTAAGCTCACACCACAAAACCACTTGACACCTCATTTGTTGGTAGCTAGTCAAAATATTTTCATTTTCAAACTAAAGTTAGAATACTACCGAAAATATTGCAAAAAGACAAAGATTGGGGCTTTTAAATGCCTTACCTTATGTTATATAGTTATATAGCTTCAAAAAATGGCAAAAAACAATTTTTTTTTTCTGTTTTTAGGTTAGAATATCTCGTATTACAATTGATTTGAACAATTGTTGGAACAAAACGATCGAGAAACAGGACTACAACTTTCGTAAATTTTATATTCAGAAATTCCAGGCAATTCCCAAAAACTTTCCGGGATTTCAATCCCTAGAAATGCAATAAACTTTGTAGCTGGCATACTAAGACTTCCTCTCGCGTTTCTTTTTTTGTAATAAAATATGTTTTAAAATGTAAAATCTTGCAACACAGCACAAGCTTTATTTCCTTTTAAAACTGATAAGCGTTTTCTGTTTGAAAATGATTGTGTGGCATTCATACTTTGTGGGTATTTCCACAGAAAAATAAGCCGTGTGCCGAAATATTAAATCATCATATTTCTGAAACTATTTAATGTACATGGATGAGATTTGGAAAATATGTAAAAAGCACCAAAACAATTAATGGTACTATGAATAATGGCGGAACCACGCCCACGCAAAAATCACTTCATCATGTATGGAGCGCCGGGACAAATAATGTTCATGACTAATGAGATTTGGTACATTTGAATGTAAAATGGATCGGGAAATATAACATCCTTTGGAAAAGTTGGTAATGCCACGTTAGCTTCACAAGATAAGGTGAAGGAACGTACACCGGAAAATCCTCGATATTTGTAAGATTTTCAATTTAAAATTTCTATAGTGGAAAAAAATGTTTCATGCGACACATCTCGTGTGACCGTGATTAAAATAAAATTAAAAAAAGTATACCATTCTTAAGACACATCAATGCACAACATTATAAAATAAGTCACATTGATATATTTCCTCAGGTCTCCCTGAAAACGGCGTTTGAACTGTTATTCGCGAAACCCACTTTTTTGTCCCGTGCGAACGCCTTGGTTCTTTGCAAACGAAAAATTTCCCATACTCAACCTTGGCACCAATTAATTAAGAGCATTAAGTTAAGCCAATTGTCAAAGTAAACATCTGATTTATTTTAACTTTTTTTTACTTTAAATGTTTTCGACGGTCACGTCCAACACCATGGAAATGCCCATAAGCTGCCTGAATTTATATACATTTCTTTTGCTTCAAACATTTTAATGAAAAAGTTTAACGTTAAAAACTATCCCAGATTACAATAGCAATTTTAACTTTAAAAAACTTTTAATCTGAATAAATATGTAGCGCTGACCCCAAAACTTATAGTTCTCAGATAAGCAGCAGCAGTGGGTAACGACAGGAATATGCTTATCGATAAACATTTCCTCTACATATTTTTTCTTCATAAATTGACATAATTTTGTGCTGAGCTAAAACATTCTTGTAATACTACTCGCCACCACTGCAGCGAAATCAAAAACTACTCGTTTAGAATGAATATTGCTTATCTATAAAGAAGCTTCCGTCAGCACTCTATGTAGGGTAATAAACTCTATGAGTATGATATAGAAAACAAGAGTTTTATAAAAATAACTTTTGACTCATAAGGGTTAAGACAAACTGATTAATTTTATGTTTTCGCTATGGCAAGAAATTATTGAAACATTTAGTTTTAAATGTATAACTTTGATATATAAAAATCTATATACAAAAAAATTTAGTCTACGTAACATGTGTGCCACATGTGCATCATATACAACGCAAAATAAGTTGTAGCAAAACTATTTTGGACTGTCTTAAAATCATCATTGTTTAGAAAAGCCTTATTTTTTACGAAAACAATTAAATCAACATCGAACAGCAAAAGCTGCTAAAAACTAAAGAAGGACAACACGAATACATTAAAAATACAGACAAATTTTTATGACCCTACTAAACGAAGTTCAAACTCATCAACCAGATTCCGTATAGCAAAATGTTGTGTCTGTGTATCCTGCCTGTTCTTTAGAGCCACAACTTTTTTGATTTCTGTTTTTTAATGACCATATTCTTTTTAAAATTCTACTTATATACATAAATCAAAACAGGGTTTCTCAACAATTTTTTATCCACTTTTGCTTTAGAGCGGTTTATGCTGGAGACTATGTTCCTATAGTAAGTTTCACGTGTTTGAAGAACACTGTCTTGTCCCAAACCCAAATTCATTTAATGTCTTTTGTTGTTATTTTGATATTCGTTTGTGTCATGCAACATTTTGACTTTGTTTTGTTTAGTTAGCACCTTTTCTTGTGTTTTCTTTTTTATGTATTTTCTTCTACCCTCTGCTTTGTTAATGTTTCTTACCTGTCCAAAATCAATGGTCAAATTGACTTCATTGTATTTCATGCCGCGCGACAATGGAGGACTTTGCCACCATGCTTCTGTGCCATCGATTGCATATTCTGCTGGATGTTTCTTTGCTGGATCGCTGGGATCGCAGACATCACAAACCTGTGGGAAGAATGAAAAAAAAAACAAGTTTTAAGAAATGTTGAAAACTTTGTTGCACTTGTTGTTAACGAGATATTGTAGATCACTATTATAAAATATATATTCATGGGTATATCTTTAAAGACATAAAATTTTCATTTATACTCAAAAATTTGGTTTCCTTATATTTTAAATTCTACACCAAAAAAACTATGTTTTTTTAAAAGTTACTATATGAACTGCAAGTTTCATTCGGAATAAAAAAAATATTCTCCAAAATTTCCAAATATAAAAAGAAACCAAATCCACAGAACAAAAAAAAAAAAAGATTTAACACATAAAACCAACAACAAATGTTTAACGCTCACTAACATATTTTTGTATACAGAATCGTATATGGATGTACCTACCCAACAGGAAAGTACATTCTTATGCATATAGTTTAGACTGGTTTAAAGTTGTATGAAAAAAAAGGTTGCTTGGAATTGCGCTGCCACGTCACCAAATTGTTCTCTTTAATGCAAATAAGCACCATGTAAAATTTGGTCCATTTCAGTGAATATTTGTTGCATCCCAAACTATTTTAAGAACCAAAAAGAAGTCCTGAATATGGAAAAAATTTTTGTTTTAAAATTTAAACTGTACAATCTTTTATATGGATTTAGTGCTGTTATATTTAAATCTGTAATTTATTTCATCATTAGTTCTGTAATTTTGGATATAACTCTCCAAAACTACAGAACTAACGGAGAAATAATTGCAGATTCGAAATAAGTGGCTCAAAATACACACAAAAAGTTGAACAGTTTTAAAACAAAAATTTTTTTCATACTCAGGACCATTTTTACATGGTGCCATCCCACGATCCAAGCAATTTTAAATTTTTAATCAGGCATATTCTGAAATCCGATCCATTTCGGAATCGGAATTAAATCAATCTTCAAAAGCTCCGCACTTCGATAATTAACACCAAATCGAATTTATGTTTCGGTAAATCGAATAGCAACCATTAGCAAATTTTATTTGTTGAAATACAAATCAGATTCCATCTTATTTGTCGCAATGCAGAGCCCTTGAAAATTTATTTAATTCCGATTATAAAGTAAATCGGATTTCAGGACCTGCCTGGCCGACTAGAAAAAAGTTCAGGCTTAGATTTTTTTTTTTTTTTTTTTTTTTTGATATAGAAACAATCTGAAGACCATTTGGTTACCGCAATTCGCACCTGAAAATCGATAGATTTACTGATTTAAAAAAAAAATTTTTCTGTATATTTGGAACTCAGTCAATAATTTTGGGCTCAGCAAATTTCAAGGTACCCGTGCGGACTCAGTTATTAAAAAAGTTAGAATTTATTTCCCGTTCCTATTGGGTATTTCTCCATAAAATCAAATGTGCGTTTCTATGCAGTCAAAAATTGCTTATTCAAACAATTATTAATGAAAATAAACGAAAAATAAAATTGTTCTTAGATCAACAGCAGCAGAATATAAGAGGAAAAAAAAAACATTAAAACTCTATAGTGAATAAATAGAAAAGTAAATAAATCTCGTAGATAAACAAACACGCATGCATACACTCGCATAAATGTATATTAAGGTGGCCGTTACATGCAAGGTCATGACGGATGGTCCACAATTGGCTACATATTTCTAAAAAAATGTTCACGGATTTTTTCAGATTTTTATGTTGCCAATCGATTTTGCGGGTCCAAATATCGGTTTATAATTGGTCTTCACATTGTTTCTGTATCAAATAAAAGGTTTGACACAAACTTAGCTAAAAAAGCTGAGTATGTAGTTAGTTTTCCGTTGATTTGAAGAATTGAAAATGATATTTTGAAAAATTGTTGCTGATCTCGTTAAAGACATATTGTATTTCGACACACAAAAAAATTATAGTTTAGTTTTCTTACTTTTGATTCCCTTTAATATCAATTTTAAAATTTTTTGGTATAAAATTTCGATTTGTTGGAAATTTATACCAGAAAAGTATGATTTTTATTCCAAAATGGTTTAAAATTTATACTTTGTTCTACATTAATACTTTTGGTTTTAAAATTAAACTAAACATTTTACTGTGGAAAAATTTTTTTGGAACTTAAACGTATATTTACAAGACAATGCCTTTTAATGATATTTAAAATATTTAAAATGGTTTATGTTGACTATATGAAAATTATACTAATTTTACGAACTTTAGTCATTATTTGCAAGAATCTAAAATTCTATGCATTTTTCAACTTAGGAAATCATGACAAACATATGTCACCATAGCCATGCTTAGTAGTTTTTTTCTCTAATCCTAATTGTCATGATTTCCTAAGTTGAAAAATGCATAGAATTTTAGATTCTTGCAAATAATGACTAAAGTTCGTAAAATTAGTATAATTTTCATATAGTCAACATAAACCATTTTAATTAATTATGGAGAACACGCCAATACATGTGCAACTGGCAACCCTAGTAGCCACATGACAAACCGGTATTGATTTCGCAGCCAATGGCTGGACCTTACCAAACAACAACAACAACAGGAGTCATGATAAAAAGGAAAGAGAACAAAAATCTCACTACATGAATATAGACACTTAAGCTACCAATTATTCTGAGGGTACATAGCGCAGTCCATTGATAAATGCGCTATGTAGAGACATTGACTCCGAGGTTCATAGTTCAATCCCGGCCTCAGACAAAAAGTTCAAAAATTATTCAATTGTTATTTCATTTAATTTAAAATAAATTAAATAAAACATAAATTGGTCTGATGATGGTTACGTGGCGGTAACCGAAACATATGTCACCATAGCCATGCTTAGTAGTTTTTTTCTCTAATCCTAATTGTCATGATTTCCTAAGTTGAAAAATGCATAGAATTTTAGATTCTTGCAAATAATGACTAAAGTTCGTAAAATTAGTATAATTTTCATATAGTCAACATAAACCATTTTAATTAATTATGGAGAACACGCCAATACATGTGCAACTGGCAACCCTAGTAGCCACATGACAAACCGGTATTGATTTCGCAGCCAATGGCTGGACCTTACCAAACAACAACAACAACAAGAGTCATGATAAAAAGGAAAGAGAACAAAAATCTCACTACATGAATATAGACACTTAAGCTACCAATTATTCTGAGGGTACATAGCGCAGTCCATTGATAAATGCGCTATGTAGAGACATTGACTCCGAGGTTCATAGTTCAATCCCGGCCTCAGACAAAAAGTTCAAAAATTATTCAATTGTTATTTCATTTAATTTAAAATAAATTAAATAAAACATAAATTGGTCTGATGATGGTTACGTGGCGGTAACCGAAACATATGTCACCATAGCCATGCTTAGTAGTTTTTTTTCTCTAATCCTAATTGTCATGATTTCCTAAGTTGAAAAATGCATAGAATTTTAGATTCTTGCAAATAATGACTAAAGTTCGTAAAATTAGTATAATTTAAAATATTTTTGTACACTCCTGCGCTTTTACTGATATTTAAGATATTTTTAATATAGAAAAGTCATTTGTAAATCATTTAGTATTTTTGTAAACTCCAAGTTTTTGGAGTAAACTAACAGACTGATTGTAAATTTCGATATCTTATCTCGTATGAATAACTTTGCATAGAAACACCTGGCGTGCGAGGGCTTTTAGGTTAAATAGAGTTCAAACGACCCGTGGCTCGTTTTGCGGTAATCGTTATCTCAACAGACAGACGATCAAATTGTTCAAAGTGCCAATCTGGGCTCAATATAAAAAACTGAAAAATCAGGAAACATTTTTAATCGATATTTGGAGGCCAATTAATTATCATTAGCATGCGACAAAAAGCTATTTAATGGCCACCCTAATGTATATACTCGTGTGTTTGAAAAGTATTATAAAATAATTTAAACAAACGGAGCAATGAGCTCATAATTGATATTGGACTGAAATAATCTTTAAAAAGTTTTCTTGTTTCTGAGATCATTGATTTTAGACTGAAAAATTTACTTCTATTTGGTTTAAATTTTATACAGCCTTAGCAACTTTAAAGTCTAATAGGGATTAATAGGGAAAATTAAAATTTTTGCAATTTCCATGCTATTAATCTTAAACACGGAAAATTCGATATTTGAAAACTATTAACTTTGGATTAACTTTGAGTTCCAGGACAATGTTTTTCTTGCTAAAGGTGGCTGGTGCATTTTTGCTCTTATTTTTCAGGATATTTTCATGAACAAAGTGCCACCGAGTCGCTTAAAATCATAATTCCAGTGGTTATTCGACGCTATAGTCCAATTTTTAGAAGAAAAATTCGAAATGGTCAAACTTTTCTTCAATTAACCAAGAAATCCAATCAATTGTGATTCAACTAAACGGGGATAATTGAAAAAATAGACACGTCGAAACATCGATAATCCTTTTCAAGACAGTATAGTAACTAGGCACATAGAACTATTTTATTTGAATAGCTGATTTTTTAATGAACAAACAGTCTTATCCCCTTTTTGAATTGTTCATCCTTATTAAATAAAAACATCAAAAACATTTCATCACATCCTGTGCATACCTGTCCCTGAATAACCGAATAAACGATGTGATCATTTTCCGTATTTGCACCCACAAGTTTACAATACAATTCAGGTCCATCAAAATCTTCACCACACGTCGAAGTCGCATAGATTTTACGTCCGGTAGCCAAATTAAAATATGGCGGCGTTAGCTCTGCCTGCGTTAATTCGAATTGAACAGCACAAATTGCCAGCAAAGCGTAGAGCACCACGCCCAGCCGCAAACGCTGCGAAGGCATCGTGTTATCACTTACAGTACGTTTGCTGTACAATGGATTATCCTTTTCTAATTACAATTTCACACATTCACAACAGAGTCCTTGTAAAGAGTCCTTTCTTATTGTACCACTTTAAATCACTTTGTTCACTTCAGAGTCCTTTCGTTTTCACTTTACTTTTTATTTTTTCTTTTTTCCAACTTAAGACCATCCAACCGCACTGGACGGCTCTTCACGAGCAACTGAATTCTTCAACGAAAGTAATTTTCCTTTTCGCCTTCATGACTTCACGATTAATGTTGCTGCGCTGTTAGCAGCGCCGTTATCGTCTTCGTCGATCGTCGGCGTTGTCGGAGTCGGCGAAGTCTTATCTTTTGAAATTAAATGAAATCCCATTCATTTCTTCATTCATTCAATTCTTTTGCATTTTATTTTGTTTTTCTGTGTTTTGTTTTGATTAAATTCTGTTGTGCAGCATAGCTGAGCGGAGCGAAAAAAAAACGTGACAGAATTTTTGTTGTTTTTGTTTGTTTATTTTATGGATTGATCGTCGGTGTAATATGCGAGAGGAGTCGCAGAAATTCGAGCGCTCTGTAGGAATTTTTTAATGTTTTATCTTGGCTGTGTGTTATCTGTTTATCCAACGGTTTGTGTAAGGCATGATTTCACTGTCACGTTGTTGTTATGTTGCTTCAAAGTTTTTATTCACTCTGTAGCTCTCCACTCATGTGAAGTTGTCGAAAACCGAACATTTTTTTTTTTTTTTGGAGTTCTGAGTCAGTTGGGAATAGTTCTGGAGTTCTTTCACAAATTTCGAAACAATTCTGTAAAATTGGACCAAAAATCGGTGATGTGAGCTTACAAAAAAGAGTTCTAAAGTTTTTATACAGGGTGGGCGGAACCCGGTAGAACACTGAAATATGTAAGATTTCTGGGACTATTCTGAACTACTTTTCTTAGTTCGATTTTTCAAAATTGGTGAAGCAAACGGAGATATTGTCATCGAAAAATCTGAATATAGCTTTATGAAAACGCTATAAGTTTGAAACCCAATAAATTTTTTAATAATATTGGTGTCATATGAAAAATATTATAATTGGCTTTAAACTCGGTGTACAAAAGTTTCAAAACCGAGCCATTCTTTTCGAGATATGTCGAATTTTCGATGTTACTGTAATGTTTTGCTAATTTTCCTATAAAAAGATTTGTTAATGAAGCAAATCAGATACAAATTGCATAGGGTAAGGGAGGGAAATATGGACCACCAATCTTTCTTTTTTAAACAAAACTCAAAAGACATAAAATAAAACAATTAATTTTATGCCATTCATTAAAGGAAACAATTTACCTTTATTCTGATTCACTTTTAGATAAATATCTCATCAGGATAAAGAAAAAAAATTAAAAAACTGAAAATACTCAAAATGAAGATAAAAAAAAGTGTAGTGTTATATGGACTATATAGTCCATATTGCCCCACATGTTTATTTGGTACAGAAGTTGCATATAAAAATGTCACTTCCACATCTGGCACATTTTTCATGACTCCAAGAACGTAAGATTACACATTCAACCCAAAATTCGCCACGGCGATCTTCTGAGTAAAGGTTATTACATTATATGCATTTTTCATCTTTTTTTCCTTTATAGTTAACGAATCACAAATAATGACCATCAGAATCGTCATGAAATCTGCAGCTAGATTCCCCATCTGAAAAAGATGATAAAATGATAAATACATTTGTTTTTGAGGCTTTTTTCTTTGGTAGTCCATATTACCCACAGCACGTGTTGGTGAAATAAGTGGTTTTTTTTTTATCAAAAAGTTTGTGGTTAATGAACTAATTTGTGCTCATAAATAATAAATAGTATTCGCTGACTTTATATAATTAACCATTTATTTAAAAACGCCATGTCTTAAAAGTGAAATAATGAAATATACTCACTAGAAAAAAATTATCACTGATCTTTTTTTTAGAAAAAACAACTTTACAGAAACATGCGACTTCACCGAACGCTAAAATTGCATTATTATAAGCTTTAGGTATTAGCGATAAATTTGAACATGAATAACGGTTTATCCTATGTACGCAGTGGAAAATAACCGTGTGGTCCATATTACCCACGTGGTCCATATTTCCCTCCCTTACCCTACTAAATGAAAGAAAATAGATTAAACTTTCATAATTTGTTTCTAAAGCTACAGGTTAATAAAACATTTTTTTGGAAAAATAGAACTTGAAAAAAAATCTGATCAAAATTTTCGAAAATTCGCCATATCTATATATTAAAATCTTTAAGCTATATACTGATCTTCCGATAGCTATATCTCCGACGGTTTTGCTAATTTCGAAAAATTTAACTAAGAGAAGTCTTTGTAATCTCATATTTTCCGGAGTTCTATCGATTCCCGCCCACCTTGTACATATTTTTTTTTTTTTTTATTTAAGATTATATTCTTTTATTCGGGATTAATTTGTTTGGTCGACGATAGTTGAAAAAATAATGACCCTAAAATTATATAAGAAATTGCCAAAAGTTCCTATTAGGTACACCTGACACATTTTTCACACCTTTCGAGCAAAATATTTCTCAGGCAAGTGTCCATGAGACGACAAAGAAAAAGAACAGTGGCATTAACGCCAAAACTCGTTTATGGCTAAGTGACACTAAAACAAAAGCCAGCGTGTTGCTGTTACTCAAACTTTACAATGACATTGATACCTACCAACGATAAGAAAGTTAACTTGGCTTATTTGATCCAAGCACCAATCACAGCATGAAAGTGAAAGAAACTAAAGATGACGCTTGTCTTGGGGTCAAAATCATCGACAATCGTTTGATGCAATGCAACGATCCCACAAGCGAGAAATAACTGAGCACCCATATCAGTTTTCTATGAAGGGTGTTGTGTTAAATGATCTTCTCAGCTTTGTCTTGGTGAGAACAGTGGCAGCGACGTTGACAGCAAGCTGCGCAGCAACAGCAGTAGTTGCTCTGTATACAAAATTGTATATTACTCGTACATACTTTACGATACAAGAGATGCATGAGAGTAAAACTGTGAGAATCGTTGCTTTTTTTTTTTGCTTGCCGGCATTTGGAATGAACTGAAAACGGAACGTGATATTGTATGTAACCAAAAAAACAAATTCATTAACGATCTATCCGTTGGTTTGTTTAATTTATTTGCATTTAAGAGTGACACACGACAGTTTATGTATGAGGCAATAAATGATATCAGTGCACACAAGATAGTATCGACAATAAAAAAGTTCTCTCCCCCCATTTTGAAAGCTTATCGGCTTTAATTTTTAAGGAAAAAAATTTTATTTTTTCGACCTCTGAATAAATAGCTAAATGATTTTGTTATTTTGCTCCGCCATTTGAGGTCCGATTATCAAGTATAGTATATTGTTGTAAATCTCTTAATGTGAGCTGTATTACATTTACAGAAGTAATTTATCTCATATGTTTTTTCCGATTAGTTGTACTCATAATCTCAGTTCCTACAACCCCAAGGTACCAAGGACACCTCATAGAATTGAAGTCCATAGAAAATCATAAAATTCATCACAGCGAAGTTTCCTCAAATTGTTGAAATGGAAGAAGTTATAGCGAATCTAAAACCTCAGTACAAAACATGAAAAACAGTATGTTTCAAGAACAAAAATTGCACCCTAAAGCTATGCAAGATTCTTTTTTTATTTATTTGCATACTATTTGAAATGTCAAATGTTATAAAAAAATATTGCACATAGGGCAATTTTCGTTATTGAAACATCCTGTTTTTACTGTTTTGTACTGAGGTTTCAGATTTGCTATAACTTCTTCAATTTCAACAATTTGAGTAAACTTTATAAAAATTTATTTTATGATTTTTGTGGGCTTCAGTTCTACGAAGTGCCCCTGGCACCTTATGGTGATAGAAACTGAGATAAGTACAACTATTCGAAAAAAACATTTGAGATAAATTACTTCTAAACCAAATTTTTTCATTTTTTTTTTTTTTTTCCTTAAAAATCAATAAGCTTTCAAAATGGGGGCTTACAGCGAACTTTTAAAACGTTGAAAAGAAAATTTTTTTTAAATGAAAATCCTTTAGCCGTGTTTGGAGTTACGAACGTGAAAACCATGTACTGGTCGAAAAAAAGGCGTTATTAAATTAATACTACCTACGCTTTCTTTTACCACGTTTTATCTTGCAAGCCATACAAGTTACTTTAATGAAATTTTGTCGAAAAGTGAGGGGAGTCTGTAAACGTCACCCATACTTTTTAAACACTTACAGGTTACACTTAATTCGCGATTATTGAGTTGCACGCGTATTTTTTTTTTTTTTTTTTTTATAATATACATATATCAATTTTTTTTTTATTGAAATTTTTTTAAATTTACCATTTTAAGATAATTTTTAATGTTTTAGTTTTAAAATTTAATATCTTATAACTGTTTTTTTTTTAAATTTTTTTTAATTTTTAAAATATGTAGGTACGTAATACATACCTACCCTATAAAATAAGATCAAAGCAATCGCTCATTCCAATTATGCAACTTTTGTTTAAAAAAAATAAAGCATACACTTAGGCAGTTTTAATAAACAAAAGACTTAAGCAAAGAACTTGATTATAACAGAAGAACTGTTTATTTTTTTTTTTTTATTCTAAAAACAACGTAACAAGAGAAACCATGAAAACAAATTGATATCGTAATTATAAGTTCTTAATTACAGCAGCGAAGATTTTATTATTTACTCTATAAAAGTATGAAAACTTGTTTTAACTGTCTTTTTCTCTTCGCGATATTATATTCAAATAAACAGCATTAATTACTTTTTATATCAATTCTTATATTTAAATTGATCGATGACGCAGAAAGTCGCTTATTCCATATACAGTGCTGCTTCGTTTATTCATCAGGCAACAAACCGACAGATTAACGCGTACTCGAATGTATGACAAAATTTTGTTTTGATTCTGTCTATATTGCTGACGTATTGGCTGACAATTAATTGAGGTAACATGCAATCAAGTGACAAATAATCTTGGTTACATTGTATGTATAATATTACAAGTATTTGGTTTTTATTGATAATAAATCAATAAACAAGAGATAATAAAATACTTGACGTAAGCATATAAAAATAATGCAATTAAATGAATGGAAACATTCTATGTAAATTTATATGTAGCAAGATGTATGAATTTTCGTATAGATTTCAGTAGAAGAATATTAATTGTCACCATCGTATGCGATGATTTTAATTTCCCTCCATTACATTTCCTTCTCCATCGCCCTACTTCAAGTGGCTTTTGGATTAGTATGTGCTCCACTGCTTTGTGGAACACACTCAAGGGCTTGGTGAAAATTTTTAAACTGTAGTTTTGTTGCTTTTGCTATGCAGCTTCATCTAATCATGTAATATGGTCTCAGAATTCTAGTTTCACTGCAATCTCAATGCACCCAAAAAATATCTGAAGTAAATTTTACAACATGTGGTGTATGTTTTGCAATGTCTGTCGATTTGCGAATTTTAAAGCACGGTCAAATTCACAATCGATTGTAAAATTTACAGCAAGTTCATCTGATTCTTCGAGACTTCAGTCTGACCTGAATAATCTTAATTGTTGTTGCTTAAATATTCGGTTATCGTTTGACTTAAATAAGTGATTTTGGTTCACTTCTTGCAAAGAAAACTGGACCTTCTTATAACGATTATTACATTGATAATTCTTTATTAAATAGAGTTAGTGAAACTACAGATTTGGGTGTTACACTATCATTTTATTATCTCTAAAGCAAATCACATCAACTGAATTGAACGCTTTCAAAAATAAACGTTCATTCGATTTGATCTCCGTTCATTAAATTTTTCAGAACCTTTTCCGTCGTACAAAGCACGTTGTTTACTTTTAAATCTTAAAAGTCTTCATAATAGAAGAACTATTTTATCGTTCTCTTTTCTTCGTAATATTGTGAATGACTCTATTGATTGTCCAATATTGTATTATACAATCTATCAGTTTCACTTTTACTACACACTAAAATTTTCAAATTTTATACAAAAAGTTGAAAATTTATTCCAAAAAAGTTTAAAATTAATACTTTTTATGTCATTGTTCTACATAAATACTTTTTTGTATTAAAATTAAACTATAATTTTTACTGTGTTCTAGAAACCTTAGGTGTAATAATTTGTTCTATACAAGCTTTATTAGGACTAAATATGCTTCAACTGCTTCAATTTTCAGAGTACTAAATGAATTTAATTCGATTGCCGTTGTTTTTAATTTGATTTATGCTTATCGAAAAATGTTTTGATTAGGTTATTTAACAATTATAATGACTTACTTGAAGGCAACCGACCGCCAGGGTGGCCCATCGAGTTGAGCACTCCGGAAATCATATAGAAAGACACAGTTCGCAGAAATAATTAGAATATTAGATACAATTAATTTTAACATTCTTCACGAAGTCTTAAAAATCCAGCGCGTGAAGTATTCTTCCGAGTTTTTGAACCTCTGTAGTGAAGACAAAAAAGGAGTATTGGCTGGAATAATACTGGGGACGGTAAGAAAAATCATGACAATACTCTTTCTTGACTCAGAAGGGCTCCTGTTAATCGATTTCAAAGGTAAAGGTTTCTCCTTAACCACCCTTAGCCGTCAGAGAGAAAAAAATGGGTAAATTGATGAAGGGTGATTTTCTTCTGTTCGAGAACGCACCTCTACATCCCGCAGAAGGTGGGCTTTGAAATTTTGGCTCACCCAATACTGACCTGGTACCAAGCGATTATTACCTATTCTCATACTTGAAAAAAAAAACTTCTTAGCAAGAAATTTTCAAGTGATGAAGAAGTGAGTGATTGAGTTTCAGCGTTTTTTTTTTTTTTTTTTTTGAGACAAAGATAAAACATTTTTTTTCGAAGGTATGCATAAGTTTATTGAAAGATCAGAAAAATGTTATTATATTTTTATTTTAACTCCTTACTTCCCATTCCTCGGATTTGCAAACATCCAGTCGTATCTAAGAAAAATTTTAATCAAATTCCACCTTTGAATTTTTTTAAAAACAAATAAACTACACTGAGAAAACAGTATAATTATATACATCAAAATTTGGTAATAATTAACAAATAATATATTTGATATAGGCGAATAAAATATTTGATATTATTAAATGAGTGGCATAGTTGAGCAATATTATTGGTTCAATCGTATATATGTTAATAATTTCCAAATATATGTTTGAATATAAATACATTTATTATTTGGAATTTAGACCTTTATTATTATTAATCTTTTTATTAATGAGGAACTAACATGACAATATTTGCTAGGATCACGGCAACATCATAAAATATTATATTTGTTATAAAATAAAAATAAAACTCTTCTCTGAAATTTGAATGCACTCGGCAATTTGAAAAAAAATACCAAAAAAAACCAAAAAAAAATCTTGTCTGGGTGGGGATTGAACTCATATTCCCTCAGGGCGTTTTGTTCTTTGTTAGATGCTACTATATATATATATGTACCAGCTACATTTGTAACCTTGGTTCATTGCAATCGTAAGAGGGAATCCATGTACATATAGCGAATTGGAACCATGCCGCGCGTATATGAATTCTTTAAACCTCAGGACGCAATGACCGAATGTAAATTACTGAATCTTAGAGCTTAACCATCAGAACTATATTGTAACTAAAGATGTTCTACATATACAAATTGAAATACGAAAAAGTTATAGGGGAGGGGGGGGGCTAGTGTGGACAATTTTTATATAATTACAAAATTATATATGTAAATATATCATTTTTGTAATAAAGTAATTTTTAGCGATTGCTTATACCTCTTGCCTTCATAATTGCATCAATAGTTATGATTTTTTGTTTTCATAAATGCTTTATTAATGCATTTTAAAAAGAGCTTACATTTGTCCACACTAGCCCCTTATACGGGGCTAGTGTGGACAACCATTGATTTAACTGGGGGCTAATGTGGACACCATAAGAAACTTGATAATTCATACAAAAACGTTAAGAAAGAGTTCAGATACATGTTTATTCAAGAAAATAATGATGTAATACAAATAATAATACAAATAAAAAATTAACTGCTATCCCATGCTGTATTTGGAGAAATTTATATCAAACTTCATATAACTTGCTGATCGAGATGTTCCCGGCAGTTGTTGTGCTTGCCACTATTTCATTTCGGTGAATTTGGCTGGTATCCGGTATATCGGGATACGTGAATCTATCGTTCTTTCTTTTTAGAAACGTTATATCGAAATCTTCAGAACCGTGGATCGTGATAATTTGGCCAATATAAAATACTTTTTGTCCACGTTGTTTCAAACTTCATATAACTTGCTGATCGCGATGTTTCCGACAGTTGTTGTGGTTGTGGCAGCTTTGCCACTATTTCATTTCGGTAAATTTCGCTGGTATCCGGTAAATCGGGATACGTGAACCTGTCGTTCTTTCTTTTTAGTAACGTACTTTCTTGGAACTGCTTTTAGAAGTGGTCTGACGATTTCTGGAGTCATTTCAGCTGCTGCGGACATGTCCACACTATCCCTATTTCAGTTGTCCACACTAGCCCCTTCATGTCTTTTTCAATAAAAATAGTTTTTTTTTAATCTTACGGTAAAGTTCTTCAAAAATAATTTCAATGGTTTAAATAAACACTATTTTAAGTTGTATTATCTCTTAACAATACAGCAGAAGAATAATTAGTTTAAAAGTATCACTGAAATTACGAAACAACAAAAAAATTACTTTTTGTTGGGTAAAACACGTTCGGTCACGTTATCATGGAAAGCTAAACTGTCAACAAATGAATTTTTTTTTGGTGATGCAGAGTGCAAATACCAACTTGAAAAATATAAAACAGAAACAAAAAATTCAAAACGGAGCGAGAATTTGAATTTGTCCACACTAGCCCCCAGTCCACACTAGCCCCCCCCTCCCCTAACAAATCACAAAGTCAATCAAAGTGAAGTAAAAAAATAAAATAATTATTTAATAAAAAAAAACACTTTCTTGTCTGGTATTCGAACATACACCCCCAGGATATCAGTCAAACGTCTTATACATTGGGCTTACTCTTTCTACATTTGTATTGATTGTTATTTTGAATTAATTTTAAACAAAAAGACAAACAAAAAACTTTTTACAAGTATTGATTGTTTTTTATAACTTATTTAATAGTTTTGAAAATAATGTCAGTATGTTTTTGAAGCTTTTCAATACTTGTTGAATTTTTTGTATGACTTTTTGTTTACAATTAATGTACTTAGATAGAGTTAGCTCAATGTGTAAGACGTTTGAGTGATAACCTGGGGGAGTAGTTTCATATCCTAGACAAGAAAGTTTTTTTTTAATTATTCTTTTTTTTAATCATTCTTTATTTTAGAGTGCATTAGAATCCCACACAAGGTTTTTTTTTAAGTTAAAGCAAATATTTGACATTCCATCAAACAAATATCAGTTTTGGCCCAATCAAACAATATTTCAAGGTCCAATTAAAAGCATATTAAATAGGGTGGGCCGATTTGAAAACTGATCTCGGCAACCCCCCTATGTGAAAGTTCATTCAATTCTATGAATATTTGCCCAAGGAACTATACCTCTGCGTTCAACTTTAGTTCGGCGCATTTTTGATCGAAAATTGTACCATTCATCAATATTTTTTTTTTATTTTCATACTAAATTTTAAAAATTTTTATAAAGACAAAAGTAATGTCATTATATGATTTGGCTGGTATTCTGTCAGAAATCAATTAAATTAAGTTCTGTTTACATAAAAAGTTTACTTGATGGTGTGAAATTGAAGCTATATATTTAAAAAAATGATATGGGTCAAATAGCCAATTATTATGACCGACTTTCAAAATAAACGATTCATATTTTTGGATGAATTTTTTCAAACAAAAAACCAACCTAGGCTGAAAGTTCATTCAATTCTATGAATATTTGCTCAAGGAACCATACCTCTACGTTCAACTTTAGTTCGGCGCATTTTCAATTGAAAATCCGGTAAAATTTTCAATTGAAAATGCGCCAGCCAAATCATATAATGACATTACTTTTGTCTTTATAAAAATTTTTAAAATTTAGTATGAAAATAAAAAAAAATATTGATGAATGGTACAATTTTCGATCAAAAATGCGCCGAACTAAAGTTGAACGCAGAGGTATAGTTTCTTGGGAAAATATTCATAGAATTAAATGAACTGTCACATAGGGGGGTAGCCGAGGTCAATAAAATTTCCTCCATACAATTTAGCCCACCCTAATATTAATATATACCGAAATTTGTTAGTTATTAACAAATATTTTCTAGAATGTTCAATCAAATATATTTCTTTGATGGAAACATACTCTTTTCTCAGTGTAGCACCAACTCAATGGAGTTTAGAAATAGAAATAGATTAGTCTTCCGAAGTATGGTCTAATTTTTAGCGGACAAGTTGCACATTTTCTTTATGTATTAGATATCACAATAAGAAGTTTGCTTGTGCTTTGACCTTAGGTCATTTTTAAAATATTTCCCAACAAAGAACTTTTTGGCTACACATTCACAGTATATCTGCCGTAAAAATATATAAGGCCGCAACTAAAGTTACGGCCTTTTCAACTTTATTTCCCCATCGGATTAAGCAATTTTTTATCTATATTTTGGTCGAATCGCCAATTTTTTACGTTGTTCACTTCTCTTGCAAATTGCAAATAAAGAAATGTGAACATTACGCCCTGTTTTCATATTTTTCAAAATTAAAATTATAAAAGGCAAAGAGAAGTTGCTGCCTTTTCTGAATAAAAATAAAATTTCGATTTTCTCAAAACTATGAAAAACTAGTTGCGTCTTTTATAATTTTACGGCAGATATTGCCTAGAACTATGACAGCTAAGCTTTTTTTTTTTTTTTTTTCAAATCATGTCATATGAGACTAAGCCAAACTACAACCCGAATAATTACGTTTGGATACAATATCTGTGGACTTTTGACAAAACAACCTAACTCGAAATTGGCAACTTTTCAGGAGCCTAAAAGCTGATTAACTACTTTCAATAATGTGGCTCAATTTCGTTGATGCAGCGTAAAAGCTCCTTTTTCTATACATTTTTACTAATCTTAAAATGTTAGCTGTCAAATTATTTTTTTTTTTTTGGTTCATAACCCTTCACCGCACGAATGGCGCTAAGTTTAAATCTTGCGTGAGTTATGGGACAAGAAATCGTAGAGACATGGCGATTATACCAATAGAAGTGTATTTAAATTTTATATTTAAGACTAAAATCCTGGAGAATTGTCTTATCTCTACTTAGGTTGTTTTGTCAAAAGTCCACAGATATGTTTAAACTGTTTTTCTGACACTCAAAAACTATAAAATTTGAAAGCATTTTTTTAATTATACAAAATTTAATGTAACAAATTTTAATGAAAAATAAATTAAATTTACAAATGAGAAACTTAAGGACGAAACATATATATGTACATATGAATTAAATACATTTCGAAGTAATTTATATATGAGAATATTTTGTTTTTCTACACTTTTGGCGCCTTTCCTCATCCTGTACACGCCACTGCAATTGGACCATCCTTTTGTTAGATATTTTTTGTGGACTACTACACTTTTAGCTCGGCTCGAGAACACGATACTTTAACATTTTCAAAGTTAACAAACTCTCATTTAACTCGATGCGCATGCGTTGAAAGCAGCCTTAAAATGTGAAAAAAGAAAAAAAAAACAAAACAAAAATAAATAAAACATTTCATTGACAAAACATTGAAAACAAAAACAAATTTAATTTGATAAAAAAACAACACAGCAGAGCCAACAAAAACAAGATCAGCCAAAGCAGAACGCATAAACAATTCGTTTTCCATTTAACACAAAGTAAAGTTCATTAGCATTAATTTACACAAAAAAAAACACTACAATTTTTATTAAATACAAGTTAATTTGCAATCCAAATCACACAACAAAGCGAGAATAACTGTAATTTGCACTTAAAGCCAAAACAGCCAGACTAACCAACGAGATATTTAATAATTTTCAGCAAAACCATGGCGGTGGCGTTCAACCAGACGAACTGAACAGAACTGTGATGTGCGCGCCTCGAGACTTAGAACGTAATTGAATGCAAAACTGAGCGACTGCAGCTGACTTAAGTGTAAGCGCGCGTTGGTAGATAAGATACATTATATATATAGATTTTTTTTTTTTATTGGTCAGACAAACAGGTAGACAGAATTTTGTAGAAATAAAATGTTTAATTTTGAAGCAACTGCGGTTAAGAATTTAAAATTGTTGGAGTACATACATAAGTATGGATGTATGTAAGTATTATATTTTTGAGGATTTCTAAAGTGAACAGCACTTAATGGTCAAAATATCAATGGTGTTAAGTCAAGTTGGTTAATTTGTTATGGTGTTGTACTTTTTTTCCAAATCTTGTTTATCAAAAGTTTTACCAAGAGTGTACATATTTTGAAAGACTAGCTTGCATAGCTATTGCTCTAAGCTTGTCAATTATTTTAGAAATAAATTTTACACATGTAGTGGGTCGACAAAAAATATGCTCTGTTAATTACTGAAATATGTTCCTTGGCCTATTGTTAAACTTTTAAAAAAATATTCTGTCTCTTCTGAAAATTTTAAATCTGGGCCAAAACACATTCGAAGAAATCATTGTATAGTCGTTGGACAGTGTCGAAGAAGAAGTCTGTAGATTCAGAAATAGACAGAAATATTTTTTTCAGCATTTTGCAAAATTTTCAGAAGACTGTAATTTTGACTGATTTCCAGCACACTTACAGGCTTTGAATAAGCTGTTAAAATAACTAAAAGTCTAAGTAAAATTCTGATACCAAATTTCGATTCAGTGACGAAAAGGTGATTAGGTTCAAAAGTTTAAAAAATATTGTTTTTATTTTCCGCTATAAGCAATACAACTTTAATTTAAAATGATTGAAATTGAAAACATAAAATACAAAAGATAAAAAACTACCAAACTAAAACACTAGCAAACATTAAATGACCTGCTATCAACTACAACGACCCACTAAATCAAGCGTAACAGCTGGCGACTCAGCGCTACCACAGTTCTTGCAAATGCCTGACAACAAAGTTGCTAACCTTGTATTTTGTTGCTGTGTACATGCATCCGCAACATGATAACAAAATGCACCGCTATAATACAACAACATGTGCCTGATTTTGGGGTTGACTGACTTACTAAGACGATCGACTGACTGACTGATCTTAATATGGAAACACCATCAAAATTGAATTTTTATGTTTGATTACAACACTTGCCACTGCATGTACTCTGTAGTATCTCTTGCAGTTTTCAAGTTAATGTCATTTTGATTGGAAATGCCGTTTTTGCCCGTTTGCATTTTCTATTGGACTTGATGTTGGTGTTGTTTGTCATTTTTTTGTATCATGCAGTAGCAACGGCAATGTATTCATGCCACATGCTACCAAACATAACAGCGGTTTCTACCATGTCTGCTGCCTGCTGTGGTACTTTGCGCAATCACTGCCATGTATTTGAAGGCCATTTTTCATTTTTCGTAATTCGATTCTAAGCGCTTTACTGGGCCTGTTTCTTAATTACAAATTTATTTGAAGTTGAAGTTAACTTGCGCCATACGTACGAGTACAAGGCATGTTTTTGGCTTTGGGCAGCGACTGTTTAGTGTTTTGGCTTTAAGTTTTGTAGGTTATTATTGTTTTGTATTTTGTACTTAAGTATCGTTGTATTTACTTTATTATAAGCGTAAAATAATTCTTCGGAAGATTAGCTAAGTGAAATCTGCAATGAAATGCAGCTAAAACTATTCCGTATGTATATAGGATGTATCGAGGTGATAGAGCAGAACTAGACTGACAATAAAGATAAAGGGTAGCGCAACCCAAATTAAAAACTTGGTATGACAGATGTGCTACTGAATTAATGGAAATTCAATGAGAAATCCAAAAAATAAATATTAAAGGGTATGTTAATACTATCTTTTCATACTAAAATGGCAGCCAATTTCAAAAATTAGGAAAAAAATTTAAAATATCAACTTTAAAGGTGCAGAACTTTCCAAAATCCTTTTAAACCCTATAAACCAAATACAATTTGCTAGCTAAAAGTTTTTCATAAAAAAATTGTCTCTTAAACACTAGGGTGACCTTTCTTAAACAAGTCAGAAAATCAGTTTTAACCCTATAGCTTCTCAGGGGTATATTTTAGACCCCCTCCTCAGGTGCAAGTTTTTGTTTCTCCGTGTGTGTGTAGGCACTATTTGAGGTAATGCAATCAGATTTCAAACAGAAGCACGAGCACAATTTCCAAAAGCGTTGTTTTACAACGACTGTTTGTGTGGTTGAGGGGAAGTAGTTATTTCCATAAAGTACTACGAATAACGAATTTTCTTAACTGATTTTTTTTTACCTCTGACTTTGACAATCTGTAACATCTACAAACCAAACTTGTTTCCAAAAATTTTCACGAGATTTGTTAATTGAAAGATATTCTGTAGAATGATAATTAAATAATTCAATGCCTGCTAGTATTCAATTGTATATTCAATTGTACTTATAGCATTATTCGAAGTGCCTAAATGCATGCAGTACTTTTTTATATTTTCATGTTTAACTGCAATAAACTCAATGAATTTTATTCTTTACGATGAGAAAGAATCAAAGTCTTTGTTATTGAAACTCTAGTTTAATCTGCTTAGCATTCATAGTAATTTTATTATCAATGTTTCTGAATGTACCATACATATAGAAATCATCTCTATTTTATGGTAATCGGTATTTATTTACATATGTGAGTTATCAGCGTTTTATTAAGGGCCTTAGTGATTTTATAGTTTTACTGACACGGCACCAATTGCTAAAAATAGCCATGGATTGCTATTTTTAGCTGCTTTTGTTATTTTTATAATCAATCCATATTAAGTACATAACATTGTGTTTTTAGGGATGGTTCCAACAAAAAAGAACACTGCAATATTTTTCTTTAAATCCATAAGTAGTTACATACGGGTCGTTCCACGGTGGATTTTCATTCAAAAACTTTTTTGACCCGAATTATTTTTTTTCGCATTCTTTGACTCAAAATAAAGGACACGTATTTTTTCTTTTCGTCAGGATATGCACATTTCTCAAAAAAAGTTCCTCTTTATACTTGCTAATATGCAAAAGAAATATTTAATTAACAATGTATCAAAATATAATGAAATGTATGCTTTTTTCTCAGCTTTCGAATGAAGGATATTACAAATCGATCCAAGTAATTGTTTATAAAAAAAAAATGACATTTTCCTAAACAAATTAATTTTTTTCAAATTTGGCACTGTTTTTTTTTCGATTTTTTTGCGGGAAAATATTTTCTTAACACTTTTGCAGCTCCCCTTAAAATTTCAGAATGGATCGTCAAGTATTGTGGCTGCAATGACTTTTTAAACTTGTGCGTTCGCACTGGGAAATGCGCGCGCTCGCTCAAGTTCGCGTCAAGCGTGTTCATTTCTGTCGAGTTTGTCGATTTATGATTGCCAAAGCAAGAAAACTGGAAAATGAAGGTGGGATTTTATCGCGCGCGCATTTCCCAACGCACAAGTTTAAAAATTCATTGCAGCCACAATACTTGACGATCCATTCTGAAATTTTAAGGGGAGCTGCAAAAGTGTTAAGAAAATATTTTCCCGCAAAAAAATCGAAAAAAAAAACAGTGCCAAATTTGAAAAAAATTAATTTGTTAAGGAAAATGTAATTTTTTTTTTATAAACAATTACTTGGATCGATTTGTAATATCCTTCATTCGAAAGCTGAGAAAAAAGCATACATTTCATTATATTTTGATACATTGTTAATTAAATATTTCTTTTGCATATTAGCAAGTATAAAGAGGAACTTTTTTTGAGAAATGTGCATATCCTGACGAAAAGAAAAAATACGTGTCCTTTATTTTGAGTCAAAGAATGCGAAAAAAATAATTCGGGTCAAAATAAATTTTGAATGAAAATCCACCGTGGAACGACCCATACATATTAGTCCTGGTCAATTTGTATGAAGCAAAATAATATCATCTCGAAACCAACTCAAATGTTAGGGACTCTTAAAAACGATGTCTGCATAATTTATTTTTCATTCCGATAAGAACCATTGGAGGACTTTTGATTCTTCTAAAGGCCCATTTTGGCTAAAAAAAAAAACATGTTTTTTGGTCATAATTTTTTTTTCATTACAAAATGGATACCCAAAGATTCTTTCGAAATACACACTATGTTCTTATAAAAAGTTTGGCGTTTCAAAATTATAAATTCTTTTTGGTGATATTGATAATATTCGCATTCCAAAATCGATTTTTTTACGACTTTCAATTACGCGCTCAAAAAAAAACGATTTTCTAACGAAAAAAGTGTAGGAGGCAAAAAATGCTTAGAATTGTCCAAAAAATACGTATGCATTTTTTCAGGTTTTTTGGAATTTTATTTTTTTTTTATCTGTGAGATACAGCCACATCTCTGTGAAAAAGTCATCGAAAATTTCATGAGACGGGCAATGGCCTGTCAATACTTAATCGGAACATGTCTATTTTATAATGCAATAAAAATATCTGAACTCGCTTAAAAATATTTGTTTTTAATTTTAAATAAAAAAGTTGACTCTTATTGGGACACCCTTTTGAGAATAAAATTTTCTAACGATAATAAGTTGTTCAGGGTGAAATAAAATACCCAATGTTCATCCAAATATCATAATTTTTGTATACAATAATTGGTGGTGGATGTTTTATTAGTAATTTTCCCACATTAAGATGAGGTAACTATTACATATTGATTATTTAAATAACACAGGTTTACAAAAAAAAAAAAAAAAAATGTCATGGCGTTTTGACCAGACTATGTGTTTCCTAGGGACTTTGACGTCCTGAATCCGAATCCGTGGTCCATTTTTTTTCCAGAACGTCTGAGAAAAAAGATTTCAAGGTCATATGGAGGTCAAAATGGTCTTTCATTGCCCTTCTCATGAAATTTTCGATGACTTTTTCACAGAGATGTGGCTGTATCTCACAGATGACGCGTTGAATCTCGGCCTTGAGCTCAAGAATTGTTTCAAGCTTATTCACATAAGCCCAAGATTTCACAAAACCCCAAAGAAAGAAATCGCATGGCGTTGAATCGCATGACCTTGGTGGCGAGCTGATATCAGAATTTCACCAGATGATTTGGCCGGGTTATCGTTGCTGCAATAAATTGATTGTTTCATGCGCCGTCCTGCTAAAACCATATGTCGTCCAGATCCATGCCGTTCACAGTCACTGAAATTCTGGTCTCATTTTCAAAAAATTGAGGCCACATCACGGCGCCCGACCATAATCCGCACCAGACAGTTGTTCGATGTGAATGCATTTGTTTCTCATGAATCGCTTGAGGATTTTTTGAAAGCCCCAAATTCGATAATTTTGTTTGTTCACGAAGCCATTCAGATGATAATGCGCTTCGTCGGTGAATTCGACGATGCGTTATTCTTTCGTGTAGCGATCCATAACTAAAAACTTATACCGTCACGATGAAAATGACACAAAATATGGTGGATAAGGGTTGAAAATGCAAATTTTAATTAATAACAAACACCCTTTAGGTGACAGCTGTCAAATTTTAAAGTTGCCACTTGCACGAAAACAAAATTATACAAAATTTTAAAAGTGTACTCTTATTAGGATACCCTTTATTCCTCAGTATTTATGTTTAACATATAATCATTTATATTCTTATAAATAATGTGACACTCATGACATTTTGTTCTTTGTTTTTCTCGTGTAGCAACCAAATTGATCTGAAGTTGGCTACAATGAAACACACATATGTCACTACCATCAGATTATTCAGAGATTAGTAACTTTAATGAAAATATTTTTTTAAAAAATCTTAGAGAAACTTGAGCTGTTTTGTACATAAGTATTATGTACATCAAAGTCAATTCTTAACGCCTATATTGCAATCACAAAACATATGGAATCAACAGCCGATTTTAGTTTTCTCGTGACCGCAGCTTATTTGTAACACGTGCTTATCAAGCGAACAAAAAATATGACCTCCTGTACTAAAACGCCCCTAAAACCCAAATTTAACTCGTACAAACAAGCCTGATGGTGGTCAACGTATCTTTGTATATAAAATACCCCAGTATGATAACATTATTGTACCAAAATACATACTAAATATGTATTCGCTCATAAAAGACAAAACGTTTGCTTGTATAAATCTATAGATTTAAAATGAGAAAAAATTCTAAATCTTATCAGTCATGAGAACATCTGCCATCTCATTCATACATAGGCAACTAATGCTGTCCGATATATACTTAAATACAACTGTCATCGATGCTGAGTTCACAATGTCAAAATTTCGATCGACGAGTATAAAACATTGTATTTTATAGAAAATTCTGTTTCAACAATTTCAGTATTGATAAGTGAACTCAACTCGAAAGATTACTTACTTAGCATCGCGTACATAGTGCTTTTTTTATTATTATTTGTAATTAATTTATAAAATATTCATAGTTTTTATAACATTTGAGAAAATGAAAGGATATTTAAGGATTGCAACAATTTTCGGTTTGTGCTTAGAAAAACTTTACAAAACAATTAAATTGCTTTGAATTCAAAAATATTCCTTTAATAGTTTTAATGGCCATCATCATTGCTGCTCCTGCTGAGGAGCAAACTGAAGAAACTAAAAAATGTCCAGACATTTGCACATTGGAACTGGGAAAAGTATGCGGCTATGATGGCAATTGTTACAAAGAATATCCGAATAAATGCAGTTATGATGCGGAAAAATGTAGTAAAAAGAGTAGTAAGTTTTTGTGTCGCCTTATCTTTCTTTGTTTAATTCTTGATTGTGTACTCAATTGATAAGATGATGAAAATTTAGTTCAGTAAAAAATCATTTTTCAAAAATTTAGTTCAATTACACAGTTCTAAAAAGTTTTGCTCTGCAGGCAGCGGTATCATTAACGAAGTAATTTTCTACTTAAAATCCGGATCTAAAAAGTAACCCTTTGCGTCAGGGTTTTGAGATATTTGAGGTTATATGGGTGCTCTTTTCTTCATTTCGTACGATTTTTCATCTAATTCGATTTGGATTCGAAATAATCGAATCGAGATGTTACTACCATAGTATATGTTGATATCTGGTATCGAAATCGAAAATTTTTATTTCGATTCTGGATCTCGATTTAGTTTCAATCGATATCGATAGCCCAATAATCTCATTACATGATGCTACCTAAAAATAACCAAGGCTTTTCAAGTTAAATTCGCGGATGACTATTTGATAACTAATGATGCATTAACTTAAAAAAAAAAAACAGAAAAATGTTGTGCATTAAGAGTCGCTCAAAAATCAGTTTTTCTTTAAATCCTAACGTGATTGGCCAATTCCGACATTGGTTTCGAAATACACGCAAAAATTTTCCTTCGAAAGTTAGAAAAGTAACAATGACCCAATTTTTTGTAGACCTTTGTTACCAATTTTCAATACAGTTCTTAAATTGAGTACATCAACAGCTCTCACCCTGTCGTTTTCTCCAAACATTTAAGTATATCTAGTGACCTTCAGTTACCATAATCCATTTTCCATAAAATCGCAAAAACAACCCAAAAAAACGGGTGTTGTGATTTCTTCATATCTAGTTAAAATTTAAATTCGCTCTCCTGAAAAATCATGAAATGCGATAACTAGTTTTGCCATCTTTGCACAAATTTTGGAAAGAAAAAAAAAAGATATCGTTATGCTATGTACAATATACATAGTTCCAAATAGGTTTTGATCCAAGTTTTATGATCGAAAACCCTGTAGGACCGACGGAGTCAATTGTCTTAATAGTTCAGTCTTTGGTCCAGTTTTGTAAGTAGTCCATAATGGACTACACCTGAAACTAGAATAAATTCACTTAAATTATCTATTGTGTCAAAAATTGTCCAAATGTAATGCAAGGTCGGTCAATTGTATAAATAATGGTCCAAATGTAATGCATAATATGTCATTAGCACCAAAAGTGGTCCAATTGTGTATCGATTGTATCAGTGAAATTATAACGTTACTGACTACGTACTGTTTGACAGTTCGTCGATTGCGAAGAAGAGCAAACGATAGTGTATCGGTCTAATGACTTGCGGCGCGTGGAGAGACCCAGGTTCAAATCCTCCACTCGGCGATTTTCATTTCCAAATTTTAAATTTCTATTAATTTGTACAAAATTTGTCTAAAGAGTTTTCGGAGTGGATAATGAAATATGTGTCCATTAAAGTCGTGGTATTAAGTAATAAAAAATTAAATAATGAAAAAATTTTTATCCACACTGAGATTTGAACCCGGAACACTATGCTCAGAAATATATAACAAACTTTTTAACACATTCTGCTATGAAACCTTTTGACATTTTTGTCTAAAATTTAAATTTCAAATTAAATTTGGTGAAATTTATAAATAAAATGAAAAAAAAATGGCCTATATATGGTCCGAATGTAATGCATAAGGAGACAATTGACCTTTTTCTGGTCCAATTGTAATGCATAATGTGACAATTGGTTACGCCCAATGACATACAATGTAAAAAGAAAATATAACTTTATATGTGATGGGACCAGAATTTGGACTAGTCGGTTTCTCCCATGGAGTAGTTTGTAAACTAGGAATAGTCCGTGGTCCTGCAGGAAACTATCTTGTCTTGTTATATAACTTCAAAAATAGCACATAAACACTGTATTTTTTGCACTTTTATATTAGGATATCGGAAAATCCTGAAATAAAAGGCAACTTCATTGCTGAATTCGGATTCAGCATTAAGAAATACATAATTCTGAAAAAAATGTGCAGTTGGTTTGTTTTCAAACTCAATTTTGTTACTAATGGCTGTGGAGGTTAACTAAAAACTTTATGAAAACTACTTTTCAAACTAAATTTTTTTGTTATTTATTTTTCTTTTTCTTTTTTTTTTTTTTTTTTTTTTTTTCTTTTTAGGTCTTGAAACAGTAGATATGTCGCTATGTGATACCGCAGAAAAAGATAATCATCCAAATTATAAAACATGTGATGAATAAAAAATCATTGAACAAAAAAAAATTTCTCATTGCACACTTTTTTATCGAAAGCTTTTGATATTGATAGTGTATATCACCACAGAAAATGCTTTTAAGTCAGATGATCTTTTACATTTTTAAAAAAATACTCGTGACTTACAGGAAGTTTCGTAGTTTTCGACTTAAAAGGACTGACTTTTTTTAAATGTTGCCCATTTTTAGAACTGCATTACGATAATCATCGAAACTTTCAATCGGTCCTTGTTTACGAGCACGCATAGCTTCTTTTGTGTCAGAATCTGTGCGATAAACTTCAAAATGTGTGCGTAAAGCTTGACAAAGGTCTGGCCAGGTAATACGATTAACTGATTGCCTGTACCTCCAGTACCAATCTTTAGCTTCATTTATAAAGGGGCTTTGAATATGTTCGCAAAGTAAATTGAAATTCCCACTGAGAGAATCTATAACTTGTGATTCTGTACGATAAATGAAATTATCGACAGACAGACGCGATGTTCCATCAAATTTATCTCAATTAGAGATTATTCCAGCTATTTTTCCGGTGTTGGCTAATGCAGAAGAGTTACTAAAATTTAAGTTATCAATTCTGCGAGCAAATGCGTTGGCATCTGCGTTGCTATTGTTGTGAAGTAGCGGCTCTTCGCGAGGCCAATTAAAATTTGAAATATTGTGGTTTGGTTCATTTGCTACATTTGGAGCGTTAGCGGCTGTGCTGTGAGAGCTAACAGTATCACGGGTTTGTATATGAATTTGTTGCAAGCGAGTAACAACCTGGTCTAAACGTTGTTCTATAATTCGACCGATACGCGTATCTAGATCTTCAATAAAGTTAGCTTGACGTGCTGTCACAATGGCGCTTACAATATTTCTAATTCTATTATCCTCTGGTGAGGCGTTAGAATTATTTACATTATTAATAGGAAAATTTGTGTCCTGAGCTACATTAGTAATTTGCTGTTGTTGCTGTAATAAGCGTGCAGCTTGTGAAGTTGATGGTTGGTCATCAGAAATTGCTGGCTGTGCAGGAGTTTGAGATATTAAAGAATGATTTAAATCACCTTGGGCACGGTTAGCTGTTGAGCTAGGCATGGTATTTGACTGTTGGACACTTGGTATTTGGCTGCTTTGATGTTGACCTTGAGCAGCCGAACGAGATCTGGTATAAACACCGGATACCCGTGGATTTTGTACTCCAAATTCAGTACTACGACACGCAGCTCTGCATTGTGGACAAGAAGATTTTTTTCTTAACCACGTCAACAGACAAACGCGATGAAAACGGTGACTGCAGGCGGTAATTAAAACTTCCTGACTGCTATCTAAATTATCGCGGCATATACTACAAAGGCTATCTGCTTGAACTGATAAGTTTTCAGTACTATGACGAAGAGGCATGATATTGAATTGTTGAATTATTGGATTATATGTATATATGTAAATAAAACTAAATTTCTTTTCTTAAGGAACGAATAAGAATTTAAGTCTGATAGATATCCTATTGGTCTTACTTTTTGGTTATTTGGTAGGTATAAGCACAAAAATTGTTACAATTAGCTAAAAAAAAAATATTTTCGAACCGCTGTCACGGGTTTTCAAAAAAAAACTTAAGCCTGTGTCTGAATACTGAACATAGCCATAGAAGCTATGCAACTCCGACGAATTCATTCACTGGCTATACTGAAAACTAGGAAACTCCTGTAATTTATCCGATAAAAAAAAAAAAACTTTGATAAGACTTGCATTAAGCGTATCTTACGCAGCATTTCCGAATCATTCAAAGTAGAAATATTATACCATCTAAATTTAAAAAAAAAGAAATTTAAATACTTTGTGCGGAATTTGTAGCGGTTAGCAATCTCGCATATAGCAAAATTGATCTACCTTCCAACCACTTCTTTCACAAATATGAATAACTTTTGAATTCACTATCTCTTTAAATTTTGACTTATACAGAAAAAGTTTTGGACAAAAAAGGACCAAAATTAAGTTTACCGTTTGTATGAACCTCCTTCGGGCCCCACGTTGGGCGCCATTTTATCTGTTATGTGCACGGTGGAAAGTTTTCAAGTTTAATTATCAACGGGCTGATTTTTTTTTTTACAATTCTTTAGATGGAAATTTGAAGGTTTTTATATATTTTCAGATCATTAGCTACTCGTGTGCATCTTACTTGTCTCAGCAGCTTCAGTTTCGAGGGTTCGATATTAGCGGCTAATGAAACTAAGAATTTTATTGCCCCTTTTGAGCCATGCAAACAGACGAAAAATAAAATAAATGCACACGTAAAAAAAAACTTTAAGTAAATAGGAATGATAGCGTGAGACAGGAATTTATTGGACTGCTTTTGGTTGTTTCAAATATTTTAGCCATTGGTAACAACTATGGCAGCACCAGGAAAATTTAGGGCTACCCTAGACCCTCCCTCCATGACTTCGTAAGATTTTTCTGAAGTCCCATACATATACCTTAACCACACCAAATTTCAGACCATTAGGAAATAAACTGAATTTAGCACTTCATTATAAATTTTATTTTAAAACTAATTTCAAAAACTAATTTCAACCTTAATTGTAGATTTCATAACATAAAAATTACAAAAGATCGTATAATCTAATTTATTTATAATTTTATTTAACAATTCTTCAAGTAATTTGAATTCATATTTTTTTTTTTTTTGTTTCGAAATAAACGCTAAAACTTTTGTTTTTTTTTTTATAAACATACGCAAGGGAAAAAAATGCATTCAGTAGAGTGCAAAAAAAAAGTATTCTGAAAGAAATGGGTTCATTGACCACATAAGAAATTCTAAGATCGTAAAAATAGAAATCTCAAATAATAAAAAAAAAATATCATGGAAATAAGAGCGCAAATAATAATGTTGAAATAAAAAGAGAACATAAAAGAAATGCAAACTAACCACTTACAAAATCCAGGAAACGAAGAAGGCCTTCCAGCGCTGCTCTGGTTGAAATCTGCAACAACAACAAATTATTTGGCGCTTTTTTTCCCGTTTCTTTCTTTATGCTTTGCCTTATGGAACTTTTTTTTTTTTTTTATTACTATAAAGGTATATATTTTATGAAGGCATAAACGTTTTACCTTTTTTTTTCTTTTCACTATTCACCACTATATGAATTTTTTTCTTTTCTTACTTTACACTTTCCTATATGAATGCTTTTCTTTTCCTGACATTTTTTTTTTTCTTAAATTTTTATATAACTTTTTCTTACTTTGCTTTCGATTTAATGATTTTCCTTTGCTTTTCTATATTCTTTTATACATTTAAAACTTTTTATGCTTATACTTTAGACATATTATTCCAAAAAAATATTTTTGTTCACATAAAAGAAAACCATTCGCGCTTTTCGGACTGAATTCTCGGACAGACTGACCTTTGTTTTGACAGATGCTAGCGTTGCACATGAGGCAAGAGTCATATTCCAGGTAACATACCTTTATTGTAACCAACTTTGATCATGTGCAATGATAGTGAATAAGGTTTTCTATTATGGGAAAATTATGGCATATATTATTTAAGATTTTTAAGTTATACTATTATTAGGTATTATCAAATTTGAATTAGTAATAAATTTAACATTATTAAATTAATATTAGATTTAGTTTTAAGCTTTTTTTTTTGTTTAGAAAGCAAAAATGGGAAAAAATAAAAAAAGAATTTAGATTTTAATCCTTTATTTTTTTTTCTAAAGCTAATCCTAGCACATCTTTTTATCTTAACAAATTTCTTATTTCTGCAAATCCGACGACAATAATAGTTTGACTGCCTATTTCTTGCCTGTCTCAATCTTAATCACATTACCCAAATTTTGATGATCATAATTACACTCCTTAGCTGCAGGTCCAGTAATTCTAAGCAATTGTTGCTGGCTCGGCAGTACTGAATCTGGAGTTCCAACGCTGTTCTTAAGGAACTTTATTTGTTTCAAGCCAAGGTAGGTTTAAAATGGCACATGGCCGAAATGATGTCTCCAAGAAATCTAATAAAAGTTTCTGCAATCGCTGCAATCTATGTCCGCCCACTGTTTAGTCGCGTCAAATAGATGTATCGCTCTTTGATGTTGATGATAAAAACGAATTTATATGCGATTCTGATATTCTAAGTCAGACTTTTGATTAATAAAAAAACTTTGCTAGTAACTATTATAGCACGATCGACTTGGCAGGTCAAGATCTCCATCCAGAAAGAAAGATAATTTTTCCGGAAGTCTCGCTTTTAGGTGTTCTACGATTGTTCGATATTCGATCAAATATTAAAATGACATCTGATGGTCATTAAGCGAACTACTGCATTGTACAGTACGACCAAATGTAGCACAGTGCCACGGAAGACATTTAATTTAGACACAAGTAAATATTTAATTTCAGAAACTAATAGGAACATTTATAAGAAGAAAATTTATGAAGCAAAAAAACGATTGAATTATAGCACCCAGTACACGTTTTCATCTAAAACAGGAGCATCATGATGAAGAAAATCCATCAGTACAGTTTGAAACACTGGCAGACCATCGATTAATCCAACGCCGGAAGCGACTGACTCTTTATCGTCATTAATTGCATTGCCATTATTATACTGATCGTTTTCGCCAGATGTAACATCAATTTGACGTTTATCTAAAAGTATTGCCACAACAACATATGATTTCCGAGTTCTGAGTCGACAATTCAACTGAAATATAAGGCATTGAAAAATTAATATAAAATAAATGGTAAAAGTATGGAAAACGATTACAAAAGCACTTTAAAATAAAAATTTTCTAATTGATTATTTTAACCTTACAAATCAGTTGCGAAAATTCTAAAAATTAACATTTTCCAAACGTTTGAGAATTGGTTATGAAAACATTTGGAAATTAACTTTCACCAAGCGTTAAATTTTAAAGGTTATAATATTGTTTCTTGGGTGGGTACTTATATGTTTACCTTTGGTTAGATACAGCCCATTCACATAATATCTTTACAATGGTAGCATTGAATCCCTTAGTTTCTCCGTTTGAGCTGACTTTCGAGTTACTAGAATCCATTTTTTTTTTTCAAGTGTATCCCCAACTAACTCCAACTAAAACAAGAGAATTTATGCCAAATCGTAGTGGTAGTAAAGTCCAGGATTCAGTGCACTGTGTAGCTTCGTCAATGATGCATACATCAAACCTAAAAGGAAATAGTATTTCAAGGAAAATGTGTCTTAGTTTTGAATGATGAATGTAGTAGCAATAATAAAGCTTTTCTGTATTCAAAATTAACTCCCAATGGAGCCCTAAAAAGTTGGGAAACACCAACCTTGAAGTTCAAAGTAATGCATTAAAGATAGGGTTGTAATTAAAATTCATCCCACACCGTCTCAAACTCTTAAAATTTATATCTGGATAGTTTTTTTTTTTTTTTGCTTCATACAAACCGAACCAATTTAATGCATTAGCTTTAAAAGTCTTACTTATTTTTAAACTTACACAACTAGCTCATCTTCTTCAACAGTTCCTTGAGTAGTATATGCTTTTTTACACTGTAAAGTTTTTGCCAATAATTTTGTTATCAGAACCATACGAGTAAAATATCAATTTATTTGTTGTACGTTTTGAACGAACTGCTGCCTTTTCTTTAGATTCAGAAACACCATTTTGGCGGAGATGTTAGCAATAAATCTGTGCTGTCACTTGAATTTTGTCGTTTTAGCAAAAGAATATCTGGTTTACTCAACTGTTGTGAAGTCTGAATTATTTTCGGTTTTTGTTGCTGTATCCATTGATGAAGTTGAAAGCTCATTAGGTGAAAGTTTAGGTATGGCAGAGATTTAGGTGAAAGTTTTGGCATGGTAGTTTTTGGAAAATTTTTCATCCTTCGTCATATCGTTGATCTTGAGCATGCATTCACCCAAATACAGTATATTGACACCGGCATTCACATCTCGATTCCAACTAGTATGACAATTTGGGCAAAATTGATACCGGTGCGGTGATTTCGATGTGATATTTTCGGAAAAGCAATTAGCACAAAGTTTTGTTGTGCGAAACTCATTCACGAGCACAACATGTGCTCCATGAATTCGAAATTTATCGATGATTTTTTTGTGTGGTGCTCTTCTATAGCCGCGTATTGGTGAATTTCCAGCGATTTCTGTCGAACCAACACAGACGAGTTTAGGTCCCGGTACATTTCCCAAAATTTCTTTAGCTATCCTATGATTAGCTTTTTCCACGCATATGTATTTTTGCAATTTCAATCGGGTAACTTTCGGTTGCAAAAATATACGCTGCTTTTCCGTGAAATATTTCAGTTGGATGCGTGTATATTCCCGAAAATGTATACAGGACATCGAGGAAGATTGTTGTTCTTCAGTGGTAAGCGCTGTCATACTTTTTGTATATTTTTTAAGTTTTCGCCTACGAGCACCAAAACCACATTCATTATGATAGAATGAATTTTTTAATTTTATTGATTCTCGCAACATGCCACCTTGCCCATCGGATGAATAGCGAACACCTGCCAAAATCAATCGTAAGCCAGGATCTAATCCAATTTTTGTTGAATAATTATTCTGTCCCTGTTGTTCTGCTGATGAGGATGATATTGTCCGACAGTCGTTATTGTTCTGTTTTTTTATTTTAATCATTGAAAATGAAACGGCCAAACCATCAGTTGTCATTGAATAGTTGAATTTTTTCGTTGCAGTTTCTGGAAATTTGAAATATTTTCTCCATTCGACATCTCGATTGAAAAGTTTCCAATTCTTGGAACCAGCAGGTATCAAATTTAGGATGTTCAACAGATTGTGAAATGCTAAGGAATCATAACGAATATGATGTGCTCCATGTTTGTAAATCGGAATCAATGAAAAATTTTTGAAATTATTTGTCTCATTGAATTTCGACAAATAATAAAAGAAACTAATATATTTCCATGGTTCGCTTTTGATGGTATAAAATTTATGACCGTCCCATTTCAAATCAGCACGTAGCATTTCTAATAAGTCTTCATTCGGCAGTTGGGCACTTTTTTTGTTGAACAGATAATCGAGTGTAGCATATGAATTGATGTCGGGAGCACGATGTCTGAAATATTTGCGTATTCGCGTATACGCATGCATCCAAATGTTATTACAGAAAATAACATCATATTGATTAGCTGCATCCACAAATAAATTCGAACGAAACGATTTATCATATAATTGCAGACCAGCTGCCTGTCGAATTTCTTTGTATTCTGCATCTAAATCGTATTTTGCACGCGCACCCTTCAACAAACAGTAGAAATAATCGAGGAAACGTGGCTTCGATTGGGTAAAAACGCCTTCAGCCCAACTCTTCATTAATGAGAAATGAATTAAACGTGACGCTTCCACAATTAAATTGGACATTTCAGCTACATCTTGACGTATTTTCTGTAAGACTTGTTGATTATAGCAGCAATTACTTAGACATTTTTTGACAACGACAATATCATCCTTCTGAGAAGCAGCAACAACAGTTTCTCTATCTACATTTTTTTTCTTTTTCGACATTTTGATATCCCACACACAAAAGATTATTGTCTTAAAACACGTCTGCACTCAGCCACAAAAATTCTTTACAATTTAGTGTTTTGCTCCATTTTTATCAAAAACACTTCGCCACTTCCCCTTTCATAAAATCACTTCACTTTTTTTTTTGTCTATTGTTTTTAAGAGAGCTCAGAAACATGCTTTTTTGTATGCCCGAAGCCTGCCCTGACTGAAAAGTAATATGTTTTTCAAAGCGAACAAAGCAAAATTTCGATATATTGTACTTCACAGGAAACTTTTTGTAGAGAATTTAATTTGCCATCGAAATAGTTTATAGACCAAAAAAAGAAAGCAAAAATTTCGAATTCTTGTGTTTTTTACTCTTTTGTCTATAACTGTTTTAGGGTCACAGATAGGTAAAGATATAGCAGAATATCATAAAAGTAGATAAAATTTCCTTTATAACGCTTCATTATAAAATTTTTAGGTGAAAAATTAACCGAAATATGGCTACTCAAACATTTAATTTTTTTCTAAGTGGTCGGAAAAATGTTTTTAACTCAAAAAAAAAAGCGTCTTACGAGAAAAGTGTATAATACCTAAAATACTTAGAATCATTCAAAGAATACGTTTAATTTTTGGGTACATTTTATAATTTTTAAAAAATTGGTCACAAAAAAAAATTAAAAAAGTTCCAAAAAATTCTGAAAAGAGTTCACACGTATTTCTTGGATTATTCAAAGCATTTTTTGCTTTATACACTTTTTTCGTAAGATGCATTGTTTTGAGTAAAACCGTTTTTCGACCGCATAAACAAAATTTCCATGTTCGAGTGGCCGGCCATATTTCGGTAAATTTTTGACTTAAGAAATTTTGTATTTATTTTTTTAAAATATATTTTCAAATTTTGTTATGTGTAGCATAAAAATGAATGAATTGAATAAACAAAATTGTGATTTTTGTGTTCACTTCGCTAATACTTCACTTTTTCAGAATTTTACTTCGCAACACTTCACTTTTTACAAAATTTCACTTCGTTCAAACTTTTCAAAACGACAGCACTGGTCTGCACTCAGCCACAAAAATTCTTTACAATTTCAATTTTATGAAAATGAAATGAAATGAAATGAAATCAAAAGGTAATAACTTTGTTTACCACATAATTACCACATAATATAAAATTATTTATTTAAAATTCAGCGTTAATTAATTAGTTTAAATAAATAAATTTGTGTTTAGTAAGAATTTTATTCATAGACTGAACTACATAAATAAATAAATAAAAGTACATTTCTGTGGAAACGTTTAAAAATATCAGGGTTCGAAGGGTATATATAAATGGATATATATCAAACGATTTTTCATGATATATATCAACGCAAAATTATTTTAAAATTTTTATATTATTAAGTTATTTAATCTAAATAAATCGGCTTTTAAAATTCCGAGAGGAAAACCCATGTGGGACTGTGTTATTTTTAACAAAGGATTTGATTTTACCTGATCTAGAAGAAGACTTTATGTTTTGGTTTCATTTGCCTGATTTTAAGTACCTAAATATTTAGTACACACAAATAATACAATAAAATAATAATATGGCTTTCAAACAAAATGGATATGTATCAAAATTTTGATATATATCGGATATATATCATAAATATCCGATATTTTGATATTTTAAATAAATATCGGATATTTTCGAACCCTGAAAAATAGCCCAAGTTGACTTAACACAAATTGAGTATTTCTATATAAAACTATATAATATGTAGTACTTACTATAAAGCTCAAAATTTACTACACGAAAAACATTGGTAGTTTTTATTGATCGCGCACCATCCCCAGGTTGTGCAGATGTTTTTGGAGTTGTTTCTTTTGAAGCCATATCAATCAACTCGGTTTCTCGAGATTGTTTTGGTATAAATTGGAGAAGGGCCGGTTGGTTCGTATTTAAAAAAAAAAATGTCATTTAAATATTTTTGAAAGCTGCTGGTGCTCTGTCCTAATGCTTTACGTCTGCACTCGGCCTCAAAAATTCTTCATAATTTGAAATGAAATGAAATGAAATGAAACAATTGATTTCTAAATTATTTTTTTGTGTTTAAATCTAAGCACCGAGCTTATGAAACCTAATAAATGCGTTGTTGTGAATTTATACTTACGGGCTTAGCATAGAGCTCGAAATTTATTACACGAAAAACATTGGTAGTTTTTATTGATTGCGCACCATCCCCAGGTTGTGCAGATGTTTTTGGAGTTGTTTCTTTTGAAGCCATATCAATCAACTCGGTTTCTCGAGATTGTTTTGGTATAAATTGGAGAAGGGTTCATTGCTTAAAACACGTCTGCTCACAAAGTTATTTCTGTTTTTAAATTTTTTGTTTCTTAACTGTCAAAACACCACGCAAAGTTAAAATTTTTGTCTTTTTTTGTGAAAAATTTTCTGCTTAAACACTTTTCCCGAATTTATTTTCTTCCTATTTTTCTTAAAATTTTTGCCGTTTTCAATTGTCTGCTTCAACACTTTTTCCACAATTTCCCGAATTTATTTTCTTCCTTTGTTTCTTAACAGTCAAAGACAAAGGCGAACAACGATAGAAAGGAAGAAGTGATAAAAATGGCGATTTTTCTATTCAGTTACAATTTAAAATTATTTATTTATTTAATTTCACTTGGGAAGTTTTTCTTAAAATGTTTACCGTTTTCAATTGTCTGCTTCAACACTTTTTCCAACCGTCGAAAAACATAAGCATAGCAGCACCAGGCAGAGCAGAAGACAAAGGCGAACCACGATGGAAAGGAAGAAGCGATAAAAATGGCGATTTTTCTACAGTTTTTTTTTTCGCAATGAATTTGCAATTGCAGAATGATATTTTTAATACAATTTTTTATTTTTTCTTTTAATTTCACTTTGCATCATTTTTAATTTTAATTAAAACCGACGAGCTAACTCAGCAAATCCGTCCGTCAATATCGCCAGCCATATTTGATTGAAATTTCAATTATTTAACAAAGAAAACCGCACACTTTATTTGAAATATTCACTTGACACGAAGGTTTTTCTTTTAATTTCACTTTGCATCATTTTTAATTTTAATTAAAACCGACGAGCTAACTCAGCAAATCCGTCCGTCGCTATCGGCAGCCATATTTGATTGAAATTTCAATTATTTAACAAAGAAAACCGCACACTTTATTCCAAATATTCACGTTTTACTTCACTCGATGGTATATTAATTCAAACTGATGTTCTCTACCAACGACATCAACTTTTTATAGCAATATCGAAAGCGAAACAAACACAAAATAAAAAAGAGATCGGTCTCTTTGTGAGCTGAATTCATATTATTAAAAGAGCGCAAACGAGAAAAAGCTGGGCGTTTGTAGATTTTTCTTTGTTGACATTTTCATCAAAACAAAAGAGACAATTACACAAAAGAGCGCAAGAAAAAAATAGCTTGGCGTTTGTAGATTTTGCATATGACAAAAAATCGAATAAGTTTTCTCTTTCAAACCTTCCGCTGAGTTATTTTATTAAGAAAATAACACACTTGCCTCCAGTGTTGCCAACTTTTAAATTTGAAAACGCACCAAATCCGGCAAAAAAACGCGTTTTTTCCCAAAAAAAAAGCACTAAATTCTATTTTGCAAAAAAAAATTAAAAAAAAAAACCAAAAAGTTCCGTACGTGTACAGACAAGTTTAGTCTGAGGGGGACTTAGGCAGTTTTGTTAATCATGGTATGAAACAAAGGAAATCATGGTGAAACCTGCCTGTTAAAATTCATCAAAATATTTTCTATGGCTTATGCAATATATTGTGATATAGCTTAAAAGTCGGGGTCAGGGCCCAAAGCCTTCTTGTGATGGTAAATTAAGTTCAAAGCCTTGTCCAATCTAAGTTCTATGCCAGTTCGCTGTAATCGATATCTATATATTAATACGCAAGACAAAAATTTGTCCTACCTTTTTCACTATGTTAAAAATGTAGCACGACTTTGAATTATACACCATTAGAAAGGTATTTGTGTGTAAATGTGCACAAAGTTGAAATTATTTTAATGTTTTGCCATTAAGCCATTAAGCTGACTGACGGTTACCGGACATAATCCCAACGGACATAATCCCCATTTCGTAAATGGGGATTATGTCCGCAAATTTTTCGGTCATAATCCCCATTTTGGCCATGGGGGTTATGTCCGCAAATTTTTCGGACATAATCCCAATGGGGGTTATGTCCGAAAAATTTAATTAAGATTGAACAAAATTTTTGCAATAATCCATTTAAAAAATTTATATAGTGTTGGATTTTATAGACTGATCCGCGGCCGAAGGCCGCCGCGAAGCCGGTGTTGGATTTTTGGGAGTTTTAAATCCTGAGCTGCGGCCGCAGGCCGCCCACTTACCCCTACCCTTATGTAAAATTACCGTGGAATTTTTGGGAGTTGTAAATCCTGAGCTGCTTCTGTTGTCAATAACAAAATATCGTTATGGGGACTATGTCCTTTTTTTCCTGGGGATTATGTCCGAAAGACTTGCGGACATAATCCCCATTGAAAAAATGGGGATTATGTCCGAATATCTTGCGGACATATTCCCCATATCGTGAATGGGGATTATGTCCGTGGGGATTATGTCACGGCACCCTGACTGACACCTGCTTTTTTTTACATTTGTCATTACACCAGGGACGATAAATGAGCTTTTTTATTTTATACCAAATAGCTATAAAAGTACTAAAACTGTCCAAAATGTACTAAAATTATTTAATATTTGACCATTGTACGATTCTAGTAAGCCATTTATATTACATGAAAAAAAAATTGTGATTTTTTAGCTTTCCGACAAAATGCAAATGTTAGTTATTAAAAAAACATTAAAAAATATTATTTGCCGTACTTGTGTCAAAAAATATATGTAGATAATTTATCAGTTAGGTTATCTGTAAGTAAAGTATAGATATTTGGAACAAACAAAAAGGAGAATACTTCTTTTGGGCGATTATTTGGCCTTTTAATCTTTTCGGATCATAGGGTCTCTATATTGTATGGTGATAGCTAATGCAATTCTTTGCAACATTCTCCCGAATATCGTACTACTTAGGCTATTTGACACAATTTTTTTTTTTGCTCTTTAACGTTGCTTTATCATCTCTTGTGAAAACTGGGTAATATTTTCTTGAAGGGAACTATTTTGTATAGAATTGCGTCAAAAACTTTTATTCAGTTTGCAATCTAAGTATAACAAATTTTTTGTAAGATTGTTAACTACCTAAAGATGCCAACTTTCACGCTTCTAGCTCTTCTATTTTATGAGCTATGATGGCTAAAAGTTTGTAATCTCATTTTTCCGTTTATAGTCGTCGTGCCCAATACCACGCATAGCAAAAATTAGTTTCAAAGCCAATTGCTTGTCTTTAAAAAAGAAAAAAATTAAATATAACAAACCTTTTGCCGAATTTCATTAGTTGAATTCAGTAATTCCATAGTAAAATTGGCATTGTCCTTCAAATAGGAATATATACCTAAATTTAAATAAGTAACCACAACAAATCAATTAACAAACAAATAATAAAGGTAAACAAAAATATTTTTTTGCGGATAAATAAGAAATTATTTTCTAGCCAAATACAATAAGAACACAATGAATAATACAATATAAAATCTATAAAAGTTGATATACCACACGATCAGTAAATCATTTTGGACTTGAGCTCAAATCGGTCAAGACGCTTTAAATTATTTTACTTAGAGACTTAATTCAAATAATATAACAAGTTTAAATATATCCTAAAAATGAAATTTCTAGCAGTTTTTGTTTTTGGTGAGTACATATTTACAATAATTGTTTCTTAACAGTAATATTATATTTTTTTTCTTTATATTTTTCGCTTTTAAAGCCATTCTAGCCATTTGTGCAGTGCAAGCACAAAGTGATAATTGTCCAACTATTTGTCCGGCCCTTCATAGTCCTGTTTGCGGCTATGACAATACTAATGGCTGCCATAAGGAATTCAGTAATAGCTGCGAAATGAATGCATCAAAATGTAATGGAAAAGGCAGTAAGTATCAAAATATTTTATATACATATTTATGTATAAGTCCGTACTATATTTTAGTTTAGAATCGTAAATAAGAGGCCCCAAGACCCCACAAATGGTTATAAAGACCGAAACAAGAACACAAGTTTTTAGTTTGCAGACCTCAGAAATAATTGTCCTCTGAATTCTAGAAGAGCGTAAGTCTGGAATGCAGACATTTTAAGGCCGAATTTTTACAATTCGAAGCTAAGGTCTTGTAATTTATTTTGTATACCCAAATATCTGGATGATAAAGAATAAATATCGTCTGTGTAGTCGATTTCCTCTTATTGCTCGTTTTTGCTTTCGGCCTAATCTAGGAGTCATCAGAAATGATAAGGAAAGCATTTAAGTAGTGGGGATGAATGTCAGTGGCAAAGAACTGTTGTGCGGCATACTGCATTTGCAGATCTCGAATTACTTATATACTTACTTTGATAGTAATAGCCAAATAAGTTGTAGACAGTATTTCTAGAGTCTTAAATCTGTTTTTTTTATGAATTCTATATGATTTTTTTTTTTACTTCTATCCTTTTTCAGCTTTCTCAAGTGCAGACCGAAGTGAATGCAGCAAAACTGGAGTAAAGACATGTTAAATAACCAATGGAATTTTTAAAATGTTATTATTAATAAAACAGCATAAAAATAAAAACATTTGAATTTTGAATATTGCGTATACTTAGTCCTGTATAGGGAGGAAAATACATTGGGGTTATCGCGAATCAATATTCCCGGGGAATTTTTCTTAAACTGCAATAGAGAATGCACGGCAGTCTGAGAAAAATTCCCCAGGAATATTTATTCACGATAACCCCCATTATTTTCGGCACAAAATCTTTTTTTTGCGTCTATGTTCAGACAAGTTGTCTCAGTTCAGCTAAAACCGGCTGAGTATTATTTTTTATTTCTAAGAAACAAAAAGTAAGTTTTTAAAGTTTCCAGGAGACTGAGGTCAGGGACCTGAGATTTCAATGACGAAAATATGTTTTCAATAGTGAAATTTCAAGGGTTTGTATCCCACAAATGTAATTTTAAATACCTACAAAATATATTTTCTACGCAAATAATAACCAGGGATCTGAGGATCTCACTGGCTGTGACACTATCTCACACACAAAACT